>OW964823.1:27377089-28082089 GCA_943142095.1 Ophonus ardosiacus
ATGATTTATTAATTTTTTGGGCTGCATAAATTAAATATCATTGCAAAACAAATGTTTATTTCTAATATTATTTGCTTCAGTTTTACACATATTTCTAATTTATTTACTTTAAAGGCATATGAAACCAATTTCTTTCGAATTGTGTCAAAGCCAATTGTGACGTAGATAAATAATAATTTAACTAATCCGAAAATAATTGGTTTAGAATAATTTTGAGAGCATAATCAATAGATATGGAATCAACATAAAGAAAAGATGAACTATTATAGTTTCTTCATTTGTTTCACAATGATTTTCAATTTTTTCACCCCAGAATATTAATAATTCATATTTTATTCATATGTAAAACAAAAGAATGTAGACTTGTGATATATCATTAAAAAGCTTATAAAATAAGCAAAAAGATGAGACTATTTTCAACATATGTTGCCGTTTAAAAAATCTAATTACGCCATTTTATTTTACCTAAAAAACGGTACAAAATTTGTTTTCTAACTACAATAATAAATAAGTTATGAGATATTTTCGAAATGAGCGAAAAACAAGTTTTTGCCTGGAGCTCAGATATAAAAGACCAAAAATACCTATAGTGACTATTAAACTTTTCTCAAAAAGTTGACCCTAGAATGTGCAAACGATTTTGCTCTATCAGTAATATTTCCCGAGATACCCTAAAAATACATCGAAAATAAGACACCATGTACTTTATTAAATCAGCTGGTAAATCTAAATTGAACAATACAATATTAGATAATAGAATATAGAATCACTTCATCTTGACATGAGAGGATATAAATGACAAGTATTAAATTCAACAACTTATCGTACTATATGCATGTAAATTATATACATATATATATATATATATATATATATATATATATATATATATATATATATATATATATTGTAGCAAGTGAGAAATGCCATATTTCATCAATAAGTGTTTAACGCACCGGGTATTATTTAGCCAATTATGCTAATGTCCGTAAATGTGAAAATATCTTTAGGTAGTCTTCGTTTCAAGCAAAATTGCTTCGTGTACCTACTCCGCTACTAAACTAAAGTAGAGGCTACATTTACATCAATGTGAATCGAACCTGTTTAATTCTACTTGCTGAATTTGCTAATAAAATAGCTGCTCAATTTGATTTTTGTGGTTCAAGAAACGATGTCTCAGCAGTTTGCAAAAGTCTTAGCTGCTCTGCCCAAAGCGAGTATACTATGTAAATGTAGCTACGTGGTTGCAAGTGAAAGCTACCAGATAGTGGAAATTACTAGTAGGAGTTACAAATGGCAACAAGATTGTTATTGCTATTAATAGCGACTACTAAAATAAACAGTTGAAAAGTAATTTAAAGAGGATAATGATCTGTTATTAAATAAACAAGAAAAAAAAATGTGTTCAACATTTACTTAAAAAGTCGACATAAATAAATATATCATCATGGCACATTATTCATTGCTGGGTGTGCCAATCTGCTTTATTCGCAGATATTGTTATTAATGATTCGTAATGTGTGCGCACTTATCGCTGACGTGGAGATCACTTTTGTGCCATTTAAAATTCGAAATAAGTTTGACGTCTGCAGGGATCGAACCTGCATTCCCAGATTCGAGTCCAGACGCTCAGGCTCAAGGCCACAAAACCCCATAGAAAATCAAATATTCAGTAGTGGTAGCACGCACGTAGGATTCTATCAAAAGAGGCAAGCGTACGACTCTAGGCGAAATTTTCAAAGTAATGTCATTATTTTGCCACAGTTCTATTCAACGCCAATTTACATATAATTTATACATTTATTATATACAACTATCATAATATTTTTTATTTTAATAGTATAAAATCCAATAATTTCCGAATCAAAAACTGAATATAAATTTCTAAAGCGCATGCTACCAAGATTCGTAAAAGTAAAATCGTATTCGCCTGCTTTTTATGATAGAATTCTAAAGTGCGTGCTACCACTATAGGTATTTGCCGTGTACGAGGGGTAAATTGGTAAAATATTTCACTCCCAATACCCAAAATACTGTAACGACATTGGTTGAAATTTTTCGAGTGAAATATTCTTTAATAAAATATAAACTATAATACACCTTTTTTCACAAAATATTTTTAATTACAAAATATACATTTCGACTGCAAAGCAATCATCAGTAGTACTACAATAGAAACAATATTTATAAATATGTAATATTTTTATCACAAAATTTTAAAAAACCTTTAACATACTTCAATAATTGAATCGATCACCGTTGAATGTTACGATAATAACCGTATAAAAACAGTTTATAATATAATCAGGAAATAATATTTATCTACGATAGTGCGTAAAATTGATGTTTAATAATAATATTATTAATAATAATAATATTTACTGTTGTTAAGACATTTACTCTCTCGTGTACCTTTCCATGTACCCAGGCTTGCTTCAAGATATGATCGAACTTTCCATTTCCCTACTGCTCGTACTGATGTTTTGCAGCGCTCACCTATCCACTTGATGTGTCTTGTAACGGCACACTAGGGTTGCCAACTGACCTTTTTTGGAAAGGACTGTCCTTTTTTGAGCATATTTTGTCCTTGTCCTTTTTTAAACCAGGAAAGGACGCGATTTGTCCTTTTATAGTAAATTTTGTTATTAATAATATTTTTCTTATTATTATAAATATGATAATGAAATAATTATTTCATATTTTATGTAATGTAATGATATAACAATACAATTTTTGAATTATTGATGTATTGGTACTAATTTAACTACTAACATTTAGTTTACAATCTTCTCTAAGAAGTAGCAGACATAGACCATGTATGCTTTGGTGTTTGGTGATAACTTCAGAAGAATTTGTTAAATTTGCTTCATTATAAAAAAAACTCTATATTATCTAACATTGCATTAAAACACGTTTGACCTTGAAAATTCTCAAAAACTCGCCTGCGGCGCATTTTTCTCATAAATTTTAAATTCTACAAATAATACAAAAAAGGATTGCTGAAAAAATGTTCTTTTCTGTAATATTCTAAAGTTGGCAACCCTACGGCACACACAACTGGCTGGCGTGGTGACGTCATCATTGTGCTCCTTTAATTCCTGGGTATGAACGGTTTGCTCGGGCGCCATTTTTACAGCGGCACAAAGGAGCGTACCTTCGGATAGCCTAGTGGAGGTGAGGGCGCAGGGTTGGTTGATATCAACAGAAAAAGACGTGTTGTTTAAATAAATATATTGTAACATACGGATATTTGTACAACAAAGACACACAATTTACGAATAAATAAATACATCACCCTTCTTTGCAGAACTGTGACCAGCGTTACCACGATAAGTACGCGTATTGAAATTTACTACTTTAGAAAAACTAACAATTTCTCTGGCGGACAATCAGCGGCGCGATGTACACGGCGGACTCAGCCTTTACACGCGGCGGATTCCTCTGACGGACGGCGGCGAGCCTTACGAACGTACTCAGCCTACACACGGCGGATTCTTCTAACGGACGGCGGCTGATACAGAGTATTCACTTCTCGGCAGGTCGAAAGAGCCTTACCAGAACTCAAATTCTCACTAGAGGCGTTCAGGAGGACCTAATCAGAATCCTAGCCTGCACGGCTCTTGGAACGGGCGAAGCCCGCTCTGCTTTCACGGAGCTCTGCAACGGCTTATAAACCCAATCTAACGGTACTTCTCATTAAAACAGCGAAGGGGGTGATTTTACTTAGTACACAGGGGTCGTTACTGTATCAAGTGATAAATAATAATTTTATAAAATTTACACAAATTCTCTGGTCACATTTCTTTACCCTAAATCCATTTTACAACATCAAACAATTTACAAATATTGTTTCAAATAAAACACAATTTCATTCACATGTGCGATGCGCCACGCGCGAGCCTGTCGTGAATCACGACTCGTCAAAATTTACAAGATTACAACTGTCGGAATCTTCTAGAAGTAAACAAACACAATAATGCAATCAAATGTGTAAACGAGAGTTACATTGTTTCACAACACTATTGTAAGTTAAATTACAAATATACACAATGCTATTTTTACATAAAATACATTTCTTGTAGCTGAAACAGTGGTTATGGTTACTTGTGCACATGTGTTTATTGTCTGTTCACATTATGACGGTCGGATATTGTCTTTTACAGGTACGTATTTCATTAAATATTTTACCAATATTACAAATACATCTTACTTTTCAGATTAAACAATAAATAAACAACGTATATTGTCAAAAACACGTTACTAAACATCTAACTGTGACGGTGCTACTACAGGTTTACAAAAGGAGGGAAACCCCTTGCTGGACGAAAGGGCCTATCGTCACAGTCTGAATGCAGATTTAACGTCAGAACGTAATTTAAATGGACATCAATTAGTGCCATTTTCATAATAAACTTTATCATTAACACTTTAAATTAAAATTAATTTTTTTCAGCAAAAGTTAATAACGTTATTTCTTTTTAATTTTTAAAATGTCTGATTTAAATACATCAAGCAGTGACTCTGAGTCGAGTATATAAATATCTTCAACGTCATCTGAAAATAGCTAAAAATACCTCTCATGATTTCAAATTATTGTCCTAACCGGTCCTAACCTGACATCAGCCAAAGTTAGGCGCATGCGCAGTACAACAGTACGTTATACTGTTGCAAATTGCCTGCTCGAACAAAGCTTCATTGTTTCATTTGTAAAAATTTCTGCTGAATGAATTGCAAAATAAAAACTATAATATTCCATTTACAATAAGTTATTGCCTACTTCCTCTTAAAACCGGAAGTACCACCGCTTTAAAAATATTTTAATTGAAACAAGCATGTCACAAATCCCCAATATACCAAATTTTCTAAAATGATATAGAAAAGATTGTAAAGTAAAGATAGTGTAAGCTCGACTTGGGACACCTGTATATGTATTAATTTTTTATACGATGTGACAACATTAATGTGTATCGGTAACAGTATCATTAGCAGTTGATGAACTTCCCATTAAAAATGTTGGGATCATAATTCTCCATTTGCGGATCATTAAATTTTTGTTGAAAAACGTCGGTGTTTGAGGCAGTAAACACGAAAATGTACTCCGACATCATTTTTTTTGTGTCAGTGTAATTAGAGTCGGGCATCTAAGTGTAACACCACAATATTTATGTCGGGAACATCTTACACTGTTTAATCTACGTTATTAAATCCGCTGCAATAGCTCGTTGCGACATTAATCCTGGTTGGAAAAAAGACCTCCATGCCAGTGAGAGACCCATAAAACGTGAGGGAACAAAAATTGGGTTAAAAGGCTATTAAAAAAGGTTCTTAACGGGTTACACTCCAGTACATTGTCTGCACCACAACTGACGGATCCTTTTGTGACATGCTGGTTTACTCTAGCTCTACAGTCTAGATAGAATAACATCACTTCACTCGTTTTTTTTTTTGCTCGAGTAAAGAGTTTCAAAGTATATAAACTTTTAAATGTAGATGGATTTTATACAGCTATTAGTTTTCGTCTCGCAACATGATACTGCCTCATCATATATTATAATGTACTTACTTATAAAATAAGCAAATATTCTACACTATAAATCATCGTTTTTTTTTTTAAGTTTATGACAATTTTATGCGCATTAATAAAATATGACTCTCGTTATATACGTACAAAAATGTATACATTTTATGCAAAAATTGGAAAATAATCAGACACGCAGTCACATATAAATTATTTATTTCCGACGTTTCGACTGTAATAACAGTCTTCTTCAGGGCTTAAAAGTACACATGGAGTCATTACAACATGAATAATTATAATTATAATCAAGGCACAAATTTCTAATATATAAACATACAATACAATTAAATTACTTTCTTATTTAAACATTACTTACAGCAATACTCAAATATGTAAATTAGCACGTGGAAACTTTTGAAAATTGTTTTTTAATTTTACAGCTTAATTTACATTTTTTAAAATTTAACCTGATACAACATGTTTATTTATTATTTATTTATTTTATTTAATTTCACCTGGACATTTCCAATGGAATCCACTTACTAATTTACATATTTGAGTATTTCTGTAAGTAATGTTTAAATAAGAAAGTAATTTAATTGTATTGTATGTTTATATATTAGAAATTTGTACCTTGATTATAATTATAATTTTTCATGTTGTGATGACTCCATGTCTACTTTTAGAGCCCTGAAGAAGACTGTTGTTACAGTCGAAACGTCGGCCAGGATATAAATAATTTATATGTGACTGCGTGTCTGATTATTTTCCAATTTTTTCATTCTCCATACATTTTATGTTCGAAAATAAGGACAGTCATGCAAAACCACATTTTAACAAAAAAGAAATTTTAATTGAAACATATCTAAAATTGGAACAAAATTTTAATTAAAAACAAATCCTTTCATTGTACAATTTTTATGAACATAGTTATAAAGATAATAAATGAAACATGTTTTATGTGTGTTGATAATAAAAAAAACGTGTATCCGACAAATTACCTTAAGACAATATATTATAATTCAAAATTAATGTATCTACAAAAATACGAGGGCGAGTCAAAAAGTTTGCGAAATGTTATGATTCTTGGATGAATGGGGGTGTATACGATTATTATTATTATTATTATTATTATTATTATTATTATTAATATTATTATTATATATAAATATTATTTACTGTGAGGTTATTTATCAAATATCAGCATGTTTCCGTAATAAGTCTTCGAAAAAAGTATGTCGTACTTTGAAAATCTGCAAGTATGTGGAAAATTGAAATTCGGGATGTGATTAAATTTCTTACAAGACAAGAAAAATGCCCTCAGATAATTTTTGACGCAATGGGAACTCTTGCTCTGGTAAAACTACATATTTTTGATTTATAAGCGAGACATCCTTTTTGAACAAGAAAGAGAGGAATATGCTCGGCGAAGGAAAAGCAGCTTACAGAAACGGTTGGTGTATCATATAATACGATATACTACTAATTGAACATTTCATATAATTCTAAATAATATTATTACAAGGTAACAATTCATTTGTTCTGTATATTATTTAAAAGAACAGTTTTTTATGTTCAGTATTTTACATAAATGTTCAGTATTAATAATAAATTAATTCTCAAAATCACTCATCGGGAATTAACTTCGCCTATCGACGACGTCGCAATATCAGGCGCGGTTTTTGAGCTTTTACTAATTTTTAAAATAACTCATCGGAATCAACTTCGCAGGGTGTAAGAAAGTACCGATGACCGTCGATCTTGCGATGCCAAACATCGTTTTTGAGTTTTCATCTAATTTATAAACCAAGCTTCGCAGGTGCGAGTTTCATGCGTTAGGTTAGGTAATGGTTTGGGTTTTTACTGAACAAATAATGCTGAACAAAAAAATGAACGCTTAAGTATACGCCTTATTTAAATAACGAAGAATTTAATATTTAATATATGTAATAGAATTTCAACGAAAAAATCTGTTGTGGCCACCAGAAGACCTGTCGCCATTTCCATTTTATGTTATATAAGTAATGTATTGCACTTCGCTATCGAACCGTCGTTTTGTAACAAAAAAATTACAGAACTTTACACAAATATTGTTTTTTATTGTATTTAACATGTCTTCTGCACACATACAATTTTAATATATCTATTTTTCATTGTATGAGGAAGTTCCTAAATGTCAGAGATTCTTCCAATTCATTAACATGATTGGCGATATTTCTAGTGGATATATGTAGGTTACCTATAATTTTAAATATTTAATTAATGTTAAAAACCAATATTCGACTGTGTTTGGGATGGAAATGATTACAGGAAGTAAAAATTATTCGGACTTGCAGTCAAACGTTGGCATGAATAAATTTTATTAGTTGAATGCAAGTCCGAAGAATTTTTACTTCCTGTAACCATCTCCATTTAATTAATAAAACCATAAGTAAGATTAAATGTATTTCCCAGAAAAATCTTTCAGAATGTAACTAAAACTTTTGATTTTTGACACTGACTTCTGTCATTTACAAATTATGTTATAAACATTTGAATTTGTCAACTGGTTTCCTTAGTGTAGTTTCGACTACTCGACTTATTATATCCCGATATGGTATATATTATAGCGTCTTTACCTCTAAATTTATAGAAGATATAATAAAAAATTTAAATGTATGAGATGTAGAATTTTATGTTCTTCAGAATGAGTAATATCAAAAATTTTCAAAAAATAATATTTAGAACACTTTTTTTAAAAAACCACTACTTCCGGTTGTCGAATTGTTACCAACACCTTTTCAGCTCTTCCCAGGAATGTCAGACTGAGGAATTCATAGTTAAACAGGTCTTAAGTCTTATAATTATTGAAGAATCGTCCCTCCAACATCCAGCCATACACACAAACACACACACACACACATCCACGCACACACACACACACACACGCGCACACACACACACACACACACACACACACACACACACACACACACACACAGAGAGAGAGAGAGAGAGACATCATTGTAAAAATGTTAAAATCGGATTCTAGTGACTTTGAAACGTGCTTATTCATTAAAATCTGGATATGTGATTTTTAGCAAGATTCCAATACCTCTCTTAGCGAGAGGTAAAAATTGAATCATGACTTTGAATCTATAAAATGTATCAAATACTATTATAAAAATAATGAAACTTCGACAACGTATATTTTATGTACTAATTGGCCTACGGGTAGAATAATTTTTAATTGTTTTTATAGATATAGAAAATATTGAAATCAAAATAAATGTAACAAATTATTTTTAAATATCCATATTAAATTGTCTATAAAGGACAGCAGTGCAAATATTTATTTTGAAATAAAATTGGTATAAAATAAAAATAAATTTAACTGTATTTTCACCGGTGGACCGGTGGCTTTTGGGGCCGATCGGCCGGCGGCCAGTGTCTTTTGATCGGCCGAATGATTTTTAAAGTAACGATATAAACAATATTGAAATCTATTTTTCATATTACGTTTACTTAATCTTTAAATTCAAATTCAAACAAATTTTATCTGTTAATGTAATGTAATATAATATAAGGGAAAGAGGTCTTTTGACGGCTAACCGCTACATGGCTGTTAAACTAGACAGTCAACACTCCTCTGCAGTGTTGCGGTACAGATTTACGGATCTACTAACGAGTATGTACTTATTTTTAAGGTGTACCGATGAGAAGCATTTACTTTAATTAATAAACAATTAAAATACTTAGTTCCAGTGGTATTGTGACTGTAATATTCATTATTTTTTTTTAATTAATAAATATTCTTGCTTTTCCTAATATATATTTTTTTAAATCATCTATAAATTTAATGATCTTAAAATGTACTAAAATGGGACTGATTTACGATAAAATGATTACTTGTTATTAAAAATATATACCGGATATTACTAAAACTGATTTACAAAATGAGCTGACAGATTTTGCAATTAAGTGGCATTCACTAAGAAAATATAAAATTAATGAATATATTACCGACATTTTTGTTGAGCTTGAAAAGGAGTCTGAAGAAGAAAAAGAATTACGTTGCAAAATGTGCAAAACCTGTACTATTTGTTGCCTGAATATTTTAATAAAATATATATTATATAGCTTGACGTACAAAATTTTATATGAAGCTTACAAATTCATTTTAACTATATCAAATTCATAAATAGCATGTGAAAGATCATTTTCAAAATTGAAGTTGATTTTATCTAAATTGAGAAGCTCTATCACATTTAGAGGCTTTCATGTATATGAGTGTTGAAAAGGAAATGTTGGCAAATTCAACAACAGTTGAAATTAAAAATGGAATAGGTCTTAAGAATAAATCATTACAAAAATTAGTATTTTAATGACAGCAATGTTTTTTCGTGAATTAAATAAATGTTTATTTATATTTTATTGTTTTCTATCTATCCCATTATTCTACATCCCAAAAAATAATGTATTGTACATAATTTAGAAGGAGCAGTGGCGGAAGCTACATCAATGAATGAAACACAATAAATACAGTGAAAATTTTATACGTATATACACATTTAAGGGGGCGGTCACTAGAATTCCCGGTAAAAATAAAAATCCCAGTCCGCCCTTGTACTGAAAAAGTTGATATGCTTTGCTGTTTTCCCAGATCAAATAAGGTGCACAGTTATAAACAATAGATTATCAAAGCCGACTATTATCATATTATTGTTTGCTTTATTAGACATCATTTAAAGATAAACCCCAACTTATACATTAATAAAATATTTTCCGAGAAATTCGCAGGCCATGGAAAAAAATTGTTTATAGTAAATTGCAGATGAGATTGTATTAAACAACTCTTATATTTAACTTTTTCTTGTATCTTTAATATTTCAAGAGATATAAGCTGGATGATAAAAACCAAAGTGCCTATATGATCTGCGACTAACTTTATTCTATAACGATCTAATGCAAAAAGAAACGAATGTAAAAAAAAGAAAAATAGCACGCCAATCCTTCAGCGGGTAACCGCAGAGAAACTCACGTAGGGAAAGAATTTAAAACAACTATAAATTACGGCAGAGTATACCTCATGGGGAGAGTGCGCACCACCCTTGACGTGATAAACGGAATAAATAATTTATTAATCTTGTACACACGGGGGAGGCCCTGACCAGCGTTAACAAGTACATTCGACGCGCAGCGAAATATTTACGAGGGATGATCAATGTATCTGATTCCGCACGGAAGCCCCGCTTCATGGTTCCACGCTCATTTCGCGAATAATTGCTGACATTTGCAAATAACCTAATTTTGGCTGCCCTTGTGTGGTTTCATGTGGGATGTATCAGATCAATTAGCGTATTTATTAACCTCAGATAGAAACCATTAAAATACCTACATAAAAATAAAATAAAATTTTAAACATTGCTTTCTTTATACAAATAACAAAGAATTTTAATAATTTGTTGACATGAAATCATAGTAAAATACTTACTGCAGTATTCATAATAGTTTTGTTCGTTTCGCAATTTTGTGTCCATACCGTGCACTATTGCGACCGTACATGGTGTATGGACGCGGCACTAAAATAGAAAAGTAGTGAAACGACCAGACCTATGTTTCGCGCAACAGAATTTTGTTAGTACATATATGATACAATGACAATAAAACTACAAATATCGTAATTATGACAACGCGGCATATCGCACATAGTTTTATTACTGGACCCGACAGAGTAAATTTTTTAGACTTTAGCGCTTGTATACAGCTGTCGCCGTTTACCCTTTCTAACTGACGAACTGTCAGTTGGATTTCAGCCATCGTTACATTTATTTGAAATGTGTAAGTAGACAGCTTATAGCATCCGAGTGCTATAAAAGCACGAAACATGGTTCGAGTGACGTCACAACGAGCTAGGATATGTGAGCTAATGCACTCGGCCACCATGACATATGATATAATTCTAGTACGTTCTAATACTGTTATTAAAATATTGTACAAATGTTTTAAAAAGAAGTATGTATAATAAAGATAACGTTTAAATAATGATATGTTTAAAAGCATAAAACGAGTTTCTAAAAAGGTCATAAAACAATTTGAGAGAGCAATTTTAATAATTAATCATGAAATCAAGTTTTGAAAAGACAAATTCTAAAAACTGTGATATAAATGTAGGTATGTGAAGTGAATGTGACATGTTACAAAAAATCATAACAGGAATATCTTTAAAAAAATTATGATGAAAAGTATTATATTTTTGGATGCTTTACATTGCGATATGGTAGTCATACATTCGATTTATCTAAAAACAAAATATTTTATGAAATACTCCATTGTAAACGCAATATCTATTACAAATTTTTCAAAACCTTTTACAGAATGCAATTACTATTGTCAGTATTGTCAGCCCTCTAGCGGGCTAAAGGGAAACCACAACGAGCCGGACACCGGAAACTACGTATTTTTGTAATATTGAACATAAAAGTGTATTATTGATTTGTTTGGGTAATTAAATCCTATTTAATCTTATGTGGTGTTACGGTAAAACACCCTACACACATACCACTATTATTTCTTATAATTATATAATTAATTAGTAATTTATTTGCAAAGGAAGTTAATCATTTTGTAGCTCTGGTCACACTTAACAAATTTCAAAAGTATTAATATTCGAACTAATGTACATATAAAATATAATCCTCAATTATAGTATAAATTTTTCATTTTAATAAAAACCTTTAGTAAAACATCGCATTTTATCGCAAATACTTTTACGGTAATACAACGTAAAAATAAATATGGTAGACAAGCTTGATATGATCTATAATGTAATATGCAAGCGGCAACACAACGCAGATGATAGTTAAATTTAACTAAATTTATAAGAAGTAATGCTGATATGGTAATATTGCTAAAGATGAAACAGCAAACAGTATGTACTGATTTATACAGATTTATAGCAGAACAAAACACATGAAACAAGCAGAAAAATAACGCAGAATATATGATCAAGGTTTATATATATATATATATATATATATATATATATATATATATATATATATATATATATATATATATATACGATTTGATGCATATGGCTATGATATTAAATAATTGACTATTGGCATATAATTGCTTTTATTTTTCCGTTCTTAACATTCACATAGAATATCTTCATGCAGACATCTAGAAAAATTGCACAAAAAAATAAATATACTTGAAAACCAAGGAAATATGAAAATTAATATGTGTTTCTGATAACTAACATTTCTTTTCAATTTCTTGAAATGAATTACGTATAGTTAATAAAACTTATACTTCTGTATTACTAGTACTGTCTAAGTAGGCCTTGCAAAATGAAATCACTGCATTAATCTGAAACATACTTAATGCTACAACTCGATATATACAATTAGAATAATCGTAACTCGATTTTTATCAGTTTACGATGATCTTTTATATTATATGCGCTCTTCTACTTACAGCAAAAATATCATATGTCTAGTACCACTGTCTAGCACAAATAATTTAGAATTTATTTGAATATAAAGTTACTAGTGAATACTGATTTATAATGTAAGTGTATAGATTGTTTCCTTTATAATGCAAAAATACAATTTTGTAGTTACGATCTTAATAATTGTAGGTGTCGAATAGTAAAGATTAATTTATATTGAGTTGTAGAGTATTTGTTTCGGAATATTCTAATACATTTTTAGGTATAAATTTACGTATAGTCACCGTCAAATAAGTATGGACTAATAGTCAACTTTTTCTCATCTCCGCGCCTTGTTCCTTCCCTGAAGTGTTGTCGCCCCTAGGCAATGCTTGAGTTGCCTATTGTGCTGCAGCGGTTCAGTTGCATAATAATTGTTAATTATTAATTAAGCCTCAGCGTACTGATCGCCAACATCAATATGGCATAAAAATTGAAGAGCTGTCTCACCTTCTACATTTATACACCGAGGCATTTACTTTACTACTACGAGTATGAGGTTGATATTTCTGTTAACAAATGAAATTGTGTTTGTAACTGTCAACCGTACTGTCAACAAACAAAAAATAATATTTGTTATTTACAATTTAATTGCAAACAAATATTCTAACATCGGATGAATACCTACCGGTTTTTGCCAATTACTCAACAAACCCCATTCCACTGAAAAATTGCAATTGTTTTTACTGCACGAAGCCACAGATATAAACATACCATGCACAATATAAAGTCGGGAGAGTAGTTGGCAAACAACATAATAAATTGAAAGACAAAGTTTGAGTTTGTGTGCGACCCCTTTAGCTTTAGTTTAGACAATCGCGGGCATGGGGCAAAGGTATGCGGCTTCCTGGATCGAAGCGACGTGTGCCAGACCGAGTTACAACTTCCGTCCGGAACTTACAGTCCAAATTCACTAATGAAATTTATTTCTCGGTGGTCGATTCCGGCCTTTACAAGTGACCACTGTCAATTACAAACTTAACTTGCCCTCTTGATTTGATTATTTTGGTTGCCGTTGCCAAACAAATAATTGATAAAAGCCACAACGCAAAGCCTCTTGCTTCCCAACTTGTTTTCATTCCCCTAACGAGAATTACTGGCCACGTTTGGTCATTACAAAATTAACGAAATTGCGTTTCAAATAACTGGTTTAATGAAAGAATTCAATAAAATTCAAACTGGAAAAATTAACCGAAATATCGGAATATATTTAAAAGTTCAAAAACTTCGTTAAATTTCAGCTAATTGCTTAAAAAAAAGTATAAATAAAAAATCTGAATGATGCCAGACATTTAAAACATTAATGCCCGTTTTTATACACGCTTGCTAAATTTTAATATTTTATTCAAACATTTAAGCCTTTATTAAACATCAAATATTGTTTCACCAACTAATGATAAATTTATCAATGTGATAACTCGTGTTATTTTAAAGGTAGGTCCGAAGTGTTTCTAAATTTTTAACTTGTTGTTATATTTGACATAGGTACAGTCGGTGACATGAAAGAAATATTTTTCATTGACTTGTTATATGTGTAACGACGACGACGTCCGTATTCGTTTTCCGTGCTGTCAAAAAGTTGCTCGGGCGCCAATTATTCAGAAACACTGCACTCTTGTGCATCCTGTAAAGGACGCTCTCATAGCGTCCCTGAAAAGGGTGGCTTGAACGCCAAAAAGGGCTCGGGTAGCTTAGTGGAGACAAAGTTCTGTTTTTGCCAATGAAATCAATTGTAATCATTTTTAATATTATATTAAAACATATTAAAACGAGAAGCAATAAATAAAAGAAAGGAAAGTAAACATTCGCTGGCATATTATCAGCAACCGATCATACAAATTAACCAGTGATGGTACTTGCAAGATTTTTCTCTACCACACGCGGTCAACAATGGCACACACCAAAGTTGAAAACGGAACGGACGGTTACAATGTTGTCACTTGACAACACTCATCAACAATCGCGATGTCGAACTGAGACAGTGTTGGCACACATCAACACTCATTGACAATAGCGATTACGGCAAACAGTGGCCAACACCCCTGCACGGAAACAACCGGCTACAGACACCGGTACGGTACACCTTCTACACTCTCCCACGAGCTGCCGGCACACACCAACAGCACTGAGTCAGAGGCAGCCAAGGTGATCACCAACCCGCTCACCTGGCCCTCATCAACCGTCTAAGGCTCGTTGGAGAGCTAACGCTCCCTTGAGAGAACACACTTTCTCTGCCTGAAACTAACGTTCGAGCTAGGATTTATACCCCGAAAAACTGTTAAATATTTCATTAAAGATTAAAACACGTTTTTAGTCATCCTGTATATTCTCGCTAAATTTGAATAAAAATATAAAAAAACACAATTTCATGTGGGATCGAACCTACGATCTCCAGCGCATTAGCCACTGGACCATGCACTACCTAATAGGTAAGACTACAAGCACTAAACATGAAGACTTAATTCAAATCTAGTGACCATCGTCATATATGTAATACGTGCCGCTCCAACCAAGTGTAGTAGATAGCACCGATACAGCGCCCTTGGTTTATTAGATAATCACGATTACGTGGAACACTCACCCTTATCAAATCGGTTTTCTTTCGTGTCATCGACTGTAGGTGCAATTCTTTATTAAATATGATTGTAAATGTTTGATTTTATGAATGGAATAAACCGTTTCAGTTTACTAGTTGTTTCTTTTTATCTCTGCACATATTAAGTTAAATGGCGCCTTTAACTATCAGTTGGGCTGTGAAACGAAACGTCAAAAATATTACAGTCAGTATATAAAATACTTATATTTTATAGGACAATTCTGAACAAATCTGTAAGTCTTCGACTGTAAATCTGTAAAAACCTGACAAAAATGAATCTATTTTTGTTGATTAATATAAAATTATATATTAGGGTGCCAACTTTCGTTGCGATTTTTATCCTTTATTTACAGATTTACAGATCTGTAAGACTTACATTAGCTTCAATAAAAGATTTTGAATTTTCCATTAAATAATTAACTTGTCACAGACTTCCCTCGCATTTTCCGTTAGGTATCGCCATTTTACGTCTCTTTTAAAGGAAATGATAATATTCGTACACAAAAATGTCATCCGGTTTGCATTTGTTTGCCGTTAGGAATTAAAATTATAATTTTTTTTTTTTTTTGTTCAAACCCAAAATATCATATAAAAATAGTAACTGTCAGTGTGATCAGTTGTTCATTATTTCATGAAACTACTGATTTGTAATAATAAAAGTTTTTAATTTTTTTTCTGTTCAGGAAAATAGAAATTTATGAATAATGGTACAAAAAAAAAATTCTCTGAAAAAAATACTTTCTGAAAAATAATTAGAATAGAAAATAATATTTGAACTTTTCAGAATCGTTATGATGCGTACTCCTACGTACCATCCTGCATACGTCCCTAATGCTGGTGACTCTGGTGAGAATATAATTTACAGAGCCTTTTATCTTATAAGTAAATATTAAGAAATAGAGATAACTTTCACATATTAAAATGAATACAGCTATAAAGAAAAGCATATGTTTGTCCCTGAAAATCTAAAATAAGATTTAGTTTCATTGATCAAACAACTGCACGCAAAATGAGAAACAATAAAATAATTTGTCACATTAAAGTCACAATAAAGTATAAAATCTCGAATATTAGATTATAATCAAGTTATTGATATATATACCGAGTGTCTGCTTGGAATTCGTTATATACCTGAACCTGAACCGAACCCAGTTTTTGGCGGGTTCAATACCCTGTTTCTAAACATCTATTAAGTATCCCAAAAATTAGTTTTAAAACATTCCAAAAGAAAATTTTGTTGGCACAATTTGACAGCTTTGGCAGTTTTTAAGTTAAATTAATATTTTAACATCCGACTGGTATGTTATATACCAAATAACACCCCAGGGGGTTATAAAATTGTTGCTATGAAATCGATATTGTAAACAAATAAGAATATCAGGAAAGAAAAGTAGATAAACACTTGTTGTAACATGTACAACATATAAGTAAATATACCACAACATATGTATTAGATTAGATTATATAACCACCGCATATCTTAAAAATATTAAACAAAATTTGTCTAAATATACAAAAAAAAAATAAGGCTACGTTTGAAATGTACTCATATTACGGGTTGCATAGCAAATACTCTAATTAATCCAGATTAATTTAAAACTAACAACATTTATAGTATTACTTTTTGAGAAAACATATGCTGCTATGATACATATATACGAAATAGTTTGTGGTACAATCGTTCACTAACGAATCACAAACGTACTACGAAGAAAAATATCACAAATTATAATATGCGGGGGGCTGTAGTGAAGATAGCCCCCCATATTAAAAATAGTTTTAATTAATTAACTATTAAGGTACAAACGAAATAGTTTGTGGTACAATCATTCACTAACGAATCACAATCGATTAACATTATTTGTTTAATTACTACAAAACTATGGGGGGCCAACTTCACGCAGGTAAATCTTTTTCCAATTTTCTTCACATAAAAACTGCATTAACCACATTAACCACAATCCACTTTGGGAAAATAATTATCATCCCACATATTGAATTAATAACATCTAATCTGCGTTGGCGTGGACAAAACTTATAAAATATGAATTTCCCAGGCAGATGCTCCACTAAACCGAATTTACGGGCAGTGTCCGAACGAATCCAGGGGTTCTGAAACTGTGAGAGACGAGAAATGAGCTCAGCAGATCGATGGTCCAATATGCGCTGTGATTCCAAGCAGTTATTTGCTTATTACGTAGAAATGTTCTGATGGTATTTGTAGTAGAATCGATTTAGTGGTAATGGGAATACAAAGGCTATGGTTAAAGTGTAATGATACTCTGCAATGTTATTACCGACCTAAAATTAGAACTACTCGATTTTACATGCTTTATTAGATGCTACATCTGCTGTAATGAACATATAACATAGCAATGTAATTTAGCTACTATTGTAACACATCAGATCCTGGTTAACTTCAATCAAGAACAGTCAGTGACATAGTTGACTCATTCGGTTGTTACATAATCAATCAGGCAGATAAAAAAAATATATTTTCAATTATCTACGACATAGCTTTTTTCAATTACGTTTTTGCGTCAAATGAAAATAACTTGCTAAATATACCCAATTACACTAGACACCAATCTTTTCATTTCAATTCCATGGTCATGTTTACAACAAAAAGTTTAGTTTATCTCTTTTACATATAATACGAAACAAATCGAACGATATACAGACGTGGAAAACATCTTAATATAACAAAGAGGTTTCGATAAAGATTTTTTTCTAAAACAAGTATTTAGGATCGTTTTCATAATCAGGCTCACTTTAGGGCATTACTTTAAAAATTCACCTTTGTTTTAAAGTAATGTTACAGGGTTCGCTAAAGTGCTAAAGTTATATTATGAAAACGAACCCAACTTTAAATTTGAAGTATTAAAGTGAAGATGATGCTCTGTTTATCAAAATTCAAAAAACACCATATTCGTACATATCTATAATCTTAACTTTTTCTATAGGTACACTTCAACGGAAAAATCTTGATATATTTAATACCTGCTTGCTTTAAAAATGTTTATGTACTTATTTAATACTTTGCATGCCGCGTACCATTTGCGTTGTCTAATATTTTGAGCGAAGTTATTGTAAGTTACGTTACGCACGTTTAATAAGCCTCTGCGAAACCTTCCCTAAAATTTATTTAATGAATTTTCTGACACAAACGGTTTATCTGAGATTCAAAGCACAGACATTTACGTCTGCACGAAAATATTGCCTTGCGTAGGGAAGTCAACCTTTAATGAAATTTCAACTCCAAGTGTTTCAAATGTAGTTAAAAGTAACATATTTGAATAATTTCACAATACTCGTATTATCGCAAGCTAAGTATTCTCAATTCGTTTTATATTAACAGAAGGAATTCCAATAACATAAATAAAAATAACGCTAACAATACTACATGGAATCATTTAGACAAAATTTGAATTTTCATAATGTCAACATATTAGAACGTGAACATAAGTTACACAAAGAATAACACTGCACACATTAAGAAAAATTATACAAATATCCTAAATTAAAAAATACAATAAAAAAAATTATTTTTTCTTTAAAACTATGAAAACAGTTTGTCCTTCGGAACTCTACAAGTCATATTGAAAAAATCTATAAAATATTATTTATTGATATTAGTGCTTTTATTATTTATTCATTTATTTCATTAACTACTGACGAGCCTTGTTTAAAAATACATTTACATTTAAATTATTGTAAATACGTGTCTACCATAAGACTGTAAAGATTTTCATGTAAGTGATCATTTGTTCTTAGTATATCAGTAGTTAAATTTCAAAACAGCTCCTGATGAAGGTATCGTTGGTTCCGAAACCGGTCGAGGTCGAAAATAAAGATATTTGACTAAACATGCAGGAATTATTTTCTACCCTGAAAGAACTTTTCGTTCACTGTTTCGCAACATTGCAATGTGATATTACTTTAAATATTATTTAAATTCGAATATTGAACCTTAATTTTTTTTTTAATAATAGAGGTGAACAATTATTATTCATTAATTTCAATAGTTTTTAGCTTTATTTTCTTTGAATATTTTAAATGAAATGTCCATATTAATAGGGTTATAGTTTAAGAGAAACTTTTTTTCTGTGAAATACAGTTATTATATACAAAACTTTATAGAAATATCATTAGTCACTCGTACTTTTCAAACCAAGTGATATCTTGCTGGTTTCAAAATAAATTACAAGAAAACTCATGTCAGAAAAATATTTTTTTACGGTCTAGCATAATCCTCGTTGCTATAACATTTTTACAGCAAAATTTACTACATTAGGATACCCATTTCCTGTACACATCGCCCTATAACGTACATGTTATTCAAATGTTTTGAAACTTAGGAAATATTTTACAAATGTTAGTTCTTTGATTTATCACGAAATAGGTAAAATGATCTAGTTAATTTTTTAACTACACGTAGTATAACGCATTTTTGCCCTAGTGATCACATTTTTTCACCGATTATTTAAATTGAATATTAATATTAATAAAAATTTATATTTCTGTTATTTGTTTACTATTCATATATTCTTTTACATATATATAACCTTCCCGCTGTTCAAACTCATTTCTAACTACATATTTAACACTTTCGCTGCTGAAAAAATTGGCTTACTGCAACTAAGAACTGAATAATTAAGGAGTACTTTTTTGGGCGTAGAATTAGGACTAAATATATATAATGTTTAAAAAAATTCATTGTAAATACAAAAATGACGACTTTAGGCGTCAAGCGTATTGGCTATAAAATATTATACCCGTCTTGGGATAGATGCATTGTTCAGCTTGGCAAATGACGTCTGAAAACGTCATGCTCATCAACGACGTGCGCAGCGAAAGTGGTAAAATTGTAAAAAGAAGACGACAATTCAATATGATAAAGTTTTTTTATGTAATTTTTACAAGTTAATGTTTTAAATTTAATACTGAATAACTGAATGCTCAGAGCGGAAATGACGCTTCGTTTGAGGACTACAGTTGCGTCGCGACGCTTCTAAGTAGCGCTGGGGGCGACGCGCGTAACCGAGAAGTTCGTCGTAGGATGGGATTTATAAGGGGATCCGTTAAAATTTATTCACAAATGTTTGTTATAATTTTGGGCATCCTTTGTCTTTATTCGTGTTTTACATAGCCGTTTATTTGCACCGAATTATTACTAAGCAGATGTGAGGATTTACATTCAAGACTTTATATGCATAGCTTTATCAAATTCCGCAAAAATAAAAAAGCGATAAACATATTTTACCGGATTTTTTTCTGTATATAATGGACACGACAGACTTAATAAAGCAATTTGAATTTGCCAAACAAAAGAATAATCCATTACAAAAAACTATGATTATCCCGGATTAATGAATAAATTAAATTCAACATAATTTAATTATGAAATATGTATTTTATTTGATCACTTACTCCACATATGTGATTTGGTCAAAAACATCCGAGAATTTTCGAATTCAGGACACTCTATAAATAACTGATTGAAACCAGTGTTTAATATTCATATAATGAATGTGTAAATAAGCACGAGTCATTTTGATGTGCTCGGCGATTTTTTAATTTTGAAAACAAAGAATTTGCAAAAAAATGTCTCTAAAATTGAATATACTGTAGTATGTTGTTATAAATGTTAGAAGGCTTTTTGGCGAGTCTGTCGTTTAAAAAAACAGTGCTGATGAGTGCTACAACCGTTTTGAAGAGGATCGTGAAGACGTCGAAAATGTCAACAAAGTTAGTAGACCTACCACATCACCTACCAATGAAAACGTGAAAAAAAAAATAAGAATTGTTTTTGATAGTTTTGAAAGTTTTACGCGGTGTGCGATAAGCTAACCAGCAAAAACGATCAGAATTTTGGGAAAACAACTCGTGAAAATAGCTTCACCTTACATTAGCTCCTAAATTGTAATTTATTGTTGAAAAACATTACCATAATGATGCCTCAGTCACTATATACGTCGAACTTGACAAATTGCGAATATTTCCTGTTGCTAAACATAAAGAAGAGCTATGTCACAATGTGAATTGTAGTTTGGAAAAACAATAAGACGTAAGTGCATTAGATATAAGGGGATTTTCGTTGAGGGTAAATAATATTTTCTGAAACTCTCATTTAATATATTAAAAAATAAAATTCGTTATTTTTTATCAAACCATATTGGTGTTTCTCATTAATAAAATATTATCAACAAGGGCAAAGATGTGGCAGTGTTAGTTTCAGTACATTGATGTCATTGTGAAAAGTGTACCACGACTAAACTATCTTGCCTTAAACTACACTGTTTACGTTAAACTGCAAAGATTTATTACAATCTTGAACAGGCTCATTAATCATTTTATCTCCATCATCACATCAGTTACATATGCTCATAGCAGTTACGCTAAATTACTAACTTAGCATACTATGATATCATTCACCATTTAGAGAATATTATAATATCCTGTATTCATTGACAATAATTTATATTATTTATAAATGACCTCAAATAATAATACAGTGGAAACCTATTTATTTAGATCTCAATCTTCTGAACCACTTTATATAATTTTTGTATTATTATTATTATTATTATTATTATTATTATTATTATTATTATTATTATTATTATTATTATTATTCTTTTGCATTTCTTCTCATCTATTCATGACCTCTCGCAGAACGATTTTGGAATTAGAAAAAACAGACCTAAATACTAAAAAAGTTAATACAGATTTGCATGGGAATAATAATAATAAAAATAATAATAATAATGTATTTCATTTAATTGCTTCTGGGAAAGGGGGGCATTCTCCACTTTCTTCGGCGTTTTCTTCTATTTACGTTTCCATTCTTCCCACGCAAAGTTCAAAAGCAAACTGAGAGGTAAGTACTAATTATTTCTAGTACAACTAGTAAAGATCATAGCAAAATCTATAAGAATTTATTCTCTTATTGCACTAATACTCAGAACATGAAGACGGAATTTACAGAGAAAATGCGCTCTCGCCTTCCTAGTTACTGCAGAGAGTGGTATAATCTAGTTGACGCCATTGACCGTGAGCCGACAATGCAAATATGCGAATAATATCAATTTCGAGATCAATTTGGAAGAAAAGTTTTAACATAAATCAAAAATGTCCAAAAAAAATCCAAAAATAGCTTCTCATTTCAAAATCGATCATTGTATGACCGTGGCAATATTTCTTCGTACATTTAAAATAAGTATGAAAACAAGGTTATTACTTTGAAATTTTATTTTATGAATACAACATTTAATAAAAAAACATCTGGACTTTTTTTGGTTTTTGAAGACATTTTGCATTTATTAGCTGAAAATTATGAAAATGTAGGAAAATAATGTTTTAAATTAAAATTAAGCTGTTCTACTTTCTATTATTTAGTTACAAATATATTTAAATTTTAATATTTTAATTTTGCAGATTTACAAATGTGCATTCTTTTATTGCTTATTCATTGCTTGATTTTTGACAAATCTTTTCATTCACATTGTGACACGACTGAAACCGAAATACATGGCGTCATAAATACAATAATCGTTTCTGTTCAATAGAGGAATATATAATTATAATTGGCTAGTTTTGAATTTATGAGGGCCAATGTACAAATCTGTGTCTCATATTACATATTTATTCCTTATTCATATTTGGCGCACCGCGTGAACAAAGTGATTGTAATTTTCAGATATTATAGAAAATACAATTTAATACAAGTTTGCTTATTTAAGTACCTACATATAGTAGTAGAATATATGAAAAGAAAAAAGAGTATTTATACTCGCAAATTATAAAAATAAATGATATTTTTTTGGAAGATGAAAATTAATGTATTTGTTTCTTAAAGTGGGCTACTGCGAAATATTTTCAGTGAAACATAAAATGAAGCAGTGTGGAGCTCTAGGTGGATATAACATTAAATTTTAATAATGTGGCTAAGATCGTAACAGAGAGCCAGGTATATCAGATTACAGAAGATATACATTTATCGCTTTATTTTCAGCTGGAGTACATTACCACCAATTTGATACTTTTCCACAAACACTATCGCGGGTAACAAAATATAGTTATTAAGGGTATGTGACAAAAATGAATCTGTTTCTCACGCAACTCTGCCACGCGATAGTTAAATAGAATTCATTTATTCACACGAAAAGTCCAACGTAGCAGTCAGACCGCGCAACTAATTTGTATAAATTAATCCTCAACCTTTGTGACGTTCGAAAAACTCAAAGGCAAATGGAATTGACTAAACACGCTCTTTGAAAAATGTAAGCCAATGCAACCTGCAAAAGAACGAAGAAAATTTAAATAGAAAAGTGTATGGTAAGGGTGTTTGCTTTCAGAATCGCTGCGCGTAAATAAATACCGATACTACTCCATTTTTAAAGTGTCAAGGAAATGTCGACAACTTCTTTCTTGTAAGAGCTGCTACAGAAATTTCAGCACCGTTTTTTTTTTGAATAATTATGAAGTTCTGCAACTACTCGTACGAAGTCAAATAACATAAAAGTTATTGAAACTCATTAAGAAGAAATATTTAAACATACATTTCAATTCAATAACGAGAAAAGTAATTTTTAGTTAAATATTCTATTGTTCTCAGAACATGAAAAATTCTAAATAACCTATTCTTAATCTTAAAGTAAAATCTAATTTTCTTTCTTTCAAGTTTAACACTTTTTCAAACTGATACTGCGAAATAATTAGTTTTTCATACTCTGATGTGAAAAGCTGATATTTTACACACTGCAGAGAGTGTGTAAAGTTTATTTTATGTACTTTACACATTAAGAGCTGCCACCATCAATACACGTGTGACTTAAGTTACTTTACCTAAATGTAGTTTTTTTTTTTCTATACACTCATGTTAGTAATATTGACAGAATTATAGTATTCAACTTCAAATCTGTTATGTGTCAAATGTGAAGTCAATAGTTTGTGCGCTCAAATTGTTGTCTGTTAAATTTCTAATTTGTTTCAGGAATGTTATTTTTGCAAATTGTGAATATTCTTTAATATTTGAAAGAACTGAAAATTGAAGAAACAAAAATTACTAAAATTTTATTGTTATCATAACACGGTAAGCGGTGAGCGGGTTATATAAAATTTGTTTATGTCATTAATCGAGTCATCATCTTGACAGTGATATGCAGAAACTTTATTTAAAATATCTGGAGGAAATGTATTACATCCATTAAAACTAGTAACAATATAAACAAAAAAAAAATCAATCTGTCAATTATATTACTAATATTTATAAATAAGCTAGCATTGCTTGAAGTTCCGAAATGTTGCCACGTATAGGATGGGCGTATCCTGTTCAAACCTAAGACTTACAGATAATGAACAAAATGGCATCGAAGTTGGTACTCATATAATTTTATAATCAACAATAATATATATTTATTCGTTTTTTACAGATATACAGATTCGTGACGGTCCGGATTTGAGCAGAATACACTTATTAGCCAACTTAAATAAAACTAAAAAATACTGCTACGAATTGCTGAAGAATTATTTTAATAATATAAGCCCAGTTGCACCAACAAGGCTTAAATTTTAAGCTAGGCTTGAAAAAAAAATATTTAAATCGAAATTTTGACAGTAATATATTATAATTTATTTGACAGTTCATTTCAACCGGCCATTAATAACTTTAGAGACCAGTATAAAACAATATTAAGTATGTATTTATCTTACACAAAAAGTATCTTTAAGGTAAACACTGCCTCGGCTATCCACTTCGGCTGTAAACAACTTGCTTAATGCTTTACTTATACATACCTTAAGGATTAAATTTTCGTCCTAGATACATTAATGACCAGTTGAACCGCTTGCAGTTAAATTTTAACTGTTGGTTAAGTCGACAATATCGTATCGAAACGAAAAGACAAACGAATTTTTAAATATTACCTTCAAAATATCAATATGCATTTTTTGTTAACCTCTGGTTAAGAATTGAATTATAAGCGATGCATATGGCCATAAATACTATTTCTACTCTCTCTACTTTAATGTAACTGAACGTACAGCTGGCGCTAAGTAATATCTTAATCCTTCCGAACGTATTGGATACGATATAAAGCAAGCAACAACTAACAGTTGATTCATTAGGTATGAGATATATATTCTCAAAAATTTTGAAGAAAAGAATATATTAAGAATTAAATTTAAAAAGAAAGTAGTATGCAAGTTGGTAAGGATAATTGTAAGGCTACTGATAAAAATAATGCTTTATTAAAGATTACCGAAAGTGACATTCCAATACTTTTTGATTTAAATTTACAACCTGTTAAAAGCACACCGATCTAAATGCATTTCACTAGCACGGGTGAAATTTTATGACAAGAAGTGAAAAATATTTTATATTTTCTTGTAATAAAAGCATGTTATTTTATTTCACAAAGAAAACACATATTTGAATTTAAATTACATACATAAATATACATAAAATCACGCGTTTCCCACTTAGTGGGTTAACAAAAACCCGAAAACAATAAGAAAAGGGATGAAAGTAAGAGCTCCACTGAATCACTTAACTCTATTAAAAAAAAAAAAATTACAGATACAAATAATAAAGAATATTGAATGTAGTAAAGAATTATTTTATTTTGTATCTTTTGAAAAATTATATTACACGGGCTTCATAAAATGTGATAAGGACTTTTTAATTTTTATAATTTATCTACATTCTTTTGTCCCAAACAGGTAACAAACATGGTAAATTATTCAGTGCTGTGAAAGAAGCTATCAATCAACTTTTTTAATTTATTTATTTAGAGTCTAATTTAATATATCCTATTATATTATTCTCTTCGACTATTTCGGTTTGATCGCAAATAGTACCTACATATTAGCGTACCCATAGTAACTTACAGTAAACAACAGATAAATTGATTCAATTACGTTTCAAAAACCGGTGATTGACGTTAACCACTGTTACACAAAGTGGTGCTGCCATTTGTACTAATTCACTAATTTGGAATGTAAAATGGATAACCCAAATGTAAATTATTCATTAAAGAACACTAATTTTTTAATGTTTCGATATATGTTACTCGAATTTCGGCAATTAAAGCAACGATTTATAGCAACATAATGACTGCATTATATTAGCGAAAAATACGCCATTAGTCAGAAATAATGATCGCCATTTGGGCTATTTTAATTGCGACATCGCAGTAATCCTGTTTTGTGAATTCGCTGATGAATTGTCCTGGGAGCCGGGCATTTTTTACCACGCGGTGACTACGACCGCGACCACACTACTAACGAGGCAAACAGACGTTAAATTAAATTTCCATTTTCGAGCTGCTTCTGAATTCCAGAACGGCTCTCAGAACATATGATATGAATGTAATTAGTTCAAGTTCAGCTCACAACATCTGCCGGCGTTATCGATGGCTTATGGCGCCGGAAGATTCGGCAGTCACGTCACTGGCAGAGATGACACGCTATTCAGCTTAGGATTTGCTAGGTGTTCCAGGCATTATACCCGGTAATATGAGATTAACTCTAGTACGCTACTTGCCGGATATAGGTTGGCGGATTATTACAAATATTGGATATATCCCATTATCAACGAATTTCAATTATAATTTTGCAAGTTAGTCACACCTATTTAATGAAATATACCAAATTAAACTAATGTTCAAAATGTATTTAGGTAGATACAGGAAAGTAAGAATTCTTCGGACTTTCAGTCAATTAATAAAATTTATTCATGCCGACGTTTCGACTATACTATAGTCTTCTTCAGGGCTAGAATGGTCAGTTGAAAAAATGAAACCACATGTGGATAAAATAACATACAGCACGGACAATTAAAAAAATAAATAAATATGAATAAATAAATAGTTAAAACCAACATATCACAGAGAGAAATTCGTCTAACAATTAAAAACTTGTTTTTGATGAGTGCAATATTTATGAAACTACAAATAACTAGTAACGTGTAAGAAAAAAAGGTTTTTTTTTTTTTCTTACACGTTACTAGTTATTTGTAGTTTCATAAATATTGCACTCATCAAAAACAAGTTTTTAATTGTTAGACGAATTTCTCTCTGTGATATGTTGGTTTTAACTATTTATTTATTTATTTATTCATATTTATTTATTTTTTTAATTGTCCGTGCTGTATGTTATTTTATCCACATGTGGTTTCATTTTTTCAACTGACCATTCTAGCCCTGAAGAAGACTATAGTATAGTCGAAACGTCGGCATGAATAAATTTTATTAATTGACTGAAAGTCCGAAGAATTCTTACTTTCCTGTATCTACCTCCATCCTAACACAGTCGAATATTGATTTTTCAAAATGTATTTAGTTTACTTTTGGATATAATGTGACAAATATGATGTGCGTTTTATAATGCAATATTTTATTAATACAGTGGAAACCCTTTTCTACTAACCCCAATCACCCGGACCTCTGAATTATCTAGACTATTTTTATTTTTTATTTATTTTTAATTTCTTCTTATCTATTTATGGACTCTTAAAATATCGATGTCGACAATAGAAATGACGAATCACGAAGACCAAAAATACTAAGAAAAGTAAATAAAGATGTTGGTATAGATCTTGCCAAGATATAGCGCCCTCGATTTGACTTGATTTACTAATTACAGTGTCCTGCTTTAAGAACAAATAACTTTGATACGTGAGTGTTAAGGGTGGTATTACCAAAATTTTGATATTTTCTAGAAACTTATCTAAAGTATCTACACCATGAGAAAAAGTTTTTATAAAATACTAACGGTAGTTAATCTCCAGATGATTTTATAAAGGTTAGTATGTAAAACTTAATTCATGCCTATTAGTTTTCGACAACAAAAAAAAAATTGTTTTTTTTATGAAAGTACAACCCTTGTTTTCTTACCCTTATAATCTCTTCACAAGTTTCCAGCAGTGAGGGTGTAATGAAGTCAGGGACGGTATATTTTGGCAAGAACTATACAAGAATAATTATAATAGAATTCATTTACAGTTGTATGAAGGAACTGACTTACGCAGGGTTTACCTACAACCTTTTATAGAGGGTTGGGTAGCTTAGTGGTCATGATTTATAAATTATTCCAACTTGAAGGTTTATCTTGAAGACTAAGAAATAGTGTTGCCAGAAGTCGAGACGAGACGAGACTTGGGGTCGGTCTCGTCTTGGTCTTGATTTGGTCTCGATTAGAGTGGTCTCGTCTTGGTCTTGTTGAGACGAGACTTCATGTCAGTCTCGTCTCGTCTCTAGTCTCGACAAGACTCTCGACTTTACCTCCATTAACATTTTTTTTATAATCGTATCTAATAGGACATAAAATTCTAAGAACACCAGTACAATCGCGGTTCAAATATTCCAAATAATATTTGAGATATTTATTATTAAGTTTTCTATGAATATCATCAACTTGATAATTGAGCTTTTGAAATAATTAATATGAAAATATACGTATATATCGAGTGTTGTTTCTCATTACTAAACATAAATAAATAAATATATCATCACGGCATATTACCCATTTCTGGGTGTGCCAGTATCTACAAACACATGTAGACATCGGTAATGATGACGATATATTTTACCGTGTGGGCGCTTACCAGGCGTCACCTCACAGGCACTCATAGCTGGCGTGGAGAGTGCACCACAGGGGTCATTTTGTGCCATTTAAAATTGGAAATATTTGGCGTCAGTCGGGATCGAACCCGGTTCCCCCAGGTTATTACTAAACATAAAATATATAATTTCAATTCCTTAGCTACAGAATCATTAGCAATAGTTAAACAGTTATGTATATGTTTCAAATGAAGCAGTAAGTAAATAGACAAAAATTTTAATAAATAAATGTTAAATAGGCAGATAACAAAACTAGCCATTCACGTATCCCCTGGTACGCGTACCATAGGTTGAGAACCTCTGCTTTATTTCAAAAGTTTGCGCTTAAAATACATTATATAAATACTTAATTCATTCACATGAAAAAATTGAAAACAATAATCAACGTTGACTTAAAGCCTTAAAGGAAATGTAAATATAAAAGTCGTAATGTACAAGCCCTTCTTAAAAATTTCCTTAAAACTTTGTATGCACAAATGTGTAAAATAAACTGTTTTTCCTAATCCCGAATATAACATAATATAAAAAAAAATTTTGGTAAAAAATAACACATTTCTTTTCTTGAAAAAATCAAATAATGGAACAATAAATTTTACAACGGCCTCTGCTATAAATGCTGCATATTACCAGACAATAACAACCACCAAGTAGGTAGGTTTGCCCAACCCAAATCCAAATATTACAGAATACAATACTTTAGTCAATCTAACAATTTTGCATCCTAAAAATATAAAACCATGTAATAAAGAAAAGTATAAACGTATGATACAAGAATTAAATGAAACATAACATAGACAATTTTTATGAGGAATCATTATTATGGTTTCATAAGTGGAAAGAGAAACCTCTTGAGAAAGAAATACTATTTGAAGAATTATTAGATATCTCTAAAAATTCTATCCTTTTTTACGCCATGCCTTCTACAATATATAAAAGAAGTTTTACTACATAAAAAACTATTGTGGCTATCACAAGACCTTCCGACAATTTGATGTATTTTGTACAAATCCCATATCAAAAGTTCCCCAGAAAATATTCTATATATTCAATAAAATTGTAACACGAACATATACTATTTTTTACAAATTCCATACCAAAAGTTGCTTGGAAAAAATTCTATAAATTCAATAAAATTATAACACGAACAATCATTATGTAAATTGTACTTGACACTGAAATTACAATTTTTGTGAATTAATCAGCTGTTTCTATGTTTTTCAAATAAGAGTTATATTTTTTTGTTAGAGAATTGTGTTTATGTAACTACCTACCGTTTTTATTAAATATACCGTTATTATTCTTAATACGTTATAATTTACCTACTTAAGTTTTTGGAATAAGTGTATTTTTTTGGCAAATAAATAACATATATGACTAACTATATTTTTATTCCCCCCCCCCCCCCCTGAGAAAAAATCCTGGCTACGCCCATGAATAGAAAGTACATTGTTGAAAATGTAGAATATGGTTGTTTTAAACCGGGAATTTCCGTAAAATCCGAAAATCTTTGTCTGCATTTTCGTAAAATTCTAAGAATCACAATAAATTCTTTAAAAATAAAAGAAAAATACTGTATATTTGCATGGAACGTTACTTTTGTTGTAATAAATTAATTGCTAACGTTGAGAGTGCACCACAGATGTAATTTTTGTATGCTATTTGAAAATTGGAAATATTTTTCAAGATGTAGTCAGTATTTCATATACCCAGTCGTACCAATATATTAATTGATAATTAAACAAAAATGAAAATAAAATCAACATATTTATACGTACAAAACATGTATATTATAAATTAAAGGTTAATTTTAATTTAATTAAAATATTAATGCATTAAATTAACACAAGAATTCTAAATTTATACTTCTTTCATTTCATCCCACCTACATTGTAATTTAAATTCATTTAAAACTTACATTTGGATTATTTAGAAGAATAAGGAATACATGATATTTACTTAAATTAATGTTTCTGGAACACAACTATGAAAGTAGAAAATTACAAAATTTGAAAAATTAATATCTTTCTTATTTATTCGAATTTTCAAACAGTATTTACAGCAATACTCTCAGTTTTTGAAGCACTTTTAGAATATAATGTTTAAAAAAATACCTTTGATCTGAAGTCAAGAGTCTTGTCGAGACTTCAAGACTTTCTCGACAAGACTTGATGCTGGTCTCGTCTCATCTTGACTTTTCTAGTCGAGACCAAATGATGGTCTCGTCTCGACAAGACCAAGACGAGACGAGACCAAGGCCAAGACCGGTCTTGGTCTTGTGGCAACACTACTAAGAAATGGGTCGTATTAAAAGAAACCCTACTGAATATTTCAATAAATTTTGTAAACTAAAATATTATGAAATGACACAGTCTATACAATATTTTAGTATATTTACCGCGAAACAATATTTACATATTACACATTTAAAAAAAAAAAAAAAACAGAGTTTTAGTACTGAGTATAGTGGGGATAGTTATACAAAAAATATAACATAAAAAAATACATTATAATAAAAAAGAGATTTAGAGTAGGTACATAGCATAGTGCAATCAGATTTGAAAAAAATATATATTACGAGTATAAGTGTATAGTTAAAACACATTGGGCCGAATTAAGCACACTTCATTAAGTAGTGTATTGATCGTCTCCAGTAACCATGGAAACAACTTGTATTTTTGCATATGTATTTATTTTGTTATTTTTAGATTAAACTTCCTTAGTTAAATAAAAGTGCTGATTTCGATTATATATACCTAATAAAGTGAAATATTGATACATTTAATTACCCTACTAATAAAATGTAGTTTTTGACTTTGTAACTTCACGGAGTAAAACACAATATTTATGGTTCATAGTTGCTATTTATGGTACATGGAGTAAAGACATATTTTATATACAAGCGGAAAGAGTAGCATACGAGGTATAAACCGAGTTTTCTTTATTCACTTGTGATTAAAAAAATATCTAGGCTTATTATCAAAATGTTGCTTTAGTAATGAGTTTCTAATTAAAAAATTTTACATTAAAAGTAGGTTTTGGGAAAAAATACTTGAAAATTACTAATGTATTTATGTTTTGTAATACGAGTAGGTATTTTTGTAATTTAAAACATATATTTTATATTTGCATATTTATTTTTTCATTCAGTAAACACGTTAAAAACCAGATGTATATCTATGTCAGATAGTCTCTCGTTTTTCTCGAGCTATTTATTAAGTTAAATGTGCATAATTCATAATTCGATTAAATGTGAAATAAAATTCTCTACTTTTATATAGGTACATAGTCCGTGCAATGATTTTACAATACATATTTGAATCATACAACATAACTGAATCCCAAGAAACATTTATCGAACTATATATAAAAAAATCTTATGTGGCCGCCAATCCCATGTTTAAAATAGCAATGGGATTTAAGTAATTTCTTGTTCCAATAAATATAAAAGTCTATAATACGAAATTTTGGATTATATTTTATTATATTTTTCCTCGAAAATCTGTTAAGAGCATAGGCTACGGAAATTGCGAAAAATGCACTTTTTAAACTCTTATTACTCCGATTATTTTACTCCTAGAGAGATGTTATATACATTAATTTAAAGATTAGAAGAATATTAATAAATGTAAGTAACAAAAAACTGATATTGTTAATACTTTTTGAGATATAAAGTTATAAAGTTACCTTAAAATGCAAAATCCTTATTTTTAAAGTGCTATTACTTATAAAATGTAGTAATACTTTTTTTTATAAACATCGCCAGTTAATAAATAATCATTGTTAAAGTTCAGTAAAAACCGTGTTTTAAACTCATTTTCTTCGTATTTCCAAGTAATAAATCTGTTCAAGTTATATAATGTAGTAATACTTTTTTTATAAACATCGCCAGTTAATAAATAATCATTGTTAAAGTTCAGTAAAAACCGTGTTTTAAACTCATTTTCTTCGTATTTCCAAGTAATAAATCTGTTTAAGTTATACACTAAAATGATCGCCGAAAATTAATCTTTAAATTTTTCATGAAAAAAAAATGTTAATAATTAAGTCAGTTTCGAGTATGAATTAAAATACTAAAGCATTAATTATAGTAACGTCAAGTTGAAATTTTTTAATTTAAATACGTAAGTTTGAAGAAAAAATATAATGTGTCATTCGAAGTAAAAGTGTCATTGTGTACCTCGCATGCAATTGTCCGACTCGCTACCGCTCGTCGTGCAAAGTTACATGATCGCCACACAATATGTCACTTTTACTCCAAATAACACAATATACTGTTTTACTTCATGGACAGTAAAAGTGATATTTTACAGACTGTTGGCTGTCAAAAAATAATAATAATTTTGTACAGAATTTATTAATTTAATAATTATTCCTTTTCTTTTTCAACTATTTGTGTAAAACTGTCATGTTTAAATTATCATTTATAATATAGGTATATTTTGACAAATTAGTTATTAAAATAATAATTACTTATTCCCAAATATTTCATGTGAATTATTCACTTATTTACAATTTGTTATCACAGTAAACAAATTGAATATCAAATTAATTTAAAAAAAATTAAATGATTTTTATATTCGTCTAGTTCATATTTAGTAACCAATAGTATTCCTACTTTTGTAATTTTATGTTGAAAATAGCAATGAGCTTTAAGTAAAGTATCACTCCCAGTTGATCGTTTTGTAAACAAAATCTAGTTTGTTGTTCCAATAAATAGAAAAGTCTGTACCAAAAAATTTTGGAAAGTATTTTGTTTTTCCTCAAAAATCTGTTAAGAGCTCCAAATTAAGTGCCACTTCCGCTTTATTATATATATATATATATATATATATATATATATATATATATATATATATATATATATATATATATATATATATCTAATATGTTGTTTTAAATTATATATGAGTTTTAAATACCAAATTTGAAAAATTTTGGATCATATTTGAATATATTTTTTCAAGAAAATCTGTTCAGAGCTTCAAGTAAAGTACCACTTTCTGTTTATCAATTTTAGAAAAAAAATGAATATGTCGTTCTCATTAATAGAAAAGTCTTAAATACTAAATTTGAAAAGTTTTGGATTATATCATATTATTCACGAAAATCTGTTCAGAGCTTCAAGTAAAGTATCACTTCCGATTAAAATGTTGTTCATCTTGATATAGAAGTCGTAAATAATGAAATTGAAATGTTTTGGGTTATATCTTAAGGCGGATTTATGCAGACATTTTCATTTACATTTAATTTAATTTTTCATTTAAAAAATAAATGTATACAGGGTGTCTCAATAAGCTTGCTCACTATTGGTAACTTTTTTATTTGAAGAGATACGATGTTGGTTAAATTAGCAAAATTGTGCCATTTTATATTAGAAAATTGGTCATGTAGACAAAATAAAGATTGTGTCAGCGGTTCCCAAAATTTGGGACAAAATATATATTTTTTAAATGGAACTATATATTTTTTATTATCTTATTGGAAAGAGTATTTTTTTCTCTTTCCAATAAAGTAATGTTGTTTAAGTACAATTTTTTCAAATAAACGAGTTATTTACGTTTAAAGATAAAAATTATATTTTATTAGTTTAGGTCAAGAAAACTATGGAAACAATTGTCTTTTATAAAATTATTATTTTATTAATTTATTTTACAGTAATAACAAAACAAAGAAAATATTCAAATTGAAAGCCATTATTTCTTTCGCACATTTGAACTCATTTAGAAAGAGGGCCGACCGTTCTACGTAACTGATGTCTAGATATAACTTTCCATACAGCACAATCATATCTAACTTTTCTTCATTTGTAAAGTTATTAAACATTATTAAACAAGAGAACTTTACGGGAGAAATTATTAAACGTAACAAACAAAGAATCAATTGTTTCCATGGCTTACTTGACTAAAAAACTAATAAAATAGTTTAAAAAATTTAAATTTTTAACCGTAAATAACTCGTTTATTTGAAAAAATTGTACATAAACAACATTACCTTATTAGAAAGAGAAAAAAATACTCTTTCCAATAAGATAATAAAAAATATATGGTTCCATTTAAAAAATATATATATTGTCCCAAATTTTGAGAACCGCTGACACAATTTTTATTTTGTCTACATGACCAATTTTCTAATATAAAATGGCACAATTTTGCTAATTTAATCAACCTCGTATCTCTTCAAATAAAAAAGTTACCAATAGTGAGCAAGCTTATTGAGACACCCTGTATAAACCAATGTAGCCATGCATACACCATTTTCATTTACGTTTTCATTTATCTCTCATTCTCATTTATTTTAAAAGATAGCAAACTTTTATCTAATAAATGAAAATTATAAATGGCGCATGCGCTGTCATTATTGTTGAACATTTTTATTAATAAACTTGCATTTAAAAATAATAAATGAGAATTAAATTAAAATTAAATTAAAAAGTAAATGTAAATGAAAATGGCTGCATAAATCCGCCTTTAATATAGTTTTTCATTAAAAACTGTTACGGGCTTCAAATAAAGTACCACTTCTGGTTATCCAATTTTACCCAAAATCTAATCGACTTTTTATATTAGTGCAGAAAGTTTAAATATGGAAAAAAATTATTGGAAGTTTGATATCAAAGTTATCGTGGACAAAAAATTCGTCACATACAAACACACACACACACACACACACACACACACACACACATACAAACACACACACACACACACACACACACACACACACACACACACACACACACACACACACACACACACACACACACACACACACACACACACACACACACACACACACACACACACACACACACACACACACACACACATCATTGTAAATATAGCAAAAAGTGTTGTGGGGACCCTAATTCGTGCTTATTCACTGAAAGCTCACTATCGAATATGGACCGAAAACATGCCTCCCGTCCCTACGGTATGGCGGGAGGTAAAAATGAATAAGAAACACATACATTTTGATTAACTTACTATTATTTAAATAAAAAGTGATATTATGCATTAAACGGTTTATAAATTACCATTTATCTTCCATGCTTTGTATTATTCTACGTCACATATTTTAGGAGTTATTATTTCAAACATAATTTTGGTATTTTATTATTTATGAAATATTAGCAGAACTAGAGAAACCCCAAGTAATGCGTAGATGAGTCAAAGTTGCACTTTCAGTGTTTTCTTTACAAATGTATTGAAATACATGGTAGGGATAGTTAGGGGCTTGTAGAAAAATGTAACCCAATCATAAATAATGAACGCTGGAGGTACAGGCCAGCCCATCCGCTACCAGCCACCACACCGCTTCGCCGCTAAGAAACTTGGAAGACCAGCCCACTATATTCTTAAGAGCTGTAAATTAAGTACCACTTCCTGTTTATTGGATAGTGAAAATCTAATACGTAGTTTCAAATATACGATTTTTAAATACCAAATTTTAGAAGTTTTGGATCATATTTCAATACATTTTTTCAAGAAGAGCTTTCATTAAATTATCACTTCTAGTATATCAATTTAAAAAAAAATTAATATGCCGTTCTCATTAGTACAACAGTTTTAAATACCAAATTTGAAAAGTTTTGGATTATATCATAATCTGTTCAGAGCTTCAAGTATCACTTCCGGTTTATCATTTTTAGCCAAGTTCCTCTTTATATAAATATTAAAATTGAAAAGTTTTCAGTTATATTTTAATATAGTTTTTCTTTAAAAACCGTTATGGACTTCAAGTAAAGTATACTTAACGAACAGTTAACAATGTATATTTTAGAAATAAATTGCGATTGCCATTGTGATAGAGCCCGCCATGACTCAGTTGGTAGAGCGCTGCACCGGCATGGCAATGGTAATGGGTTCAAATCGCGGTGGCTGACACGATCTTTTCACAATTTATTTCTTCAAGTAAAGTTACTCTTCCGGTTGTCCAATATTACCCAAAATTTAAACATCTCTTTATATGAATGCAGAAAGATTAAATACGGAAAATATAATTTTTTTTATGTTCGATATAAGTTATCGTGGAAGAAAAAAATCGTCACACACACACACACACACACACACACACACACACACACACACAGAGAGAGAGAGAGAGAGAGAGAGAGAGAGAGAGAATAGAGAGAGAGATCATTCTAAAAAGATTAAAAACGTGTTGTGAGGACCCTAATTCGTACTTATTCACTGAAAACTCAGTGTAGATTTTTTGGATCGAAAACATTACCTCCCTTACCTACGGTATAACGGGAGGTAAATATAATGATATTACATCCAAAATATGTTCCAAATTTGATATTTTATTTACAGTTTATTCTTCAAATCAATACCCCTGTACGTTCTATTCTATAGTGCCGTAGCATGTATGCCAAGACGTGAGGAAACTATAAATAACAACTGGGAGTAGATAAGTGTTCAATATTTTGACATAAATTTAACAAGTCGCCCTTGACGTAAGTGAAGGACCATCGACGATCGAAGGTCCTAGGCTGTGGGCAAGTTTACCGCGGGACAGCATGCATATGCAAATAACCACCGTCTCGCCCGCCAATCGATATTGCAAGTCAAGCGAAGGGTTAGAGAACTTGACATTACCCACACAAGAATGGAAAACCTGACCTACACAATTAACCTTTTAAATAATAGAATAGAATGTATTTTGATATTATCAAAGAATAAAGGTAATTTCATAAATTCAGATTGAGAATAAATTCAAAATCACTGAAACTTATGTTTTAGAATAACAGTACACTAGACTAACTACATCATACGAGTACAAATAATGAAGTTAATATTGTAATGATAAAAAAGTATACTTATACAGTGATCACGGGCGAATGGCGAATGAACCACCAAATATTTTCATTAAGCACATAATATGTAAAATAACGGTCCTCCTTACATCTCACATGTTGTATTAGTAATTTATTTAATTTCTGGAGTATGAAGTAATAACTAGAATTGCTATCGTTAGCAGATGATTGTCCGGTATACGGCGTAAATAAGTAATAATTTTTATATAAAAAAACAAAAAAAAAAAAAAATAAGTAATAAAAACAATCTTTTTGTTTATTTGAGACAATTTCTTAATAAAGGGGATATTTTTCGAACACGGTCAGCTAGGTGAGGGCGACATCTGGACGATGGTCAACTGGGCGCTGCGACATCTTGTCCATAAAATGATAGATATGTAGAATTACACAATGGGCTAGTTGCGTACTTTTTTTATTTAATGTTTACAAAGAGAAGGTAAAAACTTGCTACCCATATTTTTTGTTTTGACAAAATTTTTATTAATTAGCCAGAAAAAAATAATGAAATTTAATTATTAGAGTTACCGCCATGTTTGACGTAGAATTATGCCGCACCAAGGAATAGCCGTAAAGCCATAGCGCGATAAGCCATAGCAACGGCATGTTTGTGTGGGTAATGGAGATCTCCTGTTTGACGTTTCAACAATAGTTTAGAGGTTAGTATTTTACTTTGTGTTTTTGGTATCGATATTTTAAATTACATAAATTACCTATGTGTTTATTTGTAAAATAATTAATGTATTTGAGAGACCAGAGAGAGAGAGAGAAAAATGAACTAATCTCAAATTCAAATTAAAACTTTCTCGAACCCCATGCCATCTACATTCTTAAACATGGTTCCCTTCTCCAATTTAATATAATGACGTCACAGACAATTTTCTTTCTTAATTTACTAAAAAACTAATAATTTTTTCAAAACAAAATTTATATTTTTATATATATTTTCAACATAACATTACGTTTATAGTGATAGAAATCGGATTTTCAGTACCAAGCAAGTAGCCCATTGTACGTTAGGTTAGATTATGTTAACATTGTTAACGTTTGTTTATAAATATCAGAGCGTCGCTTTTAAAAAATTTCCTTGTTGAAAAAAAAACAAAAAATTTTGCTAGCTGTCCTGAAAATTTTAAAAAGTATATCGCCCAATTGACCATCGCAGTACCCAGTTGTTCATCGCCTAGTTGACCATCGCCCAGTTGTCCTTCGCCCAGCTGTCGCGTACCGATATATTTCATGTGGTCACTATATATAATACATACATTCTAAATTAAAAAAAAAAAATTACAATAATTTTGACAGTCTTTATATTAGGTAAATTAAATTACTGACTAATGATGCCGCGAAATCTTGCATTTTCGAGACGAGAATAAGGTTAATCTCGTCTCGATATTTCGATACAAAACGAGAGTAATGCCCTGGAGATTTGCACGAGACGAGAGTAGAAATTAGAGATATCGATTGTACGATTTCTTTATATTACGTAAATATTTCTAGTTAAAATATACAAAATAACAAAATATTTGTCGGTATAAATAAATATTTTAATAGCCTCTTCATTTACATTAATATTTATTTATTAATTTTAGATTTATTGGGTTTTAGTAAAAAGAAAATACACAAAAGTGGCATCTATGGTTGGTATACTCTTCACGCCAGCTTCAAGTGCCCGCGCACTATACGCAAATATAATCATAATTACCAATATCAGCACATAAAGCAGATTGCTACATCCATCTTAGGGTAATAAAGTCATGATATTGTGGAATACCTATTTTTTAATAATATAATGTTTTAATCAGAGGTACTCCATTATTAATCAAAAAACTTCATTCTTATTCATTATCTAAATCCTTAATTTCACTTCTTTCTTCCTATTTACAAAATAGATTATTCTTTGTTCACTTCCTAGGCTACAATAGCTCTCAGCTTGATGTTCCCTCAGGAGTTCCTCAGGGTCCTAATCTGGGCTCTCTCCTTTTCTTCTCTTCATTAATGATTTATCATACATATCTGATAGTAACATACTTATGTTTGCAGACGATCTCAAAAATTGTCGTGCTGTTTCAAATTACATTAACTGCTTAGAATTACAGAATGATCTTAATAAATTAAATGAGTGGTGTGATCTAAATAACCTTTATCTTAATGTTAACAAATGCAAAGTCTTGACATTTACGCGCAAAAAGTCGCATATCATTTTTAATTATAATAATTTGGTGAGGTGTGATACAATTCGCGATCTTGGTGTCTTATTTGATTCTAAATTAACATTTATTCCTCATATTCAACTAATTACAAGTTCCGCTTATAAAATGTTTGGATTTGTTATCCGTAACACTCGCAATTTTCACAATATACAGGCAATATTTTCATTGTACTTTTGTTTTATTAGGTCTAAACTAGAGTATTGCTCAATAATTTGGAGTTCACTCTATGATATTTATCTAAAGTTGATTGAGTCTATACAAAAAACATTCTTAAAATATATCTATTTTAAAATAATGGGCTTTTATCCTGATTATAGGGTTTCCTATGTAATCTTGCTAACTATATTTGATTTCATGTCTCTTTTGCCTAGAAGAAATTTCAATTTCATGTATCTCTTTAAACTTATTCACAGTATTATAGATGACCCGTATTGCTTAAGTACCCTTGATTTTCTTGCTCCTACAATTCAAACCAGATCACAAAATATCTTCCATGTGCCAGCTGCAAGAACAAATATTTTTTTACAATCTCCAATTATACGTATGAGTCAATTAAGTAATAAATTTACAGATAGAGTTCACATATTCTTTAATTCGTATAATGAATTTCGAAATCAATTAAATATCTGTAATTTTTAGTATATGTATTTAATTAATATTTTTGATGTAACCAAATTTATATACTTTTGTATGTATTTCTTTATTATTCCTACCTTCTCATTGGGCTATGCCTGTTGGGTAGTGTACACTTAAAATGAAATAAAATAAATTCATGTTGCTTGTAATGTTAATTTAGGTACTATTTCTAATATAAATTCGAGATATTCGAGACTCTCGAGTCCAGATCGAGAGAAAGTACGGAAAACATGTCAAGACGAAATGCAGAGAGTGGATTGTTTTTCTGACATATCTCGTCTCACGGTATCACTATTACTGAGAAAAATGTTATTTTTTTTAAAAGCTGAAGATGGACCACTTCAAATCTTCAAAAATAAAACAAAATTCTTCACACATGGATTAGTAAGGCCTTCTTCATCAAACCTTTGAAATTTTAACTGATCCTTCACGCACAATAAATATATATATATATATATATATATATATATATATATATATATATAAATACAATGAATAACCACAAATTACTTTTTCTATGAGGGAACAAGTGTATATTATTGATGAAAGTGTAAAAACACAATTTGTTTGTAGCATTGTGTGTAGAGAGCATTATTTGTTCTCACTCATTGTTCATTTATAAGCTGGTTCAAAAGGCCTGCCATTTGTTATGATTATGACACCTAATAATCATAAATATAAATTTCTAATGGTTATGTGCTGAAATGTAATAATAGAAAATGTATGGAGCAGAAATTCTCCTTATGACCTTTAAAATTATGCATACATGAATATCATTAAAATTTATGTGCTACGTATTTAATATTAATATGAACATAACTTTAATGAAGATGAACTTAAAGCTAATTTAAATAACTCATAGAAATACGTATATTCTGAAACAAAAGCGCAAAGTCATTAATAACAGAAGTAAAAGTAGTGTATTATTTTGTGAGTAAAGAAGATTTAAAACACGACTTGATCGAGTGCATCAATTCATTATTTTTATTCAATTTTGACGTTTTCAACTGTTATTATTAACTCCATAGCAACACCTATAAGTAACACTTTTTCACATGTGAATCAAAAAAAATTTAAATCACTCTCACAAAATTTTACTCACTCTGCAACAAATAATGCATTTAAAATAACATCAGGTACGAAAATAAAACTCACCATAATATTAATCAGACATTATCAGCTATTTTCATTATATTTCACGGCACAAATGACAATAAAGAATTTTAAATATATGACTTGACGTCTATCAGCGACGATTGTCATGCTCAACCTACTAACTGATCAGTTTTTTATTTTGTCAAAATTAAATATTATAATGATTTTTATTAGTATTTCGTCAAAATTGAATAAAATATTGTACAAACCACGTGATCTAAGAATGTTTATTCACTCGAAGAAATTAACTCACTCGCCCTTACGGGCTCGTGAACTAAACTTTCTTCTCATGAATAAACATTACCTTAGCTTGGTGTGTAAATATCTATAATTTCACATGCATTCAATCTTGTTCTACGTTCACTACAAAAAATATTCATATTTCTTTCCAATCATTTTAGAATACCTACCTGCAAAGTGGTAAATTTTATTGCAACTAAAATAACGAATGAAAAAAATTAATTACCTACATCTTAATTTTTCATACTTTGACAAGTTATCATAACCAGTCACCTTCAATATGGGTTTCCAAGTCTGCAATCTTAAAAAAATACATATTGGATATCAATATTCATGTGTACGTGAAATTAAGGTATAGTCGTTAATTTTCTGGTTTTTATTACCCTAATAACAAAATGAAACTTCAATGCATTTAAATCGAGCGCTTAAAAGTCAGTATGAGCAATGTTTGTGACGTGTTCAACACTGGCACATGCAATTGGCTAACGGCTGTTCGAACGCCTGGATCGTCCAAGCTACTAAACTTTTTTCTCATGAATAAACATTACCTTAGCTCACTTGGTGTGTAAATATCTATTATTCCGCGTTGCTACCAGTAACACTTTACGCATGCTCTGTTTAAAACTCAAAATGCGTAGTTTTTTTTTGTCTACGTTTTGCACCGCCGAAGAAGAATAATAATATTGTACGCAGCGAACTTTACAGTATTTCATACTAGTGCGCTCAACCTATTCTATTCAATAATATTATACAACACTTTTATATTACATAATTAATATAAATTCAAACCTGCTTGAAATTATTTAGTTTGGAACATGAATGGACTTGTTTGAAGATGACAAAAAAATATTTTGAATATGGCACAGGTAAATATTCACTGATTTGGGGAATATGATGTGATTGTTTGGTCGTACAAGGCACCCTTAACACGATACCAAGAAAAAGAGTAAAATAATGACACATAATGAACTTTTATCGCACTATTTACTTTTTGTTATTTATAATATCAGGGAGTACTACAAAGGAACGAAATATAAAGTACAATTTATCACAGGCATAGAAAAATAAAAATAAAAGTAGTGTATTATATTACGATCAGGAAATTTTGCGACTAAGAGAATGAAAAATTATTGTTGAATAACATGTAACTATGCTAACGAGTACATAATACTGACATGCAATATGTTGCCACACTCGAAAGTTACTTTGACTGTAATAAAACTGAATAATATGCACACCAAAATAAATGAAATAAAGTTACTCAGGAACTAAGCTTATCAAAAAATAATAAAATACACAAAGATATTCGTAATGTCGCAATAAAACTGCGAAAGCAATTTCCATTGTTTCTAGCGGACATCATCACACTAAATAAGAGTGCTAAATTCAGTTCATTGTTAATAAGGGGCACGTTATTTTACTATTTACCGTAATAAATAAAATAAATACAAATAAATATATCATCACGGCATATTACCCATTACCGGGTTTGCCAGTATCTACAACACATGTAGACATCGGTAATGTTGACGATAAATTTTACCGTGTGGGCGCTTACCAGGAGTCACCTAACGAGCACTCATAGCTGGTATGGAAAGTGCACCACAGGGATCACTTTTGTACAATTAAAAGTCTGCACAGGCCAGGATCGAACCCGGGTCACCAGATTGGCAACCAGATACTATACGCACACGGCCACGCGACCCCATAAAATAAATAATTTTATTAATTCAAATTCTATAACATTAAATACAAATAAATGTATCTACATAGTTTGTTATTATCATTATACAAATGTGACGGTACTATATGAACGAAAAAATCCTTCACATTGTTGGTAAAATCTAATTATACTCAATTCAATTTTCAATACACTACAAAGGATTCATCCATTTCACTTTTATTTTTAAACACAATTACTAATATTCTTATTTATTTGTTAAGTACAACCATCCATACTAATATAATAAATGCGAAAGTAACTCTGTTTGTCTGTCTGTCTGTCTGTCTGTTACGTTTTCACGCCTAAACTGCTGAACCAATTTTGATGAATTTTGGATAGAGATACACTAGACCTTGGAGAAGGACATAGGCTACCTTTTGTCGCGAAAATAAAACTTGAAGAGGGTGAAATAGGGGGTGAAAGTTTGTATGGAGAACCCATAATTTCTTAAGTTAGGGATATAAAAATTCTTATTTATGCTTTTGGTGAGAAATAAAGTGTTTTAGCGTTTTTGCAAAATCATCCCTCAAGGCGGTACAGTAGTGGATGATTACAATTATTTTTTTATCTTTGTATCTATAGTTAAGTTTTAACCATTAGCAGATTTTCGATATTTGTCGGAGAGATAGTTTGCATCATATGTACATAATTAAAAGCACAGACAAAAGTAAAAGTACCCGAGACATGTTTAGAAAAGGGTGCTGTTAGGTGCGGTGCGGGGATCTGATGGTCAGTGAGCGGAGCCTGTTACATGTACGATGCGAGGCAGGTAGTATTATATAATTAACCAAATTGTATTTCTTAGACCAGCAAAAAAATAAAACAATATCTTTCACGGTATATTTATAATTTGTTATCATCGACTGTAACACCCTTACAATCAGCTTATTCAAAAACAATTTTTGTAGCTTCACTTGAAATTATCATGGTAATAAAATTTAATATAGGTAATATCCATACGCGTAATTAGATTCCCAAATTTGCGGGTGGTTGAGTTATCGTTTTAGCTCTGAAAAAAAAAAAACACAAAAGAGGTTTATTCAGGATTTATTCCTAAATGTATGACCAAAAAAGGAATATAGTAGTATGTATATTAAAAGGAAGTATTACCTGCCTCTACGTCTTGATTACCTAAAGTACAAGTATTACAAATGGACATCGTAATACGTGTTTTTCATACTAATAAAAAAAAAGAAAAAACACAACACAACAACCTGCTTCCCTATTAATTGTAGTCTTTAATTATCAATTCATCACACCTCAAGTCAGTATGTAATTAATTCAATAAAACATAAACACACATCTCGATAATTGTACCTAAAGACTTATGTAACCATTTTGTTGTCAGTGCGTACATATACGGACATCAGCACCATGCAGGAAATGCAAAATTACCAATCACATTCTTTTCTGTTCTACAGTCATCAAACTCGCCCAAAGCATGGCATCCGCAACAACACGTAAACATACAGCCCTTTCACCTTCGCTGAGTATGGCACCAGCACGATTAGGGACCCCATCCACTATCATTTCACAATCATTACTCTCTGGCTTAAAACAAATACAATTCAAATATTAATTCGCTACTGTCTGGGTCAAAAAGTCAAAAAGTTACGTTGATTTTTTAAATTATTGCGTATATATATATAGTAAAAGGCGAGGTTCAGCCCAGGGCTGTTCTTCCACCTAACCCGATACAATACAAAAATATATGACAATGTAATAGAATCATCAAATGCTAGACACAATTTAACAAATATTAAAAATAATACAATTACATTCAAAAATAGTTCACAAAAGAGAAAAACAAATATGAAAAAGAAATAGACAGACGATCTTAATATAATTTTTTTTAATTTGAATTTGAAAGCATTTAACGGTAAAGACTTCAGGGTTTCAGAAATATTGTTATACAAAGTAGGCGCGGGATAGGAAAATGATGCTCTAGATTTTGACTTTCGAAAGGAAGGAACAATATACCTATAAGTTCTTCATACGGAGAGTGTAATTGTATTCCCTAGATATTAACTTGTCAAAGAGATAATTAGAAGTTCTAGTTAACCTTACATTGTGAATTAAACAAAGATAATTAATTTTTAGTCGTTCATCAACAGATTTCATATTGCTGCGATATATGATCGTATTTGCGTACACCATAAGCAACACGGTATTCTGAATAAGAGTTATTCTATTTATATCCGTAAGTACAAGAGCAGTAATGAAACGTTTATAGAATTAAAGAGTTTATTAATTTTAGTTTTATCTCAGTATTAAGATTTGGCGAAATTGGTATAAATGCCGAAGAATCAATCTAGCAGACATAAGCTTCATGTTAAGATGTTCTCTAAACTTCAGGTCTTCATCAACATGCAGCCCTAGAATTGTTGTAACGTATTTACGTTCAAGTACAGTATTATCCAATATATTATCAGGTAATATACTGTCTACATGTCCAAAAACCTAAAGCGAATATTTATTAGTATTAATTTTCAAACCATTATTCTTAATCCAAGAAACTAATTTTTGTAATTCGATGTTAATAATAGAAAATTGTTCATTTATGTCAGTAGGATTGAATGATGCAAGAATTTGCGTATCATCAGCATATGAGTGCAGTGAACAGAAATTCATTGAAAATGGCATGTCTGCAATAAAAATGAGAAAGAACAGCGGACCTGAGATTGACCCTTGCGGCACACCATGGCTTAGTGGAAAAGTAGAAGAAACTTTTGTTTCAGAATTCGATGTCATACTAACCATGAAATGCCGACTGTAAAAATAATTCTTGCACCACTCAATTGCGGTAGGAGCAAAGTTATAATATTTTAATTTGGCAAGTAACATATTATGACTAACTTATATAAGTATATACAATTATTTATTGACAAGAGTAGAATAATTATGAGATCTGCCAAATAAAAAAATTAAACATCAGTAATTCAATGGCACTTATTTTGCGTTTTTTCGTAAAATAAAATGAAATTGTGATTATTTTTAGTCCCATATTTGTGTACTTTTTAATTCTGAACAACTTTTTTATTTACAACTTTTCTCTAAATTTAATAGGTCAGTAACCACAGCAAAATGAAAAAAATTTCAAGTAGACACCAATATATATTATGGTCATAGTATTAACAACATTTTTATGAAAAATAATGCCGCCCGCCAAAGACAAAATGTAAATCCTTTTTATTAGTTGTTATTTACTGCGAATGAAAATATGCAATCAGCATTGGGTACTAGCATTAGCAGTAATCCGTGCCGCCACCCAAATGACATTATAATCAAATTAAAATTTAATTATACTTTCCATATGCTTTCTATTGTTCAACAAATAATTACATGTCTTTAAAATTCAGTTAGGGTAATATACGATTAAAGCCCGATTCGCGGGAATTATTCTGCAAACCGCGGACCTTTTTCTCCCCTGCTGTGGCGCAGTACTGCGAGTAGGGTTATTTCTCCCCTGCTGTGGCGCAGCACTGCGAGTAGGGTTACTGCTTCTATTTGTATTCGCAAATTAAATTTAGTGTGGCCTAGAGAGAGATATGAGTAACGCAATCCATATATTTCCACATTCACCAGATATTTCTATGTGTAGGTTTGCCCGAAAGAACGTGAGAATTACTTCACAAATTTAGCTGATTCTCAAGCAATCTAGCGAGATATCTGAAAAAGTTTTGACGTCGAAATATTTGTTTTTACTTCCAATTATTCTCGCTTATATTTGTCGTATTATATAAGTACTCATATAAACAGTTTTATTAGCAACTATCTTTATGGAGCAATAAACTAACAAATATTTAACAATAAAAACTAGATACATGACATATAGCAGAACATGCTTTACTTGAAGGTCATAGTTTATGTTCGAAAAAAATGTATAAATATCAAATTTTTGCAATTATGTTGTAAATAATATGTAATTTTTAATGTACACATTAACAAATTATTATTATTATATTTTTAAATCTCGAAATGAAAACCATGATATCTCACATTTTGAAGTAGCGCTAAATACCTTATGTTCTCTTTAATTTTTTCTACTTTTTAAGAATAAGTTTTACTTTCTGGATATTAAACTTATTTCTGATATTATATAGCCTATTCACGCCCCCAATAGGCACAGATGCAGTGTTTTATCGCCACCGTACTGCTTCCTTGATTTAAGCTTCGGGACTCTACGGTCTTGGAAGGGATTTATGACAAATTCACCGTAGAAAATTCATCGCATAAAATATACCGTCAGAAAATTCATCGTTGGAAAAATTAGTCCAACCTAATGTGGAGATTCTGTTTTCAAAGATTTAGTTTTCGATCTTTCCTATCATTAGATATTTTTATTGAAATATTTTTCTCACTGGATTATTTTAACCATTTTCGGTATGATCATATTTTTTTTGTACGACTCTTTTTCGTATAATACAACCTTATTATTATTATTATTATTATTATTACTATTATTATTATTATTATTATTTATTCAGTATTACATATACATATATTATATTTATTAATTAAAACTACGCTGGGGTATTTGTATTTATTTAAATAACTGCTTCTTTCCCTTTTTCCGTTTTACTTATTCAGGTATTGCGATAGTAAGTACAATTTTTATTTTAGTACAAACAAAATTACACTCGGTTTATACTTACCATTAGATAGTATTTATATTAGAATCATAAAATGTGTGACCTATAATTGATGAAACCGGTGACATAATTGGTGATAGCGGTATGATACTAACAATAAGTATCTTACTCTAATATAAATAATACACCCTAACGTACTGTTATTATTATTTATTATTCCTACGTTTATTGGTGTGATTCCTAAATGAGGTTACATTAGGTTTTAGATTTAAAATTTTGTTAAATATAATTCATGTTCTTTGTGAAGTCAGTATCTATCTCATTTTAACCCTTAGTTGAAGTACAGAAAAAGAATTATAATCATTGTCATCATGTGATTTTCATTTTTTGTCATTTGGATATTTATTATTGTGTTTATTATAAATTGGAAATAAGCATTTTAAAGGTTGTACAAAATACCATAGAATGTTTTTAAGTTTTCATTTATATTATGATTATTACATTTAAATTCCAATTTACTAATGAAAATTTATACATTAAATTTTCATAATCACATTTTTTAAATTGTAATTTGGAATAAATTTATTACTAAGCAGTTTAAAATTATTTCCAGATGTCTTCTGTTACAGAACACCACTCTAAATTTAGGAGTAATATTTTTGGATACTAGGACTAATACACCACCACCTTGTTTAACTTTTGGATTATTACGATCACGTCCATAAATTGAGAATTTAATAAGATCACAGATTTCACAATAACTAATAGTATTGTTTAGCCAAGTCAGTAATTTGGTATGTAACCTGCGGACATTTTTTACTCTCCGAATTAGCAAACATTCTGCTATTCCGAATCCAAGGGTGCCCCATTTCATAAGTTCCTGTCTTAAAGTTTAAAAATAGGCAAAACAGAATACATTTCATAAGCCACTTGGTAAATATTAGAACTTTAAATCGAATAATCAGAGTAGGTATAAGAGCAAAACAAAATTTTAAAAACCAAGTATGAAATGTAACATGGGTTGCCTATTTTTAAACTTTAACATTAGAGCCGCCAAGGGGACAAATATGTCCCCGCATGAAATTTAAGTACATGTATTTTATGCGTTTTTCCAGTTAAGTTCTTGAGATTTTGTGACTTTTCATTAATTTTATAGAAGAATGTCTATGTTGAAAATGATCTTTGTGTTTCCATTAATTATATTTTTACAACCATATTTGTCTCAAAATGCCAAGGGGACATTTTTGTCCCCAGGTAAAATAAATGAATAAATGCCAAAATACAATCTTCCTTTTCCTTATAAATACAACATAATATACATATATAATTATTATTATTATTATTATTATTATTATTATTATTATTATTATTATTATTATTACTATTATTTCAAAAAGCGCTTCATTGTAAATAATTACAGACATTGAAAAATATTCTCGTGTTCTCGTTGACAAGTACAAATTTAGTCGTTGCCGCTTTGCCCAGTTAGTTTTATTAAAGTTTAGTATATCATTCAATGTTTATGAGGGCAAAGAAACTAAAAATGTGATTGTAATGAGTACAATGCATTCTGACGTGAAAATTGGACAAGATAATAAGAAAAACCCGAAACTATAGGGTTTTATAACGAAAGTAAATATGGTGTAGATGTACTTGATCAGATGTGCAGAAAATATTCTATAAAAGCAGCTTCTCGCAGATGGCCAGTACACACATACATTTTTCTTCTTAAATGTTTATATTATTTCTTACAAAATATAGCAGAAATAGCGTTTTATGAAAAATTATTAACAGATTTAAAATTTCACCACAAAATTATTGAAGGGACAGAAATGACCCCTTTGGCTCTTTAAGGTAGTAGCTGCGGCTCGGCGCTTCTAGTGTTAAGGCGGGAACTTATAAAATGGGTACTTCTCTGCATTCATCACATTTCCAGGAAAGTGATTTGCTTGTCAAAAGTATTTCTTTTTCAGCAGCCGGAATTGTCAAACAGTTGACACGGTAGCATAGTTGACCGCGGCCTCTCGATTTACTTTGGTGTTGTAATGGTTGCATAATAAAACCGTCTTGGAACTGCGATTCAAAAATTCTAAATAAATTTCTAACCTTGGCGAGAATTAAGCTACTTGAATAAAATTGCTGAGTTTTTTCGTAGACGCAATTAATATTCTGAAGAAAAGATCAGTTTTGACCCAAAAACTACTCTAAATAATTAGAATTAGTAAGATATAATATGAAATTATTATACGCACGACGAAAACACACACTTTTCTGTGAAAAAATATTTCTAACTAAAACCACTGATATTTTGCAGACAAAAATATCACAACCGAACGGACGGACTCAATATATGTATTAGTATTAATACGGACGATTTAAAAGTCATTTGTTCAAATGAATTCATCATATTATTTCTATAAAAGAACAATTTATTCCAATATAAATTATTAAAATAAAAAGCATTTAACATAATTGTATATAATTAAATGCCTGGTATTAATTAATGGTTACCAAGGTATTCATTATAATATCTTCAAATTAAAAAAAAAATACTTAGGTATATTTTACAGGTGCGTGTAGTTAGCACTAAACCACAAAGCTCTAATTAGTACAGCGAATTAGTGTATCATTGGTGCCAATTATTGCCAATAAAAATTTTACCCTTGTACCCTAGCTTCTACCGCCCTTCTTCCAAATAATGAGCTTTAATTTATTTACTGCTAACTTCACGCTGATATTAAAGTTTCATAATAGGATTAATGCGTAATTAGTGGGCAATAAAAAATATATTTCGCTAACTTCGCGCTATCATTAACGGATTGCAAATTTAAATTTTTTTCAAGTTAGCAATTAGTGCCCGATTAGTGTTCATTAGTGCTGTAAAAAATATTTACATATTATTTATAACAATGTAGTTACTATAAATTATATTTTGAAAGTGTGGAGTTAGAAAGAAAATTTTTATAGGTAAGAAATTAATATTGTATCTAGCACAAAGATTAGTACTAATTGAGGTCTATAAAATTATTTTAATATTGTTTATAACAATATAGTTATTGCAAATTATATTTTGAAACTGTGAAGTTAGCATGAAATTTCTTCAAGGGTGAGAAATTAATATTGTATCTAGTAAATTTATTTTAGTATACTTTTTTGCAAGAATGTAGAAAAAAAATATTATCCCAACATGTATCTAGGGAAAAAACCTCCCGGTATGAATTGCACGGTATGGTAGTGGGTCAGAAGTGATGTGGCTAATGTAATTGAAAACCGGCCGCGTGCGTGAGGAGATACACGAGCTTCCTTCCTACGGTGAAAGAAGTCCGCTTTCAGTTTTATTTTGTTAGATGCAACACGCTGACCCATTCGTAATAAGAAGGGTTTTATAGTTCTCTATAAGAGTACATCGGCGTCAATAAACTTTATCGGTTTGAATGGGACAGGGACAGGACCATACTTCCGGGGAAATAAAAGAGTTTATTAAATTTTTACCCAATAATATACAAATTTAATAAGGAAATTTATAGGTTATTTATGTTGTGATGTGGACGATATTTGTGTATGGAGAAATATAAAGAAAACATATTTTACATTTTTATCCTGGTACTAGTACCTACTATTCCTATAAAGCTATCATAACAAATTATTAAGTTTTATTGTTATCAAAAATGAGCCGCTTTCATCACTCATCTTTATCTAAAGAAGCTAATCTAAAAGAAACAAAAAGAAGAGAAACATATGGAGTAAATCATTTATAAGAAAAATTTGATTTTTTTCTTTGATTAATAGTTGTGCTTGGAATACCGGTGGATCCAAAAGATCAGCCGCTCACCCATATTTCAGTGAATACGAGTCAGAGTCGATTCTTCACCCACAAAACTAGTAAGACCCATAAGAAGCGAAAGAACCGCAGACCCGTATTACCCTTAATAAATCTAAAATTAATAAATAAGTAAATAAATATAAATGTAAATGAAGGAGCAATTAAAATATTTATTTATAACGACAAATATTTTGTTATTTTGTATAGGTATTCTAATTAGAAATATTTACGTAACATGAAAATAGTACATCTCGAATTTCTAATCTCGTCTCTAACAAATCTCGAGGACTACTCTCGTCTCGTCTCCAAATTTCGAGACGAGAATAAGGTTAATTTCGTCTCGAAAATTCGAGTTGAGGTCTTGAAAATGTGAGATCTCGCGACATCACTAGTTGCTAATTATCTGTTTAAATAATCATACCGTTGAAAAACAAGTTCATTTAATTAAGTTGATTTATTTGATTAACCACTTCATATAATACAATTAGTTTTAAAAGATAAGTTACTAATTTGTACAATAGGACAAGTAAAAAATCTCAATTTATAAGACAGACGCCATTATGAATAATTTAAATGTGTTTATTTAAATGCAATAATGAGATATGAATGTTCTCGCTGCGGTGAAGTATACCCTTTACAAGCAGTCGTACGCTTCACATATAACGTCAAGTCCTAAGGGAAATACAGTTCTTTGGGGTTATACGGTTCTTATGGGTAATGCGGGTCTGTGATTCTTACGGTTAATACGGGTCTGCGGTTCTTATGGATCTTACGGGTCTTATGGGTGAAGATTCGACTCCAACCTAATAAATAGAAACAATAAATTAATAAATTCGATCCTGTATTACTATAAAATTTGTATTTGTGGCAAATCTCCAACGGTCCAGTGGTCAGCGCATCAACATCCCAGCATACGCTGCCTGATTCGATTCCAGGCCGCCGCTGACGAGTCTACGTAAGACATGCCCGTGACGAAAAAAGCAAAGTCGATCTCTTCACAGCTCTCATCAGAACATACTTGGCACACCACAAGTCCACGCACTCTGGCGCCAAATATTTAACAACTATTTTTACAAGCAGCCGACATTATGCGGGTTGAATTTTAGAAAAAGTTCGATAATATAATTATTATTAAATGACGACTTGACTTACAGCTTGGAGGATATATAATGGAAAATCTTTGACAACCAATCAGTCTGTTATAGAGATTATTAGTGCAAGTAAGGTGTAAGCTGCTTGTAAAATAATATTAGCAAGTAAAGTAAACTATTATTATTTACTCATTTTACATAAATAATAATTTTGCTTGAATTATGAATAATAAAATATACGAATTATTACAAACAATTCCACTCTCTTTAAATAACAAACAATAATTACAAGGCTTCAAAAAACTTTCGATTAATTTTAATATAGTACGTAATTTTTTGTTATAATTTACCAATTTATTGTGTATTTGTTTCGAATTTTATAATATTCAATTTGTAGTTAAAATTGCATATTTTGTACAAATAACCATTTCTTTCTCGACTTAAAGAGAACATTTGATCTATCTTTACGTCTGTGTAAATAGTTAATAGAATAGAAAATAGTTCATATTTCAACTATTTTATTAGATTTGGCGTGTTCCAATTTATACAACAAAATTTAAATAAAGAACATAAGTGGATAATTTCATGTAAGCAAATCTCGTGAATGCTTCGTTTTAGAGTTATTTATGAGAAGGTAGTAGGAGCAAAACTGGGACGGTGAAAATAGCTTTTGTTGTAAAAATGGAATATGAACAAATTTTAAAATTTTATTGTACATTATAAAATACCAATTTTTTTCTACAAAATTTGCAAAAAAATATTACCTCAGTGTTATTTTCATGAGAAAGTAGCAAATGTTTTCTTTATATACAGGGAGCAAATAAACAAATAATTTACGCAGATTTATTTAATATTTTAAAACTCAGGAAAAAAATCAAACCTACGAAGCAGTAACACTAGGAACATTATTGTGCTGCAACTGCAGCTGTGATCGAGCGGTGCTAGGCTTCTCTAAAACTTGAAGGACATCATTTTGCGCAAATTTCGTAACATAATATTCCGATGCTAAATTAAATTTTGTACAATTAAATTTTGGATTAACATAGTTCACTGTTATACCTAACTAAAATTCCACCGCAACAGTTACGCTTTTACTACCTTCTAATGCAAATATCCTTGAAACCTGGAAAAAAATCTGATGTGGCCAGCCCATAACCTCCCGCTGGGTATTTAACCACGCATCAAGCAATCATTATGTTCAAATATTTTTATATTCACAAATATTGAAAAACTAATAGAAAAACTTTAATAAAAATCAAAATAGTATTCGCATCTTTACAAAAGGTCTTTTCAGATCCGTACACTGGAACACAAATGTATCAAATCAATAGTACTTCTAATATTTATGTATGAATGAAAATATATTATTTTTACAAACCTTAATTTTATTGGATTCAAATACACTTATTATTACTACTTTCTCCTTAACACGGTTTAAAGTTATTTCAAGTTATTTACTAAATGCTATTAGGTATTGCAGAATTGTACCATTATATTCAATTTTTATTAGAAAAAGTTGCTAAAAAATTATATTCAATGCTTTTTTTACAGGAAAAACTGTTAAAAGCTTGTATAAATGATACTTCTGGTTATCCGATATACTCTAAAAACTAATGAGCTCTTCCCACATTAGTATAGAATTGGTATACAAAATTTCAAAATTTTCTGATTGATAGTATTTTTTTGAGTAATCCTGTCCACACGATCCACACACACACACACATACACACACACACACATACACACACACCCACACAGGCACACATACATACCTACAGACATCATTGTAAAAATGTTAAAATCGGATTCTGGGGATATCAAAACGTGCTTATTCACTAAAATCTCTATATGCGATTTTTAGCACGATCCCTATACCTCTCTTACCTAGGGTAGCGGGAGGTAAAAAGAACTTGCGAGATTTTACTTACAAGAACTTGTCCACTTATTTTAGGGTTTTATTTCAAAGCAAAATTTCATACTTCGGATTTTATTATATTGCTAGTCCATAAAACTTTTGTTTAGTGTTGAAATCCAAGTCCAATACTCTTGGTCCACTAATTTCTTTAATATTGCATGTAACAATTATGTCACTCTAAACTGCACTGTTACGATGCATTATCACATCAGCAATCGTAAATTAACATGGATACATTTTTTTTTTTGTTTAAAAGCAACCTTATGTAAGCAAGTGGAAAAATTAATTAATTAACATTAAATACATACAAGCAATATTAATAAACGTAAACATAAAAGGAGAAATTTTCCTCCTATCTACACAAATCATATATAAATAAAGTTTTAAATTTAGATTTTACGAATCCAGTGTTTACTTTGCTTGTATATGACAGGAACAAAAAGACAGTTGAAAAGTAATGAGATGGCAGTATTCAATAGCGAATAAATAACGCGCGTAGCGCAGAGCACGTCTTATACATGCAGAGCTATTGATAAGTATAATAAAGTCATAAATCGGAAAACTTTCCGAGAAAATCAATTTCTAAAGTTTTTATCACATATCTCAATTACATATTTTATAAAGTTTTGAATAGCGCCTCGATCTGTAAGTGGCACGTGACTCCCGTAGGACGGTGATTTGCCGATGTCGTTCGTTTCTACAATTTATTTCAATCAAATTATTCCCATCACGCCTAAGTGGCTTTTCTGCTTTTAACGAATATTCAGTCTTATAATGGACGTCATTATTTGGATTTCTTCTTTCGTTCAATGTCGTTATTCATATTCGTAAGAAGCTTTTAAATAGCACAGCTCCCGTCTCGGGAAATCAATACAACATTCGTTAACTTGTTTGCGAACACACTGAATGTCGGGATTTACTAATTAGTTTCCAAGTCATTGGGCCTACAGCACGAAACGATAATTAATTAAATTATACGTTGCCTTCTATACCTATATACGACCAGCCTCATTACTTTGATTTGAAACTGATAGTCAAATTATGATTAAGTGTACAAATATTGCACGTAGTAGGCGTAGTATGTATGTATTAATATTATAAAATATGCTTCCAGTTTACATATTGTATTTAATAAATTAACGGTTTATTCTACCATAACCATATATACAGCGTGTCTCTTTTTAAGATGTCATCAATATAATTTTTAAAACTACAAGAGTTAGAAGTACCAGGCGATGCATGTCTTCATTCCAATAGAGCGGCGCAAATAATAGCCTCTTGGTATTCACTATTATAAAGCAAATAATAAGCAACATGCCGCTTTGTCATTATTTGTAGTTTTATTTCAAAACTTAATTTAATTATTGTACTGTTTCGGAATCCAAGAGTTCTATGCTGTAGATGTCTAAAAAATAATTTTAGAAACAAGTTTTTATAAAAAAAGTACTAAGTACTCTATTATCATCGAAATTACGTGTGTGTGGCAATGAATTCTAGCTACTTAGCTAACAATACTTGAATAAATCTAGTTTACTTGGCATGTTTACTCCAAACTCCATCCGAGGATGAGGACAAGTTATAAATATTTTTGCTAGTTGACATAGCAACATAGGTAAGTTATAATATTTTCATATTCCACTTTCACAAGACTTACATCATAAATTGTAATCATCTAAATTAAGTAAAGTGTATTAATATCGTATAGTTTAAACAATTTCAATAAATCGCACTACGAGCGCACTTTTATATTATATTCTTATACGGAGTGTGCTCCATAAAAGCGAGTTTATTATAATTGGCCCGTATGGCCAATGTCTTTAAATAAAAGAACATATTTTACAAATATTTATATAACGTCTAATTTAATTATATGTGTGTAAATTTCAAATCGATGTATTATATTGGCTTCTGGACAAAAAAAAAACAATACTTGTATTGAACGGATTTAGAATTGATTTATGATTTCACCCTAACAAGTGAAATTAAATAAAAAAATGTGGAAACAAACTGCAGTTGGCAAATTCCACAATTTCAAATTGTTCTATTGTTATATTATTATTATTATTATTATTAATATTTTTATTATCATTATTATTAGTATTATTATTATTATTATTATTATTATTATTATTATTATACATGTTATTCTTCACTTTTTATCTACCGCTACCCTAGGTAAGGGAGGTATAGGGATCGTGCTAAAAATCGGATATAGAGATTTTAGTGAATAAGCACGTTTTGATGTCCCCAGAATCCGATTTTAACATTTTTACAATGATGTCTGTAGGTATGTATGTGTGTGTCTGTCTGTGTGTGTGTGTGTGTGTGTGTGTGTGTGTGTATGTGTGTGTGTGTGTGTGTGTGGATCTTGTGGACACGATTACTCAAATACTATCTATCAGAAAAATTTGAAATTTTGTATATCCATTCTATACTAATGTGGGAAGAGCTCATTAGTTTTTAGTGTATACCGGATAACCGGAAGTATCATTTATACAAGCTTTTAACAGTTTTTCTTGTAAAAAAATCATTGTATATAATTTTCTAGCAACTTTTACCAATACAAATTGAATATAATGGCGCAATCTTCAATTCTACGATAATAGCATTTAGTGAATAACTCGAAATAACTTTATATTATATTATAAAATAATTTAGTTTTGTACATCACTTTGCCTCTGTGTCAAACAAAAACAATACTTTAATAACAAATTTGACATATTTAAACAAATGTCACTGTCACGAAGCAATTTTCATTAAAATTAAGAAGAATTTAGTAGTTTAAATATGATTCTAATGAAATTAAGGTTTGTAAAAATAATATATTTTCCACCATACATAAATATTAGATATACAGGATAATTCGATTTAAGTTTGATGTTTGCAGCATTATATATCAAACAGCTCTCAATAAGAACATGATTTTAAAGTGTCAAATAATAGTTTGCAACTACACATTTACGAAATTTATAATGTACGGCGAAGAATTTACACAGATTGCGTTTTAGAGCATAAGGAAGTTGGTGATGATTTTGACAATAATGTATGTGTGACGATTTTTCCTTAAAATATATTAATGATCCAAAATTTCGCAAAGTTGGTATTTATTACTCTTATATAATTTGAAACAACATATTAGATTTTGACTATATTAGATAAACCGGATGTAGTACTTAATTTGAAGCTCTAACAGATTTTTCAGGAAAAACATAATAAAATATAATCCAAAATTTCGTATTACAAACTTTTCTATTTATTGGAAAAACGAAGTAGATTTTGTTTACAAACGATCAATCGGACGTGAAACTTTACTTAAAGCTCATTGCTATTTTAAAGATGGAATTGGCGGGAGGTCATGTGCTGGCCACATCAGATTTTTTATCTTGTTTCTGTGTATATTGGTCCTATAAAATAGTAGAACACATTTATTGACCTCTGTTACAGCAAAGTAAATTTCAATTGAAATTAATCGTATTATATTATTGTAAAAAGAACGTTTTTGAAATTACATAATTCAAGCCAACGTTTCGGCTAATACGTTAGTCTTCTTCAGGGCAAGAAACTTTCTCATAACATGAGGTTTTAGTCGCAACCATCCATGAGAAATAATTAAAATAATCACAGAGTTGATCGTCGTATTTTATGAAAAAATAAATAAATAACATTTAAAAAGTTGAAGTCAATTATGATAAAAAAATAAATAAAAGAGATATGGTAAAATTTTGTCGTACATTATAAAAGTATTTAACAAAATTTTTATTTCATATCCCTTGACGACAAAGTTTTATCATATCTCTTATTTATTTATTTATTTGTCATTATTGACTTCATCTTTTTAAATGTTATTTATTTAAGGAGAGAGGTAGATACAGGAAAGTAAGAATTCTTCGGACTTCCAGTCAATTTTCGACTATACTATAGTCTTCTTCAGGGCTCTAAAATATGATATAAAGGCGAAATAATAACATATGAACACAAAATAAATATAAATTACAAAAATTATAAAATATAGACTTACAGAATGGTCAGTTGAAAAAAGGAAACCACATGTGGATAATATAACATACAGCACGGACAATTAAAAAAATAAATAAATAAATAAATATGAATAAATAAATAAATAGTTAAAACCAACATATCACAGAGAGAAATTCGTCTAAAAATGAAAAACTTGTCTTTGATGAGTGCAATACTTATTAAGAAATATGTAGATGACATAATTACCATAGCACCAGTGGATCAAATAGAATACATGTTGAACACGTTTAATAGCTTCCATCCTAAGATACAATTCACCATAGAAGAGGAGCAAAATAAGCAGATTCCATTCCTAGATATTTTATTATTACATAATGAAGACAACACAATAGACACTAAATGGTTTCGTAAACCATGTGCTTCAACACGGTTCTTAAACTTCAAATCGTATCATCCCATCCATCAAAAAATCAACGTCGCTCTTAACATGAAAAACCGTGCCCTAAAATTAACAAGTAATAAATATCATAATGAAATTAAAAATATTATAACGAACTTGCTCCAGATTAATAACTTTCCCAATAAATAGAAATATAAAATGTGCGCTAGTGGAACACGCTAAAAGCAATAAACATGAATTTGATTTTGATAACACTAAAATTTTAGCATTGGAATCAAATTTACACAAACGGTTAACGTTAGAGATGTTATTCATAAAACAAGATAAAAACAACATTAATTCACAAACAGATATTGAACATCTTAGCCTAATATACAATAATTTAATTAATATTAAAAACAAACTTAAAATATAAAATTAAAAACAACACAATATTAAAATTTACACGGATGCACACCACATCATCTGCCATCAAGGAGTTCACGGTCCCACATCAGAGTTCTCACACCCACTCATCTATTGGTCCTGCAGTAATTAATCGAAAATTATCCACATTAGTCCTCAACTTTGATTATTCTTAAAAAAAATTTTTTACACGTTACTAGTTATTTGTAGTTCCATAAGTATTGCACTCATCAAAGACAAGTTTTTCATTTTTAGACGAATTTCTCTCTATGATATGTTGGTTTTAACTATTTATTTATTTATTCATATTTATTTATTTATTTTTTTAATTGTCCGTGCTGTATGTTATATTATCCACATGTGGTTTCCTTTTTTCAACTGACCATTCTGTAAGTCTATTTTTTATAATTTTTGTAATTTATATTTATTTTGTGTTCATATGTTATTATTTCGCCTTTATATCATATTTTAGAGCCCTGAAGAAGACTATAGTATAGTCGAAACGTCGGCGTGAATAAATTTTATTAATTGACTGAAAGTCCGAAGAATTCTTACTTTCCTGTATCTACCTCCATCCTAACACAGTCGAATATTGATTTTTCAACTGTTATTTATTTAAGTTTTTATAAAATAAGACGATCAACTCTGTGATTATTTTAATTGTCCCTCATGAATGGTTGCGACGACAACCTCATGTTATTAGACAGTTTCTTGCCATGAAAAATACTAACGTATTAGTCGAAACGTTGGCTTGAAATAAATAATTTCACTGCAGACTGCTGGTCCGATTATTTTTCCTTCTGGAACCCTCATCCATTCCTCAGTCGATTATCGCTTAAGTTCAAAAATTCTTAAATAAACAAATTTTTCTATATTAGTCATAATCAAAACAGGATTCTTAAAAGGAATTATAATTATTCTACGCAAAGGCTCAGCAAGGGCAAGACGAAATACCAGTAGTATTGAAAAAAAGGCAAGATGTTTAATTTGATTTTGCAATAAAAATAAATGTAGATTTAGGCAATTAATTTCAAGCAAAGCCAGAACAATATCTGTTTCTATTTGGCAATCAGTTGTCAATAAGGAATGTATTTTTACTTACTTGTAATTTTGTTGGTACTATTACTTGTATTTAATCAATCTACACAAACTTTGCTAAATATTTTCTAATTTTCGTTTCCCTGTTTCAATTTTTTTGTGATTTTTTTTTATGCACTATATTTCAAGTTTTTGAACAACAGTTAATAAATAATCATCACTTTATATGGGAAAAGTAAGCTAATTAAACGAGAATATTTCTACATCAATACTGAATGTTGATTGTAACAGATAAAGGAGTCCCAAATTAAACGCCAGATTTAAATTTCGCGGCATTTTTTTTTTTATGGTTGATAATTCTGATCCAATATGGAACGCTACACAAAAGAACAACGCATTATTATTGTTAACACTTATTACAAAAATAGTGAAAATTTTGGTGAGACAGCTAACTCGATTCAATTTTTCAGCGGCGAAATATACCTAAATTAGTTATAAAAATGTTAATGTCATCAAAACGTGAAAGTTGACTATATTGCTATATCATTTAAATTCCTTACTTTACATACGAAATAAAAAAAATAAATATACTTAATAAATCATAAACAATAATACACCTTTCTTCACAAAAAATATTTTAATCAGAAAATGTACATTTCGACTGCAAAGCAATCATCATCAATTGTTGATTTAATTTATACTTCACGTTACTCAAATACTTAATTAAGAGGTATACTTAGTTAGCCCCAAATCCTTTATCAATATAGCAAAGACTTAGCGTATACATGTGTTACGTGTCAATTTAGAGATGGAATTATGTTATATTTATATTAAGCAAATACATAAAAAATAGATCATTGCGACATATTACCCTTTCACCATTGCAGAGTGTGCCAATTTTCTTTATACGCAAATATCTGTAATGATGACAACATAATCGTATTGTGTGGGCGTTTACCAGGGGCCACCACACGGGCACTCATTGCTGGCATGGGAAGTACACCATAAAGGCCACTTTTGTGCCACTTAAAATGTGAAATATATTGGCGTCGGTCGGGATCGAACTCGGGTTCCCACATTCATGACCAGACTCTCAGACACAAACAATACACGGCCACGGGGTCCCGTTAAGTACATTGTAATTAAATTGATTTAATTATTTATAAATTTGTTATTTTTTAAAAGTAGTAATGTTAGAGAATAATTTCGAACATACATATATCGAAGTAAAATATAACAAAATCGGTGTGTTTTAATAAACCACCAAAAATACAAATTTATTTTCGAAATACATTATGAATTTAAATACACTGAAAAAATATATAATACCTAATATACATAGTTCAAGTAGCGAAACAAATTGAGAGAGCATGTATTGTTCGGCATAACAGAAATACTGTTGCTTTATGTTTGTTAGAGAATGAGGTTAAGAACACCGGCAATGATTATGCAGCATTCTATGATGATTAATTTTGTTATAATCAAATAGTAATTAATGGCTTCTTAATTAATTAGAATCTGATTCCGATGCAAGGACTGTATAAAAACCTGACGTGTTACCGCAGCACCACTCAGTGGTTATTAAGTAGTGACCGGGTTATCGTTGACCGTTTGTATCTCTGTATGATGCTTATGGTTTTTGATACAATAAACTTATTATGAGTGAAAGTGTTTCTTTTTGTGTGGAAATACTACTGTCCCTAACATGTTTATAATAATACATTAATTTAATGATATTTATAAAAAAAGACTTATGTAACTGCTATTTTTATCACAAAAATTTACTCTAAAAAATATTATCTTAATACAAGTAAACCTGCAAATAAATATTATTTAAATATTTTTAAGTATAGTAATAATTATTATAATGTTTACCTGTAAATAATATTTAATTCTCATCATGCATGATAAGAGAGTTTGCTTACATACATATATTGCACACTGTATAAAAAATTAATAACCACGTGTACTCTTTTACGTAAATTAAACAGTAAGTTTCTCGTGAAAAGTTTAATATCTTGGGAAAACATTAAAATTTGGAAAACATTAAGCCATAAAGTATAACTCCCGAATATCCCGAGTTCTCAAACTTCTCAAATTTCTAAAGACAAGTGGAATTCGAGTCGGACACTTTTCTGTCAGCGCTCAAACTAACAAACAACTAAACTTTAGAAAGACTCAGAACTACTCGAATAAAAAGCGAGTGGAAAACAATCCCTAAATATTTTATCTTCCAGTAATCCCATCCAAGAAGGGTATCTCAGTGGCGTGCAGGGAAAACAAATTAAAAGAAGAAAAATAAAGACAAGTAATTCCAAGTTGTATGTAGTTAATAAAAATACTTTGTTTACTGCAAGCTATTTAGTAATTATATAATTACATGTATATGTTGCAAATAGAAAAGTGGGCCATAAGCATTTAATATGGGAAATCATTTTTACCCCCCGCTACCCTTGGTAAGGGAGGTATAGGGATCGTGTTAAAAATCACATATCGAGATTTTAGTAAATGACCACGTTTTAAGGTCCCTAGAATCCAATTTTAACATTTTCACGATAATGTCTGTATGTGTGTGTGTGTGTGTGTGTGTGTGTATGTATGTGTGTGTGTATGAGTAGGGATTTTGTCTTCGCTCTAACTAAAATACTATCATTCAGAAAATTTTGAAACCTTGTATTTATACCCTATTCTAATATGAAAAGAAGCCATTAGATTTTGGTGTAAATCGGATAACCGGAAATGGCACTTTACCTGAAGCTCATAATGGTTTTTCTTCAAAAAGTACCATTAAATGCCATTTTTTCGCATTTTGTCGTTATGAAAATTAAAGATTATTGAATTTTGTACAGGAATACATTAATACTTTTTCTATATATTTTACAGATAAATTTAAAAATATTTTTTTTTACAAGTCCCGAAGCCAAAGAAAAACACAATTCCTCGTTACACAGTTCATATTTCAAATTAATGTAACTGACAGTAAATGTCACTGTTAACAAACTAATCACTTCAAATTAATAATTTTTACATTTTAAAAAGAAAATAGTAAATAAAACAATAGTTTTATGCAATGGAACAGTTTGCAGCCTTAGTAAATTCGTAGGTATGTTTTTAAATTAATAAAAATTAAATCGCGGGAGGTTTTGTGTTGGCCACATCAGATTTTTTCTTTGTGCAAACGCGATTTTAGATATTAAAATTCTACAACTAAATCACGTGATACGATTATTCTAGCTCTTCTGTGCAAGCGGAAAATTAATTATCAAGTTACTATTTTTTTCTATTTCGGTGTCTTTATGAATATTTAAACGCACTGAGAAGACGTCGTTAACATGTTTTGTTATTTTACGTTTTCGAGAGGTCATATGACTGCTTCAAAACTGACAGATGAATGAGACATGACTTCAAATTGCTGTCAGTCAACAATGAATTTTCATTTGTGAAGTAAAAAAAAAATGCGGGAACCAATACAACTAGTTCTTTGGAACTCATACGATAACAGATTGCCTTATGAAATTTGTTTTTTATGTACTTTTTTTTTATAACTAAACAGCCATGGAAATAAAAAAATAAATGATTGCATTGTTTTTAACTGTACTGGGGCGAAATTTATTAATTAAACTAACACAAAATACAAAAAATTTTTTTTTCGTATTTTGTACAGTAATGTTCTATTTTAATATACACAATATCGTACAGTAATGAGTTATTTTACAACATAGCAACCGTTACTGCATAGCAACGGTTTTGTCATTAAAAATTATGACAAAAGGAATTGTTTATTTTTATTTTTCTTTGTTTATCGTTTTCATGTCCTTTTTATCATCTAGATCCGTCGTTTTGCAATTTTGCAAATAGATCTCCAAAAATTAATTTGTTTGGAAGTTTTTCAAAAAACAATAACTGTCAAGTTACTTTGTTACTGGGAATCAGACTACTATGTTCTTTTCGATGTATTTAATTACAGTATATTATGCCGCAAAAAAATTCAAATTTTAATACTAATATAAAATACGAAAAAATAGTGTACCAGAAAAGTAATTTTACTGTACTCGTATGGTATTTAAGTAAGAGGGATACTCATCTGCTAAACTTTAACTTTTCTTAACTTTAAATGTAATATATTATTATTTTAAATGTCAGTTGTAAACAACGCAATTCTTTATTATTTCATAATCCATAGTTGTCTAGAATAAAAACTCAAAGACGTTGGCCCGCATTACTGGCTCACTTTTATAATAAAAGCGCTTTTATGGAGCACACCCCTCATAAGAATATAATGAAAAAGCACGCTTCATAAAAGCACTTTTATTATAAAAGTGTGCTCGTAGTACGGACCAGTTATTATAATAGTTCGTAATTACTATTAATTTTAATAAATAATCGTGGGCTTGTTTCAATATCAAGGTTATCTCTATTTTAAGCCTGATTTTCGTAATTATATTACCTAATTTATGCCGTTAAAAACCACGCAAAAATAATTTTCCACCTTGATTCGGATGTAGAATTTTAAGCTCTACAACTTTTATTTAAAGCTTTTTATGTAAAATAATTAAAAAGTAGAAAATTTTGAAAGTATAATTTTTACATGTTAAAATACAATGTTCGCCAGCCTGTATACGATATAACTCTTTAAATAGAAAGGAATAATAGTAGTAGCCCACTTATTTGTATATTGGAAACCTGTATAATGTGGATGTGATGTTTCGTGGTTATTAGTAAAATGTTCTTAGTATTACAGTTCCTTGTATTCTCCACCACTGAAGCGGGTATGGGATAGAATCGGTCAGCATCTCTTACATGATTCACGAGGCATGAGGCGAGCTGGCGCTCGGATGTGGCGGCCGCTCAATTATTCGCGAGGAGGCTGTGGTATGTTGCCCGCCACCGCCGCCGACGTCGCTCCAGCCGCCAACACCACCCCCACACGCCCCCAATTATACGTTCAGAAGCGAAATTCTCAGGCCTACTTGATTACAAAGTGATTTGTTTATTACAACAACGCATTGCAGATTAAATTCTATAAAATACATTTCAGATGTTTTTGAAATTGTAAATTTAAAATCGTTAAATTCAATTAGATTATTCAAAAGGCGCCACTACGCTAGCAAATAAAATGATGGGGAGAGGATATTGTAGGAAACTGTTGGACCAGGAAAGCATAAGGCAGAACAAAATGAATGGAGCTATGGGAGGCCTTCGCTCAACATTTGAGCTGAAAACAGTGAACACTCAGGAAACTAACGAATAACTAATATGAACTTATCTTGCTTTATATATTATTCTCATTTTAAGAGATAATTGATTAGTTTAAAATATAGTTGTTGAAAATAATAAAGGCAAAGGCTATATGATTATTAGCAGATTATTAAAAGTAATACTAAAAAAAAAACAAGGTTTCAACGAACCCATAATTCATATGACTATAAGTAATTAAACACTAACTTTGCCATGGGCCAGACCAGTGAAATGTAGAACCGATAGAAAAATTTCATATAGGGGTAGCAATATTGTTACCCTGCAGAAATTTTCTCACCTTTGTTTTTAATTCACCTAAAAGAAATAATAATAATAATAATAATAATAATAATAATAATAATAATAATAATGCGCCAAATTCGTATATATATATATATATATATATATATATATATATATATATATATATATATATATCAGATTGCTTGCAATGGAGAATATCTTTAAGTGAAAATTAAGAATTGGGCACTATATTTTGTAGGAATAAATTCGAAATACAAGTATACCTAATACATAATATGCTTCTAATTGGCTAGTGTTCTAAAGTGTGTAAACAAGGACATAAATTTTCCATTTTGATGTTTAGTCATATGAAGATAATAATTAATAATAAATTATGCATATGTAAGTTTCTGTGTTATATCCGTGAAAGCATAGTAAAATATCCTGGCATCCCTATATGAAAGCGAATAAATAAATTAATTTTTTTGTAACTAATGTAGAAAATATTTACTTAATATGTTTAAAACGAAACGATAAAAAAAATTGACGTGTCGATTTTACCATTTCCTTTCTTGTTATAGTTTTATTAAAAATAATACTCGTAAAAATATCTAGCTCGTAGAGGTAAGTAAAACCAAAAATTAATAATATTAACGATGAATTTTTAATTTAGCGCGTAATTCATTATAGATTGAATTTTTATGGTGTAAATATGACTTTTGAATAAATAAAACTAGAAAAATATTGTATACATTAATATTATTTATATATCGGAGAGAGGTTGGGCGATAATAATAAAAAAAACAATGTTTTAAATTCACAAAGAAAAGCTTTATTGTTGCACGCACTATATAGGTACACTATACACGATCCCAAACACAAATCACCACACAGACACGTAGCAATCCCGAGGTTGGCTAAAGAAAAAAAAAGGAACACCTTGTACCAAAACAAGGGACGCAAAATAACTCAACTCCACTCTCCTACCACACACAGCTTTTTATAGCCATCCCACCTCGATTTTGCTAGTGTAATTAAATTATTAAATACACTCGTGTCAATACTTAACAAAAATAATAATGATTGAATAATAATAATAATAATGAACAGTTAATAACTGCTAATAAATGTTGACTGACGTGACGTAACTGGACTCGACGTGTCCAAAACATCTCCGACACGGCCATCCTGACCTATCACACGTCCTCGTGTGATTTAGGATTTCTCTGAAAAAAAAAACAATCTAATGAGTATAGTCTCGGCCTATTCCTGACTTCACGAGTACATAGTGGGAATAGAAAATTCATTTCTATATTCAAGAAATTATATCTGCATATCATATCTGTGCCAACTGCACTATGATCATGCTTACTCAAACTGCATATCATATCTGTGCCAACTGCACTATGATCATGCCTACTCAAACTGCATATCATATCTGTGCCAACTGCACTATGATCATGCCTACTCAAACTGCATATCATATCTGTGCCAACTGCACTATGATCATGCCTACTCAAACTGCATATCATATCTGTGCCAACTGCACTATGATCATGCCTACTGTGGTCACCAATCATTCATCATTAATACGTTCAATGAATGTCATAATATCGTACCTGAGAATGAGGAAGTATCAGAATTATCCTCTGTTCCCCACTGAGAGCAGTCTAAACCCTGTGGCATAGGGCGCAGACGATCGTGAGAATATTTCAGTATACGATTGCTCTTTGATAAACTGAAGGTGCCGTTTTCAACCCGAAAGGCATAGCTAAATATTCGTACTGGCGTTCTGGGGTGATGAAGGCAGTCTTTTGAATAGAATTTTCATGGACCGGAATTTGATGGAAGCCGCTCGCCATATCTAAACTAGTGAAATAATGTGCATCTTTTAATTTAGAGATTAATTCGGAAATTATCGGCAAAGGATACCTGTCTGCTATTGTATTTTAATTTAATTCTCTATAGTCTACATACATTCTAGATGTACCGTCTTTTTTTTTTAACTAACACTACCGGACTAGAAAAGGGAGACTTGCTAGGTCGGATAATTTTGGCTTTTAATAAATTTGAATTTTTTTTTCGAATGATCTCTTTTTCAGACTCACTCATGCGATACGGTCTTCTTTGTACGACTTTATTTGGATCATTTAGTCTAATTTCTAGAGTACCAGTACTAACGCGTTTTTTTGGATAGGCCACAATAAATGAGGGTTTAAATTTTTGTAATATTGTTAACAAAACTTGTCTTTCCGAATCAGCCAAGTCAGTTTGAACTTTATTTTCCCAATCGTTAAGGACATTTGTTTTTAACGTACAAACAGCATTAATTTTATTAAGTGTTACAGAAGCATTTGTTAATTGAACCGAAAAACCAGGCAAAATCTCTGTACCAATCAATATGTCTGAACTAAGATATTTGTCAGGCAACACATGAAAATTAATTTCAATAAGAAAATTACTGATAACAACTTTTGTAAGAATCTGTACCGTGCTATAAATAGCATCTTGGCCTATTCCGATCAACATTACAGTTTCAAAATTACGTTTACCGGAGAACTTCGAGGCTAAACTTTCCCTAATTAATGAGCATTCTGACCCCGAATCAAAAGTAAACGGAATAATCTCACCTTTGTGTTCGAGTTGTCCCGTAGGTTGCTTTACAGCACAAATTTCAACCCTTCTAACGGTGCCTTCTTTCTTTACATTTTCATTCTTTTTGCAGTTGGAGGCATAGTGACCATGTTCTTTGCACTTGAAACATTGAATGTTCTTCACAGAAGGTTGTGATCGGCAGTCATTCTTCTTGTGACCACGCTTTCCACACTTGTGGCACACAATATTAGAATCTAGTCGGGGTTTCTTACTGTCTGCTCTATCTTCAGAGTCGTGAGATTTTCGTTTGAGTATTACTCTCAATTCTTGTTGTAATTGGTTCCTGTTCTTAATTTCAGTCGTATATGCCAGTCATTTTATTCGATGGTAGAAGTCTGCCAAATGTGCCATAGCTAACGCGACACCAATCTGTTCAGGATCAGCTTGTTGCCATCTCATTGTAAAGGAAGTCAAGAATTTACTGGCGTAGACGGAGAAAGGTTCTCCTTCTTTGGGCTTACCATGCAATAACTTTAGCATTGCCGCGGCATCGATTTCTTCTTCTTCGTACTTTGACAAGAATAGATCTTGGAACTGTTCCCATGTCATATCTTTGAAGCAGATTTGAGAGAACCATACGGACGCGGACCCTTGCATAACTTTACTAAGTAGTATCATCAATGCACTTCCTGAAATAAATTTTCCCTCCATACATAGGTTAGCAGTGTTACACCATGCTTTGGCGCTCTGAGAAGATCTATCTGGGTTAAAAATAGGCAATGACATAGAGTCATCTTTCTGCGAGGGGTTTATTTTCTTTATCATTTCCATAATGACTTTCGGCCAACCCTCATCAGGACTGCTTCTCGTCTCTTGCGGTGAATCCATTTATTTTTTTGGTTATCCCACTTCTGATATCGGAGAGAGGTTGGGCGATAATAATAAAAAAAACAATGTTTTAAATTCACAAAGAAAAGCTTTATTGTTGCACGCACTATATAGGTACACTATACACGATCCCAAACACAAATCACCACACAGACACGTAGCAATCCCGAGGTTGGCTAAAGAAAAAAAAAGGAACACCTTGTACCAAAACAAGGGACGCAAAATAACTCAACTCCACTCTCCTACCACACACAGCTTTTTATAGCCATCCCACCTCGATTTTGCTAGTGTAATTAAATTATTAAATACACTCGTGTCAATACTTAACAAAAATAATAATGATTGAATAATAATAATAATAATGAACAGTTAATAACTGCTAATAAATGTTGACTGACGTGACGTAACTGGACTCGACGTGTCCAAAACATCTCCGACATATATATAATTGTTCAACTTAATTATACTTTGTTTCAATGTACATGTAAGTAAAAAAGAAACAAAATATGTATAACTTTTATCTTTGTGCACATTTGTTTCCTTAAAATAATGGGCAGTAAATGTTAATATTAATCTCAAAACATGCACAATAACATTTTCCAACTTTTTATGTGGCATTATGTGGAATATTTTTCAGATAAAATTATGTACGTTTAGTTGAAATACATTTTCGCAAATGTATTACATAACACTAACACAGAACAAACAATTCCAGAATTTCAGTGTCCCAGATTCATCCAGTACAGAACACAAAGTTTCACTGACAGTTGCTCATTTAATCTGATTGTCAAGTACACAAATTACTTGTCAAGAAAAAGTCATGCAATAAGAAAAAGAAAAGTATGTCAAAATACCGCAAACAGCATTTAGAGTTGGAGTTGTCAAGCTCAGACGTAATCTGGATAGGAAAAACAAAACCGATTCGGTAGTAAGACATTCCATGTGCTTGACAGGCGACGAAGCAGAGACGTCGACAGCAGAAATGCTGGGTAGCAGAGCGAATTGTATTGCGAAAACTACTCGAAGAGTTATTGCATTTCTTCACTTTAAATCCAATTCACATATGCACAGCAGGCGTCTTTTAAGCTTAAAGAAAGATATATCTCTGGAATTGGAATGTTTACTACACTCATTTAAGTAATATTATTTTCAAGAAAAAAAATACATATTTATATCAACAACTAAAATTGCTACGTACATAATATTTCGTATGAAAGAAATTTCATAAATATTACAATCATCTACAAAGTAAATTATGTCTACGTAAAGTAAATAAATTATTTACATTTCTATTCCATGTTTTCTGTGTACAGCTATGTAATTATCCGTTAACATAGATCACAGATAAATAAGTAAAATTATCATTATAAGACCATTTTGAAGAAAGAAATTTATAGCAGAAATGCTCAGAGACAGACAGTTTCACAATATTTGAATATAAACAATTATATACACGGTGTTAATTAAAAAACGAAACATAGTCGTTTAACATGGAAAATCAGTTTTCTACACCTAAATCATGAATGAGATTTTATTTTACATGTTTAGTAACCTATAAAATCCAATTTAAAATTTTATAAATATTGCTCATTTGTAGCGATAGCCATGGAATTTAAACAAAATTATAAAGAAATTCATATCGTCTGAACTGTCAGAAATTCGATTTTCAAATAAAAATTGCAGATAATTATTTTCTACACCTAAGTCATTAAAACATTTTGTTTCCATATTCTACATCTAAATCACTGCACAGATTTTATTTATTTTTATTTTGTAACCTGCAAAATCGAAATTCTGACAATTATAAAATTTTAAAATGGGTTTTAGAGTATATAAAATAAGTAAAATAAAATATGATTATTGATTTAGGTGTAGAATTTAAGTCTCTACAACATTTATTTAAAACATTTTTTTCTAAAATTAAATGGGAAGTTTTGCACAAGAAAAAACTGATTTCCCACGTTTAACATCTATGGCCCGCTTTTTAATTAACACGCATATACCGGGTGTCTACTTTTTTTTCTGAACATAGGAAATACAATGTTAATTTTTTAAATCCCCGATATCTCTTTACCTATTAATTTAAGAGCAAAAATTGTGGAATACTAATTTGTTTAGAATTAAAAATCGCACCCAATGAGCCTAAAAGAATTACCCGAATGAATTCATATCTTTAAAAAAAATAGTAATTAAGTTTTACAATATTCAAGCAATTTTCAGTATGCCATGGAAAATAAAACAATACGATTGCAGAATGTTTTAGTTTGACGTTTGTGAATTTATGGTTATAAACTGTATCTGCTGTAAATTATTGCTGAAATATTTTTTTGATTTTAAAATTTTGTGAACTGTAGCCGATGTGAAATTTGATGAACACTTGCGTTGGGTTTCTCTATAACACAAAGAAGAACATTAAGTTTATTTTCATTAAATCTAATTTCTTCATTGGGTACATTTTCTTGGTTCTTACATTTTTTGCAAAGTTTAATTATGCTTCCACTTTCATTAAAATTTTTAATTATAGCGTGAATAGTTCCTACAGATGGAATTCGAGAATCGCGATATAAAGCACTAAACAAATCTCTAATTTGTCTTACGGAGTTTCCCGTAAAATGCCATTTAAACACTGAATTTTTGTTCGGTTGTAATTTTTTCCATTTTTTATAATAATCAAGACTAAATTTCACAATTATTTCAGCAATAATTTACAGCAGATACAGTTTATAACCATAAATTCACAAACGTCAAACTAAAACATTCTGCAATCGTATTGTTTTATTTTCCATGGCATACTGAAAATTGCTTGAATATTAAAAATTAATTACTATTTTTTTTAAGATATAAATTCATTTGGGTAATTCTTTTAGGCTCATTGGATGCAATTTTTAATTCTAAACAAATTAGTATTCCACACTTTTTGCTCTAAAGTTAATAGGTAAAGAGATATCGGGGATTAAAAAAATTAACATTGTATTTCCTATGTTCAGAAAAAAAAGTAGACACCCGGTATACATATATTAATAAGCATATAAAACATCACTTACTGCGTAAAAAATGAAACATAGAAAGTAGGTATACGGCCCTAGAATGTGCGTGTGAATGAAGTATGCCAAACGCTAGATAGTTATACTACGTATATATTTCTATGGCGTAATAAGAACCATTATATAATTAAAGTGCTTCACACAAATATCATAATGTCATATGCCATATGTCATTCAAAGTGTTTTCAACACATTATTTTACTGTGAACCATTAAACGTGCATTCCATAATTCTTTAATGCGCAAAACCTGGCAACTTCTAAATTGTAAAATGGCACATGTAAGTAAATCAATCTATCGTCCATCTTGAGAAATAACCAGGGCCAGATACGTCATAATCGGATTTTTACATGTCAACGCTTTTAAACGTGTGATACTTTTAATTTCGATTTTTAATTATAACATAATATAAATTTGATTTTTATATTTACTATTAGGGTTACATATATGAGATACTTTTAGTATAAAATATCAAAACATTTAAATTGAACTGTAACGGACATATTTTAAGAAGAAACAGTATTCAGAAAATATATGGGAGAAGGTAAAAAGGAAGAGGAATATATGGAAATCAGAAAACAAAGAGGCATAGTATTACGACTGAATGAAGAGAGGTGCAGATGAGAATAGTATGGAGACAGCATTTCCGCTGAGACCTGTCCAAAAGCAGAATGATGATAACAACGTCTTGTTAATTATTTTATCCTAGAAGATTTTTTTTATTTTGTAAACATGAAATTAAGAAATATTTAATATTAACATTATTTAGAGAAGGTACTACTCGGCTAGATTTAAATATATTCAGTAAATAAAACTCACTGCAGTGGCATAGTTACAGTGATATAATGGTTAAATCTCCGATCTTATTTTAAGAAAGAGGTGCTGACTCACTTACCTTAGTGAAGTCGATAAGCTGCGTGACTAAAGTTCCATCTGAACGTTGGAACTCCAAAGTCACGGTGTCCTCCGTCACGTTGGCCACGATCGTCTCTTGCACTACGTCGCCACCCTGTAACAAAGGATAAAAAGGTAAGCATGATGACACAGGCTGAGTTGCTGACGAAAAAACAGAACAGATCGCGAAATATGAATATTCTGTCGAAGAGAAAGAATAGAATGAAATGATAGTTTAGGTTAATTCAAAATGTGAAGTATGAACAAATACAATCCACTGATATTGAAGTTGTAAATTACCGACAGAATGTCAGAAATTTAGCGAGAAAGTGCAACAAAGAAATTAAGGAATATCAAATATTTGAATAAAATCGCTACCTAAAAATTCACTATTAGGTAGGTACGTTTTGCCTTAAGTTCTCATACAATCTATATTTAGAAATAAATATTTCTTTTTTTACAATATCATTTGTAATTCAGAATATGAATTAAATAAAATAAATAAATAAATATATCAACACGGCATATTACCCATTTCTGGGTGTGCCATTATCTACACATATGTAGACATCGGTAATGATGACGATATATTTTACCGTGTGGGCGCTTACCAGGCGTCACCTCACGGGCACTCATAGCTGGCGTGGAGAGTGCACCACAGGGGTCACTTTTGTGCCATTTAAAATTGGAAAAATATTTGGCGCCGGTCGGGATCGAACCCGGTTCACCCAGGTTCGCGACCAGACACTAATTATATATCAAAAATCATCAATTGTCATTCAGAAAGGTCTATTTTATTTCAGAAAGCTTCAAATAATATTCAGAACAGTGAATTTCAATTAAAAAACATACAAAAATAATTGTCTGTCAGAAAACATAATATTTAGTTACTGAAATACATATTTACCTTAATTAATTCAAGAACTGAAAGGAAACGATTTTAATTGCTAATGTAAATCAAAGCAAAATTCCAGTAGCTGTATACTGATACCTTCTGATACCAAAAGCCCAGAATTTCCACCGATATACCTACTCACTAATTTTTCTCCTTAAATATATCTTACAGTACATTACAGTACACACGTAAGTACAGTCTTTTTGGAATAATAATTAAGGAGTTAAAATAAAAGTCTTTTACGATTTCTGAATTACATATATATATAAAAAAAAAAAAATCTGTTGTGGCCAGCACAATACCTCTCGCCATTTTCATATTTGGTTATATAAGTATTGTATTTAACATTTCTGGTACACACAAAAAGTTCTAATTACATCTATTCTTATTTTTTAACTATTCCTATGAGCAAGTTTCCTCCTACTCTTCTAAATGTTCGAGATTCTTCCAATTCATTGACGAGATTGGTGGAGTTTCTGAAGGGTATATGATGAAAGATATGTATAGCAAGCGCGTGTTTATTTGACCTGATACTTTGGCTTATAAATGAATCCCCTATTTTATACCAATTTAGATGTTGACGGAGTCTTTTCCTCGTTATAACAATAGCATATTGTAAATACTATTACATCCCGACTTGTCCAAGTATTTTAGGTTTTTCATATAGAAGGATAGTGTTAATTTAACGTGCGGAAGCTATATCTGTAATTCTAAATATTTAATTAATAATAAAATAAGAAATATTAAATGTACTTCCCAGAAGAAGCCTACACTAATGTCTCTGGATTTTTGACAGTTTCATTTGTCAATTACAAACATTTTAATTTTTCAACTGGTTTCCATGGGCTATTTGATTCATTATACAATGGATTCTTTTATATATTTATAATTCAAAATCTCTAAATCTATAGAAGACATAATAAAAATGTTCAATATATTGGATAGAGAATTTTATATTATTTAATATTTGTAATAACATAAATTTCCAAAATATAATATTTAGAAGATTTTTTTCATGAAACTACTACTTCCGGTTATTCAACTGTTAAAACCTTTTCAGCTCTTCCCGGGAATGTCAGATTGAAGAATTCATAGTTAAACGGGTCTTAAGTCTTACACACATCCACACACATACACACAGGCATCAAAATGTTAAATCGGCTTGAAACACCACAAGAAAACAAAAAAATGCACCACTGAAATTCCGTCTGTATTTAATTTCATTTTAATTTAGAAATGGTACTTATTTCAAAAATGTTATTTTGAACGCCCACGATATATAAATTTTGAACAAATTCCATTTCTGATTAAACCGTCTGTTAACTGTCAGTTGAAAAGAATAATGTAGCATCGATAAAATGGCTCGTGTAATTTTTACAGCTTGATGATAATATACTATTTCATTTTATCATTTATACTGCTATTTTAACAAGAGATGAAAATACCGGGTCCTCGACCGAGTTTAAGTCCGTAAATATTCATCTATGCTCTTTACTAATACTGTTAAATAATATTTTGCGTTCTTGTTACATAAACTTATTTTTCATTGTTACCAAGTAGGTATACCTATTTACTGCTGAAGAAATTACATATTATTATCATTTTTGTGTAGAGTAGTTAAGCTAATGTATAAACCCGGAAAGAAATTATAGGTACTATTTTTATTAACTGTTTTCATACCAAATAAATACGACTGTATTTACATTTATTTTTAAAAGCACTAATATTTTGTTGTTAATTAAATGTGAAGAAATTTGCTGAAGTAAAAGAGACAGAGTGTCCCATTCGAGAACTAACAGAGATACGATGGCGGTCAAATAGAACTTTTTGTGCGCCTTTGGGGAGTGGTGGGGAACATCTAAGACAATGACGAAAACTTGAACTTTGGTGATGTATTTTCTTTTTCAAATAACTTCTACATTATTAGTAAGAGCGCAAAATATTTTATATAAAGAAGTTAAACATTTTTATTGCAAAACCTAACTAGTGGCGTACAAAATAAATTTTTATATTCTTAAATATTCGAGATATAATACATACTTAGGTTTTTTTGAATGGAACACAACCTAATTTTAGTTTCGAAAGAATCTTTATATATATATTTTTTTATTATATTAAGATTTAATTAATTTTTAAATGATATGTTTTCGTTCTAACATTGTTAAGAATTATTTTAAATGGAATCTCTTTCACAAACATGGCATGCCAATCAACTGAAACGATGATAAATTTTAATAGCTAAGCCAATAGAAATAATGATGCAAACATTTATATTTATAAATGCATTGTATAAATTTAGGACTATAAATTATAATTATCAATGAATGGAGAATAGAACTCATTTAATTGCATGCTAAATATTGCACACAAACACAACGAAACAAACCAACTACATTTCATACGCTTCACACAAATAACGGAAATCATTGCAAAATCGTGCATGAATATTAAATTTCTATTAACTACATAAATTCTAAACTGGGAATGGGATATACCCATCTAGAACACATAATACTGCCTCTGTCCTAAAATAGTAATCACAATGAGCAATTTTTATTTCGATTATTGGGAATATTCGTTCATATTGATAATTAATGACATAAAAACTAAGTATGTACTCTCTTTAAGCAATTTATATAAAAAATCGGGTTTTCCAACGTGCACCATCTGTACTCGTGATTATCTACAAATAGCGTTGAAAGGAAATAAAAAAATCTGATGTGGCCAGCACATTATCTTCCGGCAATAATGTATTTTGTACAAATCCCACACCAACAGTTGGAAAAAATTCTATAAACCCAATAAAATTATAATACGAACATACACTATGTAAACTGCACCTGACACTTAGACCTGACAATTAGAATGATTTGAATAAGTTAGCTGTTTCCATGATTATAGAAAAGCTGGCTGATTTATGGTTAATCTCATTATAATTCTTTAACTCTTCATCTGTTGAATATGAAGGAAATGTATCAAACCGTATAGACAATAAGATAATCTTTTATGCTCTAGAGAACCTTAAAATGTGCTTATTCATTAAAAACTCACCACTGAATTTTTTGACCAAAGACAATACATAAGCCTAAAGGTGACGGAATATAAAAATATACAATAATAATAATAATAATAATAATAATAATAATAATAATAATAATAATAATATTTTGTCGGCTTTCAACTATGTTCAGTTATAGCCCTAACTAATACTTTATTATTATTTTACAAAGTTTGATTACATAGGTATATATTGTAAAGTATTAAAGACACACACAAACATCCAAGCCCCTGGTAGGAATCGAACCCACGACCTCAGGGTCCGACCGATGAAAGTCGCTTCGAGAGCTGTCAGAGACACACTGCCTCAACTCGCTCGGCGGCTAAAAAAAAAAAAAAGACAAGATGGCGGCGTGAGTAAAAACAGTTATAAGTATAGTGCGTGTTATTGTTTTCTGCGACATAAAAGATGTTTGAATTTAGTTTAAATTTGTTGTTGTGCAATTGTGGGTTGCAAAAGTAGTGCAGTGATTGAATTAATAATTGATTTGGTATATCGTGCAGTACAGAGGCGAGCACGATGCGTGAATTTAAAGTAGTCGTTCTCGGATCGGGTGGGGTTGGCAAAAGTGCATTGACGGTACAATTCATTTCCGGTTGTTTCATGGAGAAGTACGACCCGACGATCGAGGACTTCTACCGCAAGGAAATCAAGGTGGACAACTCTCCGTGTGTGCTGGAGATCCTGGATACGGCGGGCACGGAACAGTTTGCCAGCATGCGAGACCTGTACATCAAAAACTGACAGGGGTTAGTGGTGGTGTACAGCTTAACGAACCACCAGACGTTCCAGGACATCCGCACCATGAAGGAGCTGATCACTAGGGTGAAGGGGACCTGCTCGTAGCTAACAAGGTGGACCTGGAGCACCAGCGGGAAGTGCCCACTGTGGAGGGCAACACGCTGGCGCAGCTGTGGGGGTGCCCGTTTGTGGAGGCTAGTGCCAAAAACAGAACAAACGTGAACGAGATGTTCGCGGAAATAGTGCGCGAAATGAACTTTAGCCCTCAGAAGAAGAAGAAAAGCTATTGCTGTTGTACGGTGCTCTAAAGTCTTATATAGTATCGTATCCTATCACTCTTACTATACAATACTTTACGAAGATCATATTGGAATAATACCTTATGGGAACAATGTACTTTTTCAATGTGACATGTGAAATTGAAATGGAATTGTGTACGTTTGGTTCATTTCGTTTTGTATCACTGTCATATATAATATCTGTATTGAAATGAAATCATGGACGAAGTTTGGTAAGGACGAGATGAACTAGACATAGACATATCTGCGGAACCGTGTGTGCTGGATGCTCAACTCAACATCACCAGACTCACGTTGCTCACACGTATCCATACTCACAGGCACTCACTGCTCGGTTCACGGTTAAAAGAATAAGTGATGTTCATGTATGTACTAGCTTCACAACGCATAGCATACTATTCGTCTTCGTCATGATATCTGTTATAAGTATATCTTACATTACTATTTACTACCTATACACAATACAGTATACTTCTTAATGGCTTAAAACTGCACAATATATTTTTATACGTGGAACCAAATCAACGCAAATGATGCATAATATTATTTTAATTACCAATTTTAAAATTTCTTAAATCATATCTATTAAGAAGTAAGATTTATATTTAATAATAGTGCCTCTGATCTATTATGTATAACTAATTGAGATTGAGAGACGAGAGTCGCGCCGTCGTAGACTCTGGAATCTGACTGTAGCCCAGAGGATATTGTCGGCTCGAACGAATGCACGCTTGCACCGGGCCGTCCCGTGTTCATGGGTGCTAGACTATACACAGGCCTAAGATTAAGATCTAAAATCCACACATCCCGGTATATGTTGCTTAATTCACGTACAATGTACAGGCCACTTGTTAATCAACTGCAATGTAGTCGAGAATTTGCAATAAGCGATTTGTGCAATAGAGTGTCTGAGAAACAGCTGCCCACCTTCGTTGTGCAATCGCAAGCAGTGGGACCAGTGATGCTCAATCTGAATTTCAATACGAGCGTCATTATATACCAACTCATAAACATCTTTCACTAGTAACGTGTAATATTACAAGTAAACTAGGGTATACTATCTACGCTGATTTATGTATGCGTAGCAACGGTATTTCCTCGTTTGCTGCTTTGTTTTGCTAACATACTGCGTCCCGCCTGTTGAGAGCTGCTGACTGACTAAAGCCGCCTACTTAGCGAATGACTGAGTAACGCATGCGCGCAGCTGTAGTCATCTGTCAACTAATGAAACAATGAACATGAAATTGTTAAAAATCTACTGCACAAACCCTTAGTCCAATACATAATACATGCATTACGATTACGATGTATTTGTACCATAACCAGAGCAGTACGTATGTCAGTCACCAGTTTTTGATTCGCCTATTGGCAGCATTGTTTGTGTTCACAGGCCTTTTACCAGGTACGATGAAATGTATTATGTATCTTTATGGTATGTAGAAAATGTGTAAAGAGCTCATGTATGTATATATTATTATATAGAGTATGTAACGTAAGTAAATACATTAATTAAACGTCTGTGTTTTTGTATAAAAAATATGTTTTCAATCAAAAAAGTGATCTAATGTAGGAATGACATGTTACTGTAATTAACTGTTTTTTTAAATTATGTAGTGTATGATGCCGACTGACGTATGTGTGTATGATCTGAGAGCCAAAAAGGATTTGTGATAATATAATAATAATAATATACTACATATAAATGGAAAAATATACAATAATATAAAAAAGATTTAGAAATACTCTCTTTCAAATTGTGTTACTATAGGTAATGGTGGAAAATTAAAGCTAGTGCAAATGTCGTAAATTGTCCGCATCAGGCATATATTTTCATTTATTTTTAATAAATATTCTTTCCCTTGTCAAATTAAATAAAGAAAAATAATTAAAATAAATAAAATATTTAAAATAAATATTATTTCAACCAATTTCATTAAACATTTTGACAATGTCACTGGGATGATAGTAGTGTCGTTACAGTTCTAAATTTGAACACAAACAAAAAAATTTACGATATTAATCGATTAGTAGGTTCGGGGCGTCCTCAGAGTCTATGTCGTCACTTTTACAATAATAAAGCATTTTGTTATTAGAAAAGTAATATTGAATCCTTTTCTTTTTACGAAAACTCTTAATTTAATGTATGCTACCTTATAATTATTGACGTTTACTATTTCTTTGCAATGGTAGAATACCCCATTAAAAAAAGATTAATAAAAGCAGTTATATTGATTATATTATTATTACAACTAGGTATTAATAGATATTGGAAAAGCCAGAGCGGGACCTTTTTGAGATGGCTTAAACCTGGTGAAAAATACTGTTAAAAAAATTTAAGTAGATAGATTTTTCTTTTCAATAATAAAGATCCAGTAGATAATAATACCTAAATTAAAGGATCTCGGGAGAAAACGATGAATATCAGAAAAATGTCAAAATTTAGATATTTAAGCCATGTTGTATAGCTTGAAGAGTATATAACTTGGTTTCAAATCGGGGGAAAATTATACGAGTATACAACGCGAGTATTATGTATTTTCAAATTACCCCTTCGGGAAAAACTCATGAATATCCATGCTTACACAGTTGAAAACAATTAATATCCAGTAAGTAGCAGTTTTATGTTTGCCTGCTAACCCCAATTTAGTAAAAAAAAAATATTGCTTGTAGCCGGTGTGTTTAATGAATGCTACCTATAATATATTGTTTATCAGTTAAAAAATCGTTTTTCTCAAAACTAAGCGCGCGTGATATTCACTATGTTATACCGAGACCCTTCAGTTGTGGAAAACGTTCTTATTAAAAACTCTCAACCAATCTTGTTGTGCAATACTTTCAAAATAATCATGAATTGCAGAGAAAAACCTCCTTGTAAATTTTAAGGCCAAAAAAAATAGTCAAAAGTCGCACATTGCCAAATTAGGTGAATATGGCGGCTACACCATTACTGTTTTGACAAAATCTGAAGTGTTAAAGCTGCCGTATGCTCTCTAATTAATTCTATATTTTCACTCAAAACAATACTTTCAAAAATTGATTAACTATCTTCTAACTTAGCTTTGGCGATTTAATTTAAAAAGAGCAGATAAATGACAATTTCAAATGATAGTGCAAATTTTGTTTTCCATGGCCTACCAGATTTTTTTATTCTTAACAACTCTAGTGTGACCCTTGTATTTCGCCTGCACTATCAAAAAATCACAGCAATTTATTATATTGTTTCTTATTATCCCTACCAAACAGTACAAGAGCTCTTATGGGCGCGTTTTCTACACATACAATGTCAAATAAAGAGGATAATACAAGCTTACGTTATTTATTTGAAAATTTCTTATTGCCGACGTATATAAAATAAATGATAAATATACCCGGTTTCACCAACATCAAATAAATCTTCGAATAGCTTATTCACTGAATAAGTGGAAAATATCGCATCAAAATATGACAGCTAGAATAAATAATGTCATTTGCATTATGGTTTCGATGCGATATTTTTCTCTTATTCAATGAATAAGTTATTCGAAATTTATTTGATGTGCATAAATGAGATGATGGTATAATATATAAAACTATTAGGGGGATAGTATTAGCAGTAAAGGAATAATATATTTCATCTGATGTTGTCACCGAAATAATCAAATCTACAGCGACTTTATAACGGACATGATCTATTTGTGAGTTTCATTCAAGTCGAGCGGAAGTACTAAAACATGGCGCCATAAACGACCTAAATTGAAAGTGCGGAATATAATGGCGTACACTTCCGCTTATGAACTATAAAAGCACGTCAAAATTCAATTAATCCAAGCATCAGATGAACAAGCTGATACCCCCGAAATCGGTTTCATAGCTCGAATGATTGGGACGTTGATACGCGTAGCAGTCCGGACGATGACGGTGTCAAATAACGATTTTTATTAGAGTTCCTGTCGATATACAGTATCTATTTTTTACAGGAAGTGTCTACTACAATATCCAGACAGAGCCGCAAAAAAAAAAAAATAGTGAACTGTCGGACATGCGCAGTAATAGATCCGACGGAATCTAGCGCCACTTCTAAAATCTATCTAAAACCCACTATCAAACAGACAAACACCTAACTATCCATTCATTGTAGTTTTTTGGTTCTGTTCGGAAATGGCAGCAAGATTTTTTTGCGGCTTTCTGTCTTCCGTACTTTAAAGGATCGCAGGGATTTTATAAAGAAGTTACGTGATTTACAGTAGAACCTCTATAACTCGAATTTCAATAGGCCTCATAATTAATTCGAATTAAATAAATAACATACCTATTGCACACATATTTCATTGCATAAAAAAACAATTCTAAAACATTCTAAAATGTAATTATACAAAATAAAACCGTATGTTTGTACAAGGTGGAATATATTCGAGTTCTTTATATGAAATACTTTCTTTTTATGCACGCTACAGAAAAATTATGTAGGTCTTTATTTATTAACTTTTTGAAACAACTTTAAAAGTCACCACATAAATTTTCAATTGTCATTTGTTTTTCAGCTACTGGATTACTTTGAAAATACATCATATCTCGCTTATTATGCTAGATACAGAAAAAATCCTATCTCCTAACTTGCAAGTATTCTACCGAAGGAGTTCATTTACATAGAGATTCCTGTGTTAAAGGACTTATTATTGGCTTTAAATTTCAGAAATTTTTGATTTACGGAAATTCGACATGTTCGTTTTACATTTGTCAATATTTGCGTCAATTTTAAGAACTTAGCCAAGTACCTACTAAAAATTGAAACACTTCCATTACACTTGTCAATTTTTCTGTCAATTTAAGCCTATTAACAGGGAAATATAGCATATACTATTTTTTCTTCTATTTTTTAGTGCTTCTAGTAATTTCAATAACATACCAATATATCAATTTAATTATAAGACTGTCATCTGTCAAAGATTTTTAATATATCAAAATAAAAATAATTGATAAATATAAAACGGGCATTTAGAGAGATAAAAATGCATGGCATATTATAGAAAATGTGCAAGAAATAACAGTATTCTTCGACTTAGAGAAAATATCGAATTGTGGAGGTCCGACTGGCTAAAATAAGGGCGCTGCAAAATCTGACTGTTACATCCTTTTAGAAACGGAATATACTAGTGCCTAGCACTTTTCTGCTGTTAATTTATCCCATATTTCTTTATTTAGGCCCTCAAACCTTCCTGCGTTATCTGTGCGTTGTTCCTCAGTAAAGTCCAGATTTCTGGAGGACATATCTAGTACCGTCATGGGTTACGTTTCGAACCAATTTCGGTTGGTATTGGTCATATAACATGAGGCTCCGTCATGTTGGGAAATAAGCGGCGCCTCTGAATATATTTTTCTATATTGGGCCTTTAATTATTTTCCAGTATTTGTTGGTACTTAATACTGTTAACAATCGATTCATGAACTACATTTTCCCCTTATTTTAAGGCATACAGATTCAAATCATAACTCCCGCAGAAAACGATGTTGCGTTTTAAACAATCCCTATGAAAAGCCTCATTTTTGCTGCGAATCAATTTTTCTATTATTACCTACACACACATCAAATTTAGACTCCTCTCAAAAGATAATAGAATTCCAATGGTTTTGCCCTCCGTTACTTATAATAATTTAAACGCTTTTTTTCTGCCATTCACTCAGGACCGGTTTTTCTATGACCTAAAATATTGAATTTCTATATTACTAATTTGCTGCAAAAATTTCCATTACTAGATAACCGTATAAAAATTAAGACACCTTATATGAATCAATTTTCTACAAGTTTCTCTGGAAAATATAGATAATACACCCTTAGCCTACTCTGCCGATATTTCCTTTATCGTACCCCGTCTGTTCTTTTTTTTTCACTTTTACCAGTCCTTTTTTTTTGGCTATTTGATACAAAAATCGGACGTTCTGATCTTTTTTCCGTTTCCACCATAGGATCTTATAGGTCACTGTTGATTATAACATTTCTAAGCCCATGCCAATTTTCTCCATGTTTTTATGGAACGCCGTTTTACTATTTATTCTACATTTAAAGACATCTTTAATTATTTAAAGACGTCAAAAGTTTAATTTCAGATATCCTTAATTATTAAAAGACATCAAAAATTGAATTATGGCCATCATTAAATAATTAAGGACGTCTAAAATTAATTTTAGACATCCTTAAATAATTTAGGATATCAAAAATTGAATATTAGATATCCAGAATTGAATAAAGGATATCAAAAATACATTTATAGATATCTAAAATTAAATTTTAGACATCTTAAAATGGTACTGAATTTTCGACATCAAAAAGTAAATTTAACATGTCCAGAATTCAATTTTGGATATCTGTATTTGAATTTTTGATATCTTGAATTCCATTTTTGATATCCTTAATTCATTTCCTGATATCCTTAAATGAATTCTTGATATCAAGAATTTGAATTTTTGACATCTTAAATTAATTCTGGATATCAAGAATTGAAATATGGATATCACATCTCCATAAATAACATGTCCAGAATTCGAATTTTTGATATCTTAAATTAATTTTGGATATCAGGAATTGAATTTTGGATATCAAGAATTCAATTTTTGATATCAAGAATTGAATTTTTGATATCAATAATTCAATATTTGATATCAAGAATTGAATTATGGATATCAGATCTCCGTAAATAACAGTCCAGAATTCGAATTTTTGACGTCCTAAATTAATTTTTGATATCAAGAATTGAATTATGGATATCACATCTCCGTAAATAACATGTCCAGAATTCGAATTTTTGATATCAAGAATTCGGTGCGCCATCTAGTTTAAAATGACTAAATTACTTTGTGTCGGTAAGTCAGATTTCCTTAGCTTAGTTGTTCACCACAAAACATTTTTACAGTAGGTAGAGTTGCTACATCTTGACCCATTTTAACACAACAAGTTCGGACAAAATTAACAAATTTAAGAAGATATACATTGTAAAACGCACTGTCAATCACAAGCATTCGTTTCATAGTGAAATCAAATTTCATAGTCATCTACTCTTGTATTTAGTCGTTTCTAAACGACTCGTGGTTATACAGTTTTAGCCGGATATTTAATTGTCAATAATTTTTCAATAAAAATCGATGTTAAACACCCATAAATATATCTCAAATTATAGTGGAATCTAAAATCGAAGTTGTCAAATTATTAAAAAAAAAAAATTATGAAGCGAGTAACGGTATATAAAAAATATAGATGATGGAAATAGATTCAAAACGATTCCGAATTTACTTTCCATAGGTCAAATTGACGTTTGTCTATTAAAAATAATTTATGAAAACTAGAAAAAAAGAAAAAGTTCTATGGCTATTGCTACTAAAAAACCGGAATTTTGAAATTTCTTTTTAAAATTGCGAAGAAACGAGAAAGATAACAAAAAAATGTAAAAATAGTTATGTATGCAACTTTTAATTCTGAACAACCTCTACAGTTTTTGCTGTAAAAATAACAGGAGAACGAGAAATGGCATAAAACTAAAATCCCATGTTAAATCCCTATGTTCATCCCTATCCCCCACCACCTTGTATATTATGCAACAAAGGTAAAAAATTATAAATTTTAAACTTTTAAATATACAAACATTAGTAATAATTAAGGCAGAAAACTTCAAATTCCTATTGAAAAGTCGTAGAAAAGTATAGTATTCTACTCGCATGTAATGGCTATTATTACTCCTGCGACTAATAATATACTATTAACGTAAGTATGTTTTTCAAAGATAAAATGTATAGGGTTTAGGCCTCAAAGTAAAATATCAAATTCAGTTTTCCGATTATTATTAAATTTCAAAAGTCTCGGCATTTCAGTACGAACCATAAATCTTAAAAAAAATTCTTCTATAAATTTGTTATTTTCTTTATTTGCTTGTTCAATGTCTGATTTAACAATAAAATAATAAAGCTTTTTAAACACAAAGTACTTGTAGTTCGCTGAATTTATAAGAAATACGAGTACAATTCACGAATTTCATTTACAAGAATAAAAGGGATAACAAAACACGGTATGTACCTGGCTTTACAATAAAAGACTTTACCGATTTCAAATAATATACTATCAAGCAGCTTATATCCTAATGCTCTTTTAGTAATTCCTTTGTAGTATAACTTTTTTCTAATCTATACAGGTATAAATAACGTTCGTTCCAAATTGAAAGTGATATATCATACAATGTCGGATTACAATTTTATTTTATTTTAAAATATGAAACATAGAGGTCTTAATTCGAGCTCCAAATTAAATGCCAATTACGGTTTATCACATATAGTCAAAATCTAAAATGTTGTTTTAGTAAATTATATACGAATTTTAAATACCAAATTTGAAAAAATGAGGATCATATTTTAATATATTTTTCAAGAAAATCTGTCTAGAGCTTACATTGAAGTACCACTTCCTATTTATCAATTTTAGAATAAATCTAATAATTCGTTCTCATTAGTACAAAAGTCTCTTAAACACTGAACTGTAGGTTATATCAGAATATATTTTTCACGAAAATCTGTTCGGATTTTCGCGTAAAGTATCACTCCCGGTTTATCAATTTTAGCAAAAATCTAATATGTTGTACACCTACCAAAAATAGAAATTTTTAAAACACCCATACACACAAACACACACACACACACACACACACACACACACACACACACACACACACACAACACACAGACATGTGGGGACCCTAATTCGACACAGGACATACTGCCATTAAAAAACCTTATAAACGTTATACGAGTAATTCAAAAGTTTGTTACTAAATTTAACAAATATTTATCAATATAAATAGAGATGAAAGGTACGACGAAAACAGAACAGTTAAATATAGATATTTGCTTAATAACAGGATAGGAGCATAAATATTTTATTCCACGTAGCCATTATTGGAAGGATAACGTTTCAAAACGCAAATGCGAAATTAAGGAGAAACGTATAATACGAAAATTTTTGCACTCAGTACAGTAACCTAGTATATGCAAAGTACAATAAAAAGTAGATGGTTACTAATTGGAAGCAAATATCTAGGGACATTTGCCTTTGATAGTTGTATATAAATATTTTTCAAATTTATAATACTTTCGTTGAATAATATTTAGTACGGGGAAAAATATTGTACCAAATCATGTATTTATTATTCTTGTTGAGCATTTAACACTCCATTTCTTGTCCCAATGCATCCTGCACGCCTTATACAACATATTTTTTTGTACTTATAACAAAAATAGATACATTAACATCCCCAGAACAATAAAAACTAACATTTCAGTTAATTACATGGTATTTTTCCTTAATTACGCTTTCATTCGTTTGTTCAAAAAGAATATAAGGACAAACGGGTGAAAAAAGAAAAAAATAAATGTAAAAGCAGTCACTGATTGCAAGCTATCAATATTTGAACATCAGTCTTACCCATTGAAGTGCATTAATTTAAGCAAACATCCTAACATGAAAATGTCAATACACCACATGTGACTCAAATGCATAACTATAGTAAAAAATTTTAGGCAGAGTAGTTACGTCATCATTTCATTACAAAATGAAAAAACACTGTAGTATTGTATATGTTTAGGAAAACGAAGAAAATAAATACTATTTTTTGCATACTATAAGTAAAGTACATTTTAATTAAATTTACAATTATTTTAAAGTCGAACATAATGTTTTCAATGAATTTTAATTTATTTAAAATAATTGTAGTTCATTTTTTCACCACATGTTGGTACTATTGGATTTCAATATTTAAACGTTTACATGACATGTTTCTCCCGGAATTGTCAATCGTCTGCTGTCATTGGTTCGTTACTTTTCTGTTTTTAGTTTGTGTTAATTTCATTAATTGTAAATTGTATTATTGGAGTATTTTCAATCAAATATAATATATTTTTTAAATGTTACTTTAATTATATTTTCAATAAATCGAGTTTATAGTGCTACTCTTTACTTTTCTATACTACAGAATTGTAAATCTAAATAAAATCAAATCAATTGTTTTAAAAATATATTCAATGTCATTAACATTAATTTCATTTCATTTTCATTCACTCCCCGTATTCCTTTTGAAACCCGACTCGGTGTGCCCTACGCCGAATTTTCAATACCATAAATTGGAAATATATTACATTTTACAATAATATTCAATTATTATTCGACTATTAAATAAATTAACTTGATCACATAAATTAGCATCGCAGGTAAATACATTTTCTAAAATTAAATTAGTGTACCATGTAAACCTACTAATTTCGTGACGTCATTATCTAGTTACAAACTTTGATGACGTGACTACTCTGCCTAAAAATTTTTACTATAACCATGTTTAGTAGGACTTCTCTGATAAAATAATATAGGTACTTACTATTGACATTGTTCTTCGGACTAACTCGTCAGCTGAGTATCCGTTTGTATCATGTTCATTTCAAGTTTACAAGAAGAAAAAAAAACAATAATGAAAAGAATTGTCAGACTTTTTCTCGAATATATTATTTTAGGACTTTGAACAAACCAATACTCAGCTGACGAATACAAAAGGAAAAAAAAAACAAAAAAAAAAATAGAGCAACCAAAATGAGAATAAGAGACAGACATACCAATAAATATATAAGAAAACTGTTAATAAGCAGGATTTGGACAAACAGAATTAAAAAATAAGTTACAGAAGGCAACCTATTCAAGCACTAGTTTGAAATTCGCATACGAGCGCGCAGCAGCGAGCATGGGAACGAACGAGTGCTAGCCTTCCCTAACGAGTGATTTATACTGGTTTGTCTGTTTGGACTTTCATTTACATTATTTTATAATAAAAATATTTCACTGTTTCTATTAAGACAAATTTTAGACAGAATAGTCAGATTGGTAACATTGATTTGCTTTTTTATTCTGTCCGTTCCCAAGATATTTTGTGTATTTAGTGCAGTCATACCAATCCTAAATAACATCACCAAAAATCGTTTAAGAATCAAGCTCCTTCCAACATCAATATGCGTGCTAGAATAAGGTCAAATAGCATACAAATACAGGTTCATTTGTCCAACGAAAAAAAGAAGAAGAAATATCTGTTACTAAATTTCAAAACATTGTCGACTGTTCAAAAATTGAAGATATACTTTCATTGAAACCCAAAGGTCCGCAGTAAACTAAATGAAAAATACAAAGGAACAGTTTACTGCGGTGCCCCAGGGGTGAATTAAAGGAAAAATTTAAATATCTTATGAGACAATACACTTATGTAATAGATAATCCTACCGGAAGACGCACAGATACAACAAAAATAAGAAATTATTGTTGTATTGCGATGGTTCGAATTTAAGTAAATTAGCCTGGATTAGCTTAGTTAGTTTTGAGTGTCAATTATACTAAGGACATATTATAAGTCTGGTGTTTGAATGGTAGGTAAATAAAATAGGTACTCTACAATATCATGGCTATATTACCTGTTGCTGAGTACTTGAAAGTATACCACAAGTGTGACTTATGCATTTTATATTTACTATAACCTATTAAATCTAAAATGAACGTAAATGAAGAGGCAATTAAAATATTTATTTACCTATACCGACAAATATTTTGTTATTTTGTATATTTTAATTAGAAATATTTGCACAATATAAAAAAAATCGTACAATCGAGATCTCGAATTTTTAGAGACGATACAAGATTAATCTCGTTTCGAAATCGAAATATTCGAAACGAGATCTCGAAAATGCGAGATCTTGCGGCATCTCTATCAGGCAGCAACATTTTCGACACTAGCATCACAAATTTTATGCCCCGCCTACAGATAGCGAATGAAATTAACAAGAACTATGTAGAAAAATAGTTGAAGCATATTATACCAACACTCTTCTGTAGGATTTTTGAAAATAATTTCTGTTTTCAAATTTTGTTAGCCGATGTATCTTTAATTTTTGGACGGCATTCGTATTATAGTAGGAATCACGTAATACGATTCCAAATTTATGATTGATTGTAAACAAGCTACTGACATTTAAAACTATAAAATGTAGTAAATATATTTCTAAGTTTAAAGCCTACTTTACAGCTGTTGAGCGTTCGGCCGAAATACTCGTTATGTTACTCGTTCGATTAATAATCAAACTTATTAAATGTTTTCACGCATGATTAACTTTATTTAATTCATCTTATCGCGTCGATCAACCTTTAACATGACTGATTAAAATGAAAGAATATCAAGAAATACGGCAGTTTACTTTAAGTACTGTATATATTTCAAAATATATACGGAATTTAAACCAAAAGGTTATATTATTCTTATTGTAGTTTATTTTCATACCATACGTGGCATGACCATGTTTTGTTTGCATTGAATTTTATATCGATCGAATATCGACCCTGTCACTTGATTGTCAGTTTTCTCTGCGTTAAATATTTGTAACTTGTGGACTTGTGATACAGAATTTACTTGATTGTTTTAATAAATAATATATGTACTATAATACATCCATAATCATGCCTAAAGCTTTAACAAAGCAATCTCAATCAACAAAGAATATCGTGAACTATTTCGGACGGGAACTGACCAACGATAAGGTCATTAATTCCGTTGAAAGCCGTGCGAGAGGCATTTTTTTTTTGCAAATATTTCTTTTCTTCTCAAACTTTAAATTACGTATTTTTAGATAGCAGCAGATGCTTTACAAATAAGCAAATCCGTTGTAAACGTAATAGTATATGTCGACATTACTTTAGTAAATATTATTTAATGAAGTGCGTCATCTGCCTAATAATTTTTACTATAAAAGATATCTTACTTTGCATGGCGCAGGGGAGAACTGGCAACTGGAAACCTGTGAATCATATGAAGACACTCCCCAGATATAATACGTGTAAAAATTTACCCGAAATCACTCAAACTATGTAAAAATTATTCATAAATTCGCAATATTAAAACGTCATTATAACAATTGTATTAAAAAATTAAAAATATCTGATTGTGAAGGTATTCATGGTGAATTTTTCCATTACAGTACTCAAAAGAGTCAGATAAAATTATACATGACTATAATTACAAATTTGAACATTTCAGACTCAATATAGCCACTGATTTCGGGAAAAATAACATACTCGAAACACGCAAATTTTATTTTACATTTATTCAGTTTAATTACAGTATGTAGATAATTTATAAAAGAGCCAGATATATTAATTAAATTCATTTAAAAACTCATATGCTGTCTTTCGCTCGTATAAAGAATGAAAAATTCGAACCATTCTTCACAGAAATCATATTTTTAAACGAAAATAATATAATTAAATGTAATTATACTGAAATACATAAAATCTTGTTCTTAATATTGGCTTTTGTATTTCAGTATTTTTATAAGTCTATAAAAGCACTGAAAACACGTCGTAAAGAAGATCTATAAGCGCACTGTTTGATACAATGTATTAATGTATACAATGAGACAACACATAATACACAAACTATCAAAATGTGAAATGCCAATTGTTAGCCGGAAGTGCTACCAACATAACTGACAAAAATCATATTTGAAACAAGTCGCATTTTTTAAAAATCTCATTGTAAAATTACCTCAACAGAAAAATAGTATAAAGAACATGTTTCACATAGGCCTTATGAAACATGTTTTTACCTCCCGCTACCCTAGGTAAAAGAGGATCGTGCTAAAAATAGCATATAGAGATTTTAGTGAATAAGCACGTTTTGAAGTCCCCAGAATCCGATTTTAAATTTTTTACGTTGATGTCTGTGGGTGTGTGTGTGTGTGTGTGTGTGTGTGTATGTGTAGATGTGTACAAGATTACTCAAATACCATCTATTAGAAAAATTTGAAATTTTGTGAAGCCATTCCATACTAATGTGGGAAGAACTGATTAGATTTTAGTGTACTCGTATATCAGATAACTGGAAGTATCACTTATACAAGCTTTTAATAGTTTTTCTTGAAAAAAATGCATTGAATATAATAATTTTACTAATAAAAATTTAATATAATGGTACAATCTTCAATTCTACGATAATATAACAATAAATAACTTTAAAAAATTTTAAATACAAATTTATATTACCTATATATATAGGATTATCTTTTTCTTTGATGAGGCACATTTTCACATCTCTGGGTATGGTAATAAGCAAAATTGCCACATATGGGCAGAGAAAAATCTTTATGTCATTTACGAGGTACCATTATATGCCCAAATGAGACTGTTTGCTGTGCATTATGGTCAGGTGGCATCATTGGAACTTACTTTTTCGAAAATGATGAAGGTCGAACTGTTATAGTTGATGGTGAGCGGTATAGGCACATGATAATCGATTATTTTTGGCACGAAATTAATTTCGTATTACATATATAAAATAAATAAATATATCCCATTTCTGAGTGTGCCCATTTGCTTTATCACAGATATCGGTAATTATGATGACATATTTGTACCGTGTGGGCGCTTCCCAGGCGTCACCTCACGGGCACTCATTGCTGGTGTATTATTGTATATTGTATTTATTTTTACAACAAATTAGATTTTGTTTACAAAGACCAACCGGAACGGAAAAGATACTTTACTTAAAGCTCATTACTATTTTAAACATGGAATTTGCGGGAGGTCATGTGCTGGCCACATCAGATTTTTTATACTGGCCTTTGTAGAACTTGGATTCGTACGTTAACAGATTGCTTTATGATACTTGTTTTAATGTGCTATTGTCGTTTCGCTCACGGTTCCCAGCACAATGAATGATATGCCGCTGCTAATTAATTATTTATCTTCACTTATTCGTAAAAGAATTTGTTGTGACGTGGTATATGTGATTGTCAAAAAAGGCACTGATAGTAAATATTTTATATGTTTTCCCCTTGACTCACAATGAATCTTTTAATACCACTCCAGAATTTCTACACTCAATCTTTCTGGAATACGGAAACAAGATACAATCCTTGGTAGATAGAAAGTGTACGCCAAATGTAAAATAGCTTACCTAGAGATTGATTCTGCAAATTAAAAATGCACCGATCGAAGAAAGGATTTAGATTACATGGGTATTGGAAACTAGCTATAAATAACTATGTGATAGAATGTTTTCATGTTTACTCTCTTTATAAAGCCATTTTTCTTTCCGATTTGACATTTAAAATTGGCGACATATTAAAATGCAAGTGACATCGAAATTGTGCAGTTGAAATTTATTATCTGGTAATATCAACACTTATCGCATTCTACAGCTCTTATTTTGTTTATATTTTCCATAATCCACTATTCAATTTAAATTTACGTCAAAATAGCAATCAAATTTATAATTTGACGTGACCTCAAAACAGAGTATAGCAGATTACGAGTTTAGCTATAAATATTATTATTTTTCTATAAGTCAATATTATTTATTTCATAACAAGTAATAAACTAAAATAATGTAGCAGAATAAAATAAAATGAAATTTTACAAATTTACAAATATTTATAAATATTAATATTTATCAAATTTTTTATAAAACTGAGACAAATAATAATTTGCACCAGAAACAAAGACCTTGAGTTAACACGAGAAAACAGTTTTTTTTAATGTAAAACTATATTACTATCTGTCCTGTAAAAATTATGGGATGCTTTGTACATTGAATTTTTTCATACTTAAATTTTCGAAAAACGTCAAATAAAGTATAACTTCCGATTGACCATTTAAAATAATAAATGTACAAAGTACAATTGCAATACTTGGTGAAACTGATGTAATAACATTAAAAAAAAAAATCATACTTGATACTTTTCATAAGATTTCAGTCCTGAATCAATCTCTCGGGGATTTCAAGTCTAATGAATTAAAAAGCAGCATTTAAATGACCGAGATGTTGATTCGGAGACTGAAAAATTATGAAATGAGTCAAGTACGATTTTTTAAATTTTATGAAAACAGTTTCACCGAGTGTTACAATTGTACCTTGTACATTTATTTATTATTATTAATTAAACAATTTTCCGAATTTTGGAAACATTCTTTGTGCCTGACAATCATCACATAGAAATGTGAATACCCTAAAAAATACTGCTTTTTAACACCTGTATATAAAACGAATAGAATTATGTAGTATGCAAATTAAAATACTAATACTTACTTAGAAAACAATATAAAAAGGAAAATGTAATAAAGAATTTAATAACAAATAAATATTAAAATTATGACTAAAATGATCAAGGATGTTTGCGAAAGAGGAGTTGAAATAATGAAAATCCATTTGGACGATAACAATCTGTTTACTGTGAATAAAATAATTTCGTCGACAAGACATCTTCAGCTCGTAATTACAACAAAATAAAACAATAAAATGCACAATGCATCTGTCGTTATTTTCAAAAGTAGAGATGGAAAAACGAACAATGGCCGAGTGCACAATTTATTCCATCACGATAATGAAATTTCGAGAAGACATTATTGCGAAATGAAACAGCGGAGCAAGTTTCCGTTTTAATTACAGTTTTATTGTGCAATTGAATAACACGACTTCAGCGACTCGGCATACTTCGAAGATTTACTTTCAGATTTATAAATAGTTTACATTGTTTGCGCTAACCGAATCGTCTTGGGGCTGTACATTGTTCCAGCGATATTGGGGATTTCTAGCCAAGAATAAATTATGAAGATAACGATCCCTCTTGCCATTACTTCTTAATGAAGTAATCAAAGAATCAAGTAATTTCAACTTGTTCGAAACTTCTTCACATTATCATTATCACTACTCCAGATGTCGGGTGAAAAGTCTCCAACTAATAATGAAATTGTTTTCGCTGGTAATCTCAAAAGCCACAGGATTAAAAAACATTAAGTTCCATTGTTCTTCCAACTTGCCTTAGGTTTTGTAACAGTTTCCTAATGACCTCATGTATATCAGAGTAAATTGAACGTATTACAAAAAGAAAAATCAATATTCCTTTCAAGAATATCAATAAATGAAATTTGTTTTTAAATTGAAAGAGATCTAAAATTGATTGCTTATTACGTAAGATTTTTGAGTTCTACTTTTGGACATGGTATAAATATCATAACATTTCAAACGTGGTGGATAAATTATAAATACATACTCAATTAACTTTATACCAAAAAAAAAACTTGGATCTTATTATTTTAAATACTTTATTTACATTTAATTAATAATACATTTTTTAGAACAGATTACTAATAACTTCATATTCTTATAAACATTAATCCTTATTCGCAGATCATCTTTTGTTTCATGTAAGTTGAATTAAAGAAATAAATTGAACTCGACGTATGCCATGCCTCCCTAGTCACAAATACTAAAATTATACTCACTACCAGTCGCGTATAGTTCATACTACCTAATCCCACAAAAGCTAAACCGCAAAATATTGCAAGATGGGATGGAATGTTCCCTTAAGCCGCGTACAGCCCAAAATCGTGTTCGTGATCTGTTCGCGAACAGTTCGAGAACTATACACGAACAGTTCGCGAGCTCAACGTCCGCACCAGATATTTGAATTATGAGCTCACGCTCGCCGTGTAGTTCGGAAAAAGTTCGCGCGTAGAATTAGAAAAAAAAAAATGTCAATGTCAACGAGTGACGAAGGTAATATTGTAATTGCCTACGAGAGCTTTATAATTAAAAACCATCGAGAAAAAGAAAAGACAAATAAAAGTAGAAGATGGTAGAGGATAAATTTATTTATACCGAATCATTTTTCAACTTACGTTTTTTAAAATTACTATCTTTTGTATTCCATAAATTTGGATGTAGGCGATACTGCTCTACTAAATTTATCATATTATCTATGTTTCACTCCATTGCGCTAACTGAACACAAAAATAAACTTAAACGTCCACAATGAAAATGCTGTTCGCTACGATCTCGCGAACAGTTTCTTTGATCTTACCGCTCATGCAGCAAACATCATCCGAACACACGAATCGAACCTGAGCTGTTCGCGAGGTCTAGTACACACCGAGCTCGTCACTCGTTCGCTAATAGCTCGCGAACCAGTCATGTACGAATAGGTCACTAACGTAACCACAATTACTCATATCGCCTATGCTCTTAAACTATAGACTGCTGGATTATTAATTGTGAAATCACTTTTGTGTGTTAGGTTGTTACGTTAAGACATGTTTCGAAAAATTTACAATATGACTACGACATATACAGTATGTTAATTAAAAATCTGGCCATAGGCATTTAACGTTTGTCCCTGCTGCCTTATGCATATTTTTAAATTAGAAAATTAGAATATTACATTACTTTTGTACACACTTTTTTAATAATGAAAAAAAAACACTTGCAAGTATAGCATCACTTTAAAAACTTTAATTTGTTGGTTGTGTTAAGAATTACTATACTATACTATAGTATACATTGTATATGAGTTTGAAACTATGACGTCACAGAATCAGACCCGCGTTTTTTTTTGCTATTATTTTTCATTTATGTGAACGATTGTAGAAAAATTATTGTTGGCCAGACATGTGACAACGTGATTCCATGCAAATTCCGAAATTCGCTTCAGAATCACTAATTTCCCGCACTTGATACAAAAGTAACTATTATGAATATGCGCATAATTTGAGGTATTTTGTTATTTATATAAACATTTTTTTACTTGAAATAACCCCATTTCAGTTTTCATTCTTTTTAAATATATGTACAAACGAGTGTTATAATTTATATTTCTTTTCAAAACAAATATTGATGATTAGAAGTTATTGACGCAGGATAAAACATAATGAGTGATGTGGGAAATTTATAAATTAAAATTATCATGTGGATTTTTTTCTCGTTAAGTTAAAAGAAAACAATTATACTAGTAAAATACAACAATCTTCAATAATTACGTAAAGATAAATGGTGTGATACTGAGTGTGTGAAATAATGAAACAAAACATTAGCTTATTATATGTACAGCCCGTCCAATCTTACGTGACAGCCCCCGCTGGTGTCTACGCAGAAAGTATTTGTGAGGGAAAGAGTTAGAGAGTACGCGCGAAATACATTCCAATACATAAATTTTTGTTAAAAATAAATTTTGTTTCTTTACACATATACATACAAACTTACCATCACGCTATTTACTACATGCTGGTTTATAAAACGGCGTTTCGATAGCGATATGCTGTCTTCATCAGATAAAATAACATGTCTTTACATATTTCTTTATTGTATTATTTTATCTGATTCGCTGTCGTGACATGGTTTTATAAATAAAAATATACAGAACTATACCCAAATATTTCATTATTTATACAACTTATATTAAAAAATAAATAATAATTTTCTCAAAAACCTTCTATAATTTGCTTCTTCTCCTTACAAATTCAAAAAATAGAGCTCACCGAAACACCAGTAGCAGCAGCAACCCTTTTGACTATATTCGACATCGACATAAGTGGTTCACCTGCCTCCCATTCACGTTTCATAAAATCAAAAATATTCGAAATAATTTCACTGCATTGATTATATAACGCGCGCCTAGTTAATTTCCTTCCATAATTTATGCCTCTGTTTGTACTTTCCTCGATCTTAACTGCAGCAGAGTTAGGACAAAATGAGCTCCGTTCCATATTTCCACCCGCACGAGAATCTATGAACCATTGCGCATTTTAACCCGTCAGCTAAGACTGGATGGGCTGTAGTATGATAATAAAAAATTAAGGAAGAGTTAAATAAAAACAAGCAATGAAAGCATTCCATTAAAAAGAAAATAGAAAAATATCTAATAGTGAAACCAAAAATAATAATAATAATAATAATAATAATAATAATAATAATAATAATAATAATAATAATAATAATAATAATTTATTTCATGAAAATTTTTTATAAGCAATGGAAACGTCAAAATATTTCATTAAAACTATGATAGTTTCACATTGTAGTTAATTTTTGTAATAAAATTAAAAAACTTTTATTCTAGTTCTACTATAAATTTTCTGAAATGACTGCATTGCTGTTTAATTTTATTTATGTACATACATACATAATGTAGAGTGGGTTCATTATAACTTTATTATTATCAACAATTTTAATTGTTGGAATAACAACATTTTTCTGTTTTATTGAAACTATTTTTTAAAATTTAAATAAAACGATTCATCAACACCGGTGCCTATTAGAACCGATACAATAATTAATGTATATTACAATACAAAATATACGTATTTGTAATTCATTTCAACTAAATAAGTAATTAATAATTTTGGATGTTCTTCAGTAGGGTTTTCTAAAGCTTTTTTAATGGTGTCTGGTAAATAAATTTTGAAGATACCAAGAAGTTAGTTTTTTTATTATTTCGGCTGCGCAAATGTTTAATCATATACAGTCGATGAAAGGTGAAGTATGAGCTGATATCAATCAATTATGCCTTACGTAGGATACGACCTCACAACCCTTAAAGAGTAAAGTTGCAACGTTACAATCGAGATTACAACCTATAAATACTACCGGGATCGCCCATATAGTTTAACAAATACCTATATTGAGACTCCTTGTATAAAAACTATATTATAAATATACATTTTAATTAGCATCTTTTTAAAGTTAAATAAATAATCACTAAAGCAAATGTATAGTTGGAATTTTGGTGGAATATAATAAATATAAAATAAAACGCAATTGGTTTTTCCACAGATTATTTACTGTTACGATAGTTTAATCTTTTCGGACATTATTAAACAACTGTATAATTTTAGAATTTTGTTATTTATATAATCTTATTTAGTAGGAATGAATTTAAAATATGTAACTGGTCAATGACTTTTTTTAGAATAAATTGCATTCGTCTTCTCTTAATTTTCTTCGCAGTTCATTCGAAATTAGGTTGGTAACTAGATAATTAAATAATACAAAACTTATACTAACAAATAATGGTTACACTACAAATTTAGTTGAAAAAGTGGTACAAAAAGAAAACTAAAACTACCCTGTTGACATTTACATAACATTCCATAAACTTCGGAAAAAAAAAAAACATGGAACATAGGAAGTTTAATATGGGATTTTAAAAATATGCGGAAATTGTATCTCTTGTACATTTTAGAACAAAAGTACATGAACGAAAAGTTGTTTAGAATTAATTTTTACTTTTAAAAAGTCTTCACTTAATGCAAGAGAATATATTTAGAAAATAAAATATATAATTTTCGTCAAAAATCAGAAAGCCATGGAAATAATAAACAAATAATACAAATTCTTACAGTTTAGTTCAGTGTTATTGTTATAATCATTGTCTACATTGTTATAATTCAGCATTAAATATTCAACTATTATGATCTTAAAGCAATATTCATTAACTTTTCATTTAAAATATATGTACTATTGTTATATAAAATTTTAGGGGCGGCTGAATATAATCACAAAATCAATTTTTGTTAACTCTCAGATTTTATGCCAATGGCTGCGTGATTATTTCTGCAGATTTTGTAAATGATTCAAATAATCTGCATCCCGAATAATTAAACGCGTGTCAACTGCAATAGCATACCTAAACTGCAATTTATAAAAATTCTAGACTCGCATGAAAATGTAAATATAGTTGTGGAAGAATTATATAGAAAAGATTGTACTTTACGTATATCAACAATCATCATACAATCACCAGATATGTGATAATCTGACAAATATACTCTTAATTTTATATATTAAAAATCTGATATGGCCAACATAAAACCTCCCGCTATTTAATTTTTATAAATTTAAATACATACCTAAGTATGTACTAGCGCTGCAAACTGTTCCATTGCATAAAACTATTGCTTTATTTACTTTTTTTTTTCTTTTTAAAATGTCACTATTATTAATTTGAAGTGATTAGTTTCTTGACAGTGACATTTACTGTCAGTTACATTCATTTGAAATATGAACTGTGTAACAAAGGAATTGTTTATCTTAGACTTCGGGACTTATAAAAAAATGATTTTTAAATTTATCTGTAAAATGTATAGAAAAAGTATTAATGTATTCCTGTAGAAAATTCAATAGTCTTTAAGTTTCATAATGACAAAATGCGAAAAATGGCATTTAATGGTATTTTTTTAATAAAAACAATTATGAGCTTCCGGTAAAGTGCCATTTCCGGTTATCCGATTTACACCAAAATCTAATGGCTTCTTTTCATATTAAAATAGGGTATAAATACAAGGTTTCAGAATTTTCTGAATGATAGTATTTGAGTTAGAGCGAAGACAAAATCCATACACATACACACACACACACACACACACACACACACACACACACACACACACATACATACATACATACATACATACATCATTGTCGAAATGTTAAAATTGGATTCTAGGAACCTTAAAACGTGGTCATTTACTAAAATCTCGATATATGATTTTTAGCACGATCCCTATACCTCCCTTACCAAGGGTAGCGGGAGGTAAAAAAGGAATTGACGCTGATATCTATAGAAATAGAAGACTATATGCCGCATCGAATGTTTAAATTTTTCCACACTCTTTCCATTTATGCATTTACTTTACCTTGTGTAGAAACTTTAATAGTATTTTTTTTTTATTCCAAAATTTTTGTTAGTATATCAATTATAGAAGTGTCTAATGTCAAATTGGTACCTCTTTTTCTTTAATCGGGCATATTTTAAAAATTATATATATATATATATATATATATATATATATATATATATATATATATATATATAAATATAAAAGAAATATAAATAAATCTTCAGGGAGACCCTAGAAGGCCGCAAGAACCAAGGCCAAGCTAGGGTAGGTCAGTGGTGTGACTGTGCTTATAAATAACAAGTTTTTTAAAATTATATAGTTGTCTGTTGATGTTCGAAACAGCGAAACAATCGGACAGGTAAATAAATGGTCTTTGGAATAACTATATGTTAAATTTTATAAATAATCTTAATATGAAAGAATACTTTAATAAGTTACAAATAAAAATGCAGGGTAATTAGTATAATTCGAACTTGTTTTACAAAATAAATAACATAATTTGCAGAATCATTCTTTCATCATATTTATCAGAAAGCAGTTAGCGGCAGTAAACTTTAACAAGGTCGTAAAATATCTTTATCATCCACGTGAAGAAACATTCGACTTAGTTTAAAAATGTGCATCATTAGAACAGTAGTGTAACATTTAGTGAAGTTCATAAATTTTTAGTGAAACAAATAAAAAATATGACGGTTATTAATGATATCAAGAAAGGTAAATCACTGTGTAAAATAAGGTGACAAATGGAGTTAAATAAGTTTAATTTTAACCTACAGATGATCCCGTGGATTTTGAAGATGCCATTTCTGCAACAGGTACCAAACATTAATATATTAATGTCACCTTTTTTGAAAAATTGAAGTAACCGGAATACAGAGTAAAAAATTATGCTCGTGTTAAATGATATTTTCATTAATTTAATATTGTGGAACAATAAAATAAATGATATTGTCATTTTTAGTAACAAAAATAGGGTGGACCTGAAAGTACTCGAACTAATGTACTATGAGGTCCACATATATTTGTTCGTAACATTAATCTAACTATTGTTTCAACAATTATTATTTAAATGAGACATATATTTAAATTTATAATACTTATGAGATGCCATTAACATGAAGGTAATGATTTACTTACCACGTTTTAATATTTTACGTGCCAATTGACATTTTACTTCTTGAACATTCCTGACTAAAATCAAACTGACTGAAATCAAATTTAATGACAGTTACATAACACATAATGCATATAATTATGTAATGAAATACATATTTATTTATTTATTTATTCGTATTTACACTAAATTATTATAATGAATTAAGTAGACACTTGGTTTGATGAAATGTCAGTGTCATGGTCATGGCAAAAGTTATTTCTTCATCCCTGAGACATGTAGTGCAGTTGAGGAAAGATTGACCGACACACGTTGCCCAGGGGACGCCAGACTGTATATACACTCACCGGGAGGCTATTTCCCTGTCCCATTAATTTGACACTCAATATTGCCAATTTTTTTTTTTTGGAATTTTGAAGTTTTGTTTCCAGAAGACAAGTTCTTCTAGTGGTTATAATATTATATTACTAGATTTGTTTTTACAAAAACAAAGTATCCAAAAATACAAATTTTCTGAAAACAAAAACTTCTCATTTCTTATATCCGTTCTATGGATAACTGTGATACATATATCTCCTGCCATACAGTAGAAAAGTGAGAATTTGTATTTTCCGTATTTAAGCTTTCTGCATTCATATAAAGAGTTGTTAGATTTTGTGTAATATTGGACAACCAGAGGAGATATTTAACTTCAAGTCCATAACAATTTTTAATGAAAAACTATATTACTTAATATATAATCTCAACTTTTGAATTTTTGTATTTAAGACTTTTACATCAAGGGGAACAACATTATAGATTTTGATTTTTGTATATAAAACTTTTCAAATTTGGTACTTAAGACTTTTGTATTAATGAGAACGACATATTACATTTTTTCTAAAATTGATAAACAGGAAGTGGTATCATTGGAAGCTCTAAAAAAAAAAAACAACTATGATCCAAAACTTCTCAAATTTGGTATTTAAAACTCGTGTATAATTTGAAACAACATATTAGATTTTGACTACATATGATAAACCGGAAGTTGGACTTAATTTGGAGATCGTAACAGATTTTCGAAAAAAGCATAATAAAATATAATCCAAGGTTTCGACTTTTTTATTTATTGGAACACACAAAAATAGATACATTGCCTGCAAGAATAACTTTTAATACAGTTTCACGGAAGCAAGATTATAACTATTTAAAAGTCATTATGTTAATCTACAACCATCTGGTTGAAAAGTACTCTACAAAATAAGTAAGTAAATAAATAAATAAGTAGATAAACAAATAAATAAATAGTTGGAGTAAAGATGATTGAATGGAAATTGATGCAGGAAAAAAGAAAAGTTTGAAATCAATGAAATCTTCCAGATTGCAATTCCGAATATTTTCTTTTTTCCTGAAATAAATAAATAAATCATCACGGCATATAACCCATTCCTGATTGGGTGTGCAAATCTACTTTGTATGCAGATTTCGGTAATGATTATGATCATGCGGGCATTTACCAGGCGTCACCTAAAGGGTATTCATTGCTAGCGTGAAGAGTGCATCTCAGAAGTCACTTTTGTACAATTTAAAATTCGAATTTTTTTTTTTGTCGATCGAGATCGAACCCTGTTCCACGGATTCGCGACTAGACGATCAGTCTAAAACTTATTATGATAACTTGATTTTAAATTAAATTCATACTAAATATTAAAATGCAATACAAATTTTTTATGCACCTCGAAAGTAATCAAAATTTATGGCACTCGAAGTTAACACGTTCCTCGTGCTTTAGTTTTTGCCATAAAATCTAATACATAAATTAAATTAGATAAGACGTAAAGTAAATATAAGTACTCGTATATTAAGATAACATTACATAATATAAATATAATATTTATCAAATACTTTTTTTATTTCTGAACTACTTGTGAAAATAATTGTTTCCAAAAATACAAAAAAAAGTTATCTTAAAACCGAAACGTGTATATCACAAAAAATGTCACAAATAAAATCATTGAAACAAAATAAATTCAATTCTATTGTTAACCTGATGGCATAGTTCATGCCAAAATATACCGTCCTTCACTTGACTCTAATAGCAGTGCACGTACCACTTAAACAGGGGGTAATTTCGGTACTTGAGTGTCAAGGGTGGGATTACCGAAATTATTATATTTTGAAGAAATTTATCTATAATTTATCTATTTCACGATAAAAACAAAATAACTATGTTTTGTTTGTTCTGTAAATAAATGTAAAAATTTGAAAATTATGTTATTTTATTTAAGTAAAATCCCTATATCTTTACAAGTTTCTAGCTGTAATTAGAGTGTAATGAATTCAGGGATGGTATATTTTTGCTTCATCTGTACACTAAGTAGTTTACCATCAAGTTCCCACTATTTTCAGTAGTAATAACAACATTATAATTTATTTTACTTTAGTTCACATTTCCACACTGACAAATTATTAAAAATATTGGCTACTAGCATGAACAAGTGATTATGCGTGATTAGCGAATAGTTGACTAGCAATCTTTTTTCTCCGTCAATCGTTTAAGGATTTTTTTAGGGAAAAAAACGAGATAACATTTATAGAAAAATGAATTGTATGCAACTTTTATTTTATGTATTTCTCTCCAAAATAATCCCTAAATGCTTGGCAGAGAAAAACAATGCCAGTCAACTACATTATATATTTAATATAGGAGTAATTTCTACTGCGTATAAATAATTAAGTATTAAATAAGTAATTTATTGCGAACATATGTTTAATATTAATTTCCTATAATGATAACTTTTATAGGTCTTGAACTTACACAGATTAAAAAACGCCATATGTACGAAAACTCATTATTTACTATATTATCTAAGTAACAGCTGTTTATAAAGTTAAGATAAACAAAAAAATGTTACTTAATTTTATCTGTAAAAATTACACGTTACTATTTATCATTTTTTCATTCATAATCTTTATAAAAACTATAGCAGTGTAATCTCACTTATCAAAATCATATTATTAAATGAAGAAAATACTCGTACACACAAAAATTGTTCTTTATATCTAAACATCATTCACATAAATTTCAAGATTATAAGGAAACGTATAAAACATTATGTCATATTTTAAACTTATACTTATTATTTATCTAATCACTTTAAAGCTTTAAATACTCTCGACGATAACTTTAAAAGCGCCAGTGATGTGACGTCAGCTAAACGCCTTCATTGACAGGGATATAATGATATTACCAATATCTGTTTATAAAACGAATAGATATATTAAGATCATCATAACAACAAACATTGACCTTTGACATGATCTACGTATTAGTTTTTGTTCTTTTGAAATAAATTTTAGTAAATAAATTTATTTCAGTGAACTTGAGTACCATATTTATTAAATATTATTATATAATTTTAACGGAAAAGTACTGTTCTATGTGAAATTGCATGTCAACAACTTCAGTTCTTGTTTTATTCACCAGGCAGCGCGTTTTTTGAAGGAATGACGTCATCATAATTCGAAATTCAATGTTTTTTTTTCTTTTTGTTTCTAGATTCAATAGCTCAACATATGTTAAAATTAATAAATAAATACTGTTTTTAAGACCTTAAAATTGAGAAAAACCAGCTTAGTCTTTGTGAAATGAAAAGGTATTTGTGCTTTGGGCATATTATAATAATTATTTATTGCATGTCGAAGTTTATGTTGTATTACAAATACATTATGTCGCCAACTGTAAATACATTACGCTACTCATAATACACTAGTAGAATATGAAATATTTATATTCCACGGTACGACTTTTCTTAAATAAGTAGGCTACATTGTAATATTGATACCTCTGTAGGTAAATATAGATTAATACTTAAAATATACTTGTTAAACTTATTAATAAAGAAATCAGCTACTCATGTCAACATGTAGCATCAATATTTGACATTATGTCAGTGACATATCATTGCACAGTTTCCATCGTAAAGTCAACGTCTGTAATCTATAACCACATAAAATATATTTATCATTATATTATTTATAACATTTAAAATTGATAGTTGTAGATAAAGTATAGTATTTGACTTGAATACTCCAGTAGTAATAATAATTCTTCCACCTCTTTTTTCCGATCTTTGTTTCCTTATTGTATTTCCTATCTCCCCTCCTCTACCTCTTTTTTAATTTCTTCACAGTTCGATGCTAGTTGTCTGAGGGATGTTTAAGATTAAAAACACATATTTTTCTTTTTGAAACGTGAAATGTATCTGTCTTCATTTGTTCTTAACTAATGACAGAATTTGAATATGGGTTTAAGGTTTCGGCTGGTATAACATAAATCTACTGCTCGTATGCGGCATCAGTCTCATGTCCGTGATAATGGAAACAATGAGTATGAGCTACATAGTACCCGCAGCTAAGTGTGAGCTGGAGCTCACTCTCGACGACAAGGGCATGCTGTCTTCTGTTGGCTTTCTAGGTAATTAAACACGCTATGCAATGGAAACACAACTGCAATAAATATGAGCAAATTCCCATGACATTACAGCAAATATGTAAGATACAAGAAAACTTTTATGAATAAAATAATTTAGGTTAATTTATAAGGAAGTTTTTTAGAAATGAATTAATATCTAGATCCTCAACATATAGGTATTTCTCATGAAAGAATATCAATTCTTAAACCATACATTCTTTAAACAATTTTACGCAAAAAGGTCTAATGTGAACGGAACGTAATAAACAATATTGCTCTACGCCTTAAATTTGGAAACATCACGTTAATACATCTATTAGACATTTTATAATTAATTATTTAAATACGTGCAATATTTTTAAAAAGTCACATGATCTGAAACAAAATGTGATATCAAAGTACATACATGACATGTGACAAACTATCGCTTACTTTTCTTTATGTAAATAACTTAACCGATGGACAAACTGCTTTCCTAATGGTTATCAATGACATGCTGTATATGTACTTAGACGTCACAAGAAGGAGGGGGGGGAAGGGGTATTATTTTTATGGCTATTTCTTATATTTTTAAAAAATTACGAGGTATAATGTTTTTGTCTGAAGAAGAGACTGATAATATAATTCATGATGATTTTGAAAGCATTCAAAAAGCATATTGGTTGGAAGCTGTTATAAAGTGTAAGGAATTAATAATTGTGAAGTGTATTATTATTGTGTATATATGTCTTATTCTCTATAATTACAGTGTGATCCACGTACTTATATGGGAAATATTTTTTTATATTTTTCATTTTTACATTTTCGCAAAATTCCTTGATTACTATTGTTACTAAGGAAAGGTGGGCGTAAAACCAGTGGAAAAATTTTTGAAGGTCCTCACGATATTAAACAAAAATGTACCTTACATTTTTCGGCCATATTTGCTAATTTGTTTTAATACGATAATTATTAAATTCAATAACAATAAAGTCCTATTGATAATAAATTTTATTATGAATATAAACACTATACTCAAATTATATTTTTTCATTATTTATGTGTAGTTTTATCTAATATGTTTATAAAAAATGTATTATTACTATGTAATTCCGAAAAAAATCGTACCTATTAAAAAAAATTCAGTGCTATGACGTACCTACGTCTATTAGCACACAATTTGTTTAAATTCAATTATCTCGAAAACGATTCAATTTATCTAATGTCAATAAGAGTGGCCTTTTTCTTCTTTGTAATTAGTAGAACTTTTAATAAAATTCATTTAAGCGTCAGAATTAAAAGATTCCTATATTCCTCCTTAGTAAGAGAATTGTGAAAAATCTGAAAAAAATACACAATAATGTTCTTTATACGATGTAACAAGTTTCACAATTCTACCTAACCGTTTTCAATTTACTAAACTATATAATATAAGATGATCTTCGAGGGGTTGGTACTCCTGTAGGGGACGAGATGGGGCATTATGTTTATTAGAACTTTTTTGTTAAAATAATTGTTTACAGAATATGTGGCTCCAGTGGCTCAATGGTTAGAGCTGTGGATATTCATCATGAGCACGCTACGGGTCCCGGGTTCGAATCCCGTTGGAACATGGATGGACTCTATAAATGGGATTTACTCCTGTTGAGGGGTTATACAATAAAAATAATTAAAAATCTAGTACATTTTACTATCCTCGTCTCATGTACATTCAATATCCTTATTTAATTCTAGTAATCAGTACAATTTGCTGTGTAAAATAAAAATTAATTAAACCTCATTTATAATCTTAAGCTTAAATAGGCTATTCCACGATATTTTTTTTTTTTATTTTGAACTACATAAGTATGTAAGACAATATGTGAAAATCCGAGTTTAAAATTCCTCCAAATAAGCGAGATATTGAGGTATGAATTATAAATTTCATTTGTGACGTAGGTAATGTGAATATACCAGAAGTAAACAAGCAGTGGTTCAGAGACTTACGAAAAAATGTTGAGCAAATTACAAAATAATGTATATTTGAATTGTAATATTATATTTTATTATTAGAGAAAGAAAATATATTATTGCAATTAATTTATTTTATTTTTTTTCTTATTTTACAAAAACATTTTGACATTCTCGCAGTTGGTAGCGCACAGCGCATGGTTGGTGAGTCACAATTTCAAACAAATTTCAAAGGAGTGCGGCAGATAGATCAACGAACATGCAAAGACAAGAAAATCACCCGAACAGCATCCGAACATGTCCGACACACCCGAATAATTATATTCTTAGTTGTAGCGAAGTGAGAGCAGAGCTCCATACAGTCGGTGTTCAAACTTAAATCCTATTTGCTTAAACGCCCGTCCACATGTCTTACGTCATCAAAAGTAGAACTCCCCGTATTTTTTAGAGGGAGTAATTAAAAAAAAAATAGTGGGTATTTTTCTTATCGTTTAACTGTTATCTTTTATATTTTTGATAAACTTTTACTCTTTTCGATTACAGTGGAATAGCCTATTGTTTCAAAATAGAAATATATAAAAATTAATTTTACTTCTGTATATTCAATTGCCTGTTTAGAAATAAAAGCAAAATTCATTCTTATTTAGCGATCACATTTTTTTTTTTTCACTGGCACTAATTGTTTTTAATAATCCAAATATTAAAAGAATTTCACGAAAATGTTTTCCTTTGACTGATCTCGGTTGAATTTGCTGTGAGATTGGCTGTTTAAAATTTGGTGGAGCATAGAAACTAGGATTGAAGTTCATCAAGCCATTCCTGGTTGTAGGTGTAGTGCTGAGCTCTCTGCTATGGGGCTTCATCGGCGATACAACGGGCCGTAGGAAGGTGGTCCTGATTACGAGCTACATTAGCTTCCTCGCTGGGATTGCCTCCAGCCTTGCGCCCTACGTCCCGCTGCTCATCGCGCTCAGGTTCCTCAACTGCTTTTTGTACGTATTCACTCGCTGCAAGCGCCATCTAATGCATTTCTTGTTTACTCAACAGTATTTGTTCTCTGTTCCTGTATGTATTCTTCGAACAATGTTTCAAACTTTTATATTTGTAATGAGAAATTTATGTTATCATGCAGTTCATGTTGAGTTTCTTAGATAACAGTAAACAATATTTACGTTAAATATAAATTTTGCTCTAACATGAAGGTGAACTAACCATAAAGTATCCACTTTTGGCGGAATATAAATCAAAATAAATGTTAACATTATAAATTATACTATCTTACAATAGTTGGCATATTTAGCACTTTTTATTTCCATTATTGGGAATATTCGTTCAAATTCCTAATTTACTGTATAAATTGAGGTTATGTTTAGGATCCTGAAGTTTTAAATTGAAAAAACGGGAAAATATTTGGCCTTAGGAATCCTTTGTTGATAATAATATATTCGTAAAAACAAGTATAGGTACATCAATTAGTTGAACGTTTCGGGTTTCGGAGATGAAACTTTCCCCATCATCAGAAACAATAATTTACATGATTGATGATTAAAATTAATACATAATTTAAATTACATTATAAATAAAAGTTACATTGCTAACAACGTAATAAGTCAGGTCACATTGACAATTGACGTAAAATCCACCGCTCCACATGAGAGTCGGCGAGAAACAACGGACTCTGAATTCCTAAGGCAGAATATTTTCCCGTTTTTCCAATTTACTGTATAATAAGTTCTAAGTAGTAGGTAAGTTGTTTATTATGATAACTATAAACAGTTTTCAAGCAAATGGCATGTATATTGCTGGCAACCAGCTCAATTTAAATACAAATTGAGGTTTTCAGAAAAAGAAGAATTTTTAAATATTAATTAAATTAATAGTTCTAACCCGAGTTATAATTATTTATTATTTAAATTTACAATCGTCCTCAATAAATGTTTTTGCTTCTCCTCACTTTGATGGAAATTTACAAATATGACAAATATTGTAAGACAAAATAAAATGCAAAAATATTATAACTATATTGGGACAGAGGTAGTACTTTTAGTATTTAATTACAAACGTACACAACGTTCGACTTAAAATATAACTACTAATAATAATTCTCAGAAATTTATAATCTAATTTTCCCATAAAATGAAACTTTTTGGATGAGTCCAGTCCATCGACCTTTAAACTAATAGACGCAGCGTACGAGCAAAACGCTTGTCCCGCCATAACGGTGCAGACACAGTATCTCTATCCTTCAACAGTACTGAAGTTAGGAAAACGCAGCAAAATAAAAAAATTGATTTGTCCCTAACTTGTTATACTTGGTGCATAATCGCTAAGAGTATAGATTTAATTTTTTTGTGCATAATTAGATTCATTATATATTTTTAATAAAATATACTACATACATATTATATTATAGGGGACAAGTAATAATTAATAAGAACTTACATATGAAATGACAGCGTACGTACTGCTGACTACACGAAATACACTGTTTCCCCATTATTTTGTCGCATACACACCTCACAACACATATACGTATTGACAGAAATAATTATAAATGTTCTCCAAAAAAGTAAATAATACACAGTCACGAAACGTCAAATGTAGATTTTGACAACTATTTAGTGATAGAGAGCGATGTATAGAGGTTTACATGTGGCTGAAAAAGATGAACAATGAGTACGAACGCATGCGCAGTATACTTTAACTGAGAACTTCCGTACTGTTGAAGGACAGAATATATATTTCTATCCTTTTATGTTGGAGCATTATTCTAACAATAAAAGAATAGGAGACACTTGGTCCATTAGTTTAAAGGTCGATGGTCCAGTCAATGGAGACCAAAAAAGACCTTTGCCTTACAGTAGGTGGGGAAAAAATGATTTTAACATATGTTGTTTCGGTCGAGACGGAGATGAAAAATCCAAATTTGTGACCTTGGGGAGGCTCGGTGTGAGCCGCCATCTTGGATCAAATGTACAAAAAATGAGTTTTTCGCTATTATCTCGAAAACAGTGGCCCGTATCAAAATTTTACAAGAAAACAAATTTAAAGCTCGTTACTTTTTGTACAAAAAGGGTTCATGCATTTTTTACCTAGGATGAACTGTCAAAGAGTTATGTTCAAAAATAGGTAACCAGAACAACAATTTATGAAAGAAGATTTAATCACTCAAAATATACACAATATTATTTTTTTAATACTTATGCCCATATTCATAACACTCGTAAAGTTTCAAAACGGCTCGTTATAATTTTTGACAAATAGAATCAAACTTGACAAACAAAATTTTGATTTTTCTTTCAATGTCGACTGTTTTTATTGGATAAATATTATAACGAACCGTTTAAAATTTTTAAGATTGTTTATGAATACGGGCATGAGTCTAATAAATTTTGTAATTTGTAACAGTTTACATTTGTCGTGGCATCAAAAGAAGTACATTATCGATGATTTTTAAATATTTTTTGTCAGCGCTTTTTCACAAATTCATCAACCACTCTGATCCGGTTAAAGATACGGTACCGCGGTTTAAAAATTTTAATTCAGTTTGGAATTCTCATTCATGTCATGTTAAACGATTTTTGCTCCGATGAGTGGTTAACGAATTATTAACAATTTAAACTTATATGAAATTTCACTAAAATTTTAAACATCTGCAAATCGGCTTAGTTTTCATTTTTTCTTCTGAAATTTCAGCACATGTTAAATGCACAGTAAAGCTTATTTACAAACGTGTCCAAATTTTTAGAAAACATGTATAATTATTTAAACAATATTAACCTCTAATGACATCTTGTCAATATGACAGATAACCGTTAAATTTTCCCATAAGTTATGATTTGACATTTGATTGACAGCAATGTATTTGTCTGTCTCATTTAAAATGACACATGGGGAATGAATTTGACAGAAGTATTATATTTAAATATTGTAAGAATTTCAGTCGAGTCAGAAAACCACTCGTGCACAAGATGCACACTATATTTTTTCTACAACTAATTTTAATTTAGAATGCAGGTATAATTATTTAAACAAAATTAACCTCTTATGACGTCTTATCAAATGTCAAATTAGTTTCCTATGTTTCATTTTAAATGGAACGGGCAAATACATTGCTGCCAATCAAATGCCAAGTCGTAACCATGGATATGGCAAACCCAATGTTTCACGTTAAAAAATACTCACGGTATACTAATGCAATTCATGTGTTTCTAATTAAATGTTAAGTTATATTTTAATGAAAGATTCAAGTTACATTACTGAAAACAAAACATACTGAACTAGATTTCCATTTTGTAATTGATATTTATGGGTACAATACATTACGTTATATTTTTGAATTAATTTCTGGATATATTCAACGCAACACAAATTTAATACCTAATATGACAAGTTAACTCCGATTGTCAAACTAATGCAATGCTTTATTAATGATGCAGTCTAATGCCATATGCCAGAATAAATCTCTTAATATACCAATGAATTTATGAAGATTATATTTGAAGATAAACAACTTTTTAAATATGATATATTTTATTAAATTTGAACACTCCAGCAACGGGTAAATAACGCGTAAGTGAAGCAGGCAAAAATTGGTGGGGCTAAGCCCCCTCACGAATACACTCACACATACCCAAACACATAGACATCATCGTAAAAATGTTATAATCGGATTCTAGGGAACTTAAAATGTGCTTATCCACTAAAATCTAAATATACAATTTTTAGCATGATTCCAATACATCTCTTAGCGAGAGGTAAAAATGGAATGACATTTTATATGATAGAAAGTACAAAATATAGTTTCCATTAAAATACTCATAACACTACTTAATAATTTGTAACTTTTCTTCGTGTGAATTATTCTTTATTTTAAATATTAATGACTCAAACAGAGCGTTTCTGACTAGCAAAATAAGTCTCAGTGTGACAGATGCGTTTCTGACAGGTAAAATGTCATAACATTTGCTCGTGATTTTATATCAATACCATGGCTAACACTATAAAAAAATAAACTTTTTAAAATTTTAAACTCAATTTGCTCTCTACAACATTATTTGATGCATTATTATCTAAAATTAATAGGCCATATTTGCGCAGCAAAAACTGTTTGTCAATATTAAACGCCTGTGGCCCGCTTTTCGTGTTACACCCGGTATGTACCTATATTAGCTATTATGAGGCTATTCTTTCTTGTAGTATTGGAGGACCTTCCGCTATCATTATCGCCTATTTAGGCGAATTTCACAATATGCGTTATCGCGCCAGAATCATCTCCCTGTCAGCTACATTTGTAGCGGTGGCAAGCATCATAATGCCAGGCATGGCGTGGATAGTTCTACCACAAACCTGGTCAGTGCCCTTACCATGGCTGGGTATTTCTTACACGCCTTGGCGACTACTCATCGTACTCTATGGCTTGCCAACCTTCATTGCTGCTAGCTGGTTACTCTTCTTACCAGAAAGTCCAAAGTTCCTGTGGGCTGCGCAGAGAAATGATGAAGCACTCAATATACTAAGGAGGATTCATGAAATTAATACAAGGCCTGATGGAAAAGAGTTTCAGGTAAGATTCAAAATTTTAAATAAAATCCTATGCAATCATAACGCCATTCCTCATGACTTATTGCAGCACATACATTCTCTTGCATAAATCATAAATATTATATTTTAATGTGATTTCATTTTATTTAACATGTTCGCTGCCTTCGTCGCCATTTTAGGCGACAAGCTCAGTTTTTTACGTGTGCCGCCGGCGCCATTTGGCAAAGGCAAACTAATATAGGCAGTTCAGAAAGGAATTTTTACGAAAATGAACACGCGGTTTCCGTTTTGTTGTTAAAATATAGTACCTGCAGAATTTGTGGTAGCGAACTTGTTAAAAGGGATATAACTATTCAAAAATCAACACTTATAAATTTTTATTTTTGCAGATGTGACGTAGATTTCCCCATGACATTTACATGTGCTTACAGCGCTATCTATAAATTAAACGGAGAAACTGATACTTGGAAGAATAGGTAATGTTTAAATTTTTTTATAGATAAATTATTTATTATAATATGAATAGATAAGAATAAATAAAAATATCAGCTAATAGATCACCTTTTGCCGTAAACAAGCTTCCGTTTTTTGTACAAAATTTTTGAGCAAAATCAAAAGGGAAATCTACGTTACAAATTTACAGCGCTAATCTATATTTTACTCTGCAACTACGGTCCTTTGGAACCCTAGTAAAACTTTTGCCTATTTAAATAGTTTCAAGCAATTTTCAACTTTCATAAACATATGATGAAAGGAAACTAGATTTGCGTGAACCGCAAAAATTTGTTCAAATGATTTCTGGACGAGCTATACTTTCATTTTGTGCTTGTGATCTAAACCGAAGTTCGAATCCGATCTCAAAACCGTTATAATTTTCTTTTTCTTCAACCGAAACTGAACCTGAACCAACATTTATTTCCTGAACCTGAACCAAACCTAAACCTTAAATACCATTTTGGTTCAATTCCCTGGTTTGTATAGTATTTTATTCGTAATGGGATATTAATAATGAGTAATTGATATTTAAATATTAATAATAACCTAACATAAATAAACGAGTGGTTTGAGGGGTTAGAGCTTGTTCATTTGTTACATGTCAGTTCGATTTCTAAACTTAAATTTTGATTTCTTCAAATTTACCTACACCTAGTTATATTATTTACATTTTCATTCGTTTCTTTACATATAATATGTAAAGAAGCTTTGTTTATATGTAAAATCCTATTACTACCTATTACTGGTTTCTCAGGGTGAAAAATAACCATGAGGTTGGGGTGTGGTATCTTCCCGCCATGCAAAACTTCGCTCCTTTTCGAAAACACGATTAACAATTGCTAACTTCCTAACTTTATTTAAATCAGAAATTGTCATATTACTAACCGATTACAAATAAAATTAATTTTGTACGTTCTATAAAGGCAGAAATTTGGAATGAAAATGCTGAAAATCACCTCAGAAATAGCGATTGTCATGATATTGAGACAAAATAATTAACAAATATATAACGGTTTAGTTAGATTTGTTCATTTTTATTAGGTATTATTTTCAATTTCTGTTTAAGCGAACACATATTAAAGATTGTTGAACTTTGTTCTTTAATTTAAAAGAGTGATTTACTGTAATTATTTTGCTATAAAAAAAGCTAATTGCAGTAATTTTCCATAAGTAATGAAAGGTTTAAACAACTAAAATGAAAGATATGTCTTTGACACTTGGACTGAGTTCCTAACTTCACAAATAAAATAATCCCCAAAAACAGTTGTACAAAATTGTTTATTGTAACATTGTTTTTTGACAAAAACAGTGACACATAATTCACTTTGTGAACGCGATATAGAAAAAAACGATTTGCACCGCGCCAATTACGCTCTTACTATTTTCCCCTTGAAATATCTCTGAAACGAAGCATTTGTTAAATTTTGCTACAAACTAGTCTATTTATTTTGGTTGTTTAATTTTAGTACTCCATGTAAAACTTTAACATAAAAATATTATTTAAATATATTTAAAAGTACGACATTTGAAGGAATTTGTGATTTTCTACTAATTGTTTTCTGTTTAATAAGCTCCTTATTTTACTGCCGAAAATATTGGACTGTTATTGAAGGAACTGTTAACGTAAAATTATATATTCTTGACGAATGATTCGACTATATACAAGTACAGGGTGAACACTGGAAAGAGTAAAATAGGCATTTAACATGGGAAAACTGTTTTTATTTTTACAAATATTGTCTATTCCGTAGGAGACTTAAGAGTTTTTCATATGGTTAGAAGGATTATTTAATTTGGCATCGAAAAAGTATCTTAATACTCTTATTATAATGGCTTGCTGTTAAAATATTTACAAAAAAAAAATAATGCTATTTAACAGTTTTTAAGTACCTACTTATTTATTAAAAAGAGTAATCATGGAAACTCGTTCAATAGCCGAGTTGATTAAATCTAAAAACCTTAATAATTATTAATGAGTTCACATCTCGCCTGGTTTATATTTTTTATTTTGTAAAATGTATTATTAAATAAATTACAAAATTAAAACTTAAATGGTTTGCACATTCGGCAGTGAACATCATTTTTGAAAAATGTCTATTACCTATTAATAATTAAAAATTCACAAAAACTTTGGCGTGCTTCCATAACATCAGCCGTAATTTAATGATGATACTGAATTTTGTAACTTTTGTACTTAATTTTTTAATATATATAATAATTTAAAATATATGCAATGTGTCTTGACTACATTCGAATTCTTCAACAATCTATTGTTGGCTGTTTTCTAAGAATGCCAATACGTTCATTTCAGTGTTGCTGTTTATAATGGAATCGTTTTTATTTTTATATTCTACAAATGCAACTAGTCTTTTAAAATTATTCTTCTAATTCATTTATAGAATACAATTGGTCTATCAGGATATATTCCAGCAACAAATATAGGAATTTCTCTTCCCCTGATGTATAATTTTATCACAATCATTCTAACTTCTAATGAAATTCCATTAAATTAACAAAATGTCCTCCAAGAATATATCAATAATTGACAATAAGAAAATTATTGCAATATTGGATTTACTAAACGATGTATTTAATAATAAGTTTTACAAAATAAAAAAATCTGTTGTGGCCAGCACAAGACCTCTCGCCATTTCCATATTAGGCTATATAAGTATTGTATTGCACTTCGCTTTCGAACCGTCGTTTTATAACAAAATCTTACAGAACATTACCCAAATATTGTTTTTTATTATATTTAACATGTCTTCTGCACACATATAATTCTAATTATATCTATTTTTCATTGTATGAGGAAGTTTCTATATGTCAAAAATTGTGCCAATTCATTAACCAGATTGGCGGTATTTTTGATGGATTTATGCATTTTACCATAATTTTACCTACAATTTCAAATATTTAATTAATAAAACAATAAGAAAAGTTAAATATACTTCCCAGAAAAAGCTATCAGAATGTCACTAAAACTGTTGATATTTGACAATGACATGTGTCATGTTATAAACATTGGAATTTGACAACTGGTTTCCTTAGTGCCTTGGCCTTTGCGATTAGTTTACTCTATAAACTATAGAGTCTTTATCTCTAAATCTATACAAGATATAAAAAATTTTTTAGTGTATTAGATGGAGAATTGTATGTTCTTCAATATTTAATAAAAAAAAAACTCCCAAAAAATTATATTTAGAAGATTTTTTCTAAGAAACTACTTCCGGTTGTTCAATTGTTACCAAAACCTTTTCAGCTCTTCCCAGGAATGTCAGATTGAGGAAACTGCAGTTAAATATTTTTTAAGTCTTATAGTTTTTGAGGAATCGTGACTACAACATCCAGACATACATACATACATACATACACACACACATACACACATCCACACACACACACACACACACACACACACACACACACACACACACAGACATCATTTTAAAAATGTTATAATCGGATTGTAGGAACCTTAATCGTGCTTATTCAATAAAATCTGGATATGCGAATTTTAGCATGAATCCAATACCTCTCTTAGCGAGAGGTAAAAAAAGATAAACCAAGCGTGAATAATTATTACGGTTTTTAGATCTAACTATACTAACTGAATGTTTTTCCATGATTACTGTTCTTAATAAAGCATCACCGTCAAGTACTATTGTACTTTTGCAAATATTTCAATAATAAGCCATTAAATTAACCATATCAAAAACTCTCACTTACGGGACAGATGAGATTTGAAAAAAAAAAACTGTTATCCCATGTTGTCCCGTGGCCGCGTGCTTGAGTGTCTGCTCGCGAACCTGGGGGAACCGGGTTCGATCCCGAAAGACGGCAAATATTTCCAATTTTAATTGGAACAAAAGTGACCCCTGTGGTGCACTCTCCACACCAGCTATGAGTGCCCGTGAGGTGACGCCTGGTAAGCGCCCACACGGTAAAATATATCGTCATCATTACCGATGTCTACATTTGTTGTAGATACTGGCACACCCAGAAATGGGTAATATGCCGTGATGATATATTTATTTTTATTTTATTTATTTATCCCATGTTCATAGCCTATGTCACGGTTTCCAGTATTCACCTGTATATAAATATGAATACTTAATCATAATACTTCAGTTTTGTTATACATTTTTTAACTTCTCATAATTAAAATATAACATGCGTAAATAATATGTAAAGCTGCTTATATGAAGTTAAAACTAGTTATTGTTTCAGTATATGAATAATTATTGTCAGTGTGTTTTTTATATTTAAATATTGACAGTGAAATAATTAATTAAATTCAAAACATATATTATACGAAATGCCTTAAGGGTAGGTAAATATAAATATCCACTGTTTTAAATTGACATAATATATTAAAAATAAATTTTAGTTTTGGAAATACCAAACTCATATTTATATTTTCACAGATTTTGAAATTAAATTTACAATTGACGTATTCTCATTTTACTAAAATTAAAAACAATGAAAGCACTTCACTCTCACAATATTATTTTTGAGTTTTACGTGCAACATTTTCCCATTTTGTCCTTTGTGTTTATAAAGTTTTACATAATTTTAAAATTCAAAAAAATTTTCATCATTGTTATGTAGGTACATACAATTTTTAGTTATTTTTAATTCTTGCAGATTACAAAGCTGGTAACATCAAATGAAAATATAAAAAATGGTAGAGGAGATAATGTTAATACGGAAAAATCTAACTTTATCATAGCATTTTTCAACCTCATGAAGCTTCAGATTCTACCAATATTTTATCCACCACTTCTCCTACGAACGTTTTTAACTTCATTTCTGCAGTTCGGAGTTTTTGCTGGGTAAACATTTTTCTAAAATTCTTGAGAGTGATAAATTTTTGTTGGTTTGTTAGTTCCAGTGGTATTCTAATGTGGCTTCCAGAAATTTTAAACCAAGTGTCACTGTACTCACAAAAATTCAATTCTTCTGCAACAATATGTGAAGCTATTGAATATAAGAATGCACATGTCAACTCAACAAATGTAAGTATGGAAAAATTGATTATATACATGAATTCAATTTAGTGATTTTATAGACAGATTTCGGAGAGGAATGTAATTCGGCTATCAACATAGAAGTTTTTCAAATTTCGATGATAATCGGTATAGCTTTTTCCTGTACATATTTATTTATTGGTACATTTATATACTACACAGGAAAGAAGAGACTACTATGTAAGTATAAGTTTAAATTTTAAAATATCTTACCCGGTAAGCATATTGACTTTTCTCAATTCCATTTTTTATTTTACATAAGTATACAATATTATCCCAAGTTTTTACCTACATATCAATGGCGGCTCGTGCTATATGTTTGTGGATGTGATATATCCAAGAAAAAGGGTAATCAGTAAAATGTCAACTTAAGAAATTACATTTTCCTTATTGGTTTAATTTACTTTAAAGGAATATGTCTTTCCTTGTTTTCGACAAACTTATCGACAACTTTCACATTCTAATTTGGTATTTTTTTTTTATATAGAATACATTGAAAGTGCGGTTAAACGATCTTCGCACATTTTTTCACAAAAAGAAAATCATTTAACGATCCGCTTCTGATATAGTCATTCAAATCACTAACATACACTCTGTCAGGCTGAATAGTAGCCCTGAGAGTAGGAAATTAAATGTCAAATTGCCGAACTCTAAAAAATTCTCCGTTCTCCTGGCATATTATTTGTTTAATAGATTTTGGATATTATTTTCGCCCATTTTGGTTTCTTTTTCTCATCCGTGCATAAAAGAGCTAATTCTAAATTATATAAATGGATTGAATTTAAATTTCACAATAGTAATACATAACCTTTGTGCTTTAAGCCATTAACAATATTAATTACATAAAATTAAATTAAATCGAATGGTAGAAATGATGAATTCCAGGGCTTATATTCTACTGAAATATCATTTACAGAGTCAATTAAATTTTAAAATATTATAAAAAAAATTATGCATATATAAAAACTATTGTGGGCGGAAAAATTAAATAAAATAATCTCATCACGCTATTTTTCAATTGTTTTAAAATTACATCCAATATCTAATTTCTCTTTACCTCTCGCTAAGAGAGGTATTGGATTCATGATAAAAATCGCATATCCAGATTTTAGTGAATAAGAACGATTTAAGATCCGTACAATCCGATTTTAACATTTTTACGATGTCTGTGTGGGTGTGTGTGTGTGTGTGTGTGTGTTTGTGTGTGTGCACACTTAAGACCTGTTTAACCATGAATTCCTCACTCTGACATTCCTGGGAAGAGCTAAAAAGGTTTTGGTGACAATTGGACAATCGGAAGTAGTAGTTTCTTAAAAAAATCTTTTAAATATTATTTTTTGCAAAAGTTTATGTTATCGCAAATATCAAAGAATATAAAATACTCCATCCAATACATTGAACATTTTTATTATATTTTCTATAGATTTAGAAATAGAGAATTATAAATATATAAAATAATCCACTATATAACGAATCAAACAGACCATGGAAACCAGTTGAAAAATTAAAATGTTTATAATTAATATAAATGCCAGTACCAAAAATTTTCAGAGATTTTCTGAAAGCTTTTTCTGGGAAGTACATTTAATATTTCTTATTTTATCATTAACTAAATATTTAAAATTATAGATATAGCTTTCGCACGTTAAATTGACTCTATTCTTGAATGCGAAAAACCTAAAATTTGTACTTGGACAAGTCGAGATGTAATAGTAATTATAACATGCTATTGTCTAACGAGAAAAAAATTCCGTTTACATCTAAAACCGATATAAAAAGGAAGGGGATTCATTTATAAGCCAAAGTACAGTATCAGTGTCAACTAAACACGCGCTTGCTATACATATATTTCATCATATACCTTTCAGAAATACCGCCAATCTCGTCAATGAATTGGAAGAATCTGGAACATTTAGAAGAGTAGGAGGAAACTTGTTCATAAAATGAATTGAAAAATATAATACTTGTATTCCCCTTTTCATAATATACACACAGTCGAAGAATACTACCAATTTACTATTTACTACTATGATCCGTGCAATAATTTATAATTTACAATTATGATTAGGTCCTTTCAAATCGTTGGTTTGGTACAAAAGTATCCTAAGATCATGTTTTACAAAAAATAAGATATTTACAATAAATCACAATTTAGCTCATGTATTTAGCTGTAAAACGATCCTAAGTCCACATTTTAAAAATACTAATAACAAAGTACCCTTACATAAGCTCCATCCACGCTCCATCTTTTATTTTTTTAATTTTCTCGATTTCATGCTGAGAGGACTTTCATACCAAACCGACGAAATTACTTCATTGATTACAATAAAATATTTTAAAAAATTATTACAGCAATGAAAATGACGAATATACTTAGTGCCCCCTCTTAAATTTGGCGATCAGTTCGCCAATAACAGACCATTAGCAAAAAATAAAAACTTATCTGATTTGCTGTATATATCAAATTTAACCAAATCATATTGCAAACTATGTAAATTTTTCATACATTATTTCTCCACTAGGTGGCCTTCTCTGCTTCAGCGGCTTGGCGGGCATTATAACTAACTTCATGGACACATATCTGCTAGTCTCCGTGTTGAGCGGGCTGTTCGTGATAGCTGGTGCAGGAGTAACTATTCTCAACACCGCCGTGGTGGATCTATTCCCCACACAGTTCCGTTCCGTAGCCATGGCTGTCTCTCTTATGTGCGGCAGATTAGGGGCGATGGTGGCTTCACACCTCATAGGGTACCTGCTGGAGTACAGCTGCTCTGCTACATTTTTATTATTTGGAGGAGAGTTTTTACGTAAGTGAGAAAAATATCTAATCTTTATTCCATGATGGGAATAGTTCTTCAAGGTCAAAAAATGAGACCTTATTCTCGTTATGCTGGAGAAAGATGGTGATAGTAGATCGAAAAGTGCAAGACGTTTGTACTTGTACAGTATTATTATATTAAGTTTGTTCCAACAAACAATATTGAACTAATTTAGTTGGGAATTATTTGTCAATCTAAGATTTGTTGGAGCGGGAACGGGTTATGGACTAATAACTACTGATTGTGACATCTAAAAATCTTACTCTTCACTTAAATCACTAGAAAAAATGGTATTTGATAAGCCTCCTTATACGAGGCGTGTTTTTTAAGTAAGTACCGTTTTGAAATAAAAATAGAACCATTAGAATTTTCTTAGCAATTTTATTTTTAAATGAAAGCCTGTACTTTAATCTACTTTTCTACATAATTTCCACCAATATTAAGGCATTTATCGTATCGTACAACCAGCTTTTGAATACCATCCTCGTAGAAATCTGCCGCCTGATTAGACAACCATTGCAACACGGTCGCTTTGACGTCTTCATCGTCGTCGTGGCGCTGACTACCCAGATGGTTCTTCAAATGCAAGGAATATGTGATAGTCACTGGGCGCTAGATCGGGGCTGTATGGAGGGTGATCAAATTGTTCCCAGCCAAATGATCCGATCAGCTCTTGAGTACGATTAGCCACGTGTGGACGGGCATTGTCATGAAGCAAAACGATCCCCTTACTCAGCATGCCACGCCTTTTGTTTTGGATTGCACGGCGCAATTTTTTTAAGGTCTCACAGTAAGTCGTAGAATTTATGGTGTCACCACGAGGCAAAAAATCCACAAGCAACACCCCCTTCCTGTCCCAAAAAACAGTACACATGATTTTCCGAGCTGAAATTGTTTGCTTGAACTTCACTTTCTTGGGTGATGTTGAATGCCGCCATTCCATGGATTGTTGTTTTGATTCAGGTGTAACGTAAGCCACCCATGTTTCGTCGCCTGTGACAATTTGGCTTAAAAACTCGTCACCTTCCTCACTGTACCGCTCTAAGAAAGTCAAAGAACTGGCTAAACGTTTGCTTTTGTGCACCTCACTCAGCATTTTTGGTACCCAGCGTGAACATAACTTTCGATAATTTAAACGTTCTGTAACAATTGCATAAAGCACACTTCTTGACAATTGAGGAAACTTATCACACAACGTTGAAATCCTAAAGCGTCTGTTCTCTCTCACTTTTTCATCAACTTTTTGCATCAAATCGTCAGTAATGACTGAAGGTCGCCCACTTCGTTCCTCATCATGCACATTTGTACGGCCATCTTTAAAAGCTCTCACCCATTCCGTACCATCCCATCGCTCATAATGTTTTTCCATACACTTCTCTGATCTGACGATGAATTTCAGCAGATTTCACGCTTTTAGCACTAAGAAAACGAATCACAGCGCGTATTTCACAGTCGGCGGGATTCTCAATCGGAGGAGGCATTTCAAATACTCACTAAAGATTAGTAAAGACGCCGAATGACAATGTAATAACATCTGTCGCTTGTCAACAGAGTGCGGCGCTACAGCGGCGGAATTTCAAAACGATACTTACTTAAAAAACACGCCTCGTAAAACTCTAAAACCGAGAGTAAAAGATTGAAGACTAAGTACACTACGAATTTTAGAAATACACAGCGGATAAAATTCTTTTGCTGTCTTTTTTGCTAGTCCCAATTTCCTAAACAGATTTGCGACCGGTGCGAAGCTTGTTGCAACGTCAGTCTTCTTCTTCCTAGTGTTGTCTCGCTGGAGCAGGGTCCGCTGTATGGATCTGAATACGCCACTTCATTCGATCAAGCGCGTCCTCTTGACGTAGACCTAGAGTTTTTATGTCCATGTTTATAACATCCTGCCACCGTTGCTTAGGTCTACCACATGGACGTAGGCCGTGAATTTGTAGACAGTCTAACAGTCAATAGTGCAGTTTGAAGTTTGTTGGAAAGCCACTTTAATACTATGCATGCGTCGGACTGTTCCAAACTGGTTTTCTACTTTATTGGAACAAACTGAAGGTATTATGGACTGAAAGCCCTTATTTCGTCGCACATGACCATTTTTGTTTTGACCAATCTTGGTATGGCTCGTATCTGTCACAATAAAGGTCAAAGATATTAACTGGAAGATTCACACAGTGTAAAAATTTAACCTTTAATTTGAAATAGTCATTAAAGTGCACAAAACATCGTCATTAAAAATTCGGAAATCGGCACTAAAGTAATTCATTATAGAATTTCATGCAAAGGCAGTGCATGTTGCCAACCTTATGATAATTATTGTAAATGTAAGATAATTTGGGCTGGGCAGGTGTACGTTGTACAATTAGTGATATGCCAGTGAAAAATTTCACCATGGAATTTTTTAATTTCCTTATGATAGGCGCAGAAAAATATCTTGACATTTTATATGGATTTTTTTTTTTTTTTTGAAAAAATATTAGACTTTGATGCCCACTCTTTCGCAATGCATGCTTGAGCTTTGTGTTTGTCTTGTTTCCCACCCCTACATCTTCAAAAGCATTATAGTGCTTCGCAATAAAATATCCCTGGAATTATCAGGAAATTTTTCCTCATCATTCAATTTTGCAAATTAACTTATCACTATGTAAAATAGTCTAATATGACAAAAAAATATGTGCAAGAACGAAGTTTAAATAATTCCAATGAAGAAATTTGAAATAAAACACACTTTTTTGAGTGTTCTTTACTATTGCTTCAATGTCCGAGATATGCAACATTGAGTGTCAGATTGCCTGATATGTAAACATAATCTATAAAAATATTCTTTTCATTTTCACAATTTTTCGATTTCAAATAAAATTTTACGTCCCTCGGCATTGAAGTCGTTTTTATCACTCATATGAGTCATATGTTTTATTTTCCTCATTCGTTATTAAAAGTAGAACTTCAGTTCCTTATAAATAACTATTTTTCCCCTAATTATTAATAAATAATATACATTTATTCAACCGATTTTAACGAGACAACAATTAAAAAATCTTTCTAGAGAAAGAACGTAACATAGAAGTAAGTATTGAAGGTATTGATCATTCGAGTATATGAACTAAACTTTCGTTTATATATTATTTGCTTTGAAAATATTGGAGTCACATATCGGCCGAAAAGTTTATTTGTTAAATTTTAATATAAAATTGTTAAACCTATTCATTGAAATCATTTTAAAAAAGGAAACAATAATAATTTTTATTATCGCGTAAAAATAATACGTTCAAATATTTCCTCCAATCTTAAAGTACGAAGGATGAACATTTACATAAAAGCATGAAATCACACAATGTCACAGAAATATGAGTTATCATTTATAGCGGCTCTTTTCCCTCATACACCTCATACACTCTGGCATAGTTTCTGCAAGAGCACTGATTTATCTGAGTTATGATTCTAATCATACCGTATTCCGAGTTCCAACGATATGAGCAGATGACTTCTCAAAAATAAAATAAATATAACCGGTAAAATAATTATTATATTATGTAAATTATTACATAAATATGTATAAATTTCAGCTTGCCTAAGTTTATATTTAAAATTTTGACTAATCTGCCGATATAATTTAATTTATTGGTAATAGAATGTGTTCGCGATACAGAGCCTAGAAATATAAGATCTCGATTGTTAACGATAACGCGCAAATACGAGCTCAAACTCCAAGTAGTTCGGCCAGCTTACATTTTTAACACATTATAAAACCTACACAAATGGTTAGAAATTTCTAAAAAATACAGACAAACTTGAAAAAGAAATTATAACCCAAATGACGGGTGGTAATAGTTCAACCAGCATTTTAAGGGTCATCTTCTAGTACAGGCTTAGCTTCTACCGAGGCCCTTTACTTTTGGCACAATGAAAAACAACTTCGTGAAAATCCAGTGCATACACCATACAGTCAAACTTATCTTGCAAGACATATGGGACAATACTCACAGGAATATTTACGGGGCTTAGGGATACAATACCTAATAGATTTAAAGAAAATTACTAATAAAGGCGGTATAACCCAATATTAAATGGTAGAATACTTGAATAACATAAACAATTTTTGTAAGTTTTAAATCTATATTTTAAACTAGGCGAAAAAAGTTTGTAGAAATTTATCACCAATTCCGTAGGTATTATAATTTGTTTCTTGAAAATGTAAACCGGTCGAAATATTATGCATTTGGGCACGTACAATGTACCATGATCTGTTAACCTCTGTCACCACTGATCTCTATACATATCTGGATAGCGTGCCCAATGTTAAGCTTTTGTGACTAATTGAACACCACCATGTTGGAGGATTTTGGCATATCAGCGCCAATCAGCGCTCGCATCAGTGCATAGGGAAACATAAGAACACAACTCACACAAACGTCAAACTAACACTGATGCACTGATGCGAGCGCACAAAACGCTGTATCTAACTTGGCCCCTGTAAGCTATCTAGATATGTATAGAGATCAGTGTCTGTCACTATTATTACTGGAAATGCAGGCAATGTTTATGCCATTTGTCAACTGTACCTATCTACCGGTCTCAATACGGACTATTTTCATATTATATTGTTTAGGATTAAGTTATGGATCTGTCTTAGTAAGTTTAAACTTGCAAATATTGGCCCGCATTACGAGCGCTTTTTTATAATAAAAGCACACTCCTAATAATAATATAATAATAATGTATAAGCTAGCTCCATAAAAGCGTTTTAATGGAGCGCACTCCTAATAAGAATATAATATAAAATCTATCTCCATGAAAAGAGCTTTCGTCCAGTAAAACTTATATTCTTTTTTTTAAAAAAAAAACATCAAATATTAAAATGAGGGCTGGTCGTACTGTACCCGAGTGTTTGGTAGCGAATCTGGAGATCCGGGTTCGATTTCGACCGTCACTGAAATTATTTCAAACTTTAAATGACACAAGTGTGACACCTGTGGTTTACTCCCAACGCCTACAATGACTGCCCGTGAGATGAGGCCTGGTAAGCGCCCACACGCCTATATTATCAATATGTCATCATCATTGCTGATATCTGTGCACACACGACAATGGGTTCAATGTATTGAAATTTAAGTAATGAGGGATTACATTTTGTATAATTCAATAGTGTTACGTTTCCAAAAAGTTTGAAACTAAAAAACGTATAATTTTTGTTATCTCCGAACTATATTACGTTTCTCTTAGTTACAAAACTATTGTGATTAAATTGGTGAACTAGGTTACAAGGTACACGTAAAATTCTGTAGTCCTTTGAGTTGATGTTTGAACTTTTCTTGAAATCCAAATACAGGATCTACAAGATAGCTTCTCGACAATAACATGTTTTTACTGCCAGAGAAATGAGATGTATCACAAAAGGCAAAAGGAATTAAACTATGCTTCTTCAGCATTCAAAAGAGAAATACATCCCTACCTGTCTTCAAACAAGTTTTAACTCATTAGTAGAAGCATGGAAAACTAAAAGATACTTTAACAAAATACGACAAAGGATCGTATTCATTTCTAGCATTTTCAATATGTACTCAAATGGCAACAAGAAACATTTTTTATTATTGTGTACGGTACACACGTCATTTTCGATAATTTTTAGGGTATCTCGGGAAATATTACAGATAGAGCAAAATCGCTTACGCATTCCAGGGTCAACTTTTTGAAAAAAGTTTAATAGTCATCACAGGAACTTTCGATCTTCTTTTGTTTCTGAGTTACAGGCTAAAACTTGTTTTTCGCTCATTTCGAAAATATCTCATAACTTATTTATTATGGTAGTTTTTTAGGTAAAATACAATGACAATTAGATTTTTTGAAAACTTCATAATTCTCGAGATATAACACAAACTTATGATTTTTTACATGGCTACCTATGTTGAAAATAGTCTCATCTTTTTGCTTATTTTATAAGCTTTTCAACGATATACAGGGTGTTATATTTTAATGGACCCAGAAAATATCTCGCTTATTTATTAAGTTAGTAATTTCTTTCTTAAATCATGTTATATGAAAGAAATTACTAACTTAATAAATAAGCGAGATATTTGCTGGGTCCATTAAAATATAACACCGTCTACAATAAGTCTAGATTTTTTTTTATATACATGAATAAAAGATAATTTATTAATTATTTTATGTGAACGAATTAAAAATTATTAAAAAATAAATGAAAAAAAACGTTTTATAGTTCGTCAATTGTTTATTTCTAACATTATTTGCTTCAGTTTTACATATGTTTTTAATTTATTTACTTTAAAAGCATATTAAACCAATATTTTTCGAATTGTGCTAAAGCCAACTGTGACGTCGATAAATAATAATTTAACTAATCTGAAAATAATTGGTTTAGAATAGTTTTGAGAACATAATTAATAGATTGGAATCAAAATAAACAAATGATAAACTATTATATTGTTTTATAATTTGTTTTTTAATAATTCTAAATTTTTTCACCCCAAAAAATTAATAAAATATCTTTTATTCATGTGTAAAATAAAAGTATGAAGACTTGTTATATATCATTGAAAAGCTTATAAAATAAGAAAAAAGATGAGACTATTGTCAACATAGGTTGCCATTTAAAAAATCATAAGTTTGTGTTACATCTCGAGAATTACGAAGTTTTCAAAAAAATTACTTACGCCATTTTATTTTAACAATAAAATGGTACAAAATTTAATAAAACAATTTTTCTCTAACTACCAAAATAAATAAGTTATGAGATATTTTCTAAATGAGCAAAAAAACAAGTTTTAGCCTGTAGCTCAGAAACAAAAGAAGATCGAAAATTCCTGTGGTGACTATTACACTTTTTTTCAAAAAGTTGACCATGGAATGTGCAAACAATTTTGCTCTATCTATAATATTACTTGTACAGTAATTAATATAAAAAAATTAAACAAATATTTCGCTAATAGAATTTGATTTATGCAACCATTTAATAATCAGTGAATATATGTATGTATGTACAACTGCGCATCAACATCCACCATGTATACAAATTTACTAGGTACGCGGGAGTAGATTTATACTCAAAGCATCATCTTTCAGAACCAGCACCAGGTCGTATTCAATTCGTTAAGAACGTCTCCCCTGTTCCGAGCGTGGTGTGCGTCGGCCCACAAATATCAATATCACACTCATTCTGAGTATGGTATCAGCACTACCTACACATTATTATAATAATACAAAATAGGGAATCGTATTCATTATAAAAATTGTATCACCACCGCATCAGCTCACAAATATCAATATTACACTCATTCTGAGTATGGTATCAGCACTACCTACACATTATTATAATAATACAAAATGGGGAATCGTATTCATTATAAAAATTGTATCACCACCAACGCAAATGTAACTAAAGTCCACACAATAATTTTGTACACTTCAAAAAGTAATACAAATTGTGAATCATAAATATAACATTCCAGTATAAAGTTTATTGCATCACATTATGCGATCAGTCTATTCTTTATTCTTTTCGTCGCACGTCACCCTAACATGCGCAAAAAAAATAAGTAGTAAAACACACGAATTCTAATTACCTAAAATGTCCAACGACGTACAACCTGTCACAAAAATTCAAAATGCAATGACATGTAATACAATGTGCAGTAATTCCTGATTCACTTGATGTATGTGAACTTCGGCAAGTAACTGATATTTCATACACTTAAAAAAATCAAAATTGTTAATTGTTACTCAATATACAGACCACATCAATATAACAATTAATAACTTTGGTCAATTGCTAAAAATTAACCAATTAGTTAAAAGATAGGCCTGATTCTCCACTGTATGTTAGCAAAACTTAAACTTGTAAGTGGTTAAAAATGACAAAGTGATTCAAAATGTATTCTGTAAAATAATGAATAAAATATAACCTGGTTCTCTCAATTAATACATAAATACGAAATTTATTAAAAATATAAAATGTATTTTAGCACTCACAAATAACTGCAATATTCATAGCCAATTACAAAATTATAATTCAATTAATTATTTGAATAACCTGTTATAGTTCATTTTTTTAAATATTTCTCTGAACTTTATTGTATATCTGTGTTTAGTGATCCAATTTAATCATTTAATAATTAATTCATTTTAATTACAGTACTATAGACAGGAACAATAATTTATTAATTACACTATTGAACATTAAATTATAAATACATGGTATATTTAATTGGGCAAATTTCATAATAATAAATAATTCACATACTTCCATGAGCGCAAATTTGTTGTTTTGTTGATTAAATATCTTATGTGATTTGGTTATTAATATATTTTTCTTTTGCAGTTCTCGCAGGAATTTCTCTTTTCTTACCGACAAGATAGTAAAAAGGAAGATCATCAAAAATTATGACGTAATAACGAACAAAGAAAAACAACATTCTACAGTTGGAATCGTACATCGAGAACGAAATAATGATTATCTGTACTACTAAACGAATTAGTACAAACATATAAATTTTAATATAGTTATTTTATTAAAGATTCTGCACTATACTCAATATACTTGCAATGGCAGACAAAAGTGTGAAAACTTTTAAATTTATTTCATATTTTTAAAATATGTTTATAGTTCTCGCAAAATTTGAATCTTATTTGCTAAAGTCAGTATATCGAAGATTATATTCACAACAAAACTTTTGATATTGGTAGTACAATTTAATTAAAATAGCAAATACTTTATTTATCTGCGGACAAAAGTATGGAAACATATTAATATGATTTTAATTGTCTTACTTTCAGTTGTATTTTGTAATTTATTTAGTAAGTTGATGTTAAAATGGGTAAAAATAAATATTTTTCGGACGACTTACGAGAACAGGTAGTACAGCTAACATAGCTAACATAAAAATTGTGTGAAACAATGCAATATTATAAAAACTTTAAAAATCAGTAAAACAAAAGGCATCGTGGATGTGTGAAAAATGGAATACTGTCCTTTGGAGCGATAAAAACAAGTTGAAAATATTTGGTTCCGACGGAAGATGATAGGTTAAACGTCCAGTGGGTAAGATGTACGATTATAAATACCAAAAACCGACTGTTAAAGGAGAAGGAGATAATGTCCTGGTTAGGGATGTTTTCTCGCTTTGGTGTAGGACAATTGTAAGAATAGTACAAAAATAGACCGTTTTTATATAGGGATATACTGAAGAACGTAATGCTACCATTTGCTGAAGAATAAATGCATTTGTGTTGATGTTCCGAGCAGGGTAACGATCCAAAGCATTCATCGAAGTTTGTTAAAGAATGATTTTTAGAGAAAAAATTGATATTTAAAATGGTCTTCTCAATCTCCGGACTTAAATTCCATAGAGCATCTTTGGGATTACTTAAGGTGCCTTCACATAAGCAATTATTTTTACGTTTTAATTTTATGGTTTAGAATATATCAACATGGCGTTCACATGAGATATTAAATAGTTTTAGTAAGTCCTGCCATCTATGTACAATTTAGAGAAAAATTAGAAAAATCTATGTAATATAGGCCGAAAACACCATATAAGTTTTCTTTTATTTACATTTCTTATGCATAAATATAATATTAAGGAACTAGCACAAATAATTTTATTTAACCGGTTCATTTTCAATCAAATTAGGTAAAGTTTGTGGAGAGTTTTGTGGTTATGTCTATACTACTGACATTTCGTTAAAGAGAGATAACTATATGCCTTTATTTCATTCTACGCATGTTGCTATTGGTGCATTCCTAAACATAAACGAAAACGTAAAGTTTCAGGTCTGCAAACTTTAATTTTAACTTTATACTACGGTGGGGCAGTGTGAATGCACTCATATGATTGTATAGTTTTATAAAATCTAAAACATAAATGTAAACCTTAAAACTAATCACTTATGTGAATGAGCCTTGAGATCGACAAATTCGGAAAAAATATGAAACATGCCAATGAATTGTAAAAGTTACTAAAACATGAATGGCAGAAGATTCTTGTAGACATATGGAGGAAATTAGTGGACTCCAAGCCCGGAAGATGTCAAGCTGTATGTAACATAATACTAATTATTTTTTTATTTATTTTTAAATTTTGTATTTGTTTCTATACTTTTGTTCAAGGGTTTTTCTTTAAATCGGGTATTGTTATTAAATATTTATTGAATGGTAAATATAGTTTCATAAATCTGTTCTATACGACATGCTATTATTTAAAATGAAAAAGTTTCCATACTTTTGTCCACCACTGTATTTTAGTGTATATAAATAGAATGCGAAATTATGCTAGATTCCCATAGGAACAAAACTGGATGAGAGAGAGCAACAAGGGATCGTTCCTTCCTTTACGCACAATGACCTAAATGTAAATAAACAAACAAATCAAAATTATAATAACTCCATATATCAATGTCAGTACAATTAAATGAATAAAATAAATTAATTCGCTATATGGTAAAGAGTTGTTAAAAAATGATTAGAGTCTATTTCCTTCTTTAGATTTTTTTCTACTTTCTCTTGAAGAAATTAATTTCAAACTATTTTATTCAAGTTTTCCATTGAATAATGAACAATTTTTAGAAAAACGGCTAAAAGAAGTATCTAGCCTCACTGTGTTTGATATCTGACATTGAAAATATTTTTTTCGTACTCACTGTCTAGAAACTAATGTTTCTCGCAGCCAACTCACAATCCGAAAGGCCATATTCCCGCGCTATTGTTTTACTTCCCGCACTCGTGTCTCAATGGAAACTACTTTGATCGAGTAGCTTAAAAGTGCTATTTTATTTTTATTTTTTTGTACACTACAACAAATTTAATATAAGAACATAATAATTTAGGAAAATTAGTTGAAAGAATAAAAATTATTTAAATAAAATCAGAATAATTGCTAATTTTGACATTTTAATACTACTAACGCCATCTATTAGAAACTAATGTAACGAGAATCGAGAATGATGAACATGGCGGCCATACTGTATGTTGCAAACAATATTAAAGATAATATATTAAGTAGGTATTAATATACAATAAAAACAACATTATTGACCGGTAGTATTTACTCAAAATTTTAGTCACCCTGACTAACTAATTACCATGACTACCATTTAGAAATACATTGGGGTGATTAAAAAACAACTGAATTTGTTACTTTAGTCAACGCTTAATCACCCCTGTTTAAGAGTAAATACTACCGGTCATTATTATTAATAGGTATAAAAATATATTTTATTTAAAGATAATTTTATATCTATTTATACTTTTATTTGTTTTAGGTAGTGATATGTTCCTAAATTATTTATAACCAAACTACTAAACATACGTACTATCAAAATAAAATAAGATCTTAAAATTTAATATATTGTATTTGAATCGATTATGTACAGTTTTAAGAATGCTCCTTGGTATTGCAATAATTATTATACATATATTTATATTTTGTATCTGACAATTAGTTAGTGAAATTGATGTCTCTATTTGATGCGACATGTTCTGCATAACATCTATCGAAGGTAGAACAGTTTTATAATTAATTCGTTCGTTACAAAAAATCTTGTACAATACTTATGCGGAAATACCTTCCGTGCATTCGCCTAAATGAAATACTCGCTCGCGTTGCTCGCTCGTACTTCAAACAAAGGCTCATGCACGGAAGTTCTTGTTTCCGCATTTGTATTGTAAATAACTATTTCAGTGAGATTGCACAAAACAAAGAGACGACTCGATGCTTTATCATGCTCTTTCTCTTCTCACAATATAGATATGTGGGCTCATTCGAGTATATGTATACAAAAGATCTACCGTCTATAAATAAACAAATATCTCGCTTAGTATTACTTAAATTTCATGTACTTATTAAATATTTATAAATATATAGGTTGTTTCATTTGAAAATTAAAAGATGATATTAATTACAAATGATATACTTCGATAATTCCTCGCTATTTCCGATAAAGAAGAGCCAATAATATGTTATTAGCTTTGTTCATAGAACCGGTTGCAAACTAATGCACATGCCCGTTTTTAAATTAATTGCAAATCAAACGGTTTGAATTTTTCTGTGGACACATAAAATGAAAACTCATTTATAAGCATCTAGTGTGACGTTTTCTTCAGCTTGATAATGGAAATACTGTGAAACTGTAAATTTTACTTCAATATCATTTGCAATTTGTTTGAAAGTGTTCAAAACAATCTAAAGGATAGTCTAATTCATCGATCAGTATGATTAAATTATTTTTATTTATATTTTTTGTTGTATAAAATCGTTTTAAAGTATGGTATTTTTAAAAAGTTGCAAAAAACAGCCATGTTTTGTCGTCACAACGTTACGAACGAAGTTCAGACTCATTTCAAACAGATATTTTATATGGACACATAATTTGTAAAAGAAAAATATATATAAACTATAAATTGAGGATTAGATATCTAAATATGCTATTTTATATTAATATAATATCGTTCTATTTATTTTTATAAATATAATTTTCATTTGGCGTGAAATTATCTACGTTACATCAGATGTTTCTTTCACTTTTGAATCTTTGAATTAGATGGTAGGAGGTTATAAACGCATATGAGACATTGAATATATTCCAGAATATTATTTTATTCTTTATTTTGGCACGAAACAACGTTCCATCGACATGTTTACTTCCATAAATTTTAGGTTATCTTCAAATGTCACTTTGACGTTTAAGACAATGTGAAAATCAAAATGGCCGTGCTTCTCACTCTGTGACGTCATTGGGCAAGGGACGAAGCGGGGGTCTTCAGCCGCATTTTAAAGAATGTCATTTTCAATTACAATTTTTTCATGATTAAAGATCGATTTGAGGAAAAATAAAAAATACGGGTCTATTATTTTTCACTACTCTATCTATTAAAATTATAAAAAAAAAGTCGTGCATGACCTCATTCTCATTTTTAGTTTTATTTTTCTAATAGCCATTATTATTGAAGAATAATTTAAAAAATCAAATATTCTAGTGAACATATATTATCCGAATCCGCCATCTATTATTAAGGGAATTTTAATAGTTATCTTATTATTTTTCAATAATATACTCACCTTAACATATTTAGTAAAATATAAATTTATTTTTAATAAATCAAACAGCAATTTCACAGATAACCAAATCTTCTGCAAACGAAACAAACTTGAACATGTTGCAATGTTAAAACTTCTGAAAAATATAAATGCGCATGTTTCAAACTAAAAATTTTCCGGCGAGTTGAAAATTATTCTGACCGTTGCCAATCAGTCCCCAATCGATCAGAAAACTTCTATGAACAGCCAACTAGTAGTCGGAATTTGAAATATGTGATACTGTGAACGCTTTTAAGTAACTGCGCATACATCTGACGGTTGCTGACGGTCTCAAACCGTTCTATGAACAAAGCTATAGTGTTCAAATTGCTAAAATAATAATACGCTGGATATTTTCTGACTTATTTATGTTGAATTTACTGAGAAGCCCACTCATTTTTAAATATATCAATTAAAGGTTAATCTATCCCACAGCTGCAATATGTAGATACAATATACTAAAATTCGACTTTTTAAATATTTGTACCATATGAATTGAAATTCAGAAGCGCAAAACATTTCAATCGTGCAGTATTCATAGAACGAAATCTCACTTGAATTTATTCAACATATTCGAGGGAAATGTGAATAGAATTTCATGTTTTATTGTCGAGAAAACTAGCAAATACCTCTTTTGTAGATATCGGATCAGTGGATTTCTTCAATTTTATTTTCTTTATTATTTGCTGTTTAACACAACGAGTGTACATTTTTTTTTTGTTTTAACAGTACAAAATACAGAAATATTTTAATTTAAACAAAACAAATTTATTTTCATTTAAACTCCAATGTTTTCCGTAAAAACATAAAAATTTCCTTACAATAACAAGCACACAATATTTTGTAGTGCAAAAAAATCAGCTTGAAAAAGTGTTGTTTACAAATAACGTGTTTTTGCTCTGTAAATTTCTGAGGATTAAAATTCAGTATAACGTACTTTAATAAGTAATATGAAGCGAAATAATCTTTATTAAGCATTATTACAGAGAATTTTAAATACCTATTAGTAAATTTAAAAACTTTTAAGGTCAAAAGGCAATCTAGTCTTATTTAATTTTATTCCTATTTATTTCATCATCATTAAACCTTAGCATCGAGGTCTAACACTTTTATTATTATATCTGTCCAGACGTTGTATGTGCATATATATGTAAATCCTGCTCGGAATCCTGCAAAAACTATTTTCCCATTATCATGTTAAAATAATTTGAAACGGTGTTTTCTATCATCTCTTTTGTTTACCCTTTAAGAATATTTTACAATAAAAAAAATTGCATCATATTTGAAAGATTTTTGTGTATTATGTGAACCACAAACTTATTTTTATAAAATCTGAAACAGTGGTTGAGTGTATACCTATGGCCACAGAGACCGCGAATTCGAGTCCGAGTCAGATCGGGTCAGGTCAGGATTTTTTCTCGATTGGCTTTCATGGGTATCTATCCCGTTACCTTTTCAAGCTGGAATATGATTATACGCAATTGTCAAATAAATTGCAGGAGGTGTTCAATAAAACGGGAAATAATGGTTTAACTATCCAAATGGAAGTCTTTGTACATTTTAGGCCCGATATTTTCATCTCTAGTTAAACTGCCGGTTATTTATAAGAACAATGTGGCATCGAAAAGTTGAAACATGTGTAATTTTTATGCTATAATACGATGCTGTGTTTTTCTTTTAACTGATAGTTAAATTAACATGCTGTTTAACCGGAGATGAAAATACCGAGCCTTCAATGCAGAAATTATTCAGTTAAATAAATAATACTTCAATTTAAAATGAAATGCTATTTTATCGCTTAAATATGTAAAATGTACGATATTATAAAATGTAACGTATTAAGCGATACAGAAAAGCAAAAAAATTACTTTACTCACACAATATCATAAAATTTCTATTCAACCGTAATTTCAAAATATAAAATAAACTTGCGTGCTGTTAATCTGTGTATTAAATTGTTACTTTCAGTGACAGATAAATTCATATTTCATGGAAATGTCACATAAATCAATATTGCATGTAAATTAATTTATTGTATAAGCCATTTAATTCCATTTCGAGATAACAAAACAAGTACTATTACAACTGGGAGTAAATAATAAAGTACAGGTGTCTTATTTTAGATATTTTTTTAGGGTATTTCGGGAAATATTACTTATAGAGCAAAATCGTGTTTAATAGTCACCACAGAAATTTTCGATCTTCTTTTGTTTTTGCCTGTAGCTTAGGAATGTGCAAACGATTTTGCTCTATTCGTAATATTTCCAGAGATACTCTAAAAAAAAAAAAAAAAAAACATCGAAAATGAGACAGCCTGTATTTAGTTATCACCGAATAAATCTGTATATAATCATATTATGGTTTGTACTCAAAATAGTGGATGTATCACCAAAATAAAAATTATCAGGAAATAGTGTCAATTGTCAAATAAAGAGGTTAGTATTTAATATATTAGGTTCGCCCTCAAAACTATATGACCAAATTATTTGAAAATATTTTTTTAAAAATTGTAAATATGTCACCCGAAAATAGATATAAGCATAAGTTGAAAGTTTTTGTGGAAATAATTTAATAAAACTATATACGATCCGCCGGAAGCCAATCACTCCGCTTCGGTCCGTGATGGCTCCCATCGATGCTTAATATAACATCCCTAACTTTTCAGGGACGGCAAGAACTACATTAATTGTGATTTTAAATGGGATGAAGGAGAGGCTGGAATTTAAGATTGGATAAAAAATATTTCTGTTGGACTCTTTGTTTTCAAGTGATTCCCTTGTGTTCTGTGAAGACCATTCACTCATTAACTCTGAAGCCACTGTTAAGAAACGTGACATTGGCAAACGTTCGCGAAGTGTGTATTCATCCTTTATTTGCTGACAGATTTACTACTCTGCGAACGAAGTTATTATTTATGGACATATCTATCATTTCGAGAATGAAGCTTTTACTGATGAGATAAATTAGAGTGATACAAATTGACATTCACTTGGGCACCTATACATGAGACACTTTTAATTAAACTGAGAATAAAAATATTTCGGGATAGATCGATTAATTAGAGCATTCGATTGATGACAAATATAAACGTTGATGACAGAAAATATTATTCCCATAAAGTACTAATTGCAAACATAATTTGTATAGTTGTAAGTTGTTGAGAATGAAGTAATATTATCGGGTCCGGAACTTTAATCATCCTTGAAATGAGAAGTCCGGAATGCCGGAGTTGAAGCCGAGCGGGCTGCGTGTCTACTGTCGACTTGCGCGCCCTTTCAATAAGCCGACAGCAATTAAGAAAATAAAAACGTGTTTTCCAACAGCTTTCTCCAGCTTTACTGAGTGGCCTCTAACAACTTTTAACAGAGACAGAATTGTGTGTTTGGAGATGAAGTAATTATGCAGCTACTACTTATGTACAACAAAAATTCATTTCCATCACAGGAAATATATACTGCACATTAGTATAAAAATATCGAAAAATTAATTTTCTACATGAATTTCTTGACTGGATCGGATGTATATACCTAGATTGTGAATAAAATAATTTTCTGGATTTCAGTTACAAAAACTATTTATTTTCTGCCTCGACTACCCCTATTGCGTCATCATCAGGTGCTACTAAATATATTAATACATGGATAAATCTCAAGTCAATAAAATAATAAATTAACACACCTTAATACATAAAATAAAAACAAATAAATAAAAAATAAGTAAATATATGAAATAAAATGTACAAGTCAAAAATTGCTACCACGCAAGTTAAGGAAATAATAGCATATAATAATTATCCAAAGGGAATAATAAACAATTTACTAAATCAATGGCATATACAGCATAGTAACACCAATAAGGAAAAAAAACAACAATAAAAAATCTGATGTGGCCAGCACATGACCTCCCCCCAATTCCATAATTCAAATAGCAATGAGCTTTAAGTAAAGTATCACTTCCGGTTGATCGTTTGTCAATAAAATCTAATTTGTTGTTCCAATAAATAGAAAAGTCTGTAGCACGAAAATTTGGATATATTTTATTATGTTTTTCCTCAAAAATCTTTTAGAGCTCCGAATTAAGTACTACATCCGGATTATCATATTTAGTCAAAGTCTAATATGTTGTTTCAAATTATATTAGAGCTATAAATACAATATCAAATAAAACCATACTGACTGCAGTTCCGAGTACTTTATTTTCTTCTCCACATATAAATACAAAATTTGAGAAGTTTTGGATCATATTTTAATAGATTTTAAGATAAAATCGTCACACACACATTATTGTAAAAATCGGCATCAATTTCCTGGTACTCTAAAACGCAATGTTTGTAAATTCTTCGCCGTAAATGATCCATTTCGTAAATGTGTAGTTGTAAACTAATATTGATTTATAGTGCTGGAAACAAAGCATACTAAATCGGATCTTCCTGTAAATCTAATATGTATGTATGATGGAAAATATATTATTTTTACAAACCTTAATATCATTAGAATCACATATTTAAAACTATATTCTTCTTAACACCGTTTCCTTAATAATTTTAATGTAACTGCCTCCTGACATTTATTTAAATATGTCAAAATTGTTATTAAATTATTGTTTTTGCTTGATGCATAGGCAAGATGATGTATAAAAATAAATTATTTTGTAAATTTATATATAAAGTTATTTACTAAATGCTATTATCGTAGAATTGAAGATCGTACGATTATATTAAATTTTTATTAGTAAAAGTTGATGAAAAATTATATTCAACGCATTTTTTTTCAAGAAAAACTGTTAAATAAGTGATACTTCCGGTTATCCGATATACACTAAAAACTAATGAGCTCTTCCCACATTAGTATAGTATAGTTACACAAAATTTCAAAATTTTCTGATTAATGGTATTTCAGTAATCGGGTCCACAGGATCCACAGATACTCACATACACACACACACACACACACACTCTCACACACACACACACACACATATATATATATATATATATATATATATATATATATATATATATATATATACCTACAGACATCATTGTAAAAATGTTAAAATCTAATACTGGGGACATCAAAACGTGCTTATTCACGAAAATCTCTATATGCGATTTTTAGCACGATCCCTATACCTTCCTTACCTAGGGTAGCGGGAGGTACATAATTATTTCTTCCAATATAACTGTGTTATTGAGTCAAATTTCTTTTCTATATGTTTTATCACATTTTTTATAAATGGCAAAACAAATAATAAATAATGTAAATTATCGGTAATTAATAATATTATAGAAATCAAATCATCAAAATTTTAATAATGTACTAGACATTGAAGTACAATAAAGAATTATTATTATTATTATTACTATTATTATTATTATTATTATTATTATTATTATTATTATTATTATTATTATTCGATATTGTCAATTTACCCAAAAGTTAAAATTTAATTATAAGCTGTGTAAGTGGCCATAAATCGAATTATTGAGTTTATTTCGTTTCGGTTTTGTTTATTTAACTGGGAGATAAAATTTTAACCAGAGATTGTAAGATAGGCCTTATTGAGATAATATGTATAAAATAAAAAAGGATTTAAACATTTGTAAAATGATAGTTTACAAAAGTGAAAATAACATTAAATTTTAATCCTCATACTATAAATGAATATTTTACAATTTTTAAATTGCGGCAAACCAATAATCATTTATTCATAAATAAATGTCAAATGAAATATTAAGAAAGATGGATGGGCTATGATTAATGATGTAGAAAAGCTTCATTTTAAAATTAGTTTGCAATTCATTATTTGATAATTTAATTTTACATTTAATCACAGGTTATACAAAATTATATTTCTTTTATTTTATAAGTGTAAGGAATATATGTTATTTTTAAGGAATTATAACTTTCCTCGTCCAAGTTGCGTCGAATAATTCATTTTTAGTAAGTATTAACTTAGTTAATAAATAATACAAGAAAAGCTAGGGAGTTTTTGATTTATTTCTTTCGTTTCTTTGTTCTTGAGTTTTAATTCAGTCGATTTTGCAATAGCAGGCGTGCCGGCGCAGCAGAAAGTGAAAATGGGAGAAGGATTTGTTTTTATCGCAGAACAATCGTTATTTAATTATCAGCTTACGTCAGCAGGATAATGAAAGAGATATCTAATCCAGTCACAGTTTCTAGTGACATATTAGTCTCATTTGTTAATTGCCTGTATCATGAGAATAATCTGCTATCTCCTTAGTAAAAATAATAAAATTTATTGTTACTTCTGGATGCGGTTTACATATCTTCAAGATATTACAATTAAACTCTTTTGTAAACCATTTATAAAAATAAGAAAATACTTAACAATGTAACCCAGTTTACATATTTTTGCAGATGATATTATAAGCCATAGGTAACCAATTTGATAAAAAAATAACAATAATCGCGTGATCCAATTTTTAGGTATTTTGTGAAAGCGTACTGCAATTGCGATTTCTATTTTATCATTTGTGCAAACCAAAAAGCTCTATTACTTCTCATTTGAAAGTTATTACAAAATTTATATTTTTTCCTATATTTAGTGACCTATGTATTTTGCTCAAAGAGCAAAACCCACTAAAATGGTCCACTAATAAGACAACTTTTTCTAATTTAACCGACTTCATATCTCTTATATACTTCTCGCGATCCCTGTTTTTCTGGGACATCAGTACAAAATAACGTCACTCAAACTGTGGTCAGCAGGATATCCATAAAATATTACCAACAATTGAAATAAAACAGAAAAATATCGGGACTCAGAGTCGAATTGTGCAGTAGTTTTACGGTTGACATTATTTTGAAGCGAATATATGAAATGAAAAGTTAAGGAGCCACAAATTATGCCTGGGGCCTACAATAGATGTCCTAATGGGCCCCGTAAAGTGTAAGAAACTGTGCACTACCAAATACTAAAAGGCAGCATTCGATAAATTAATTAGATTGCTTACCTCTAATAAAATTAATGAACATTAAAGGCGTATTCAGACTCGCGAAATCACCAGCTTGAAACTACAAATTTAATCCAATGCAAAGCCATCGTGCAACGCCTCCGCGCAACAAATTCAAATACGTTCACAGTAACGAAATTACAACGTTACAATTTTCGATATTTGTGGTGTCAAATTCACCTCAAATTTGTATACGACACTTGTCAGTATTTGTTGTTTGGGATTTTTCATGAAAAAAGTAAGTATTGTAAACGTATTAGCTAAACCTAATATAATTATTGCAATATTGTTTTTCAATAAATGTAATGAAAATGATTGGTGCAATCAGTGACAAGAACGTTGCACAAGATTGAAATGTTTAGCGTTTGCATACTTTTCGTTTGAAGCAGATTCGTTGCATGAAACTAATGCACACGCATTTCTATTGGTCGAATGATTGCATAAGATTGAATTTGTAGTTTCAAGCTTGTGATTTCGGAAGTCTGAATGAACCTTAACAGTTAATATATAATTTATTTCCAATGTGACACATGGTAATGGTTATTTCAAAGTTCACAATGTGGAAAGTGCGTTTTAAATAGTGGATCAAATGCGTTCGGTTCTTATGGCTTACAAAATTGAAATGAATTGACGGTGACAGTTGATACTTGCTTTGGAGCATGAGCTAGATGGCCAGAAACTTATTAGACCTAAATGATTTCTTTGAATAAACGCATCTAAAACGTGTCGACGAAGAATTTCGATAATGTTCATTACAAGAACCGTGTATTCCGGGTATACGCAGAGTAGTACATCTATTTTTCATATTATATTATTTAAAAATATTTTTACTGTTATTCACTAACAAACAACTTAAAATAATAAACCGCAAACTTAAAACAAACTAACTTGAATGTAGAACAGTTTGCAATTCAAGCGATGCGAAAGAAAATAAAGTTATACTCAAGAGCAAATATTTGTCAAAGTGCACAACTGATGTGTGTACTTCTCTCCGCAAGACTATTATTTACCCACTTTTTCTAGTTCTTATGCAAAAAGAAATTCTAGGGCAGGCAATTCAGCATCTGTTATACTTTTAAGAAATTGCAATAAACTTTTCAGCTGTGTAAGCACTTTATCAAGAATTAAAGAGAAGTAACTAAAGAGCTAATTATTACTTTATATTCTATTGTTCATTTATACGGTACACAACACAAGTTTCTAAACAATAAATAATATAGAGTATGTAACTACATTTCTATGTCTCTCGAAGAGCTAAAATTGTTACTCAACAAATTTCATTTAGTACAAAGCAAATTCGTCCATGTAGAAATTTGTGACATAGGCGTTTTTCTTAGTAGAACAGTTTTTTAGAACTATTTTTTGTCATGTAAAACTTTACGCGATATTTCTGTAACTAACATTAATTAGATATAGTTTTAACACATCGTCATATTAAATTTACTCGGTTATCAAAAGAATAAGTTCACAAATTTTGATATTAAAAAATCTGATGTGGTCAACACAAAACCTCCCGCTATTTAATTTTTATTAATTTAAATACATACCTACGTATTTAGTAATGCTTCAAACTATATTATATTCCATTGCATATAACTATTGCTTTATTTACGATTTTCTTTATTATTTAATATGTCACTATTATTAATTTGAAGTGATTAGTTTTTTGACAATGACGTTTACCTGTCAGTTACATTCATTTGAAAAATAAACTGTGTAACAAAGGAATTGTGTTTATCTTAGGCTTCGGGATTAAAAAAAGAAAGATGATTTTTAAATTTATCTGTAAAATATATAGAAAAAGTGTTAATGTATACCTGTACAAAATTCAATAATCTATAATTTTCCAATGACATTAAAAGCGAAAAAATGGCATTTAATGGTATTTTTTGAAGAAAAACCATTATGAGCTTCAAATAAAGTACCATTTCCGTTTATCCGATTTACACCAAAATCTAATGGCTTCTATTCCTATTAGAATAGGGTACAAATACAAGGTTTCAGAATTTTCTGAATGATAGTATTTGAGTTAGAGTGCAAACAAAATTCGTACACATACACACACACACACACACACACACACACACACACACACACATACACACATACACACATACACACATACACACATACACACATACACACATAATCGTGAAAATGTTAAAATTGGATTCTATTGACCTTAAAACGTGGTCACTTACTAAAACCTCGATACATTAAAAAATAAGTATTATAAGACAATCGGTTAACATATAAGTCCAAGTTTCACAAAAGACGAGTGGGATATCATGCTTTGTGAAACAAGTTTTTATACTATTTTTTCTATTAACGCAATTTTATTATTTTTCGACTTTCCGGGCGGGGACTCTACCACTGAGCCAAGAGTTAGCGGCGATAATTTGATTTTTAATGCGCTAGATTGTCATTTTCTGTAAAACTGAATGGCAAGTTTCGTCTATATAATCGTTTTTACAAGCTAACTGAATGTGTCACGGCCTCTGCCTAATATGAATTACGAAATCGATGATAGCGACTGAATAAATTTTGAGAAATCAACTGACCTCGCCGGGAGTCGAATCTGGGACTTCCCACTTGCCAAGTTAGAATTCTATCACTGAGCTACGGGCAAAGACAGTTGATTTTTAATGCATTCACTTGTGTATAGGAGGTCCCGGGTTCGAGTCCCGGCGAGGTAAGTTGATTTTTCAAAATTTATTAAAATTGAATACTTCTTCGACGTCAGTCGCTATTATCGATTTCTTAATTGTAATTAATAGTAATATTCAGACACAAAATAAATAATGATGATATTTTCCAATTGTTAAAATATTACTAATACATTTATTTTTAAATATTCTTTAGAGATATTTAGCTATAGAGCTACTGGAATTCAGTTCGCTGGGGGTACTTTTTGTTTTATCAATACATCAATGTTCGTAATAACTAAACTTCTATTCCTACTGGCGTTAATTTTCAAAGTGTTGCAGGAAAAGGGATGTACGAGGGTACGAGTGAACGACTTTAGCACCTCTGTCGGCCAAACACGTAACAAAGGCACATACGTGATATTCGCGCATGCGTGTTCTACTCACGTAGACTAAAAGAACTAAAGCATACCAATTAGAATTGAAATTATGATATTTGATTTTCGTACTTTTGTAGAGAAAAAGAAGAATCGTGATAGAGAAGGTATCCATGTTGCTTTTACATGTTAAGTGTGGAACAATCAACGGGAGTCCCGGTGGTATGTAATGTGAGTTATTGTAGAGGGAACTGCTAGTTTATTTTCAAAACTTTGATTAATAAATTCTCAGATTTAAATGATTTAACTGTAAGTGAACACGATATTTTTGCAGAGCTCGTCGTAGAGCTTTCGTTCAACTGTTTCATTCAAATTTAAGACAAATAATAAAATTCTGATGTGGCCAACACGAAACCTCCTGCTATTTCATTTTTATTAATTTAAATACATATCTACGTATTTAGTAATGCTTCAAACTATATTGTTCCATTGCATATAACTATTGCTTTATTTAAGATTTTATTTATTATTTAATATGTCACTATTATTAATTTTTGACAATGACGTTTACCTGTCAGTTACATTCATTGGAAAAATAAACTGTGTAACAAAGGAATTGTGTTTATCTTAGGTTTCGGGATTAAAAAAGAAAAATGATTTTTAAATTTATCTGTAAAATGTATAGAAAAAGTATTAAGGTATACCTGTACAAAATTCAATAATCTATAATTTTCCAATGACATAAAATGCGAAAAAATGGCATTTAATAGTATTTTTTGAAGAAAAACCATTATGAGCTTCAAGTAAAGTGCCATTTTCGTTTATCCGATTTACACCAAAATCTAATGGCTCCTATTCCTATTAAAATAGGGTAGAAATACAAGGTTTCAGAATTTTCTGAATGATAGTATTTGAGTTAGAGTGCAAACAAAATTCGTACACATACACACATACACACACACACACACACACACACACACACACACACACACACACACACACATACATACATACATACATACATACATACATATACATACATACATACATACATACATACATACATACATACATACATACATACATACATACATACATACATACAGACATCATCGTGAAAATGTTAAAATTGGATTCTAGGGACATTAAAACGTAGTCATTTATTAAAATCTCGATATGTGATTTTTAGCACGATCCCTATACCTCCCTTACCAAGGGTAGCGAGAGGTAAAAAATAATACACTTTCCAATATCTCATTGTTATATGAAATATACATACAATCGCTCATAGAAAATAAAATACTTTTTATTTATATAAAACATCTATTTTCACATTCCCATATTTTATAACCGCCAAAGTCTGTTAAATATTTACTACATTGACATAAAATAATAGCAAAAATCAAGTCCAGTTCGATTCAATTTCGATTCTATAATTGTCAGGGTACCTTATTTGAATGTATAACTGACCGGTCCGCAATCAAATCCTTGCATACTCAATTTCATAAATAAATCGCCGGTTTCCAACCATGGACCCAAAGCAGACCTAAACTCGATTCCGGAGCAAATAATTTAATATTGATTTCGGAATCTAAATTTTGGATCCGTGACATAGCTGGATTATATACGTATTATAATTCAGCATACATAGATGAATAAGTCAGTTATTAATATGAACGCATAAATTTATAATTTATTATATATTTACAGTTGAACCCAAAAATAAGTTTGGATAATTATAACGCAATAGTTCTGGAATCATATACTTAGTACTACTCTTTTTTTTTGTTATTGGCAGTTGTAACATAAGCATTACAAAAAACTATTCAATAAATGTAATACAAAATTAGTATGTCTTTTTATACACATACGATTTCTTGCTAATTTTAATTACAATTAAAAATATTTTAAAAATGAAGACCGAAAAACTGGGACCACAAAATTGAAGAAATACTAATATTATTATTATTATTATTATTATTAATAATAATGATAACAATAACTCTTTATTGTATATTAACACATTATAATATATTAAGGGGGTAAATCAATTCGAACCCGAAACCCTTGGGTCGTGATTCAGCTACGTTGCCTGCTACACCACCACCACTACCGGGGTCGGTACATTGAACAAATATTGAAGGTGCATAAAAATTGATAACACTGTGTTATTCTGATAAAGTCGGCATTGTGAGTGTGATGATTAATATTAAAAATCTGCAAGTTTTATAAATGAAATTAAGTCAAAAATTACATTAATGCGGAGCCATATTTGCTATTTAATCGAAATATAAACATTGAGTAAACAAATTTACGGTATCAGTGCATTTTAAATCAATTTAAAAAGTCGAGGTCGTAGCTCAAGGTTGGCGTTGGGTATGAATTTAGCAAGATTTTACCCAGCGCGCGGTTAAGTCAGACCATTTGTATTCAAAAATCATTGTTGCCAACTGTATCGAAAATTAAACCTGGCACAAGGCGACCGTCGAGGGCATCAAACTGTTGTTAGATCCAATAAATATATTAACAAGCTTCAGTCAACAATGAACAACACAGGGATATGAAACAAAAAATTACGAAATAAAAAAGAACTTAACAATAAAGGTGCCCAACTTGAAACATTGAAACAAAAATTATACGAGAAAGGAATATAATTATATATGGACTCCCTGAAGATAGAAATGCGATACTGGAGAAAAAAAAAATAATAAAACTAATGAAGGAAATACTTAAAATTAATATCACTGGAGAGAGAATTGAGGATGTAAAATTATTAGGAAAATACACAGAAAACAAAATTATACATATATTGCTAGAATTAAACTCAAAGCGATTGAAAAAAAAAAAAATTTTGCAAACGTAAAATTATTAATAGGAAGCAGGATATTTATTGAATAGTATTTTAATCCAAAAGTGCAAGAAGAGAGGAAGACTAAAAATACTCATGTTAAAAGCAAAAAGAGACGGTTAGAAAACTAATGCTAGAACAGACTGCTATCGGAACACCATACACTATTCATGATCTGGAAAATTCAAATAGTGCTGGAAAATCGCTGAGAAGCTTTGAACCTGTCAAGAAAATCAATATCTCTTCAAGAATTAAATATCAATAGTTCTGAAGATACAGAGGAGGATGAAAATATAAACACAAATGAGATGAACTTTTGAATAAAACAAACACTGGTTGGAAAATGAACAAAATCAAAAAAGTGAAAACATTAAAGCCCCCAATAAACAAGACAATAAAAAAAGAAAGAAGCGGCTATAATACCAGTAACAGGACCCATGGACAAGCCCATTGAAACCAGATCATGTACAAACTCAGAAAACTAAGAAAAGCTACATTAATACCAAGTGAATAAAATTAAATTATGTTTTGGAATATTCAGGACAATAACATCATTTTTAGACTCAAGAATCAAGAAGAACATTTTTTAATGCAACATGAAATCATATGAATCTGTGAGACATGGACCAATTATAAATTAACAGACAACCCTTCTTTCTAAAAGGCTATAACATGTACCAGCAAACTGCCACCAGACAGGCAAATACAGAACGTGCGAGCGGTGAAATCACAATTTTTACTAAAGAGTAAGTCAACAATATAACAATACTTGAACAAGAAACGCACAGATATATATTTACTTTTCATACTTATATTATTATATAGTACTTCTAAACTCATTTTCGGAAACTTTGGAGTAGATAATGGATAACTTTCCAAATCATTCTGAATCAGAATTGCTCAATCAAATACATAGTTGTGAAGACTTAATAGAAGTAATGGAAAAAGAAAATCATTTCATTATAAATGGAAGAAATCGCAACGACTCGCCCAAAATATACCTATAAAAGCCATAATGGGAAAAGCACTATTGATCTTATATGGGTTGATATAAGGGCTACACAAATAATTGTAGATTTCTTTGTATATGAAGATATAATTGTTTCTGATCACCGAATATGTTCACTTAAGATAATATTTTTTTTTTTTTATTTCGTGACCAAGCCGTACAATATAATAGACAGACAAAGTACATAAGAATAATGACAATCCTGAAAAAAACTCTATCCAAAATAAAATGGGACAACGCAAAAACATAACAATTTACTAAGAACTTGGTGCAAACAAAACAGATAATTACAAGTAATTCATGCATCAATGAAAGCTATATACATATTAAAGACGAAATCATATCTTCTTCCACTGAGATAGGTCTAATAAAAAGCATAAAAATATCAAATTACACTAAATGACACTAGTGCACAACTAAAATCTCAAGTAAGAAACCAAAAATCGACATCTGAATACCTGCTAGCAAAAAAAAAAAACTTACAAAAATCATAGTAGGTATTCAACCAAAGAATGCCTTTAAAAAATATAATAAATGAATTAAAAACAATAAAAGATCAAACCCAATTTTGGAAAATTATAAAAACTCTGAATTACTCAAACTACTCAACAAACCCCATAAGTGTAGATGAATGGACTGAATACTTTAAAAATCGTTCCTGATTAGATATGTACAGATAGGGCTATTCATTGATGTACGCTGTACGCTATCCTTATTTGGATAATAACATAACAAGAGAAGAATTTAACTACAGGCGTGTTCTTCGGACTGTGATTGTGATTTTCTAAATAATGATTTGTTCAATAATGATTCCTTCAAATCATGATTAAATTTAATTCCAAAGAAACAACAAAATCAACTTGATCAACGCGCGAACGTCAAATGATAAATCAGCTGTTTTGATTGAGGTAATACCCAAATCGAAAATAGTTTAAAGATGGATTGTGCTGAAGCAGAAATAATATTTTTGGTATGGAATGTGAAGTAAAATATGAAAACACGTTTCTTTAACTTTTTTTTTGTACTGTGCATTGTCAACCAACAATGAATTATCTGTGATAAAAAACGAAACAATTTCTAAATATATTCTTAACACAACAAAACCTCACATATTTTCTTTACCGGCCACATTCCAATATTTCATTGCTTGCTTTTTCCGCCATTTTCAAATATTTTGTTATTTGAATCACAGTAATCATGCGAAAAGACTGATTCAGAAGGGAAAGGGGAATGGCGTGTTGCGATCACAAAATGAAAGAGTGGGGATAACGAATAACGAACGAAAAAACAATTTTCTTTTTGATCATGTTCACTTTGTTCAATTTTATCACGAATCACAAAGAAGAACATGCATAGACAATTTGCTCATTGTAAACACAATAGTAATTTACGTAACAAGACCTGAAAGTGATACTTTACTGGGTGAGCAAGCATATTCCAGAGCGAGCCGTAGGCGAGCTTTGGAAGCTTGTGAGCCCAGTATAGACACTTTCAGGTCATGTTGGGTACAATATTTTTTTTGCGATCCTGAAAAAAGAATAAAAAAGTATTATTTTATATTTTACTGCGAGCAAATAAGATATAAATAAACAACTGATCTCCATGGAAACATTTAGCTTTACCGGTCCCGGGATCGGTAAAGTACTTTCGATCCCTTACAGACAACTTTCCGAGCTAGCTCAGCAAAGAAGGACTTTCCGGTCTAAATAGTGATCAGAAAGAGCTTATTTTCTGGGCGATCGCGAAAAAACATACAAACTTAAATCTTAAAAAACAGAAATAATGTGTATTCCAAATTTATAGACTTCTCAAGAGAGGTCGGTTCAGTTACACACCACATCTTACGGGAGAAAATTTTTCAACGTGGAATAAGTGGAAAAATTGTGCATCATCTCCGTAACATTTACAAAGCAGCATCAATACAAACGAATATACACAGATAATGACAAATCAGAAATAATAAGTATTAAATCAAAAATAATAATAAACCTTTCTTCACTAATATTAGTGAAGAAAGGTTTATTATTATTTTTGATTTAATTTATATCTTCACGTTTACTCAAATAATTAATTAAGTATAATAAGTATTGTTTTATGTAAACGTCATTGTTACATTTGTACAGGTTTTACAAAATAATTGTGTGGATTTGGAATTTTAAACGTTATATGTAACTATTTAAGAACGATTATTTATTGAATTCTGCGTGATTTTGTTTATAATTTGCAGCATTTCTCAAAAATTAATGCAATTTTCGTGGATGAAAGTATTGGTGTCAAAATTTATTAAAGTGTCAACTGTCTAAGGTGAAATTGATGAGTAAAAGTTCAGATTGAAACGTCCTCCTCGAAACCCTGGGTATTAACTTTGAACCAGTACATACATAATTCTGCAACGGCCAACTAGTTTTGAAGAAACATCGGGAGATGCATTTGTATTGTATAATGTTGCATTCTTGTATACTACTAGTTAGATACGAATAAATTATAAATAATTTCCACTCCCATTGCTCACTTTCAAAGATTTATATACGAGAATATTATTTTAATTCATTTATCATTATGAAATAGTTTCACAAAATAAAGTTTAACAACTTTCATAATAGAACAAAAATTAATTCGTGAATGATAATATGTAAGCCGTTTTATAAAACGATTCATATTATACTCCGACAGGAATTACAGGTTTTATACGAAGAAATCATGAATTATGTAATGACTATTAATGGTAAGGTAAGTATGGGTGTTACATTGAAAAAGATGGATTATTCCATTCTAAAATACATGTATTCTAGAGTCTAGATGTATACTATACGCAGCTATTCGTTAGGAAATTATAGTTACTGCGTTATGAGAAATAAATTTAAATTTCGCTGAAATTTTTAAACTTTGAAATTGTTAATATTTATTGTACTAGGTCAAGAGTCGATAAGTGCAAGTATAAAATTTAATTATTGTATCATTCAAAACATCAAAAGTGTGAAATTGAAAGAGTGTAAATAAGGAGAATAGTAGGTTTAGGGATAAAGGACGTTTATTAGGTATCAAGTAGACGCCATGCTATAAGATTTCTTTCAGCGTCCGATTTCACAGGTTGAAAGAGGAGCATTTTATCTTGGCTACACGTCACTGGATCCGCAGAGATCAGAACGTAAGACGCAGTGTAGTGAGCGACTTGGAAAACCCATTAATAGAACCCTCACACACTGTTTGCTTAAGTAACACTCCTTATCTCTTTTATCGCCTTTCGTGCCATGCCACTTCTTATAAATTCAATTTATTTACGGTCAAATACTAGATTTATCGATTTTCACACAGTAATTTCATTAGTACTAGCTAGAAACACTGACGGCTGAAATTTATTTGCAAAGTGCATGATAGATTGAAGTATTTCACTTTAAAAAATTAGTTGTTTGGGTTTAATACTTTCACGTTCATAAGGCCCGTAAATTAATTTAATTTTTTACTTAAGAATATATTTTCAGTAATAACAATAGTACTGTAATTATTATACCGACATAAAAAACAACTATTTGTATTTTGAAGATTTCATATTTCAAATAGAATAATTCTGTTATACTATTAAAATATGCATTGAATACAAGAGTGGTTACATAATTAAATGACGGTTTAACATTATTTAGTTCCCGTAACATAAAACTTTTATTTATTTATTCGATACAATTTTTGAATACCATAGTAGATTATAACCATAGCGGCAACAGTAATATTCCATTGCAACCAGTATTACATATGTATTCCGCAGGCGAATTACCGTCTTTATATAATATTCCTATTAGTTTTCAAAATACCTACTCGCACAACAAAACCTAACCTAACAGAAAACTCGGCCCACATTAAAGTTGGTTTCAAACTAGTTACTAATCCTTTTGAATTCGGCTACCGATGCTCGATGTATTTACAAAATGACAATTGTTCGTAGATTTCACATAAAATTAATAAATCCCAGGTTTTGTAGGTCCAATCCTAGAATTTCCTCATTTTCGGGCATTTATAATGACACACATTTTCAAAAAAATTAAGTTTAAGTATACGTAAAAAAAGTACTTTATAGTAAAAATAAATCTATGTTGTATTTGAGGATATACCTACATTACTTAAATAGTTGCATTTATATGTTCACTTATCCAACTTTCGATACGGTAATAACTTTATTAAAAGCGCAGTTTTTGCGTTTCGCACTTAATAATTAGGTATATTTCATAATTCAAGTTTCAATGGTATATATTATCAAAATACAATTATTATCGAAGTTAAATGAGAAATAATAAGTTACTTATATAATGTTAATAAATAAAAATTAATGATTTCACAAAACAGCTAATCATTTTTAATTGTTGCAAAGTCACAAATTTATTAACTTCATAATTTTATACTCATCTAAAATGTGCTTTATTAAAAGCAAATTTTGGATAGAGTGATTCTCATTCTCCGTAACCTTTACCGGGTTAAGATTGTCAGTCTGTAGATTGGGGTAATAAAACAGAAAATTAATAAGCACGATATTTCTTTACACAATAATGAACATTAACTATCGATTGTACACAGTACCAATTATGTACATTGGTGGTGAGAAAAATGATTGATAGGTAAAATTAATTCCGCGTACGCTGGATTTGTAATTACAGTAATGCCTCAATGTAATATTTATAAACAGTTAATTTTGTACGTTAATTAAAACTCCAGGCTTATGGTTGGATTTCATAAACTGAATACAAGATTTTAAAATGAATATTTTGCTCACGGTTTATGGAAACGATTTTGCTTTTTAAATTGTTACATGTCACTATAATTACAATCATTTTCAATTTTACGTATACTAAACGACAAATAGGTTAATAGTTATGTATTTACATATGACAGGCAATTAGTAATTTGTTATAAATTAATATATTCCGAAGCAACTAATATTTTATGACAAATTATTTTAGATTCGATTGTTAATCAAAAGCACTTATCGCATACATAAACTAACGTACGAGCAGCTGCTCTGACATGGATATTTATGTATGTCTTTATGGTCGCCATTACCTCATGATAATCAAAATTTATCTAGTGCATATGACCATAAATGGTGAGATGTAAAATTAAATTAAAAATCAGCATTTATCAGTAACCCTGTTTTGCATTATACTTTGTATTGGTAGAATATATTATTAGTTCAATAACTAGTTCTCCATCTTCTTCTGGTGGCAAAGTGTTTTAAATTGTAATTTATTTTTCTTCGTTTTTCAATTTAAAAATTTAAACTTTTTCATTCATATATTTGTAATGCTGTTTCATTTAACTAAGAAATTCTCTTAAACGTATGTCTTTCTCCATTGTATAATTTGACGAGGGCTGGTGACTGACAATTTCTTCGAAACCGGTACCCAATTACTGAATAAATAAAAACCTTTACTGTAATCGTTATACTACATCCAATTCTACAGTACCATGAACGTTTTATTAATCATAATAAAACATCCAAGTTTTTCACACTAGAAACTTTATTTTCAACTAGCTCCGATACTATTTCTCTTCCAAGGTTCTTCGTTGACCTGCGCACTATGTGAACAATACAATAATAGCAACACAGGTAACACACAAACTTAAAAATATTTTGTTTGGAAATATAGCAATGCTCATTAGTGGTGAGCGTTATTTCACGAATTGTGATTTAGTCATAAACACTGAAAAATCGTTACTGCTAGTTAACTTTTCGCAAAGCAGTGTTTCGTGATCACAGTTTTATAGTCACCGGTCGCGTAACAGAGTAGTACATTTACGATTTTTAACAAATATTCTTGAATAGCCGAATTCAGTTCTTAATTCACAATAGCGCTTTTCCAGTCGTTGGTAAGTATATATACGTTTAAGAAACAGTGCGTTGTACTACTATCTACTACAGTTTAAAATCACAGATATTTAAGAGCAGCAAACACAAATCACACTGTGATTCTAAAGTATCAGTTTCGCTCACCACTAAAGCTCATGCTTAAAGTGTATTTAATATTTTCTTGTAATAATGTCTCAAAATTTACGTCAGTTCCTCTTCTTGTTCATTTTTCAACAAGTGTCCATAACTTTATGTCAAATTTGGCTAAAACTATTTTCCTGCATATTTTATGCATACCAATATATCTTCTAACCAGAAAAAGTTTCTGAAATTGTAAAACAGGGTTTAGCACTTTCAGAATTCAATTTTTTTTTCTTTTATCGCCGCGGCCAAAATAGTAGTACGATAATCGCTTAAAGTATTTGCTGGTGCTTAATCGGCTAGTCGCGTGTAGTATTAGTTGCGCGAATAGTAGCGGACCATTGAAATATATGGAAGCCTTCATGCCGAGCTACTTTTTTTCTCATTTTACAAGAGCAAAGAAAAAATAAAGTCATATATTCTAAGAATGAGTAGTCCCAAAACTTATTTACAGTTTGAATCATTGTGATATATATTTTTTTTTTAACTATAAATACAATAGTACGAATTCAATGTGAACCTCCAGGCTTGTCAGGCAATTTGCAATTACAGTAGTTGCTGTACAGTCACTGCACTAGTTCAACACTCAGGGGTACGTTCCGAATCGCTACAGTGTAATGCTCAGTATTTCAGTATCTAACAAACAAAATGTCGTCGTCTCGAATCGAGTGATTCTTTTCGACTAAACATTCACCCGTTCCGAATAATTACGGGTAATACCTAGGCAACCACTATTCCAAGTCGTTGTTAAAGCTTTGACATTTAGTAAATAAGTACATTTTGTTTAAAATCTTATTTCCTTTGTTTGTTTTGAATTTATATTTCAAAGAAAATTAGATATGAAATCCAAACTAAATGCGCAAAAAGACATTGCAAGCAAGCAATACAGTATTATTTTCAAGCTTGTTATGAATACTATTTTTTACACGTCCACAAAAAATATCAAGTATTTTCTAGAATTTTATTACAAATAACAATACCTACTCTTTTCTTCAAACCATCAACCATTGCAACAAACAAAGCAAAGCTGCCTAGCTGTGCTGATTTGGTCTAACCATTGCGACATAACCATATCGTGCTAGAACGATATTCATATCATGAGAGTGTACGATATTTTCAACTTTCTTAAGTAGGCTGGCACGATATATATTATTCTGAGAAGCGGTCGTAAAGTTTTATATTAATTTTACTTGACCTAACATAAGAGTGCCAAGTATGAAAAAATGGATTCACGTAATTTTTTACGTAGAATTAGGATGCCATGAAAGAAATAGGTGAATATTAAATATACGCAAATTTATTGTGAATGTTGACATATAATAAAAAATATATATGATCAATTAAACAAACAAAGCATTTGCTTATTTCATTCATATCATTCTAATTCTATAAAAATATAAAACTTCAAATGCATGTGTCTCAAAAAAAAAACCTTATGTGAAGGTACACACTATTATCGTTGAATTCAGAAATAAATTCTCGAGAGAATAAGCAAATAAAAAATATATGGTCTTATTAAAAAAAAAGTTTGATCCTATATTTTGGGAAAACCTGATAATTTATTTCACCAATTTTCTAATTTAATATGGCACAGTTTTGCTCATTTATTCAAACTAGTATCTCTCCAATAAAAAAATTACAATGAAACATCCTGTGTTTGCAAAAATATTAAATGTATAATGGTTCGTATCTACCAGTATTTCAGCCTTCAGAAGTGGCGCCCTTTTCTATGACAATTGAAATGGCGCCGGGTCCGAGAGACCCGTGTCAAAAAATACTACCCGGGTAGTTTCTAAAAAAATTCTTCTAAATATTATTTTTTTTAAATTTTTGATAGAACTAATATTGAAGAAGATAAAATTCTACATCTGATACATATAAAATTTTTATTATCTCTTTTATAAATTTAGAGATAAAGAGTACGCTAAAATACACTAAAGTAGCCAGTTGACAAATTAGAATGTTTATAACATATATAAACGACAGACGTCGGGGTCAAAAATCAAAAGTATTAGTTACATTTTGAAAGCTTTTTCTGGGAAGCATATTTAATCTTTCTTATTGTTTTATTAATTAAATATTTAAAATTATGGGTAATATGCATATATCCATTAGAAATACCGCTGATCTTGTTAATGAATTGGAAGAATCTCCGACATTTAGGAACTACATACAATAAAAAACAATATTTGGGTAAAGTTCTGCAATATTTACCTTCCGTCACCTTTAGGTAAGGAAGGTATTGTCTTTGGTCAAAAAATTCGGTGGTGAGTTTTTAATGAATAAGCACGTTTTAGGGTCCCTACAATACGAATTTACTATTTTTAAGATGATGTCTGTATGTATGTGTGTGTGTCCGTGTGTGACAAATTTTTCTCCGACGATAACTCCAATACTACAATTCTAAAAATTATAATTCTTTCGTATTCCTCTTCTGTACAACCATATGAAGAGTTGATTAGATTTTGGTTATAATTGATCCACCGAAAGTACCCTTATTTGAAGTTTTTAACAGTTTTTCTTAAAAAACGCAGTTAAATATTATTTTTTGGTATTTTGTTATTATATATATTAAAGAAAATAATATTCTCTATACGGTTTGATTATACATTTTCCTTCATATTCAATAGATGTAGATTTAAAGCGTTATAAAAAAAATTAATTTTTAAAAATTAGTTAGCTTTGCTATTTCTCATGGAAACAGCTGAGATATTCAAAAAAATTTAATTGACAGATGTCAGATGCAAGTGCTAAACCAAATATAGAAAGTATAGGATCTAAAATTGATATGTCATAGTGTTCCTCGCAAGTGACTTGCAGAGAAAGGCCAAAGAGAAGATGGAAGGACTGTATAGCAGAAGACTTGAGAAAGGAAGGACTGTGTGAAGAAGATGCGTTGGACAGGAATGAGTGGAAGAGAAGAGGAAACAGGGACCCCTAATAAAATAGGGGAAAACTGAAGAATAAATAAAGGAACTGTCAAGTGTATTTTACTTAGTGTATGTTTATGTTATAATTTTATTGGATTTATAGAACCTTTTTAAATGAACTTTTGGTATGGAACTTGTAAAAAATAGTTCGATTTTACATGATATTATATAGAATCTGTTCCAAGGACCTTTTGGTATGGGATTTGTACAAAATACATCGAATTGACGGAAGGTCTTGTGCTGGCCACAACAGATTTTTTTGTTATAGTACGACGGTTCGATAACGAAGTACAATACAATACTTATATAACATAAAATGGAAATGGCGAGAGGTCTTGTGCTGGCCACAACACAATTTTTCTATGAAAACAAACATTTTAAATAAAAAATTAAACAAATAAATATTTAATTCTCAAAATATAAACCAACAAAAAAATTCTTGGTATGTTATAGAATAAGTCGTGTCTGTCAGATTGGGCTCCACCCTCAAAGGATTAAAATATAATAATATTTAAATGTACCTAAGTTTATATTCTAAGAATTCCACAAATAATCTTGACATCCAAATAAATTTTCTTTATTTGTATATAAAAATGTAATATGTACCTACTCGTATATGCAGCATATTTTTCATTTACTGCGAAGATGATATATTTAGAAGTCACAAAGTACATTTTTCTACAAAAAAAAAAAAAAATACTTTCAAATACGGAATAAATGAGCCTTTTAGCAGGAAGGATTTTCTCCTGGGTTTTAAAAATTACTGCGCATAATAAGGGCTTGTATGTAAGCGGGAACAAAGATTCATAAATATACATAACATATGAATATTCATATGAAATGCGCCAAGTTACATAAAGATTAAAACCTGGATTATGCTTGCTTTTACTTCGAAACACAAAAGAATATATTTATAACATCTAATTAGTAGACCAAATGAATTATTACTCACGTACTATTACACAGGAAACTTTGTTAGCAATATGCCAAAGTCCTTCAGAACGCCATTAAAGAAAAATCACGATATTATTTTAATATGAAGATTTATACCCTGATACAATAATTACAATGTGCGTGCACAACTTACTTTATGATTTAAATCCAATTTAAAGTTAATATATTATACTTCTCATTATTAGAAATAATTATTACTGTTCAATACTTGATGAAAGACACTTATACGACTATTTTTGTTGGATCTAATTGTGGAGAAAGACAGGTAATGAATAATGAAATGATAAAAATAGTATTCAACAATTATTGGACAGATGATAATGTATAAAAATAAAATATATTTTTTCATTGTGTCGATGACAAATGGAGTAGTTTGCTTGTTAACCACATTGTTTTATAGAGTGTCAAAAAAGGCTGAAGCGTGCAGCTCTGTACGATTTTGACATTAGCCGCTTACTTAGTATGACAGCATGAATATAGCCCTGGACGTACCTTTCGAACTTTGTTAGCTGTCAACCATATTTTTACGTTCAGCCGAACAAAAATGTGCTTCAAGAAGAAATTTCCGACGCTCTTTATTAAAAGCTACAATGCATGAAACTAAAGATTTTTCACGAAGGTATGCGAAATAAATATCAATGATATTATGCACCTACAGCAATGATATTATGCAAATGTCATGCACCTGTCATTATCTGTTATATGTGGAATATAGTTTTAATTATTTATGAAAAATTAAAATATAATTTTGACATTATTTTAGAACAAAAGTTGTCATGTGACCCTCAGCCATTTTTGATCACTCTGTAGAAGAATTTATATTAATATCAATGTTAAGGTGAAAAAAAAAACTTTTTGCTGCAAGGCGTGCAAAAAAGTATACTTTAATTTTCAAATGTTAGTTTATTTTTTTACACTGCCATAGAAATATTTATGGTACAAGCAAAAAGTAATAATTAAAGAAATTTTATCTGCCCTCATGATTAAAGTGTTTCTTTATTAGTAAGATTTTCATATATAAAGTGTTACTTTAAAACGAATTTCGGGAAAAAATCTATATAAATTATACAAAACTTAAGAATAAAATCTTTGTGAATAAAAAATTTTATTTTAATTTTTTGATATATCTATTCAATTTAATGAAGTTTGAGATCCAACAACACAATAAAGGTTAAAATATTCAAAGATCAATATCTCAAAAAGAAACTCGCAACATTTTTCACAATTACCTGGTTGAAATTTGGAAGGTGATAAACCTTAATCAAAATAAGAGACAAGAAAATTGGAAAAATAGTAATAATCATACATGTCAACACATATGTATTCGTATATATTTAGTGCAATTATCGAATGTGAACCGTACCTACTTCTATCATTTTCAAACATGATTATCTATTGACTTATTCAACTATAGGTAAATCTTTGTCGAAATGTAATAAATAGATGTAGATTACAATTCTCGCAATTTCGACCCAACCTTGAAAGAAATGGAAGTCAGTGCTGGAACAGGGAGTGTAAACACTAAAGAACAAAGAAAAACGAAAGTCGTTAAGCACGAACCAGCAGGGTAATTAAAATCCCAGTTAATTTACAAGGGTAAATAAAAACCCAGCCGTGCACAAATGAACTCAGTGCGCTGCTAAACCGGATGTATTCATAGGACTTGTTGCACTCTATTGATATTTATTGATAGTGCACCGTCAATATAATAAATGCTGGGCAAGCTTTAAATTGCTAACTCAACAATTTTTCCATGAAAACAAAAAACATCTCACATTTTTCATTCAAAATATCGTCACACTCAAAAAGAGTGTACCTACCTATACATGTAAATTTTTTAATACGCTCGTACACATTTGATATGTGGATTACATTTTGCGTTATGTTATGTGTAACAAATGTGCAATATAGTTGGCAGTTTGTATCATCGGAACTTCAATATTCATTAAAATTATTTCATGTTTGTATGAACGTAAATTGAAAAACGTAAATTTTAATTTCGCCTGGAAAATTCTGTAAATAATTTGAAAAGTGGAAAGTACAAAAAGAAGATATAATATTACCAGATTATTACAAAAAAAAAAACAAGTTTTGTTATAATAATAATAATAATAATAATAATAATAAATAATAAGAAATAATAATTAATAATAATTAATAATAAATAATAATACTTAATAATAATAATAGCTAATAATAATAATAAATAATAATAATATTTTTAGGTTTATGGTAAGTCTACTATGGTCATTAGCCTTTACCTCGAAGTAGAATTATACAATAAAATTATTATTATAATTTTCTAGACGTCACGTATTTATAATAATAATAAATAATAATAATTATTATTATTATTAATAATAATATTTATTGAGCGCTAATATACATACAAGTATTTACACAAGTCAGTAAAGAGAGAAATACTACATCGAAAGAAAAATTAATAAACAAGTTTCAACTTACATAAATTCAGATGTTGTAAATGGCGCGTTTTCCATAAGTATTTGTTTTATTGTAATTTTGAATAGGCTATTCCACGATATTTTTTTTATTTTTTTATCTTGAACTACGTAAGTATGTAAGACAATATGTGAAAATCCGAATTTAAAATTCCTCCAAATAAGCGAGATATTGAGATATGAATTATAAATTTCATTTGTGACGTAGGTAATGTGGGTATACCAGAAGTAAACAAACAGTGGTTCAGAGACTTACGAGAAAATGTTGAGCAAATTACAAAATAATGTATATTTGAATTGTAATATTATATTTTATTATTAGGGAAAGAAAATATATTATTGCAATTAATTTATTTTACTTTTTATCTTATTTAAAAAAAAAAAACATTTTGACATTCTTGAAGCGCATGGTTGGTGACTCACGATTTCAAACAAATTTCAAAGGAGTGCAGTAGATAGCTCAACGAACATGCAAAGACAAGAAAATCACCCGAACACATATCCGACACACCCGAATAATTATATTCTTAGTTGTAGCGAAATCAGAGCGGAGCTCCATACAGTCGGTGTTCAAACTTAAATCCTATTTTCTTAAACACCCGTCCACATGTCTTACGTCATCAAAAGTAGAACTCCCCGTATTTTTTAAAGGGAGTAATTAAAAAAAATAGTTGTTTTTTTTCTTATCGTTTAACTGTTATCTTTCATATTTTTGATAAACTTTTACTCTTTTCGATTACAGTGGAATAGCCTATTCCTTAATATTCAAATCACGAATAAAGTTAGGCAAAGAATTATAAAGCTGTATAGCATAGCAATTTACGCTATATTTTGATTTATTAAGACGAAATAAGGATGATGAATATTTGAATTGTTCCTGTTGTTGTATGAATGTATAACGTTGTTTAATTTGAAATCACAGAGATTACTTTTGATATAATACAAACTATTTAGAATATACATACTAGAAAACGTGAGTAAACCCAATTTTACAAATAGAGGTTTAGTATCTGAACGAAAAGAGGAAAATGAAATTATTCGTATACAAACTGCAAACTGAAAATTCTATTGCATGGGATGTAAACACAACAAATTAAAATAAAATAAATAAATAAATAACGATCTTATAACGTTCAGAATTAAAAATGTTCTAAAACCATTCTATCTCCCGATACAAGTCACAGGCTTTGAGGCAGTATAGAACTTCATCGATTTTCTCGTGGTCTGTCCACATCTGAACTATGTTTCTACCTAAACTATACAATCGTCTCACCGGATCTAGCGCTGGGCAATCGACTAAAAAGTGCTGTACCGACAAAGCCACTAAACATTGCTCGCATAGAAGAGAATTTTGCCTTGTTAGTCTGTGCATATGTAACAGGCTAGTGTGGCCTAGACGTAGCTGGTGGACAAGTTCTAAGCGTGACAGACCTTTAGGAAGGTCCGACTCAATTTGCCAATTAGAATATATCCTCCGGTATAAATTATTCTTGACGTCGGTATACTTGAGGACAAGCGACTCTGGATAGTCCAGCTCCGCTGCCCTGCATGCTGTCTCATCTGCTAATTCATTACCCTTTAGCACAACGTGAATAGGGACCTGTTGAAACGTGATCCCATATCGTCCAGATGTTTTATGGATGATAAATGCCTCAGTGGTATACACGGAGGTATCTTAAGGCATTGACCATGAGTGGGGTCGCATATCGGCTACTAGAGCTGATCCAGTATCAAGTTCAGTTTTCGAACCATCATTTTAATGAGGATAGCATGGGTCTCATTCTTATCCAGTCCGATAAGATCTTGGGTTACCCGGACTTGTGGTACAGTCCATGGTGGTATTTCCAAGAATTCTATCTGGGTATCGTCCATTATAACGAACTGCAAGTCCTCCAGAAGTTTGCTAGCTCGTGGACACAGGCACTTTATAGAAGCTGGTGACCTGTATCTATTATCATATAAATCTTGAAATTCTTATGGCTGCATTGTGCTCTGATCTTACATATGTTACAACATACTTCGCTCTTCGAGTATTAAGAGGCGCTAGGCCCGACTCACAGCAAAGATACCTAGATGGTGTACCGGGTCTAGTGTTCTCAGATGTGTACTCGAGGCAGACGAGTAAACAATGCAACTATATTCGATTTTGGCTAAAACAAGGATCTGGTAGATGCGCAGTAAGGTTCTTGGCTCTGCACCCCTTCTAGTGCCGGCTAGCAACTTTATGAGATTCAAGGTAAGAGGACATTTCTCCTTGAGCTCCTTAATATGTTCTCTTCAAGTAAGTTTGGAATCAAACGTCATAACAAGAAACATAACATTCTCTTTACACCTTATACCGTTCCCGTTCAGGGCCCGTAATGTGGTCTATTTAGCTTATAAAAATGTACACAATTAGTTTTTTCGTAGGAAAACTTGAATCCAATACGTTCAACATTGTCCACCACCTGGTCGACTGTTTTCTGTGGTTCCCTGTTGATGTCCCCCATTCTTTAAGCAGAGTAAAAAATGGTAAGATCATACACCTCTACTGTATTTCATAGTTGGGAAACAAGGTCATTCACAGCTATAGCAAAAAAAATGACGCTTATACTCGACCAGTGCGGACCGCCGTTCTCCATCGTCCTTGAAGAGGACAGGTTAGTACCAACTCGATCCATTAAAGAAGAGATGAATAGAGGCAAGTTACCGCGAATATCCCAAATATTGTGCAATTTCTCTATAATGTGGTACCGCCACGCCATGTCATAGTCTTTTTCTTCGTCAAAGAACACTGAGACCAAGTATCCTCGGTTCTTAAATGCCGTGCATATCGAATCTTATAGGTACACGGAGCCAAATTGGTGCTCGCTGAGCAGTTTGCTCGTTTCAAGACACCACATTAGCCTGTTCTTAACCATTCTTTGAACTAGTGTCCCTAGACATGCCGCAAGGCTTAAAGGCCCATAACTTGACAAGTGAAGAGGATCCTTTCCTGATTTTATGATTAGGACTATTATAGCTTCTTTTCACATTGCAGGATATACTCCAACAGACCACATTCGATTAAATGCCGAGAGAAAAAGCAATTTGAACTCAGGAGAGAGAAGTTTTTTTTAGCATCTCATTGCAGATATCGTCCTGTCTTGGAGATGAGGAGCGCGATTCAGAGATCACCTGATCCAGTTCCGATATGGTGAAAGTTAAGATATAGGTACGTACTTCGAATGGATTGAAGTCTGTCTCCCTATCCCTTTCAGCCTTAGTAGCTCGGAAGTCCGGGTTATAGTTCTCCGAACTACTAGAACTCTCAAACTGATCGGCTAGTCGTTCAGCAATATGCTCCGGATCTCTTGTTTTGTTGTTTAATTGCTTGCATGTTAGTGACCAGAGATATAGGTTCAAAGTGTACATTTTGCCTTAAGATAATGGCAACACCTCCTCTTACCTTGATGTAGGATTCTATTCCTTCCGCACTACAGAATAATTCGTACGTGCATAAGGCTGACCTGGTTGGCAGTGCGATTACTTGCAAATACATAGTTAGAGGGTTTTGCTTTGTAAGAAATGCCTTGAGATCACAGTAGTAGAAAACGCATCCTCTCATGTTCCATTGGATGATAATAAAAAATAATAAATACGATGAGAAAAATTAAAAACTAAATTTTATTTGCCTCGATTTCCCCTATGGTCGTCTTTTATCTATCTTTTATGCAGGCTAAGATATTTGCGAAGAAGCGTAATAAACCAAGGAGTCTCCAATGGACGATAAACGTACCTCTTCCTCACCTCTCTTTCTCTTTTCCGATATCTTGGATGATATCGGGCTACTCGCCCGTTTGGGCGGTATCCACGGGTTTTGGAAAACTGTCTTTGGTGGCAAAGACAGTTTTCAGAACTGCTTTCAGGTGTGGTAACAGTTCTTTTACAATGGACGTAGTGACCGTCTTTATTATGGTTTCTTTACTAGTGGCTGTTGCAAATGAAACTCCTGGAGTAGGAGTTCTCACTTTTACTTTAGGGGTATGGTATGTTTTCGCGGGTTTTGATTTCCTGAATTGCAATTCTTGCGTAAAGGCTGAACAACTGCGGGATCTCGCTGAGTCCTTTACAGTTAACACATTAGAAAGGTTCCTCGCAGCTCTTGCAATCGTGAACCGCCTTCCCGCATACGCATACTTGAGCGTTTCTGCACCTAAAGGAAGTGCTCATCACTCTCACGTTTCTTGATTTGCTGTACGTCTATTATACCCTGTGCCCTAACTTCTTCACACACTTTCTCTATGGTGCAGTTTAGAAGGTCTTTGCAATAAACCACCCCTTTAGAGTACCTAGTTCACAGTCCTATGTGGTACTATTTCTATATCAAAGGCTCCCAGTCTCTTCATTTACAGCAGCGTTTCAGCTTGAGAAGCTGAGACCGTTTCAATCCCTCTTTGGTTTTTCGTACCGTTTTAAGAGTACTAAATGTATCAAATAAAAGCTTATTCAATAAGGACTCTGTTTTTCAATATTACCATCACTAACCAGGTACTACGACCTTTTCCTGGTTCTCCGTCACTATTGCCTCCTTCACTGTTCCTACTATCGATTTAGCAGTAGATGCATTGTTTGGAACATTAGCGACAGTAGTTGCATTTGAAAGGTTAGCACCACATCCACTTATTCTCCAAAAATAGGAATCTTTGTTTTGTGACGGGGTTTTCTCCCTGGAAAGTTTCACCGACCCTCCAGACATACCGCTTTTGCCGGCCGACTTGCCCTCGTTAGGTTCTTCCCCTCTTTCGTCACAAAATCATTGGCGATGCGGCAAATAATTCCACAAAGACGAACTACTTGTTTTTCATTAAGAAAATTAGCACTTGGATAGTCAATACACCAAATATAAATTATACATCAATTCAAAAGGCGTTTCACGTCAGTTTTGACAATCAACATTTTTACCCAGAAAACACATTGATTTTTATTTTTTTTTACAATTTTTTTAACCATGACTCAATTGGTCAGTTTTAAATAACACATTTTTAAAATTAAAAATGTATGCAAAATTAAATCAGGAATCCATTGTCAATGCCAATCTATTTAATTACATATTCATTCAAAATTAATTTCATTTGCACACGACAGGTTTTAACCCGTTAAGAAAGCATTTGTCCTGTTTCTATTAGTTAAAACGGGTTTTTCCTGTTAAAAACCTGGTTTTGACTAGTTAAAATCTGTTGAACCGATTTTCTAACCGGTTGAAAACCAGTTTTTTGACCAGTTAAAAATCGGTTCTAGACCGGATTGTTTTATAACCAGTTTTTCGCTTAATCGGTTTGTAAGCCGAAGATTAACCGGTTAGCAATTTCAGCAGATTTTGACAGGCCTAGTTACAATGGACTTGTATATTCAACTACATACTGTTATCGTCGTTTTAATATTAATCTCCTTCATTCCTATGAAGCTGCTCTTTATTGCATGCAAGACTTTCACTGTTTTCTGAATTCTGTCATTTTAGTCAGCTCCATGTGATCCATTATTCTAGACTCCTAAATATTGGTATTTATTTACTTGCTCTATTTTTTTGTAATTTATCTTCAAATTTATTGTCTGAAGCTCTCTTTCATATCGTACTTTGATATGGTTTCATTCCAGGCATTTATATTAAATTTCATTTTCTCTTCACTGCTTGTTACGCTTGGTGCGCCCTCAGAAGTTCATCTCTGATGTTCTTTTGTTTTGAAAAAAAAAAAAAATACAGTTTCTCAATGGGGTATATATTGTATAATAACCAACTTATGTATTATTTAGAACAACTGTATAAAACTATACTTGTATCTAACGTAAGTACTAAGTTCTACTAACATAGAAATAATATTTTTTCCAATCTTGTTTTCTTTTGTGTTTTGTAGATGGTTGTATTGTCCGCCTCACGTGTCACCTAAATAGCAATTACGTAGACGCGTGCACCATCCATCACAAGCCCCTGCAGGATATTTACGTCCTTGCGGCCGCATCATGGTAATGTAATGTTCCTCTTTGCGTGTCGCTCGGCCCAAAGCCAGGGTTTGCGGCGGAAACTAAAGGTACCGAGATTTAAATAAGGTCAAGTCGTTTGTTATGATACGATGCCTGATGAATTATGTAATTAATTAACGAGGATAGTGGGAAATAATTATGAGAAAGCTTTGTGCCACTCAAATTACATTATATGGAATTAAATGAAAATTAATAACATGTTTTAATCATTTGTAAACGGAGCCAAATAACGTAGGTGGACAAATTTATAATATCAGAATTACCTGGTGATATTTCCACGAGATCTATGTGAACCCGATATATGACGCCTAATAACTTCAACATAAAAATACTTATACACAAATCATTATTAACCACAAAAATATGTATTTATTAACATTATTAATTTATAATTCATAACCCCGTAGGGTGTAAAGCGTTTTCATGTAATTTATCCAGCGGCGTATTTATGAATAAAAAAATCATCCAATTTTGTTTGTCTCTGATGTTCCTCAAGTTAATTGTTTATGAAAAGGAAAAATAGAATGGACAAAAGGTTATTAACCATTGGCGATAATTAACATCAGAAATCTTTAACATACGTTGAAGATACAATTACTATATTAAACGATGATTGTAAATATGTAGTTATATAGGGTGTTATCGAACTTCGGGGAAAAACTTTAAGGGCATATAGTACAGACCAAAATGAGTAAAAAAATCAACATGGTATTGATCTTCAATATTTTCCAAGATATAAGACAGTGAAAAATAAGTTTTTACGGGGTTTACCTCTGCTATCTCGAAAACTATAAGAGTTATCCGAGGAGTTATCAACTTTTTGTTTACCTTTGAGAGGTCATATTACATGTGCTTTTTTTTCAAAAAATCAAATAATTTTACTAAGTTAAATATTGCGGTGACCTTAACCAATATTTAATTTTCAAATAACATCGTAACTATGAGAAATTGAGAAAAATGTTTCATAAAGTTTTTACCCGAAGTTCGATAACATCCTGTTTTTCGCAAAAGTGACAATAATACCAGAATGATAACATTTGTGATTCTAATAAGTCGCGTGGGGCCTGCGGACTACCATATCCAGCTAAATATTTATTTATTTAATAGTATATTGTAATATAAGTGAGGAAACGGAGTCATTGCAAAACGATGGACATTTTAAACGCTTTGTTTGTTTGAATAGGCTATTTATGCGCAAGGAAAAACTGTTTTCCCTTGTTAAACACCTATGGCCTACTTTTTGTGATACACCCGGTATAAAGATACTACTCGTAAAAATATTTTAGAACAAAAATTATTATATTCGGAAATTTGCTGGTTTAAAAGTTTTCATACAATTTTATTTGAAATATAATAATGTTTTCATTACCGAATCATTCCAAATTTACTGATAAAGGTAAAACAGATATCAGTTAATAAAATCCTGTTGAAAATATCTTCTGAAAATATCTGAAACCATAAAACTGCAGAACTTGCTTGGTCCACCAGTTTATATTAAAAGCCAACATTGGAAAGCTTCAATTAAAAATATTATAGTGACGAGAAGATAACGCGTCGAATAGGGTATCATCACCGTAATTAGTTGCGGTTTAAAGCCGACAGTGGCGCCGCCGCACAATGAATCGGAAGTGACGTGACGCCCACCGCTTCCACTGACCGCCACTACCAACACTATCAATACATTGTTATGACCGCCATTGTTATTTTATCACGAGTTAATGCATTTCATGTTCGTTATCTCTAACGATGCCAATATTATTTTATTGAGCTTGTTACCCGCTAATTTATTTTCTATTGGATGAGGGTGAAAATGATTCCCTCCATTTCGACCACCAAAATTTGGGATGTAGTTTTTTTTTTATTCAGTAGGTAATATAGTAACGTGATATACATTGGAACAATTTTTTAAATATTAACACAAATATAAAAAAATACTAAAGGTATTTTAAATATTCCGTAACTTAATCATACTTGTTCAAAAACTACATTTAAATGTATGAACTTCATTGTTTCTAATAAAAATATCTGTTTTGGCCAGCGCAAGACCTCTCCCCATGTCCATATTGGGCTATATATGTCCATATCAGCCTATGTACCTAAGTATTGTACATATTTATCATTTCTGGTACACACAAATACACATAATCTTCTTTACACATTTTAATATTTTCTAATTTATTCTATGAACAAGTTTCCTCTTATTCTTCTAAATTTTCGAGATTCTTCCAATTCATTGATGAGATTGGCGGTATTTCTGAAGGATATACATATGTAATACATGTATCTATAATTAAATATTTAATTAACAATAAAATAAGAAATATGAAATGCATTTTCCAGAAAAAGTCTTCAGTAATGTCCAATTTTTTGACACTGACATCTGTCCGTTACAAACATTTTAATTTTTCAATTGGGCTATGAGATTCATTAAAATATAATATTTTATATATTTATTATATATCTCTATCTCTAACTCTATAGAAGATATAATAAAAATTTGAAATGTATCGGATAGAGATTTTTATATTCTTTAATATTTGTAATAACATAAATTTTCAAAAAATAACATTTAATTTTTTTTAATGAACTAGTACTTCCGGTGGTCCAATTGTTATCAAAATCTAATCAGTTCTTCCCAGTAATGTCAGATTGACGAAACTGCAGTTAAACATTTTTTAAGTGTTATAGAACACACACACACACACACACACACACACACACATACATACATACATACATGCATACATACATACATACATACATACATACATACATACATACATACATACATACATACATACATACATACATACATACATACATACATACATACATACATACATACATACATACATACATACATACATACATACATACATACATACATACATATACACGGATATCATCGTAAAAATGTTATAATCGGATTTTAGGGACCTTAAAACGTGCTTATCCAATAAAATCTGGATATACGATTTTTAGCATGATTCTGATACCTCTCTTAGCGAAAGGAAAAAATAAGCTAGTTCATGCAAGATAGCAAATTATTAAATGAAGGTATATAGCGAAGCAAAATTTTTTAGTCTGGTTTAGTTACATAATGTACAGTTGTCAATCAATAATCTAACTTCATCTAATTTAAATCACGATATAACAAAATAAAATAGGCAGAAAATATAAAGAGTGGGTAGTTTGTTGCTTTTATATTAGGCAATGAATTTATTTATATAATATAGGCAAAAATAAATTTGAGTAGAATTTATTTATTGTTACGTAAAAGTAAAAATCAAACAAAATAAGTAAACTTCAGCTCGGGATCGTATGGATATGTATACTTAGACCTTCTATTTGCAATGTCGTTCAAATTAATTTGTAAACTTTAATAAACGAACAATGTACCTACAACCTGCAAGTATGTACCTACTTTACATTGTTAGTTTACGAGTAGAATAATTTGATAACTGTACTAGTCAGCTTGTCCACTCACAGAAACCTCTGTTGACTTTATTTATATACTAATGCCCATATTCATAAACACTCGTAAAAATTTTGAACGGTTCGTTATAATTTTTATCCAATAAAAACAGTCGACATTGAAAGAAAAATCGAAACTTTATTTGTCAAGTTTGATTCTATTTGTCAAAAATTATAACGAACCGTTTTGAAACTTTACGAGTGTTTATGAATATGGGCATAAGAATATCAATTAATAATTATATAATAAATACACAGAACTTCAGTCTACCTCTCGCTAAGAGAGGTATTGGATCACATCTCCAGATTTAAGTGAATAAGCACGATTTAAGATCCATATAAACCGATTTTAACATTTTTACGATGATGTCTGTGTGTGTGTGCGTGTGTGTGTGTGTTTCGGAACTCCACCAAACTTAAACATATGCGACTTAATATAAAAACAATTTTCTAATTGGTAATTCCATTGCAGTTAATTAAATTTTAGAACTTTAAAGTTATAAGACGTTTCAGATTTGAATGACTCATTATAATTGGACCTCTAGCATGTTGAGTAATCTTGGCTACTCTGTTTAATTTTTCCTTGTAGTACTACAAGTAATGAGAACTTAATTCTCGAGGGGTAATTTTCTTAGCGTAATTTATAATTTTAACGTAGACTCTTCTCTTCTACTATTTTTAATAGGATCAATTTCGTTTGAGCATATAAAATACAATGAACATAAATTTTAAAACATGTTAACTGTACAAATTACAAGGTATTAAAATTCCTGACAGTTGTGTAACATATTACAAAAATAAATATTCTTTTGAAAGAAATAAAATATGTGTGGCTCAAAACTTTTGCTGGCAGAGATCATTATTGATCGTCTTGTATCCCGAGGTGTAACCGAGTGACACAATATTGGAGCTAACTGGATAATGACAGTCTTCTGAACCTTGGTGTACAATATACAAATCTTTTACATTTGTATTAAATTCTTTTGTTGTACCTGAAATTTAAATGTTTTTAGGGGTTTGCAGGAAGCAGAGTTTTTTTTATAAAGAATAACATTTTTTACTAAAATTTAAAAGTTCTCCTACTCAGAACCCAAGCCGTGGATATTCCTAATAGGTATAACATACACATGTGCACGAATTACAAATTAATACCCCTAGGGTACATCCATCAATGAATGTTTGGATCACAATGCCTAGATATACCTACATTTTCTAATCAATCAGCAAATTGTCAACCAATTTTTTTAATGGATTCCTATTAATGGTGTGTAATATTTAAAAGTATCGCCTAAAATACTAATACAATTTTGAGCTATTTAATAAGCTCATTCATTGTTAATGTATTAAAACAGCAATATATATATATATATATATATATATATATATATATATATATATATATATATATATTTCAATATCAACGTTGCAAACTATAATCATCACCTTTTCAACTAACATCAAATAGTTTTCAAAACTGTATGTGTGATATAAAATAAGTCTAGATTAAAACATCTTGGCAAAATTTTATAGTTTCGTTTTTTTTTTTTCTTCTTTTACTCTGATCGTACTTGACCGATGTCAGTCGTTAAGTGTGACTTTGACCTAATAAAATGTTTAATGTACTATATTACACGCGTGCTTCTTATTTAATTCATTATACTCATATAATAATACAATATGTTAAATATATGTGTCATAATCAATGAAAAATATATGTTTAATAAGAAACATGAATAGATTGCTACATTGAATAAAATTTATATTACGTTCCATTATAATTCCACGAACAATAGCAAGATATCAAAATAAACATAATTATAAAAATAAATGCATAATGATTATCATTAAATCATTACCTATATCTCTGTATAAAACAGATTGTTACACCCAGCATTGGGTAATATGCCGTGAAGTCACCTAATCGGTTGCGGTTTTGTCTTTCCATTTCTAAATCGAACAAGTTAAATTTGAAAACTATTTTCAATTTCCAAAATAGTTCAAAAATGACCCATTTAATCTTCTTTCCACGAAACAGCTTTGAAACTCTATAAGGTAAGCGCCATCTACGCTACAAATATTTTGTCATTACCGAAATCGGTGGAAAAAAAAGCAAATTGCCACTCAGCTATGGGTAATAAGTTGTGATATATTTTTATACGACCATTGTGATAAGTATGACATATCAACGTAGCATCGTAACACTGAAAGTTGAACTTATCACATTAGTGTTACGATATATTTCATATCGTAATAGTTGACACGGTTGCTAGGTTACTATGTCGTTATTTCTAGCTATATGTATACATTATTCATTTGTCAGCTGTCCTTACGTTTGAACCTAAATTTCAGTTTTGTAGATAAAGTGAAATTTATTTATGCTCGTCTAAAAAATAATGTTCGTAACTTGTATGAAATTCAAATATCTTAGCTCGTGTGTACTGACTTGCACTCCGCTACGCGTCGTGCGTAAATTTACACTCGCATGATATTTGGTATTTTTCTTGTTACGAAAATAACTATTATATTATCAATGTATTTTTTATGATGCTATTTATGAAGACAATCTTTATGATTTTCATACACTAACAAAAACCTTGCCGAAAACATTCACAAATTTGTCAGCTAAAACAGACTAAATAATATCTAACACCAAAGCGACAAAAAAACCAACTTGTTTGATAATAAGAAATGTTTAAAACATCCGCGATGTTCATATTTTTTAGTTTTTTATGTTACTAAAAATTAGAAAATATAAATTCCCTTACTATTTATTTCTTCATATAATGCAACGGATAAACTTATTAAAGTTTTGGTACACAAACTATGACATCAGCATCACTGCGGCATTCGAAGAGAGAACCGAACTACATCAGTGTGAAAATCTGACACAAGATTCAGTGTTGATGTCACTTGTCATAACAGTAGACGTCCTCTTAACCGTTTTCACCGTAACTGCCCGCCGGGATCTGAGTCATTTTTAAGCTGAAGACATACCGCGTCACATTCTTTTAAATTTCAAATAACAATTAATTCTGTTAAAAATTATGTCTGTTAAAAAAGTACACTTTCTTAATTAAAATGAGTTTACGAGGTATGTCTTTTTTAACACAATAAAAGTGTGAAAAAAGTTCACTTTTTTTCGCAAACGGATGAAATAATGAAACGTCAAGGCACTTTTTTTCACACTTTTATTGCAGACAAAAAAAATAGTATGCAACTCGAGTAAAAAGCGTCTTATTTCACTCATAGGATTTGACAACCCGCCGATGGCTCATTCTGTCAAACATTCGTGAAATAAGACTACACTTTTTACTCTTGTTGCATCAATAACTATTTTTCGAGTTTACTTCGACAATAATTATCACATTTATCTCTAAGTTTTCAAGAGCAACTCTATTTTCAGAATGACCGACTATAATCGCATTCCCGGCAGATGGAGTCAAAATTCAGATTCAATTATATGCAATTTATAAAAATCCATTGACATCATGACATAGCCTATTGTACTCGTACTACGAGTAGCTAAGTGCAGAGATACTATCATTCATATATGAGTATATTCAAATCCTGGCGAAGTCCACGAATTTTTCACAAAATATTTCTTCGTACTTAAATAAATGAATCGTTCACGGTTCTGAATGTTACAATAAAAACTGTATAAAAACAGTTCAATGTATAATATATGTATACAGTAAAGTTACAGAGGCAAAATATCTACTAGTATTTATTCGCTACACCTACTAAATTTGAACAAATGTCGCTAACCATCGTAATAACTAATATATTTGTCCATTTATTATTTAGTGATCAGCCCGTATACTTAATTTATATAGCACTAAATTGAGATATGAATGTATATGTAATGGATTCGATGAAATTGAGATATCTTATGAATAGAGAATTATTGGAGTTCATCCAAAATTGCAGATTGAGTCTATTTCTTGGAGATTTACGAGAAGAGAGATTGAGATCCCTGAAGTGTTTCATATTCAACACGCTTTTCTTGTTTAACTTTTATGCATGCTGACGCAGCAACTACGTATATCATCGATCCATTGTCATTCATCTCGCAACAGTCTGCGCCATATTATTTCCAACAACTGACAGAAACATTTCGACATTTTGATACAGATAATAATAAATGCAACCGCAGCTGGCTTGGCTTGGCAAACAAATGTGTTTCTTCCAGGCCCGCCGCACAAAATCAGAAGAATCTTGTAAATATATGCATAAAATTTAGTTATGAATAATTTCCATAAAAGCTAACTATAGTTAAAATATCATTTTTAGCTTTACAAGGAAGCCTTGCTACCATTTAAAAAGGAATAAATTAACCAATCTCCAAAATACTTATTTATTTCCAAGCGCAATACCCTAAATAATTAACTTAATTCCAGACTCACTCCAAACTTTTCTGTCTGAGTTTGCGCATAACTGACCTGTGACGTACTTAGAGTTTACCCAAAAAAATATTAATTATAAATAAATGGAGCAATAATTTTAATTTTTAATTTCAATTTCAGCAATCATTTGCGTTATATTTGTGAGAAAATAGTATGTTATGTAGAATTTTTACCATGCTAAACTTCCCCATTCTAATGCGTGTATAGAATTAAATAAGAGTTTAAGTCCGTTGATCGGGAAGTCATATATAACACTATATCGTACATAGAATACGTGAATGTTAAAATCAAACTCGTATTAAAATATTTTTAGATTCTTCACTTTGAGTACGAGTCGATTGTTGTCGGACTCAGAATGAGGAAATGCATAATAATTTTTTTTTTTGTAACTATTAGTTTTGCCATTCAACAGAACTAGTTTTTGTCCAGCAATAAAACACTGCCCCTCCTTCGTCCCAGGTGAAACCACGGCTAATGGAGTTCTTACCGATCCTGCCAAGCAAGGAATGTCAGTTTAATCGTCGATGGGAGACAAGACGGACCGAATCGGAGTGACTCGTTTCCGGGAGATTCGCAGTGTAGTGGTTTTTTGATGACCAAAACATAGTAAAATGTTTGATCAGTTTTATTGATGGCAGGACTGCATTAGCAGATCTTCATATTAAAATAGTCTAATGATCACAATTTGATGATAAATTAGTTATTCTACAGGCAAATTAAAATATTTAGTAACTAAGTACCTTTTTTAGTGATCGTAAATGAATAAATAGATGTTCGTATTAAAATAATTTGGTGATTGGAATAATAAGGTACTTGGATAATTCGTACCGTTTTAAAATATTTTTAACTCTAACAAAAGTTTTGGCAATTTCAGAAACTGCAAATTTTAATAATAAAAAAATGTTAATGAATCATTAGTCCTATTAAAAATTTCTCTCGTCAAAAATAATAAAGTTCCGCTTCAAACGTGACTTCGCAAGGATTTCTCGAATACGAATAAAGATATAAATTCCATAAGTTATAAAGCCAATAGAAACTTACTCAAACCGTTGTTCCTTATCTTGATGAATAATCGAAAATTACCTGAAACAATAAAAAGATATTAATATACAAAAAATATTTTGGAAATAAAATAAATATAAAACAACAATATTACAGTTTTACTATTTTGTCTTCCCTACAGTCCTTTTAGAGTAAAAATTATCATTCTAATCCCCTCGTGAGTGATACTTAAAGGAAAAATATTATCTATTTGTTGACGGTTTTATATGTTTATTGGTTTCCACGGCATATTATTAACAAATATATTTTACACCCGAATATACAATTGTTAAATATATTAATTTGAATTATTTAACAAGATTCTATTTGGTTACAAGCTATAATATTCTGCGAATGTTATTTTATGCTGTATATGTATATAAGTGTAGTTGGGGGTTGGGAGTTATTTGGCAGATGAAATATCAGGAAAAGAAAAAATAACAAACTGAATATATGGATAAAATTTGAAAGTCATCATTCATTCTCTACTCATAAACTACTCATCATCGTTTCAATATTCCAAGGATGATTAATGTGGAAATATATTACACAAAGAGCGTGATTTTTCAGCGATCAATTTTATAAAACGACAGTTCAGGAACGATGCAGATGAAAAATAATAGTAGATATAACCTTTATTGGTTTTTATTATTACACGAAAATGGGGTCTGTGGCAGACTGCGCTAATGACCCAAATTCCTGCCAATGTTAAAAAATATTAATTGGTAAACTGACTCTGAACATCATATTAAGCAAGCGACTAATTAGTCGCTAATCACCAGACTAAAGAACATAAATATTATCACAGAACGGGCCTACAAGTAACTGAACATGTTACTGTAACAATGTGGACGGGATTTTTGTAACATGTTCCTGTAATCGTGTTACAATGTTTCCGTCACATCAGGATGTTACGTTACGATGTTCGGGAAAGTTCGGATGCGTTTCTAGTAATTCAGAAGAGTTCAAGGTTTTGGTACAATTCAATTAAGCAAAAACTCAAAATCAGACGAATGCGCTCTTACGAAGTTATTGTACTGGTTTACTAGCATCTTAAATATGTCAATATTATGTCTAGACTACGAATATTTCGATTTTCATTTAATTTTAGCATCCACTATCTATATCCGACGTTGGTCTTTTCCTTTTAATACTATAATAAATACAGGGAATTAAAAAAAGTGTAACAAATTGTGAGAACCTATAGTACCTACTAACCGAAATGAGTAAAAAAAGCTTAACCAATACGGGTCCGATCTTTGATAGTTTCCGAGATATAAGGTAGTGAAAAATGAGTTTTTACGGGGTTTACCTTAGCTATCTCGAAAACTATAAGAGTTACGACTTCCAATAAAGGAGACTTTTTGTTTACCTTTCAGAGATCATCTTAGACGTGCTTTTGTTTTAAAAAAAAAAAAAAATAATACTTAATAACAATTGTACTAAGACAAATGTGACGATCTTGACCAATATTTATTTTTCAAATAACTTCCTGACTATTAGAAATTGAAAATAAAAGTTTTAAATAATTTTTGTGTGGTCTATTTACTGGCAGACAAATTTGTGTTATCCTCATCACTATCTTCCTCGATTCAAATACAAAATGGCCCCTTTCTCGGAAAAAGGTTGAAGCTCGGACCTGTGTTGATTAAGCTTTTTGTACTGATTTTAGTCAATACTACTTACTACATGTCCTCATAAATTTGCTTTTTAACGCCCTGTATATGAAGCCGCTGCTATGTATAAGATTAATATTTCCCGGGCATGTTTTTAGAAAATTAAAAACTCTTGTCTCAAATTCATTCTTTCTACGTATGTAATGTACGTAAAGATAAAAAAAAAACATTCGGCCATATTTATTTCAGGATATTAAACTGAATAAACAGCGTTCTTCGATATATTTTTTTTGTCGAATACCTATTCTAAAAAGAATATAAAAATTCGATCCCAATATTTTCTTTGCAGTTTTCAAAGATATCTTCCTATTAGATTAATACATATGATTTTATATGATTTTTTATTGAATATTTTATTGTTCCGGATAAATATTTTCATAGCTCAAATAGTAGAATTTAATATCTTCCTGCTACACTTCCAAAATAAATAAAAGTACATAAAGTTATAAATCTATATTTTTTTGACTGGATCGACATTCAATCGATAGAGTCTAATTGAGAAGTGTCAATCGAAATCGGTTGACAAACGCAAACAGAACACTATCGACGCAAAGCCGAAGGCATCGCTGATGTCCTAATTACTAATGGACGAGTACACCGTCTGTAAATAACTTATAACACTTTTTTACAGAACCCATACTATACCAAATGTTTCATACCACCAGTACCAGGCTTTTTCTAGAACTACGACGTTCTAGAGGTCCAGGAAAAAATAGCATAGCATTATCTTATCTGAAGAAATTAATGGCTGTAGTCTCGATTTCCGGAATTTATCGGAAGTAGGCGACTAAACTCAGGTTCAGGATTTCAAATGGGAACCTAGGTCATGTCTAGTATCGTTGGATGCGTATTCTAAAAATAAACAACTTTTGTCGGAAACATTTTTACCTTTTGTCACCTTTAGGTAAGGAAGGTATTGTCTTTGTTCAATAAATTCGGTGGTGAGTTTTTAATGAATAAGCATGTTCTGGGTCTATATAATACGATTTTACTATTTTTACGTTCATGTCTGTATGTATGTATGTATGTATGTATGTGTGTGTGTGTATGTGTGTGTGTGTGTGTATGTGTGTGTGTGTGTGTGTGTCTGCGAATGTGACGATAATTTCTCCTCCAATAACTCCAGTACTACAATTCCAATAATTACAGTTTCTTCGTATTTCCCTTCCTTACATTTTTATAAAAGTGATTAAATTTTAGTTATAATGTGTCACCAGTTTTAACAGTTTTTCTTGAAAAAACGCAATTACAAATCTATCATTTTCTGATATTTTATGTTATTATAAGTATTGCATATTACTACACTCAATTGCAACTTGTAACAGTTTTTCGTGAAAAAAAAGCAGTTAATAATCATTTTTTTATATTTTATAGTATTATAAGTATTGAATATTACTTTATTCTCTACACGGTTTGACTGCATTTTATAATTCCCATTCAATGGATATAGAGTTAAAGAATTATAAAGAAGTAAAATTTTATAAATCAGGCAACTATGCTATAGCCATAAAAACGGCTACTATATACAGATAATTGTGATTCATAAATGTCAGTGTTAAGTGCAATTTATACGATGTGTTCGTGAAATAATTTTACTGGAAATATATAATATTTTGTAAGAAACTTTCTGTGTGGAATTTGTACACAATGACCCGTACCACGATCATGGTTTTAAATGGCGGTGTTTGGGTGTATTAGTTAAAACCTTGACGACGACTTGACACATACTTCAGGGTTATAAACAAAAATCAGTGATGCCACTATACTGATTAAACCGAAAATGTACTGACAGGCATATTCAATACATTTGGCTTCAATATTCTAAATAATTTATCTCACAAACAAGTCAAGAGAAAAATCATATTAAACAATTTAAAATAATGAAGCCAAATGTATTACATATGTCTGTCAGTACATTTTCGGTTTGATCAGTATAGTGGCATGACTGATTTTCTTTATAACCCTGAAGTATGTGTCAAATCGTTAGCACGGTTCTAGCTAACACCGGTGTTACAACTGTGACCGTGGTACGAGCCAATATGTAGAACTGACGCAAGGTAATGTGCTGGACACATCAGATTTTTATATTAGGTATTATTTACGAAATAAATGTTCCAAGATCTTTCCGCACCTTAATCGTTGCATCGCCAGCTCATTCCTTTTATTCACTTATTTAATGACACTTGCTACTTTTAATCGCTGCGTCACACTTGCATATAGCTTTTGAATGTGATAACATGGTGTTTTCAAACCGCGAAGAATTCTACATGCCGATGGCGTCAGGTTAGATCCAACCACGAGGGATAACATGAAGACCGAATTCAGGACGTCTGTCGCTCGCTGAATGAAAATAAAGTTTTAAGCGCAGTGAATAAACGATTTGGGCTGCAAAAATGATCCGATTAAGTTTTAAGGCACTTCGAACATTTAAACAATTTTTCGTATTTACTTCGTAAATAATACCTAGTATAACAAAAAATGTTTCCAACAATAGTTGTTTGTTTTAGAATACGTTTACAACGATACCACACACGAACTGAGTTCCCATTTGAAATTCTAAACCTGAGTGTAGTTCCGGTAAATTCCGGAAATCGAGACAACAGCCATTAAATTTTTCAAATAGGATTATGTTATGCTAATTTTTTTCCCGAATCTCTAGGACGTCGTAGATTTGAAAAAAAAGCCTGGAACGGATGGACTGAAACACGCAGCATACGGGAAAAAACTTGACTTCTAATTGCAAAAAATAAAATGTGAGAATTCGTTATTACTTAAACTGTTTTGGACCTCTGGCATGGTTGACATATTGAGTAATCCAGAACTGATCTTTTCTTAAACATAGGTTAACGGATGATAACAACTTAGTTGCCGTAATAAGTATCTAGTTTTAGCGCTTTTAAGTTAAGGTTTAGGGTATTTCTTATTTATTAACCAACAAAAGTTAATTGAAACTTATTATTATGTTATAAATGAAGGTAGATATTTTGTACTTTTATTTCCGAGTACAGTTTATTTCAAATTTTATAAATAAAGCTGTTGTTCACGTAGAATAGATGATCCTCCATTAATTCTGACAGTAACAATATAATATGAAAACAAGAGAGTTCATATTCTGCAGGACGAAGCAACATTTGAGATTATCTAACCATGAAGTAATTTTTCTGAGCGTATCAGTCCATTATTGCAGAGTGTGTTATGATATTAGTAAGTTTAACGTGCTTGTGTGCTGCTAATAAATCTAGCTAATGGAGTGTCTGAACTTGCTGCATGTTTACTGCCACAAAGCGTATTTTACGCCACGCACTAGGTTTCATAATAATATAACTTATTTAGTAATTTCACTTCATTGTTCAGAGAAAGCTTCTTAAGGTTTTTTGTGAAGCACGTGCATTGTCAAGAGAAAATTTATGGCATGTACATACATTTCTCATACAAACACAATTTATCGTTACAGTTTGCTAACAAAACATTTCTTGTATGTTTTACAACCTATACTCACATCATTTATATTATCGACATTAAATTTTCTTTTTGAATAATGGCGATATGCAGTTTGGTAATAGATATTTATACACCGAATGAGTTAAAATAATGTTTATTCATGAAAAGAAAGTTTAAGTGGCGAAACCGTTGGGCGAATGGGTTAAAATCTTTGAGTGAATAAATATCGAGCCAAGTTGTTCTTCAGAGTTTATATACTTTGTTTATTTATCTTTGTCATCAAATTCTCAATTTAAGTTATTGACAAGATGCGATAGACCCCGTAAACCAACAAAGCGAACAAATTAATTAAACTAAAATGTGTATATATACAGGTGTCCCAGATTTAAACGGCATAACTTGAACCATGGATTAAACACGTAAAAATAAGGTGACAAGTTCATTTGAGCAAATGTCCGCAAATGCTTTGTTTCAGAGATATTCATGTTTTTCTTATTGGAGCAGCGCTACTTTAAAAATCAACTTTATATTAAGATATCAATTATTAACGTATTAAGTTGTGACATAATTAAATTAATTAAAAATATAATAAAAGTACTTAGCAACCAAGACTAGGGTGCAGATAGGAAAATCTTATTAAACATATATAAAACAATAATACAATCAAAGCTGGGCTATGGCTATATTGCATACGGAATTTAGAAGAAAAACTTATTTGACATCACTAAACGTTATACAAAACACACCGTTAAGAACCAGTGCTTTCCGCACAAGCCCAATTGAAAGTATCCTTATAGAAGCCGGTGAATTAAGCCTTGAATACTGACGAAAACAATTGACATTGATCTACACAGTATCAATAGCAGATAATAATATCCAGCCTACATACCAACATATATTCGATCCTACATATCCTCAAATCAACTTCAAATTTCCAAAAAAATGTAAATAATATGACAATAGGCCTTAACCTCAAATTACCTAGCATAAAACCTTCTGACATCTATACCCTACCACCTCGGAAAATAAAATCCCGTGAAACTAATACAGATCTAAACCAGTATACAAAAGAAAACACCTGTCAAACTATTTATAAACAAAAATTCCACGAAATCATGGAAAATTACAAGAATTGCCAAATAAGACAGTCAACAACATCGGAGCAGCCCTCGGAACAACAGAAGCAGTGGAAAAATACCAACTACCTCAGTTTACCAGCATCTACTCCGCAGAAATATTTGCCATTGAAAAATCAATAGATTACATAATTTCAAATTTCCCACAAACACCAGCAGTCATATACAAAAACTCACTAAGCTCCATCCACACCATCCAAAATCAATACAATCCAAGAATCCTCCAAAATCTCCATCTATTAGACATCTAACACAACAACAAAATAATCTTTTTCTGGATCCCTTTCCACAGCGACATAACTGGAAATAATGAAAGAGCCGATGCTGCAGCTAAAGAGGTCACCACCACTGAGGCAATCACAGAGTCACCTATTACAAGCGATGATTATAAAAATCACGTTAAAAACCAAATCAGAAGAAATTGGCAAGTGAAGTGGAACAACACAACAAATATTAAATTAAAGATAATAAAACGTGATACAAAACCATGGTCCACAACAAGTACCAAAAGAAACCAAATAGTCCTAACAAGGCTAAGAATAGGACATACAAGAGCAACACACGGTCACCTAGTCAATCGAACAGACCTAGATAAATGTACTCTGTAACACCAACATCATTGTGAAACACATAATAGACGAATGCCGAGGATACAACAATGAAAGAAACCAACACCAAATCGCAGATACCACCCAAGAAGTGCTGTCCAATAATCCACAAACTGCCCAAATCCTAATACTTAAAAAACATGAATATGTACGATAAAATATAACATACAATATGTAACTAATGTACAGTACCGGGGTTTAATAACCTTGATGAAGAAAATCCTTTATTTTTTTTATTTATTTAAATTGTATAGCAGATCCAAGAAAACTACTGCGGATATTTCGAAAAAAATTCAAATAGAAAACCTTTCCAATTGCATTCAAAGTACTGTATCTCAAAGTCTTCAACACGAAGAACGTATTAGGTCCTTTTTTTTAAAAAAAAAACTTTTAGTTAGTAGCAGAAATGGAAATGCGACACTAACAGTTTTAGCGATGATAGTTAAATTTTTACTTTTAGTTAAATTTATCATCATTCCTGCTCGAGCAGGCGAACAGAGCGGACGTGTTGTCTGACTTGTGCGGCTAGAAACTAAAATACCTAGTGCGGTAATAATTACCTAATCTATCTAATCATTATAATATAAAATATTTAATTAAATCTAGTGTTTAATTAATAAGTATTAAATAACCTAACTAAAAATAAACCAGTGAAGATGCCGGAGAAAAGTGGAGGTAACACAACCGAAAACTTCGTACGTACGGGGTTCGCCAACGTATTAACAACAACCACAGCTACAACATACACCCAAACAACAACATGTGTAACAACCCTGTGCACTCCTATAGAGAGACCCTCCATATATCACGTAAGTACTCCCGGTACACCCGAAACTACACCTAGACCGAACAATACCAACGACGACGATAATGACGGTAGCCCTTCGTGGCAAATTGTAAGAATGAAAGGTAAGAGATTGAGGGAAGAGGAAATATACCCCCAGCCAAACAGAAAAAGATCTAACACAACTGACAACATCACTTCAATACAACACCCAAATAAATTTGCCTCACTAGACAACGAAACAATGGACACTGAAAACTCAGAACAGAACGTAGAGAAGAAACACAAACCACCTCCTGTATACATACAGGACGTAGTAAACTACCCGATTATGCGACTAAGTATTGAAACGGTTCTGCAGCCAACAGAATTCTTCTGCAAAACCATGGCAAACAATGTAATTAAAATTAATACTAGCACGCCAGACGCATACCGTAGGCTAATACACATGCTAAAACAAAATAAAAAAGCTTTCCATACATTTCAACCAAGAGAGGAAAGATCCTTCAGGGTGGTAATCAAAAACATTCACCACACGGTTTCAACCGGAGATATTCAAGATGCTCTAGAAGAACTAGGCTTTGAAATCCGTGGAGTAACGAATATAAGAAGCTGGAAAACAAAGGAACCACTGCCGCTATTCTTTGTAGACCAAGCGCCAGATGAGAAAAATAAGGAAATATATAAGATCGAATTTTTACTGGGTACCAAAATCCTAGTAGAAGCACCACGAAAGAAGAACGTAATACCGCAGTGCCATAGATGCCAAGAATACGGGCACACAAAAACATATTGTAACAAGGAGTATTACTGTGTCAAATGTGCAGACAACCACCCGACACACATATGTCAAAAAACCAAAGACACACAAGCCAAATGCGTTTTATGTGGGGGACCCCATCCGGCCAATTACAAAGGTTGCTCGATATACAGAGAACTCCAAAAATCTAGGGGAAAACCAATAAACCAACCAACAAGCCAACCAAACATGCAGCTCCACAAGAATAATACTGAACACCCAAGACAAAGTAAAGTAACAAACGACAACACCAGCTATGCCCAAGCCACTCAATTCAACCCTAGCAACAATAACAATACAGCAAATAACAGAGAAGATATAACCCTAGCACAATTTCTACACAGATTCGAAGCCATGTTCCAGCAACTCATGAATCAGAACAGCTTAATGCTTAATATGCTTTCCACGCTAATCAAAAACCTCAGTCATGGATAGCTTAAGAATAGCATTATGGAACGCCAATGGGCTGACACAACACCGACATGAGGTAGAAATTTTCTTGCACCAACATAAAATTGACATTTTACTAGTATCGGAAACACATTTCACAATAAGGAATTACTTTAACATACACAAATACAAAACGTACCATACAAATCACCCGGACGGAACGGCCCATGGAGGAACTGCTATAATAGTCAGCGATAAAATTGCACATTTCGAACTAGACAAATACGAAAAGGAATATCTTCAAGCAACTAGTATTAAAATGAAGGAAGGAAACGGCTCATTGGTCGTCGCTGCAGTATATTGTCCCCCGAAACATGCAGTAAAGAAATCCGATTTTGAAGAATACTTTCAAACATTAGGGAACAGGTTCGTAGCTGGTGGAGATTATAATTCAAAACATACCCGATGGGGATCACGAGTGATTAACCCCAAGGGCAGGCAACTCGAGCGCATGATAACAGACAAAAGCTACGAATCTTTAAGCACGGGAAAGCCCACATACTGGCCTACAGACCCAGCAAAAATACCAGATTTGTTAGACTTCTTTATAACGAAAGGAATTTCCTCGAACTATACAGACGTAACAGAAAGTTTCGACCTATCGTCTGATCACTCACCTATCATACTCACAATCAGTGCAACAATAATTTATAAAGACCAAAAACCGACGTTGACCAACAACAAAACTGACTGGGAGCTATTCCGAAAATACTTGAACGACAGCTTAAATCTCAACATACCGCTGAAAAATGAAAACGACATTGACTCTGCAGTTGAACAAATAACTAAACGTATACAAGAAGCGGCTTGGAATTCAACACCAATAACTAAAACAAACAACGGAACAATCACGAACTACCCAAAATACGTTAGGGAAAAAATTTCCGAGAAAAGAAAAGCTAGAAAAAAATGGCAAGCTACTAGGCATCCAAGTGACAAAAATACGCTGAATAAACTAAGCAAAGAAATAAAGAAACTGTTACGTGAAATTAGAAATGAAACATTCCAAAACTACATCAGTAAACTGTCACCACATGCCAACGACGAATATTCGTTATGGAAAACTACAAAAAAGCTCAAGAGACCAAAACAATCAATTTCCGCAATACGAAAAGAAAATGGAACATGGGCTAGGACAGATAACGATAAATCAGAGGTTTTTGCTAAACATTTAGCCAACATTTTCACACCCAACGCATCGCAATCACTAGCTGAAGATGAAACTGCACTACTATCGTTCCTAGATGCTCCACTACAGCTATCCCCGCCAATAAAATATTTCTCAGTAGGAGAAGTAAAAGAAGAAATAAAATTGCTAAATAACAAGAAAGCTCCTGGGTACGACCTTATAAATGCTGTAGTTATCAAACAACTCCCAAAGAAGGCATTGGTTGCTTTAACAAATATCTTCAATTCAGTAATCAGAATCCAATATTTCCCCGTGCTATGGAAATTTGCGCAAATTCTGGTGATACTCAAACCAGGAAAACCGGCCCATGAAGTATCCTCTTATAGACCGATATCCTTGCTCCCTATCCTATCTAAGATACTAGAAAAATTAATACTGAAACGCTTAAAACCATTAATAGAAGATAACAACCTTATTCCTGAGCATCAGTTCGGTTTCAGAAACCAGCATTCTACCATAGAGCAAATCCACAGGGTTGTTAATGCAATCGAATGCAGCTTCGAAGAACAAAAATTCTGTGCAGCCGCCTTCCTAGACGTGAGCCAGGCATTCGACCGAGTCTGGCATGCTGGTCTCCTATATAAAATCAAACAAAATCTTCCTCACCAATATTACCTGCTTTTTAAATCATATGTAAACGACAGATATTATCAGGTAAACTACGGCGGTAGTTATTCTAAACATTACCGCATAAATGCTGGAGTGCCGCAAGGCAGTGTTTTGGGCCCAGTGCTTTACCAACTATTTACAGCGGATCTACCTAGTGAAGATAACGTAATGACAGCTACCTACGCGGATGATACGGCATTCCTTGCGTCACATGAAGACCCAGTGAAAGCGTCGAGACTCCTTCAACAATCCCTGAATAAACTACAAACGTGGACAAATAAATGGAGGATCAAGCTCAATGAAACCAAATCTGTTCAAATTACATTCACTAAAAAACACGCTTCATGTCCGGAAGTAACCTTAAATAATCAGGTCCTGCCTGTGAAAAAGGACGTTATCTATCTAGGTATGCACCTAGACAGAGGCCTAACCTGGAAAAAACACCTATCCACAAAAAGAAAGCAATTAGACTTGAAAACTAGAAAAATGTATTGGCTCTTAGGTCGTAGATCCCAGCTATCTCTACAAAGTAAAATTTTGTTGTATAAGGTAATATTGATACCTATCTGGACATACGGTGTCCAACTATGGGGTTGTGCAAAACAATCCAACATTAATTTAATTCAACGATATCAAAATAAAACACTCCGTATCATTGCCAATGCTCCGTGGTACATAAATAATGAAACACTACATACCGACCTAAGAATAGACTACATAAAAGATAAAATAAAAACATTCGCTACAAAATATAAGAGAAGGCTAAACTATCATCCTAATACATTAGCAGTAAATCTCCTAAACAACGAAAACGAAACCAGAAGATTGAAAAGAAGAAAACCCCTAGACCTAAGTTCAAACTAAACTCACAGATGCATATATGTATTTTATTACGTCATTGTAAAATATAATGTAAAGAAGGATCACTGATGGGTGATACCTTCACGCATGTCACTAAACTTGTATCACATTTACTGGTTGGCCAAACTAGGCCAGTTGTAAATTAATGTTTAAATAAAAAAAAAAAAAAAAAAAAAAAGTTAAATTTATAATATCATATCGAAATAAAATGTTAAATAAGTTGTTAAATATTACTGCCAAAATTTCGATATACACTTTTTTGTTAACTTGTAATTAAGGCTTCAACTACTCGCAAATGTTGAAACAAAATAAGTTGCTTATACATATATTATATATTAATATTGAAATGAATTTATTTGTATATTTAATTAGATTAAAACATTAAAAGTATTATGTAAACTAAACAATATAATTTCAATTTGCGCATCTGTTAAATTAAGACATATACATACTCCATGAAATATTTTATTAAATTTGTATTACTTAATACCTAGTTTTAAAGTTGAAATCTCGTTACTATAGCAACACTCTAATGATGAGGATGGCTATAAATATTTTCAAATTAGACACAATGCCAAGATTTACTATTTAGTAGCTACATTTCAGTACTACCAACCACAATAAAAAAACCTAATGATCAAATAATTTCTAAATATTTACCATACATTTCTAAAAATCACTAGAAATAATTAAGGAAAAAATAATTATATGTCGCATGTTTAAATCGTACACTATATAAAAATAATACATTATATAAGTATCTCATCCAGGTGAGGTACATCCTCAGAGTTTTAGGTCACCATTTGCATACCTTCTCAATAATTCCAATAATTTCGTAAATGCCGCGCTATTAATTAAGCTAGATAATTAAAACCGCAATATAAAAAGAGGCAAACTCATCTTCTGTGATAATTTAAAATTTGCGCGAGAACATCTGCGAAGCGTTGCTAGCAGCGTTTTTCGTTCGTTTTTCACTTTTATTCAAAATTAATGTCCAATTTAAAGTCGACCGCCGCAGTATGCTCGAAATTGCAGGGAGATAAATACTCCGGAGTGTATTTATATATCCACAACAATACTTTTAATTAATCTTAATAAAGTAAACGACAGAATAATTAATACTAATGAACGCAAACCCCGTTACCCGTGCTAAATAACTCATGAAAATCTCATATACAGAATTTATATTTTATTTGCAATGAAATAAATAGGTGAATGAATATTAATTGCAAAAATTAAGTATACCATGCATTCTTTCATTACTACTAACTATTTTTATCATAATTTCGCTATAGTTCAATTCAAATTTGTTTCCTATACCTCATTTTCATATATTATTAAAATAGATCTTATACGAGTAGATCGCAGTGACAAAAATGACTAACGCCTAAAGCCCTTAACTAAATAATTATATGTAATAATATTGATAAAAACCATAGGCAATTATATCTGACAATCCCATAAAATAACTACTTATTCCACAGTTTGAGCGAGAGCACTAAATTACGTCGTTGTAGCTATTTGGTTTAATTCATTTGCGAGCTTGTAATTGCGAGTCTGGTTTTTCAAGCACGTAACGGTCTGAACAAAAAGAAGCAATGCAAGTTCACGAAATAATAACAATTTCCAGCACCGATGTGGGTGTTTTTGTACATTGCTCATGGGCAGGTATTAAACTAAGGATGCTATACCAGTTTATATTTACCCTCTTCTCATTATTTCTTCCATTTCGTTTCTTACGTACATTTTTTGTCGCCCCGTGCTTTTCTTTCATTGCGTCATCATTTCAGACTAAATGTACGTGCCGAAGATAACTGCCAGATATGCTAAGAAAAATTATTTTCCAGATGAAATTCATTTCTCGCTTGTTTTTTGTTGCGTTTCTTGTTATGAAAATGTATCTCAAGCACGTCTTAGCAAATAACTACTGACATTAAGGAAAATTGCTGTATTCAAGGAAATATATTATTGCACAACGTGCTTAAAGATTTTTACTTTTATTTGCAAACGTAAATCTTACAAATTCTTCTTATTAAAACACTTATCTTCTACTACTGAGTTATTATTTTACTGCATCGGTATGGAGTAAAAATTATACCCTCTGTTGATGTAACTAGCAAAACACGCGTGCTCTGATATTTCATAAGAAAATAAATTTCCTTAAATAAATAAAGTGTTCACGTGATACATACAAAACAATACTTGCATGTTTACTTAAAGAGTATTTATTGAATAGTATAGGTACTCGTACATGGAATATTTACTAAACAACTTTATATCGTTACAGCGATATTTTCTTGTTTATTTAAAAAACTCACCGACCGAAATAGCTTAGTGATAGCATTGCTGCTTCATACAGCGAAGGTCTTGGGTTCAATTCCTGGTACAGTATGAATATTTAAATGTGTTATTGTCATTTCATTGTCACTATCAAAAAATAAGAAAACGAAAACCTGAACCTCCTTCTGGGACCGAAAAGTGCGTTTTTCTCCAACTTACCTTAGGTATGTAGGTAGCAGTGCTGTTGTGGTTATTACGGTTCGAGAATCCAGATAACGGGGAAGATTCTAGAAAACCGTCGGCCAGTATCATATATATATATATATATATATATATATATATATATATATATATATATATATATATATATATATATATATATATATATATCTGGGTAGTGTATAGCAGTCATGTTAAATACAGAATTTTGTGACTCCGTGCATGCAACCATATTGGAAGATTTCGGCACAATTGTAGTTGGAGATCCGAACCTTCCTAGCCTTAAAGTTAAAAGGTACGTAACTTTAAAGGAAATTTTACCACAAATATGTGTTATTCGCCATGTTCTATCTTACTGCAAACATTTGAAAATTCACATTTCTCGAAAAAAATTTCAATTTCAAAAATTTCACATTTGTCAAATTTAACTTCTCCATATCTTTGTAGTTATTGAAGTTATCATTCTGATTTTGTCAAACTATTATTTATTTAAGTTTCGTGAATGTGTTTATGTAATAAAAATATCATTTTTGTTTCTAAGATGATAAGAAAAATAATAAATACTATACCCGCCGCCAAATGAGTATGGACTGATGTTCAACTTTTTCCCTTCTCCGCACCCTGTCCCTTGCCCAGCGGTGTTATCGTATCTTCATAATTTAGTATTTTCAATATTGCCCCTAAATTGGCAACGGTCTAGAAATCTCCAGTCCATACTTATTCGACGGCAAGTATAACATTTGAACACGGTTGTTTTGGATTTTGCAGCACAAAAAAAAAACTAAACGAGAAACTTTTCCTGCTTACGCGACAAAGTTGGAGTAAATGAACTGGTGAATTCGTAAAAATTTTAAGTCGCGTTGTAGCGTTTACATTAAAATTTTAATTTCATCTGTTCTTGCAAAAAAAAAAGAAAAATTGTATAGTACCCCATTGTTATTGCTTTGCGATTATTTTTATAAATTGTATTTGTTTAGTGTTATAATGTTAAAGTAGAGAAACATTAGTAGATATGTTAAATATAAATTAAGAAAATAAACCTTTGGTCTAAAATTTTAAAACCACATCATTGGATGTGTCATTCTGCTATTTATTCATAGAATTAGGGATAAAGTTGTCGTGGAGAGAATACCACACTTTTGTGCTACTTGAAAACAAGATTAGAAATCAAACCCGGGCATACAGAACCGTTACCAGACACAGACGTGCACAGCCACGCGACACCAAAAAAATAAATCTTTAATATTCAAATTGTATTTAATACATAATAAACAATAAAAAAAAAGCCAGTAGTAGCATGAACCAATATAAAATGAAAGTTTCTACAACAAGACAAAAACATAAACTTGATTAAACGTCAGCACTTCAATTAGGAGACTCATCAGTCAGAGTAAATTAATGGTTGACCACATTTTTACCTTCACTCAGATAATTAATTAATTTCATTAAACAATAAAGTTAAATGGTTGCCACCTCGGTGCTCACGCAGCAATCTTCAGTTGTCAATATTCCCAAGTGATTTTCGAGTTTCGCTCAGACAATAGGAAAGTTGTAGGCTCGTTAAAACGAGAGAACAGCACAACAAAATATGTTTCAAGACTTCCAACAGATTTAAAAGTTTTTCAGTTAAACAATTTTCAAAACAAAATTCCAAATCCCCCAACAGATTGATAAAATTTGAATCCACAATCCGCACAGAGTTTCAATCTGAAGTTTCTGAGGAGGCGATGGAGCGGTTTGGAGAGTGCGTGCGACCAATGAAATGTGTGCGTGCCGCATTCGCGCGCGGCTGCTTACATGAGAGCTTTCGTTTCGACATTCACCAAACTGACACAATTCAACTTATATGAACAAATGGCATTGACTTTAAAGAGCAATTATTACTCCAATTTAGATGAAAGATTCCAAATGTGAACGTCGTCTTTACTTTTTCGTTGCATGCAACAAATGTACTAATATTTAATAATACGAATGATACAATAGTAGTAATCATATTTATATATCAGATGTTATAAGTAGCTCTTTATAGATCGAGAAAAAATATTGTCGCTCGTGAATAGCGAGTGTAACTTGTTGCGATTATGGTCAATAAAGTTAAAAATTTAACGCTGTAAATACTCAGGTAAACATAATTTAAATCTCAAAGGTATTATGGTCACAATTTAAATTTTGCTGTAAAGTATATACTCTGTTTACTTCTTAGGAAAAACTGTTTCAATATGGAATTCATACCAATAATTCTGCACATTGCTGAAGATGATAATCGGTAATTATCAGAAAAAAATTCAAAAAATAATTATTCATTTTAGCAACTATTTCAAAATAAAAAGGCTTTTAAGAGATAATGAAAATCCTTTTGAAATTCCCGAAATTAAGTTTAAATAAATATTTTTTTATACTCCGATATCTAAAGTGATTCTCGTGCAGTAGCCCTAGGTAATTATTGTGCGTCTTTTTCTCTTTACTTAATACTGGTATTTAGTATTAATCATCGTATAAATGAACGAAGAAAAGAACTGTTAAATATTTCCAAATGTCTTACACCTGATTTGAATATTTTAAGTCCTTAATAAGTAGAGCACACTTTGTTATGTACGAAAATTAGACTCTAATGTGTATAACAAAAATATTCGACCAACTTCTTGAACAGAAAAAAACGCTTTTTTTTACTTTCCATGTCTTTTTAGCGGTGTTTCATTATAGATAAGAACAGGTGTAACAGATTTAAAATATTTAAATGAAAATACTAAAAAATATGAGAAATGTGTGGTACATTTAAAAAGTGGTTGCATTCTTGGCATGTTCAGAACTGTTAATATTAAAAAGTAGCTATAAGTAAATTTCATTAAAGGTAGAAAAAAAATACAAACCTAACCTAATCCAACAAAACCTTTAAATTTTTGATAGTTCGGAACCAATAAAGTTAGTTGCATAGCTACTTTTCAGTCTTTAATGCCCAACTGCAGCAAAAAGGTTTAAATTTTAAGCTCAGCTTAAACAAAAAAATGCAAATCAAAATTTTTACAGCAATGTATTATATTTTCATTTCGATGAAATATTGTCAATTTAAGCCAAATTTAATATTCAAGTTACAATTTCTACTGGCGGATGTGGATCGTTACCGCGCAGAGAGAGAAATTATTCGGCTAGAAACAGAAGGTAGTACGCTTAACTAATATACCTATAAAACTTGCTTAGCTAGACATACAAAGTAAAAATTACAAAGTAGAAATTGGAAATTGAAATTATTTGGTCCTGAACGCTGCCGTAAACTCCATAATTTACTAATCTGACTGTACAAAACTACCTATGTACCTGATCAATGTACAACTGGAATATGCTATAGAGCGAAACGTACTATTATTAGTGATGCCGCATTTTCGAGATCTCGTCTCGGATTTCTCGAATTTTCGAGACGAGACGAAAGTAATGCCCTCAAGATTTGCTCGAGACGTGAGTAGATATTCGAGATCCCAATTGTACCATTTTTTTTATATTACGTAAATATTTCTAATTAAATTATACAAAATAGCAAAATATTTGTCGGTATATATAAATATTTTAATTGCCTCTTTCTTTACCTTCATATTTATTTATCAATTTTAGTTTTATTGCATTTTAGTAAAAAGAAAATGCTCAAAAGTGATATCTATGGTACACTCTTCACGCTAGCCTCAAGGGCCTTACTATATGAATATGTAATCATAAATACCACTATTAGCGTACAAAACAGATTGTTACACCCAACAACGGGTAATAAATCCATGATATTATAGAGTACCTATTTTTACCTCCCGCTACCCTAGGTAAGGGAGGTAAGGGATCGTGCTAAAAATCGGATATAGAGATTTTGCTGAATAAGCACGTTTTGATGTGTGTGTGTGTGTGTGTGTGTGTGTCTGTGTGTGTGTGTGTGCGTGTCTGTGTGTGTGGATCTTGTGGACACGATTACACAAATACTATCAATCAGAAAAATTTGAAATTTTGTATACTCATTCTATACTAATGTGGGAAGAGCTCATTAGTTTTTAGTGTATATCGGATAACCGGAAGTATCATTTATACAAGCTTTTAACAGTTTTTCTTGTAAAATATTCCTTGAATATAATTATTTAGTAACTTTTACTAATTAAATTTGAATATAATTGTATAATCTTCAATTCTACGATAATAACATTTAGTAAATAACTCTAAATAACTTTAAATGTGAATTTATTTTCATATATCGTCTTGCCTATGCGTCAAACAAAAACATAATTTTAATAACAATTTTGACATATTTAAACAAATGTCACTGTCAGTCACTGTTAGGAAGAAATTGTATTAAAATTAATAATGAAACCGTGTTAAGGGGAATATAATGGTAAAATATTTAATTCTAAAGAAATTAAGGTTTGTAAAAATAATATATTTTCCATCATACATAAATATTAGATGTACAGGAAGAATTTTTTCTATTTTTGCAGCACTATAAATTAATATTAATTTACAACTACACATTTACGAAATGAATCATGTACGGCGAAGAATTTACAAAGATTGCGTTTCAGAGCACCTAGAAGTTGATGCTGATTTTTATAAGAATGTGTGTGTGACGATTTTTCCTTAAAGTCTATTAAAATATGATTCAAAACTTCTCAAATTTGGTATTTAAAACTCATATAATTTGAAACAATATATCAGATTTTAACCATTTATGATAAATAGGATGTGGTACTTAATTTGGAGCTCCAACAGTTTTTTGAGGTAAAACAATAAAACATAATCCAAAATTTCGTATTACAGACTTTTCTATTTATTGGACAACAAATTAGATTTTATTTACAACCGATCAACCGGAAGTGATACTTTACGTAAAGCTTACTGCTATTTTAAACATGGAATTGGCGGGAGGTCATGTGCTGGCCACATCAGATTTTTTACCTATACCATTCAAACACCATATTTAGTAAAATAATGTTTTAATCAGTGGCACCTGTTTATTAAATTCGTGTTGCTTGTAATGTTAATTTATTTACTATTTCTAATTATAAATTCGACACTATCGAGTCGAGATCGAGAGAAAGTAATAAAAAATATGACGAGACGAGAGTGGATTGTTTCTCGCCATATCTCGTCACGCGGCATCACTAACTATTATTATTTCAATAGATACCGACACTTTTTGACGATTCTTCGATAAATGGCTCTACATGTGATAACAATTATCTTTTCAACCAACTACCTTATATGAGATGTTTATCTCTCGCCGTGCTCAGTTGAGGAATTGTCGCTGCTAAGAGGCGGTAGTTACACCATATTCCATATTGATGAGCTACAAGAGTGAAACCCGTTGATGGTTACGGCCAGCGTCTGATGATGGCCGACAGGTTGATTCCGACGCTGAAATCTTGTGAAACATGGCGAGTGTTTTATAATATTTTATTAAATACTTTTAAATCAAGATATGTAGTATTTCTCGTATGAATAATAATAATAATAATAATAATAATAATAATAATAATAATAATAATAATAATAATAATAATAACTATTTAATGTTTGTAAATATTATATTTACTGTAATTATTTGAAAGGCATATGAACATTTGTACTGTGATTTGTTTTGCATATGTAGTAACTGATAAAAGTTTTAAATCCAATTCAAAATTTCTTTAAAACACAGTATATTATACACTCACTTTCATGATATTCCTGCAATGTTAGTGGAAGTACCTACTTATACACATTTACTCAGGCGCAATACGTATTTAAAATTAAAATTTAAGTGCCACAATTTAATATGTTTTATTTATTACATACCACCCATCCATAGTACTCAAATATTGCTTTTATTTTTCTAAATAAAATTGTACATAAATTCACTCTTTCAAGTATAACTTTTAATCTTACTTAACATTTTCATATATTTAATATATGTACCTACGTATAGGTACAAATTGCCCAACAAGAAATTTATGAATGTACCTACCTACTATTAAATAAATTTAAATATAATATCAAGACATATTTCCCTTTGCTGGGTGTGCCACTACCAATATTCTTTATGTTCTCAGATAGGAGTAACGATAAAAATAAATTAGTAATATTAAATTAAATAAATAATGAAATAATTTCATTACAATAATTAAACTATTATGAAGTGAGACATTTAAAATTAAAAAATTCTGTTTTTATCCGGAATTTGAACCCTTAGGAAACAAAAAATGATAGTACAACTACAACAACCTGAAACATTACAATTATCCTCCGAATTTGTGAATTATAATGTGTTGTGACAAATTTTGATTTTTACATACGTGATACTAGAAAAAAAACCGGTTTTCTTTGAAATCGATTAATTATTCGTACTTTACGAAAAAATAATTATTAAAAATTTGGGAAGAGATAGGTATCGTTAACGCTATCTCATAATCTATACCACAACCGCGACGCTGATTTATAACTATCTCTTTCCTTCCGAGTTTATCTGTTTTCTTCCACGATCCTACCACGATGACGTCACATATCCCTTCCCCAAAACATTAAATTGCTAATAACAATATTATTACAAAGCAATGTTCAGTTTTTATTATTAAAGAGAAGGTGGATAGTTTTATTTATTATTATTATTATTATTATTATTATTATTATTATTATTATTATTATTATTATTATTATTATTAAAAATTCGATTATATATCCCATTTCGCGAAAAAAGCTTATCATTAAATATTTTCTTTAATGAATACTAATACATAAATCTGTAAGTACATATATTTTTATTATCATTACACAGGCACAATACAAAATAGTATTGTTGAAATAGGAATGGATTGAATAAAGAAGCACTCTTGTGGAATCCTACACATGTCTAGTCACAGTCGTCAAATCGCCTTAGGGGCTCAAATCACTCGAGGGCCATTCAGATTTCGCTAGGCATCCCGACAACATTTTAAAGCGACCTACATTCAAATGTACTTACAGCATTTATATCTTTTACTGTTCTTTTCCGTACGTAGGTACTTTAAAGAGAGAGCAATTCTATATAAAGCTCCATCGTACATACCGTACATGCCTACATACCAGTATTTTATAACGGGATAGTAATTATAACATATTTCAGTTGTGTTTGCGCTATGCGAAGTACTTTTTTATGCTAAGTTATTCGAAAATCTACTTTTTTTAAACCGGATGGTTCATATTTCATCCAGGCCTCCCGATTTTGAATTTCGGGTTTTGAAAATTTTTCATATTAAAATTTACATTAATAATTTGGAACCTGCCAGTTTAGACTGAAATTGAGATCGACTATATGCTTCACGATCGACAGGTTAACACCACTGATTCTAAATTAAATTACAAATATGAACTAAATAATTTAGTTCATTTTTCATATTTTTATGCACCGCTCATACACGGGTAAAGACAGAATAATGGATGATGAAAGTCTATATTCAGCATGAAGTTCTCTTTCTTTTCATGTCAGATATGATTTTTTACTTCATCGGATCTTGTGGTACAGACGTTTGAAGTAAAAAAATCATGCCTGACATGAAAAGAAAGAGAATATCATGCTGAATTCAGACTTTCATCGTCCGTTATTCTGTCGGTAACCGTGTATGAGTGATGCATGAAAATACGAAAAATGAACAAAATTATTTAGTTCATTTTCCATGGTATACCGTAGAATCTAATGGTGACATCGCCAAGTCTGTATTTCCAACCATTTTGGGGTTATTACCAAAAAATAGGTATTTTCGGCCATAACTTTAAATGCAAATATCTCGGAAACGAAAAAAGATAGCGACCCGCGGTTTCAAAATTTGAAATCAGAATGATGAATAGTATCGAAATACATGAAAGTTGTTTTTCTGTCAATTTTTTGCGCACAAAAAAATATAATTCTATTCTTTCATTCTATGAGGAAGTTCCTATATATCTGAGATTATTCCAATTCATTGATAAGATTAGCGGTATTTCTTATGGATATATGCATTTTGTCCATAATTTTAAATAATTTTAAGCAAGTAATTAAAAAAAATAAATCTACTTCCTAGAAAAACCTTTCAGTAATGTCACTAAACTGTTGACATTTAAAAATCATTTGAATTTGTCAATTGTTTTCCTTGGTGCTTTGGTGTAGTTTGGACTGTACGATTTATTACATCAGTTTATTCTATATATTACATTCTTTATGTCTCAATCTATAGCAGATATAATAAAAAGTTAAAATTATCAGATTTAGGATTTAATGTTCTTTACTATTTGTAATAACATACATTTTTTTAAGACACTACTACTTCCGGTTGCCTAGTTTTTACCTAAACCTTATCTGCTGTCCGATTGATGAATCCGTAGATAAACATGTCGAAGGTCTTATAGTATTAGATACACCGTGGTTACAACATCCATATACATACACATACACATCATTGTGAAAATGTTATAATCGGATTCTAGAGACTTTAAAACCTCTTCTTTACTAAAATATGAATATGCGATTTTAAGCATGATTCCAATAACTCTCTTAGTGAGGGGTAAAACATTAATTCAATTTTCATTAGGTCGAACCGAACCTGAACCCGGAACGTAACCGCAAATTTTAAAAATGCTTGAACCAGAACCGCATACAAACCCATCTCTCAAAAAACAAATTTACCTGAACCTAAACCGAACCAAGTTTATGGCGGCTTCGATGCTCTGATATAAAAAATATTCTCTTATGAAAGTGTTCACAGCTCTCGAAAATAAAATTAAACATAAGACATAAACACAAGGATTTGCAAATGTTAAATATTTTACACAAAAACAAGCACATACGAAACAACGGTCATTTGAGTTGTCAATTTACGTTCTGGCAAAAGTATTTCAATTTAAAATATACTTTTAACAAGTTATTTTTAGACAAAGGTTCGCATATATGATTGCGTGCAGTCCTTTAAAACATATGAAGATGAAGTTGTTATTATTGCTTTTTAATTATGAATATATTAAAGGACAATTGATGTTAATTTACGCTCTATTTCCGAAGCTGTGAACAACAACCAAAAATTGTTATTTATAATTTTATTTATATTTCTTATTTTCGTAGCTGTGAATGAGCCTTAATACATAAAAGTTTGAAGTTTGCAAAGTTTTGTTGGAATGCAATATGTTTATGCATTAAGCGTTAGTATTAAACAGTAGCTGTGAACAGTCCTGGCGTTGCCACATAACACACTTCATTATGCATTATCTATTAGCACTATATATTAACATTATGCATTAAAAAAGTTGGTGTCAATCGGGTCTATTCTGTAAAATTAGGACTCCCCAAAGGCCCACGACATATCTCATTTAACCGAAGTCGTATCTCTTATTGGCACTACTGTTTGGTCCGATTTGTAACACCAAAAAGACTCATTCGAAGAACCAGAACATGTGTTGGATATGGGGATCGATAGCCGGGTCAAACTCGGAGAACCACCGTATGTTTAAGGAAATGTAACAGTAAATTTGTTTAGTTGCATTTATTTCCAATATATTATACGTACAGATGCAGTAAATTGATTAGTGACTGCCTGCTCATATTGCAGACTGAGACTGTTCTGTTCTTTTCTGAATCTCTACACAAAAATGTATAGGCATAAAAAACGAATATAAACAATAGGACTAAAAAACAACTGCGACCTAGCCCAACAAATTATTTTATTTTTACATTTCATTGTTAGCAGGTATGTCTTATGTGACGATGTATAGCAAGCCATGCGCTATATGCTAAACAGAGTATTATGAAATAGGAGTGTTATGCACTCAGATAAAACACCTGCGTGTTATGAAACTAAATTAGCAGTCAGCTAAGATATTATTATATTAGAAGCTTGCAGTACAATACCATTTTTGGTTATATATGTATACATGCTAGTATTGTTTCAAATTTTTAATAGATAAGTCCAACTAGAAACTAAAGCCCAGTGGAGCAGATAGGCCATGAATGAAGTGATTAGATATTATACAAAAACATAATGGAAGTGGTATCGCATTAAAGTCCAACTAAGCCGATTGTGCGAGGTCCGAAAATTCAGCTCAGTCCTGTGAGTTTTAAACAGCGTGAGAATTGAAGCAGGCGCTGGTGAAAACAGAACAATATAAATCTATTACCAACGGCCAGCAGCAGACGGAGCTGGTTTCAACAATGCGCCGCTACCGCCGGCGCGTCGCCACGAGAATACTAGGACATTTGAGCAGAAATTGGCTGTTCGGAAAAATAAGAAAACTACGCGAACGATGGCTATTTATGGTCGAGTGCTTTTTGCCTGTACAATGGAATGCATTCGGGTGGTTTGTTGGGATTTTGTATGCTAGATTAGCTATTTGATGCTTTGTTCACATTCAAATCAAATCCACTATTTCCATATGTATTCACAACACAATACGGAAAAAGATTATTGGTATTTTCTTCTTAATTGAATGAATAATTTTTAAATTTACCATCGCATACTGCAGTTATTTATATCACTAGGCCAGGAACTGAACATTTGGGAGAGCGAGTTTATTTTGACAGAGAAATATTATTATTATTTCACTATATTTTTTATGTTGGTAACATTTTCGATTTACTTTGTTTTATAAAATATTATGTGTTTATTCATTTTACATATTTGCAAAGGTTACTCCAGAGCAAATTTAATAAATAGCAGATAATGTCATCAATAATTTATTGCCACAACAATTAAAAAAATATTTCCTCTTTATATATTGGTGCAAAGAAAATTCCGTAAGCTTGATTATAATGATACAACTGAAAACTGGAATCCTTAGATTCTCTTATCGCTGACTGCATAAAATATTGTAGAAAGAGCAATGGAAATCTCTATTAAAATTTCAGTCATTTTCAAACAAAAGTAAAAAATAAATTAACGGACACAACCTAATCACATGTTTGGTCCATTATAAAACTAATTCAGCTAATCTAATCCCCTATAATCCCCATTATAGGTTAAAATTTAAAGATACATTTTCTGCTTTCTGCTACAAAAAATCTATTTTTATTTCTTTAGGTAACGAAGGTATTGTCTCGGTGGTGAGTCTTTAATGAATAAGCACGTTTTAGGGTCCCTACTATACGAATTTACTATTTTTAAGTTGATGTCAAATATATACCCATAATTCAATTGCTTTTTATCAATTAATGACATTCGTTACTGTTGATAATTGAATAATATTGACAGTTCAATGGAATAATGTACATATTTTTCAATCGTTGTGCCAAATTCAAATCTTACCTATCATAGAGTATGATCAAAATTAATTTAATAAGTATTTTTTCCACATAAGAAGTCAAAATTCCATTTATCATATTCTTATTTTCTTCTTAAACTTAAAACTGTAGGTTAATAATCGGTTTTAAGTTTATCTGTGAAATATCAAATCACTTCATAATTTTCTTACAACGATAACTAGATTTATTGTCTCTGTTTGTAAAAAGATTTCTGCTGTTGTCAGTGAAAAAATTCTAGTTATTTTCAAATATAAATATGTCACTGATTATTATTATTTGGCGGTTGTGGATAAAGTAAAGTAAATAGCTATTAATCATTCGAATGATTAATAGCATACATTATATGCTCATTGAATAATATACTATTACTGACGTCTCTTTATTCAAAACTATCATTGAAATCAATAATTGATCAGGGGCCTGTTCCACCAAAGTTTGTGCTCCTCTCACACTAGAACTTTTACATAGTTTGACTTTATAGTAATTTTCTTAATTTTTTGTTTTATAATATTTAAAATAACTAACTAAAAGACTAATCATTTTTTAATTTATAGTACGAGCTGATCAATATCTAAAAGAGTCGGAAAAAATCGCAAAATCGTGTAGTAAACAAAATAAACCAACATTAAGGGATAGTTTTACAATCTTAGATCAAAATTTTAACTGTACGTTAAATAAACAAAATTGAAACGACTGATAAATGACAAATTGATTATTGCTGTCAATATACCCATTCAATTTTGTTTATTTACAGTTGAAATTTTAACTGGAGATTGTAAAACTGGCCCTAAATATTTGATGTGGCCAACACATAACCTTCCGTCAGTTTTATGTATTTTTCATCAATTTGACACGGAAAGTTCCTTGCAAAAGATTTTTCCAGTAAAATTATATCACGAACATATCATGCAAAGTATAGAGTACCTCTGTACACAGGATATGGCCATGGGTCAAGATCGTCGCCATTAGCGGTCTAATGTCAAACATACTAAGAATGCATTTCCGTATTTATTTATAAGAAATATAACAGTATATTATAAATATTAAATAATTACATAAAGGTAAGATTTATTTACGAGATACATAATTATTATTATGGCATAGATTTAGAAGTAAGGTAGAGGTTTAAAATATAGGGTGTCATTAGCTTTGTTCGAGCAGCAGTCAGGAACTGTCACAAACTATCAGAAGCATGCGCACAAGAATTTTGGTGTTCGAGCAGCGGTGAATCACAAATTCACACTAAGAATTCGGTGTTCGTGCAGCGGTTTGAAACTGTTGTGGACGGTTTGAAACAGTCAGGAGAATTTGAAGATTGTTTTCAAATTTTAAATCCGTGACATGTATACTAGCATTTCTAACGTCAAATTGCATTTGAAAACTTCGATTACTGGGTGACAGCAGAGGTTAATAAGGTTATTTCTTTTTAATTTTTAAAATATCTATTAAGCAGTGACTCTGAGTCGAGTATATCAATATATTCAATGTCATCTGAAAATACCTAAAAATACGTGTTATGATTTCAAATTATTGTCCTAACATGACATCGGCCAAAACACCAAACAGCTGAGATAGACAATACAGAAAACAGCTGCAACGAAAATTTCAAACTAATTTGAAATTATCAGAGTTGGGCGCATGCGCAGTACAACAATACGTCAAACTGTTGCAAATTGTCTGCTCGAACAAAGCTATTTATTACATCTAATTTAACATCTTCTAAATATTTTAATGTTTGTGCTCAATATTAGTAATTTTTATCTGTTTTCAATATTGTCAGTAATCGTGGTCAGTATCTTAATGAAATGCACGAGTAAATAAAATAAAATAAAAGTGTTACTTATACTTTACATACATTTAAACTATATCTGAATGTGTTTTTCATTAAAATAAAACAAATTGCCACGAAAATCTCTCAGTATCGTGTTGTAGCTAATTTAAATATAATTGAAGATCGTTTAAAAATTATTTTTCTCTGTCTAATACATAAAATAAAAACTACGGGATGTCCAAAATATTTGTATGACAAGCTCGTATCAAAAGAAAATAATTACAACTTACGTGGCAATGATTTGTATTCACTACCATTATTTAATAAAACGAAATTTAAAAGTTCATTTTCTTATTTAGCTCCTACATTGTATAACAGTATTTCTAGTAATTTAAAATCTCTAAATTATAGTGCTTTCAAAAAACATGTACAAATTTGTTACAAACCTTAATTATCTGGTTTCTCCTACTGCAATTTCAATTATTATAAAGCAAAACTATTTCTCTATGTTTTTGTTTTCTTTTCATTTCTCCATTTTTTGGAGTGATTTTTGTTTTACTATGCTAAGTACATTTTTACATATGTAGTTGTTTGTATTATATTGTAATCTGGTTAGGTGGAAGTAAAAGTAGAAAAATAAAGTATAATATTATTATTATTATTATTATTATTATTATAAATACATAATAATTTGGGAAACGACAACCCAAATGACAGTGGACCGGTAATAGCAGATGTGAAGCGAGCTCACCATAGCCATACACAAAGAGGTACCCTAGTAAATTGTACTTGACACTGACATCTATCAATCAGAATTATCTTAATATAATAGCTGTTTTCATGGTCATAGCATAGCTGGCTGATTTATTTTTTATAATTCTTTAACTCTGTATCCATTGAATATGAAGTACCTATATAATGTAGTTAAATCGATTAGAGAATACAATAATATTTATAATAACATAAAATATCAAAAACTGATATTTAAATGAGATTTTTTTTTTTAAAGCAAAGCTATTAAAAGTTGTAAATGAGGGTACTTCCGATTGACCAATTGTAACAAAAATTTAATCAGGTGTTCGTTTAGGTGTGAACTCTAGGAATACGAAATAATTATATTTTTTGAAATTGTTGAATTGGAGATATATAGGCCAAAATTTTCGTAACACACGCACGCGCACACAAATGCACACACATACACACACACACACACACACACACACACACACACACACACACACAGAGAGAGAGAGAGAGAGAGAGAGAGAGAGAGAGAAAGGAAGAGAGATCATCGTAAAAATAGTAAATTCGTATTGCAGGGACCCCAAAACGTGCTTATTCATTAAAAACTCACCATCGATTTTTTTTTATCAGAGACGGAAGATAAAAAGAAATGTTTAAAAATTCTGTCCGCAAAAATAAACTATTTGGATTTTTCTTTTTCGGATATACGAGTACATAATATACGAGTATATTTAAAAATAAAAAAAATAATATTCTCGATAAACATTTACAGCCCGATTCTCAAAAAAAATTAAGCTAATCCTCATTTTTTGATTAGTGAATTCTATTCTGTTCCGGTATTTAAAATTTAACCTTCATAATATTATCAAAAAGTAGGCATAGATTAGATTATATTTCAAGATATAAACTTTCAAAATTAGTGTAGGTAGAATTCGCTAATCCAAAAATGTGGATTAGCTAAAAATTTTATAATATTACAATCATTTCTTAAAGACTGTTTACAAACAGCACAAGGCAAAAACGTTCAAGAGTAAATATCCGTTAATTTCGTTACAGGGCATAATTAAACATGAAATTAATTATCTGCTGTACAGCGGGAGACGAAAATATTACAACACTGAAGAATGATTTTAATTTATATTAATTATATTCAAAAGCTCATAACATAAATTTTATAAACGTTATTTCATGTGGTATGTTTGAAACAAAGTGAGCAATTTTAAAATACATGGGCGAGTAAATGTCTCAATTAATAAAATATGATGCGGTGGTATTACAGTACAAATAAAAAACTTCCTCTATATGGAATAAACGCGAAATATATTTGGGTATATACTAAACGGATTTGGGCTTTGAATTTTCATCCTTTATTACAGTGGTAGGGCTCTGCAGTTATCAAAACAACATTTGTTTTAACCCTCACGATTTTATTTCGCCCTACAGACAGTAAAAATATATTTTTCAGAAAAGAATATGCGCAGAAGCCACAATAACGTATCTTTCTCTTTTCCTACTTGCCAAATTAATTTTTGTATTGTTTAGCATCAAAAATTATATATGTTGTCAATAATAATTTTATCATACATAATATCATAAACCCAAATTCACAGCTCCAAAATTAATAATAAAATGATATATAAAAATAAAAGCCACGATATAAGCAATAGGTTCCTATGAAGGTGTTCACAACTGTCATTTTAGATGTCAATTTACGTTCTGGCAAAATGATTTCAATTTAAATATAATTTTGAAAAGCTGTCTGACGAAGGATCGCATATATGATTGCGTACAGTGCTTTAAAAGGTATGAAGTTGTTCTTATGCTTGTTAATTATGAATATTAACTGCAAATTGATGTAAATTTATGTTTTCTTTTCGGAGTTGTGAACAACAACCGCAAAGGCTTATTTATAATTTTTTTTATATTTCTTATTTTCGTAGCTGCGATTGAGCCTTAAGTGGTAAATTTATGATGGAAAATGTATAGTCAAACCGGATAGAGAATGAGATATTCTTTCAGATTGATAATCACATAAAATGTCAAAAAATGATACTTAACTGCGTTTTATCACGAAAAACTTTTAAGAACTACAAATAAGGGAACTTCCAGATGACCAATTACAATCAAAATCTAATCAGGGCTTCATATGAATGTAAAGAAGAGAAATACGAAAGAATAATAATTTTTAGAATTGTAGTATCGGAGTTATCGTCGGAGAAAAATTTATCACACATTGACACATACATACAAATACATACATACACACACACACACACACACACACACACACCAACACACACACACACACATACATATATATATATATATATATATATATATATATACAGCCGAAAATAAGTAGCGTTCCAATTGAAGACCATGGTCAAAAGTTGCAATAGATGTTACCGGACCATTTGCAGTAGCACCGTACAATCAAAGGTACGTGGTTGTCATAATCGATTATTGTTCAAAATACCCAGAAATTTTGCTCACACATTCAATAACTTCCAATATTATCATCAAATGGTTAAAAGAAATATTTGCAAGACATGGAAATTCAGATATCTTTGTAAGTGATAACGGTACAAATTTTACTTCTACTGAGTTTTCAAAATTTTTACATTCTAAAGATATTTTACATTGGCGTACACCGAATTACGATCCTCAACGTAATGGTCTAGTAGAAGTTTTTAATCGGTATTTAAAATATGGTATACAAACATTTGAATCAAGTAGAAAAAGCTTCGATATTGGTATTCTCGAATTACTATTCAATTTTCGTGCCACTGTTTTCTCAGAGGGGGGAAAATCGCCAGCTTTCGCCATGTTTGGACGTGAAATACGAACTAATTTTGAACCCCGGAAAATTACGTACAAGGAAGAAAAGAAGAAAAAAATCGATTTTAAACAGAAAGAAGAAAATAGACCCCAACCTATAATCGCAAAAAGCAAGCAACCTGCATTTACTAAAGGAAGTTGGGTACGTATACGCCTTCCTTTTGTACCAAAGGGTGCATCTCCCTTCTCAAAACCAATACAGATTGTCGAGTGTCTTGGCACTCATACATTTCGTCTTAAAAACGGAAAAATATGGTCTTCAAGAAATTTGATTTCTTGTCGTCAACCGAGTCATGAATTTATGGAAAATATTTCGTCTCTGCCGCCTGCAAATAGTAAAGAAGAACTTCGTAGATCTACAAGATCAAATAAGGGCGTTCCTCCTAAATATTTTGGGAACCAGAAGCTTGTTCGAAGGGAGACAAATGATGTGTCTGCGATAAGTCGGCCATGATGAAAAATCAAGATGGAGTTCGCCATGAAATAAAAAATGAAATGGATAGAATATAAAATGTCATTAGAATAATTTTGTTAAATAAAGTAATTCTACCTTAGTCTCTTTCATTCTCTATTTATTAAGATATAAGTATTTAGAAGTACGTTATATCAATATATATATCAACGTTAAACTATTAAAATCGTATTCGAGGGATCTTAATTAGTGATTATTCATTAAAAACCCCAGCGAATTTTTTTGATCAAAGACAATACCTGCCTTACCTAAAGGTGATGGAACGTAAAAATTATACCACCGGGTATAAATACTAGACATATGACAATTCCAATTTTTTTTCATTGTCTTGCTGCCACTATTAACTGCTCAAATAACATGATTACTATATCATTGTGTTATCCGGGTCTATGCACACATATGTATGAAGGCTATATACCTTCAGTTATTTAAAAACATTTTTGATTACAATAAAAGCAACAAAATAAAGCTCATTAAAAGAAAATACGTACCCCTTATCTGTAACTGAAACAATAACTTTTATCGATCTTATTGTGAGTTTAACAGTACTTATCTTTCGTTTTTCGTATTACTATTGTTGCCATTTTGTGTATAAATCTGTATTTTTCAATATACAAACAATAATTGCATTTTTCAAAAGAAATGAAATAACATCACCTTTTGTATTGCAGGTAAATAATTTATTATAGGTATTACTGATTTTGAACATATATTGTATACAAATAATTATTGTTCCAGGCAATAAAAGACAACGAATTTCTTTCTCCTCCGTACTACGCATTTCAGTTTTGAAGAAATTTGGATTCGTATGGGAGAAACAGTGGATTAGTAGAAAGAGCCAATATTGCGTTCTAGCGCAGACGATATTTAATCAAAATTAAAAATATCGACAGATAGTTCGAACTATAGTAAAGCAAGAATTTGAAAGGAAACAACAGTCAGAAATGCTAAGCGTAAACTTATATGTAGAGCTAAAAAAATTCGTGTGATAAAAACCATCGACTGATAATAACACATAGGCAATTAAAATGGATTACTGTTATTTCAATCTAAAAGAAAAAAAAAAACATATGTTTATGAGGAGGACACGAATTCCAGTATGTATGAAGAGTGGATAGCACGAATTCTACTATCTTTAAGTGGAAACTGTATAATTGTGACAGTATTTTGTATTCTTATATATTTTATTCAATTTTGACGTTTTAAACTGTCATTATTAACTCCATAGCAACAACTATAAGTAACACTTTATTCACAAGTGAATTAAAATTTTTTAAATCACTCTCACAAAATTTTAACTCACTCTGCAACAAATAATGCATTTAAAATAATATCAAGTATGAAAATAACACCATAATATTTATCAGATATTATCAACCATGTTCATTACTTTTCACGGCACAAATGACAGACAATAAAGCATTTTAAATAGATTATTTGACGTCTTTTAGCTACGAATGTCATGCTCAGCCTACTAACTGATCAGTGTTTTTATTTTGTCCAAATTAAATATTATAATGGTTTTTACTATTTCGTCAATATTTAATAAAATATTGTACAAACCACGTGAGCTAAGAATATTTATTATTATTATAAACAGTACCTTAACTCACTTGGTGTGTAAATATCTATTATATGCAAAATATTTTATACAACATTGCTGTTGTATGTAACTATATTTTAAACTTAATGAATTCTTAAAAAAAAAAAATATCTGATGTGGACAGCACATGACTTCCTTGTACGCCTGTTACACTATACATATTTTGTTAATAATTAAAATATGTATTATAACAGACCCAATCATAAAATTGCACGTATTTGACATAATTTGACATCAACATTTTATTTTTTTTGTTATTTTTTGTCCTTATCCATAGCAAACTTAATTAGAGAATACAAAGAGATAATTTAATCTTAATTAATGTTTTCGACGCAGAATTCAATTCTCTAAAACTTTTATTTGAAGCATTTATTACTAAAATCAAAATAACACCATTTTTTTCAAGAAAAACTGATAACATCTTCAGGTAAAGTATCACTTCCGGTTAGACTATTTTAACCAAAATCTATTATGTTATTCCCATTGATATAGAAGTATTATATACTAAATTTGAAAAATTTTGGATTATATTTTAATATAATTTTTCATTAAAATCTATTATAGGCTTCAAGTAAAGTACCACTACCGAGTAAACCATTTTAACCAAAATCTATTATGTTATTCCCATTGATATAAAAGTATTATATACTAAATTTGAAAAGTTTTGGATTATATTTTAATATAGTTCATCATTAAAATCTATTATAGGCTTCAAGTAAAGTACCACTTCCGGTTAGACCATTTTAACTAAAATCTAATATATTGTTCCCATTGATATAAGAGTCTTATATACCAAATTTGAAAAGTTTTGGATTATATTTTAATATACTTTTAATTAAAATCTATTACAGGCTTCAAGTAAAGTACCACTTCCGCAAGTTATGTAATGACCAAAGAGGGAGGTGCACAACTAGATGTTATAACAGTTCTAAATACAAAATTTTAACTTTCTACGGCTTCCCGTTTTTCAGTTATGCGAAATACGTACATACGTACGTACGTTCGTACAGACGTCACGACGAAATTAGTCAAAATGGATTCAGGGATGCTCAAAATGGATATTTCCGTTAAAATCTGGAAACCGAAATTTTTCGCGATTACAATACTTCCTTTACTTCGTACAAGGAAGTAAAAATAGATTATAGTTACAAGTTCATTGGAATTTTTTTTCCAAAATGAAAAGAATGCTTATTAAAATTCACGGTAGATATTTATGAGTGAACCTCGCAAGTATTTGCTCATTATAATCAGCAAATAATTAAAGTGGTGAGTAATAATTATTCTTCTTCTTAAAAAAAGATATTGCATTTTCATCCCGTAACTAAATACTCAACAAAGCCAGTAATCCTGTTATGATTCAAATAGTTAAAGCACACATCAATTTTCCCAGTCTTAAATATCAATGAGGTAATAGAATTTTCTGGATTGCAGTCACAAAATTTATTTTCTAAATTCTCGGGTTGACCGGTTTCGAGCCCCACATGAGCCTTCCTCAGTAGCTGAACAATATTTACAATAACCATTACAATTTAAAAGTCAGAAATAACAAAAATATAAATTACTTACATGAGAATTATAAAAATATTAGATACATGGCATAACAAAATATATGAAATATATGAAAACGTAAGTGCAACATAAAGCACATGGATTTCGTCAAAAAGATAAAAGAATAAATTATATAAAACTTTTTATAAAAACTAAGAACAAATGTTCTACGTGAACCACACCCATGGAACTACTTAAGTAATGTATTAGCATGTTAAGACACTTACTAAGTCAAGGTTTTTTTATTGTTTAATTAAGTGTAATATTTTAAATTTATTTTAGTGCAATTTGTTTTTTTTATGTTTAAGTTTTATCCTTATTACCGTTGGGCACGGTTTGAAACAGTCAGGTGAATTTGAGGATTGTTTTCAAATTTTAAATCCGTGACATGCGCACTATCATTTCTAACGTCAAACTGCTTGGGAAAACTTCGGTGACTGGGTGACAGCAATGGTTTAATAAAGTTATTTCTTTTTAATTTTTAAAATGTCTGATTTAAATACATCAAGCAGTGACTCTGTGTCGAGTATATAAATATCTTCAACGTCATCTGAAAATACCTAAAAATACGTCATGATTTCAAATTATTGTCCTAACCGGTCCTAACCTGACATCAGCCAAACAGTTGAGATAAACAACACAGAAAACAGTTGGCGTCAACAAGAGACAACTACCGCCGGTAAAAGTAACTAGCTAACTAATTTGAAACTATCAGAGTTGGGCGCATGCGCAGTACAACAGTACGTCAAACTGTTGCAAATTGTCTGCTCGAACAAAACTTATATTTAACTACTAAATGTTAAATTTAGACATATTATATTTAAAAATGTTATTAATATGTATAAATTAATTAAGTGGTGAGTATGCATAAAATATATACAAAGTACCTTAATTGATATCTGTGCACTAATAATAATCTTAACTTTGACACAATTTGAGACTAATCTAAATTTATCATGTTTTTAAATTTAGCAATGAGTTAAATTTTTGAGAAACCATTAAACTTACAAATCTCCTTTAATTTTTAATTTCTAAATTTTCATTTTATCAAATGCTAATAATTTTTTGTAATTTTCTTTGAAAATCAACGTACTATGTGTGCCAAATTTTTGCAAATGATATACAGAACATAGAAGACTTCCATAACAAACTACTTCTTGTATATCTGGATTACATATTGAATAAATATTTTAGTGATGTTATGATATATTTAGACTTGAATAAACATTTGCTACTTTTTATATTTTCCATTAATACACATATAATTAACACTTAAAACAACCATGGGGTCAAAAAGACTCCATTGTTCACTAGGAGATACGAAAACAAGTCTTGCGCTCGAAAGGTTAAATATTCCAAATTGGCTCACCCATAGTATTCACATAGGCTTGTAGTATGATCACGGTTTTAACTAAAACGCTATTTTAAGAAATGTCAAATTTCATTATTTAATAACAATAATAAATAATATCAAATTTATCAAAATATGATTTTAAAGCAGAACATAGTTTGTACTTAAACAAATATTTTTAAAAATATCGTTTTTTAAAAATACGGGTGAAATTAAATATTTAAATTTGAATTTGACATTTCTAAAAACAGTGTTTTAGATAAAACCATGACTATAGGTACCACAGAATAGACATATACAGAAGCGACACTCCTTGTCTGCACCATTGTTGTTGCGATTTGATGTTTATGACCTTGAACTTTAAATTTGTTGGCAAATTTACCCGCGAAATTTAAATTGTTTTAAATTGTAAAAGAAAAATTAGAACACAAAAGTACTAAAATTTTAATTTTATAAACGAATTAAGAAGAAATCATAAAATAAACACATAATTATGTTCTTATTGAACAAATACGTGAATTTTACAAATTCAATACAATGCAGAATTTTCCATATCTTTGACGTGGGAAACACAAACGTCAGATTCGATTAAAAATATTCTTCTCCATCAAATCTTCTCTTCCTCAGGCCTTGAGCCACATTTTACACCTATATTTATTAAGTGAATATACATTTTGCATGATATGGAAGTCGGTTTGATTACTTACATTTAAGGATCTTTCGGAAACGAAAAAAAAAACGTACATTTCGCTTTCTCCATTTTTTAAATCTCCTTATACAGTTTTTATATGAACAAACAAGTCGTCCCGATTCTATCTTCTTCGTTTTTTCCGTTTTTTTTTAGAAACACCACTTCTAAAATTCACAAACGATTCACAAAATGACATATGTCAAAAGTGAGAAGAGGTGTTTGGTTTGCTTGAATTAGCCATAACCCTAAAATACATGGGCGTGACAAGCTGAGACAACAGTTCCTCCAGAATATGTGAAATATAATGATTTTCGTTATGATAACGATTTTTCCTATCGTTTGTGACGACACTGCTCTGGCGCCATTTTGTGACGGCATTGTTCGATCGCCAAATTGTGACGTCATTATTCGGTCGCCAAATTGTGACGTCATCCTCACCCTCCATCGCTGCTGTCTGGGTTGATTCTTGCTCGGGCGCCATCTTGTATCTCCGTGGAACTGAGAGAAGGGTGAGGAAAGTTTGCGGATAACTAGTCGTGTAGGCCAGGATTCTTAGGGTATTTTTGAGCAGTGAAAAATGCAGTACACTAAGCTATGTTTATTTACACACTATGTACAATTTAATAAATGAATGCGAAATTGTGACTAATATCATTTGAACTACTGAGAATTTTATTATCAAGTAAAACTGGATATATCAACTTGTGAACTTAGTACGCGAAATATTATTTATACTCTTGACAAACTTGAAATAATATTTACTCTGAGAACTTGTACGTGTAATCTTTACTCCGTGAAACTTAGTACGTGAAATATTCTTACTCTGAAGACAAACGTGAAGTAATATTCACTCTGTAAAACGTAGACGTGTCGAACAGCGACACTCGGTGACTGAATTCTACAGAACAGCTGTAGAAGATCTGGACTCTGCCTTCTGGGGCTGGTACTGGAATTTTATTCTATAGAACGGCTATAGTACTCCTGGTTCTAGCTAGAACGGCTAGCCAGAAGACAGAATGAATTCTAGGGCTGCTGCTGCGTCTTTTATAGCCGGATTTTGGTAATTCTCGTTCAAACGCGCGCGGTTTATGTGGAAGGGCTTTATTCGTATTTGATTGGCCGAGTGGGAGAACAGACTCGGCTTACTATTGGTCGAAAGGCTGGGCTCTTAAAACATTTCTAGAAAATTCTATACGCAAGTGAAAATGCGAAAATCCAGTTTTTCTTGCTTGAAACTAACAGGTAAAATATATACAATAATATTACAATAAAATAGAAATTAATAAATATCTCAAGTTCTAGTTTATTCCGCCTGGATTTGGCGCTGCGGTCTTGACAGATCTGGAATGCGTGCTCTAGTTGTGAAATCTAGGTGAACTGTTGTTCTTGAAGTTGCCCTGTGATGTGCAGAGTGAAATGCCGGCCACGAAAAACCCCGGAAAGATAGTGGCAGGCTGGAAACTAGAGGATTTTCTGTTGGCTGTTACCGCGTGCTCACCATGTGCTACAGGTAAGGTTAAAAGCATGTTAAGAGCAATTTTAAACTGTCGAATTCTGTTTTCGTGTCACAGTTATCCCTGAAAACTGTTTACACGCTGTGATACGGCCCCGAAGTGGATGGTGAAGTTCTATGGAAAATACCGCGTGCTAGCCATGTGCTCAAAGTGAGGTTATGGACATTGTACAGCCAGTTTGGACTGCAGAATCCTGTTCTTGTGCTACAGCTTCTGGAGAACGATTACATGCTACTCTGCAGCCCCACACACAGTGGCCGGTGATGTTCTCTGGATGATGGCGTGGCGGAATTTCATGGCGAAACAATGTGACTTAGAAATCAATTTGTGTTTCTCAATATATTTTTATTATTGACCCCAACAGAAAATGTTGTCTGTCGAGATAATGAAAAGAACAGAATCGTAAGATACGAAGATATTCCGAAACAGTCCGATTTTATCCGATTAGCCCTTTAAATTTGTTGGCATACTCTTTCTCTCTCTAAATTTCATTTCTCTCTCTGACTGTCGCTTCTGTATGAATGTCTATTCTGTGACTATACTACGAGCCAACCTACAAATATTGACTGTTCAAAAAACATTTAAATGAATAATATTTAAATATTATTTTTATTATATCCTGTATAAAATCGCTTCGTTTTATTAAAAAAAAACTTGATTACAATAAAGAAAATTTTATTACAAGAATACGCTACAGACAGCTGCTATCTGTCATAACATTATAACATCCCTACTTTCACAAGCTGGTCTCGCCAGGACGAATTTTGGTCTGCGCGCATGTTTTTTTTTCTCTTCTGTGCGCGCGGACTACACCAATGTTTTCAATAAGATTAAAATAAAACAACAAACTTTTCTAATATAATTGAACACTTATACAAGTGGCCAGGAAAACTGGTAAAACATGGGGTTCTTGAAAACTATAAGAGATACGAAGTCAGTTAAATTAGACAAAAGTTGCCCAATTAGGAGACCATTTTAATGGTTTTTTGCGAAAAAAATGCATTGGTCACGAAATATAGGTGAAAGCATAAATTCATAGACTGGAACTTATTTGGGTTTCTGGGCCATGTCCTTTTAGGTATAACACCTAACGTTTCGCCCAACAATGTGTTAGACATCATCAGAGGTTTTCAGAGTTTTTTCATTCAAAAATTATATTTTTCTTGAAAAATGACAGATTGATCGCGAAACGTTAGGTGTTATACCTAAAAGGACATGGCCCAGAAACCCGAAAAAGTTCCAGCCTATGATAAATGCCGGCCATGAAAGCCTAAGTAATTACTGAAAGCATAAATTTCCCAGTTTTCTTTTTTATTTTATTTTATTTTTGTAAATATCTTCACATTATGGTGTCAAAGGTTTAATTTTTATATGGGCATCATATTAGAAAATTACACCATTGAAAAGAGATTTTTTTAGCTAGTGTTTTTCAGTAGTTTCGTTGCAACAATTATTGTTTTGAACCTATAAATTTAATAATTGTTGCATTTTTGCTGTTTGAAACAAATGAACCCAAATTATATTATATTCGTACATTTTTGGAAAGTTAAAAAATCTCTTTTCAATGGTGTAAAGTAGTAAAAAATATGAGCATCATCATTCGATAGAAACATAAAAAAGTATTTTATAAATGTTCAAAAAAAACCTATGAATTTTTTTGCGAATAACACAACACCATTAAAATGGTCTCCTAATGGGACAACTTTTATCTAATTTACCGACTTCGTATCTCTTATAGTTCTCGAGATCCCCATATTGCACAAGTTATCCTGGACACCCTGTATAAATTACAGTATAAATCGTATGACGGAAAGCATGAAAGACAAATGTCCTGTCCGTTTATAATTATAAGTGTTGATAAGACAGTGTTTGTGAATGCAAATCCCTGGCCACGAATGAATACTATTTGCCTTTGTAATTTGCTGAATTGGAGCGGCAGGCGGCAATGTGTGAGCACCTTGCCCGTAATAACATTAAATCAAGAATGGAATATTTAAACTCCGCGGCTTTTCACAAGCGGAATGAATAACTAAATACGGATGTGCGAATGTTAATGAGGGGAAATCATCCAATATTAGTTTTCATAACAAAATAATAGGTTTCATTTACAAAAAAATACTCTGTATTTCATTTTAAACGGTCTCCATTTTGTTCTGAAATACCTACATTGACAAACAATTGAAAATATATAAATATAATACATGTTAAATTATATTATATTTATAGGTACAAATTGTAAACAAAACGGAATTATACACAAATTTTAATTAATCATATAAAATACATCGCAATCAATTTCATAATTTAATAATTCAGCCACTCAGTTTAATTGGAGTTTTATTTCAAATGTATAAATTACAGACTATTCGTTTTTATTAGCAATAACTTCTTATTGAATAATAACTACAAAATATTAATTTTAAGCATTACAAATTCTGTTGTCCGTACCTTAATTGGCAGTTTTTTCATGAGTAGGTAAAGCAAGTATGTATAATTATATGCGTATATTTAAAAGTTTAAATTGGAAATGTTATGCTCTTTCCATTAAAAAAAAAAATATGATATACCTACAGGTAAACAAGTAAACTCAAAGTAATCAAAGTCATTCTTTAGAAACAATATTTTTATATTTACAAAAGCTTAAATACTTGCTAAAATGGCTTTTATAGTTGAATGAAGCGATCTTAGGAACTCATTATAGAATCTGCCAAAAGTTTTATGGGACTTCCGGTAAAGGATCCTTAAACCAAGTAGTTTATTCTGTCATGGAGAGTACCCGATATGCGTTCAACATATTTCCTAATTATAAATATACTTTAGATTATAGTAGACGTAAATTTGAAATACAAACAGTTATTATGAAACGTTAATGTCTTTTAAATGTAAAGTTAGTGGTAATTAATTTTTGAGAAACGTGCAAAAATGTTTTTCAATATTGTCAATGTAATCAAAACGAAACGTTGTCTCTCGTGGTTTAAGATTTCAGCAGTGTTTGTATATATAATTATGAATATGTGGAGACCCTGGAAAAATTACTACGTGGACGCGAGTGATGGTGAAAACAACATTGCAGAAGAAATTGTTCAACAGCCAGCAGAAGCAATACCAAATCAACCTTCGACGTCAAAAATACAGAAACGCAAAACTCTATCATACGATCAGAAAGAAATTATTTTAAATGTATTTAAAAAGCAAAGATGATAAATAGCTGTGCTATGTACAGGTGTCTCATAAGATAAAAGATAAGACTATTTTCAACATAGGTTGCCATTTAAAATATCATAAGTTTGTGTCATATCTCGAGAATTATGAAGTTCTCAAAAAATATAATTACGCCATCTTATTTTACCCACAAATCGGTACAACATTTGTTAAAACAATTTTTCTAACTACTACCATAATAAATAAGTTATGAGATATTTTCGAAATGAGCGAAGAACAAGTTTTTGCCTGTAGCTCCGAAACAAAAGAAAATCGAAATTTACTGAGGTGACTATTAAACTTTTCTTAAAAAGTTAACCCTGGAATGAGACACCTGTACTCTGTACTAAATCTTTACTTTCTTATTTGTTGTTCTTTTTTGTTACATGTAAATAAATAAATAAATAAATAAATAATATATATATATATATATATATATATATATATATATATATATATATATATATATATATCTAACTCCACTGTTCTCAATATGAATTATTTTAATACGGCCCATTTCTTAGCGTTCAAGACAGACCATCAGGTTCGAGTAATTTATAAATCCTGACCACTAAGCTACCAAACCCTCTATAAAAGGTTATAAACCCTGCATAAATCAGTTCCTTAGATCGCTTCATACAAGTACACAAAAACTTAACCCTCCAAAACCCGCACTAAATTTTGACGCACAAACGCACGCACCGGTCTGAGGGACTATTCGACTAGAAAAACAAGTATATGGCCTTATGGGTAAAATAAGCCCAATTAATTGTTACAGTGTTAAAAATTATTATTTTTTTTTAAATCTATCAAATATATTCTTATTTATTATTCATTCTGTTAAAACAATGAGCTATAAGTACCTAACTAGTTATACTAGATCTTTATGTTAACATCATTTCTACAAAACAAAGAAAAGAATAAAATTAAACATTTTCTGGGGCAATAATTGTAAATAACATTAAAACAAGATTAATAGGTAAAGGTATAAAAGAAAATAGAAATTGAGAACAATAAGTGTCCGTGAGGTGACGCCTGTAAATTCTGGTGTACAAAGCAGATGTAATATGACGTGATAATTTATTTATTTATTTATTCATTCATTTATTTATTTATTTATTTAATTAATTAATTTTATATAAGTATATAATTCCAATATTTATAGTAAATCCACCGAGTTACAGGGTTCATACGTCGAGCAAACTTCGATGGAGACTTCCTCAAAAAGTTAAAAAAGACGTTCCTATAGTTTTTCATAATATATTTTATATATCAAGGCAACATTATACCATCTAAATATATATATTTTAATCAATTCTTATATACAAACTTAGTAGAATTAATAACGACATAGCACGCACCGGTTCCATAGACCGAATTTTTAATAAAAAGGGTTACCTATACAAGGTGCCTGTATAAATGCCCTTACGTAACTGGAAATGATTATATAACCGAACGGTACTGTACAATACAACGACACGATACTTGTGTTAAAAGAAATAATAGTAATTTTAACTATAGTTTTATGTCAGATAAATTTAATTTCATAACAAAATAAAAAAAAAACATAACATATTTCTATTATTATAGATTTCAAATTTAAATTTTAAAATCGCCGCCAAATATCTCAAATTAGCAGACCTAACGCGAAAATCCTCGCTACCTTTGCTAGCTATCATAGGTAGGGTAGCAAGTGGAAGGCTAGCAAGCCGTTCAACAAGAAACACATCCGGTTCGCTAGCTTTACTAACCTCGTTGGAAGCACCTTATGTCTCTGTGACGTGTAAATTGAGCGCTAATTACGATTACAGAGAGGCGCTGTTAAGAGGACAATCAATCACGCTGCACCGATAATGAAATAACGTCCCAGACCAAAAGCAATGATGTCTCTGTCTTCCACGTTTACAAACTTACTCTACGTCCGGGTGAGTTTTTTCTTTATCGAGCAAAATTTACTTCATTCGTTAATTAATTGATAGTGAACATGATTAAGATAAATTACAAAATTAACTACTGTAATTTGAACGTAATTAATATATGTGTTTAGTGAAAAGGCACTTCTATTTCATTGAATATAATTAATTAAGTTGAAGGGTGATAAAAAATGTTTTGTTGACAGCAGTTCATTATGAATTAATTTTTTGTGTACAATAAGATTGTAATTATACAAGATGTCCAGATTTCAAAGGCCAACATTGGAATCTCAGAAACTATAAGAGATACGATATCGATTAAATGGAACATATATGGTGCGCCTTTTGCCAAAACTTATAGTTTACCAAATAACGGCAAAAAAAATTTGATCGATTTTACCATCCGTCACCTTTAGGAAAGGAAGATATAATCTTTGGTCAGAAAAATTAGAGAGTTTTTAATGAATAAGCACGATTTAGAGTCCTAGAATACGAATCCACTAGTTTTACGATGATGTTAGTGTGTGTGTGTGTGTGTGTATGTGTGTGTGTGTGTGTGTGTGTGTGTGTGTGTGTGAGACAAAAATTTCTCCGACGATAACTCCAATACCTACTACAATTCTAAAAATTATAATTTTTTCGTATTCCTCTTCTTTACATTCTGTACAAGAAGACAGAGAAAAGATAAAGAATCAAGAAGCAATTGGAAGTTTACTTTTTCTATGCCAAGGAACTAGACCCGATATAGCATATGCAACAAACATGGCAAGTCGATTTTATCAGAATCCTGGAAAAGAACACTGCCTAGATGTTAAAAGGATTTTTAGATATCTCAAAGGAACGATAAATTTGAAAATGGAATTCAAGAAAGCAGAAAATCAAGAAATCGAAAGTTTCTGTGATGCCGATTGGGCAAATAATTTAAATGATCGTTTTTCTGTTACAGACTACCTGTTTAGATTTCAGAATGGTCCAATATCCTGGGCAAGTAAGAAACAGAACACTGTCGCGTTGTCAACGACCGAAGCTGAATATATGGCGCTCTCAGCTGCATGTCAAGAGGGTCTGTGGCTACGATCTCTAGCAAAAGAAATAGATCCAAATGCAGTTGATGGGCCAACAATTATTTACTGCGACAGCAAAACATATAGACGTCAAACATCATTTTCTTCGCGACAAACTTCAAGACGCAGAAATCACATTATGCCATATACCCGGAGAAAAAATGGTTGCAGAAGTACAAATAAATTTACATATTGTAGAGAAAATATGGGCATAAAATAAAAATATATGTTTATGTGGAAGTGTTGATCTAGTAAACATAATTTTTATTTTATTAATACTCTGCCAAAAGAATAAATACAAATTATAATTATTAACATATATGCATCGAAGTCTGTAGTATCCGTATACCAAGTTTTGAAATTTTAGTGCACCTACTATCAGAGTTGTTAATAAAATGTGTCTGATGAGGTGCACTTTCAAAAGGTAACGAACGGACATAACTTCATATAACTTTTTTTTACTCAAAATGTCTCCCCCCATACCTATATTGTTTTATTTTGATACGCAATGAATCACCCTGTACCTATGTTAGTAAAAAAAAATGCATTTCAATACTGCATTTACCGAGATTTACCAACATTTTATTAGTTAGTTCCTCGGAGTACGGTGTGACCAGAACCGTAAACTCAGTCAAAATATCCATACCGAGTTAGCATTTTTGATTAGTTCATATACTCACCTAAAAATTTCAAATCGTTACAAAATTTGACAGAAAAAATGGTAAACTTTCCTGACAGGCCACGTCATTTATAAACATCAAAAAATTGCCTAAATGCTCAATAAAAATAATAATAATAATAAAACAAAAACATGAACTACAAACATATTATTATGCTTGAATTAAGTGAATTACAGAAAAAAATCTCCTTGGAACCCGGGGGCACTAAATGTGTGGGGTCATTTTCACCAAGCTCATTTAAATAATTTATTCTCTAATTTTAATTCACCAATCTTAAGTCTCTTTAACACGATAATTGAACCTTTAAAAAAATTTTCACAGAAATACTCCGGACCGGTTAGTTAACTTAGATCAAAATTTGGTTAGTGAAATGTGGAGTTAATTTATTCTCTTGTTAGCTAACCTGACATTTAACCTTACTTTGAAAAAAACGACCCTAAATAATTAAAGCAGATACCTAATTCAATCAATCTAGAAATTCATGGTACCTAATTACAATTAATTCAAATTCTCTCATTCTTTCTTTGAGAATAATATGAGACACTTAAAGAACGGAATGAGGTTGAATGTTTCTCAACTTAAAATTAAAAATAATTTAATGTCTGTTGGAGTGTCGGAGCCGGAACGTGTAGGTAAAGGGTGAATCTCCCAAGAATTCCGCCTTGCAGCGTACAATTCTGCAAAGCTTTCCACCTAGGACTATTACACAGCTAATTAAAATGTAAAATACGTTTTATTTCTTGTTCATTGTGCGCGTGTGCACACCATCGCGCCATTTCGCACCTCCAGTCGCGAGCGCCTAGCGCTGCCACGCTGTTTCGTTTCCATATAAACGAAGTACGAACGGAGGCCTGTTTATACAGCATTTAAATGCTAATGATATTTTGTGTTAGAACTGAATTTATGTATTAAGTTTTGTCACGTATTAAAGGGTTGTTAACCTGTGCTCTTAGACAGAATGATGCAGAGGATTCTTACTTAGCTTTTTGACAAACAAATTGTTCTTCTGAAAACAAATTTACAAAGTTATATAAGAATATAAATGATTACATTAGTACCAAGATCTGAAATTCAAATCTTGTGAACCGTAGTTTCACAAATGATATTTCATTTGTTTTATTCTATATTACAAAATTCTCGATTCTGTTTTGAATTCTAATTAGAATACTACGAGAAGGGATATGTATGTCCCATTGTAGGATTGTGGAAGAAGGTAGTTAGACTGGGGAGGAAAGAGATAGTTACAGATCTGCGTTGCGATAATCTATCACATTCCCTCCCAGTCTATCTGTCTTCTTCCACGATCCTACAATGGGACATATATATTCCCCAACTTTTTAGTAATTATTTTCTCGCACTAGGAATAATTAATCGATTTAAAAAAATACGGTATTTTTTTTCTCGTAACTGTCATATATAAATCAAAATTTGATCTAGATTTATCTCCTATCGAAACATTTTCGAGCAATAAAAAAAAACAGTTTCGTAATAATCCAACGCGTACAGTATTCCAATTAAAAGCTACCTGGCAGAAGTATGGGAAGGCTTATCTATTAGAATTATAACTGTTATGACTAATAAAAACGAAGTAACTCAATCAGGCTGGTTTATGTAAGCTGTATACTTAAGAATGCATTAGCATTATGACTTTGCATTAATAATTCAAGTATAGATAAATGCGTGTTGCGGTACATGTACCTATAACCTTAAACTTAGCATTATGCCGTAACCCTAGAATATGACAATTTCTAATTTTAATGTCAAAATGCTAATGCCAACCAATCAGAAGACGACTGCTTGATTCTGGAGATATTTACGACAGTCAAATGACACTGTCATCATATTTTATTTTTGAATATTTCTGTCACATTGTCTTAACTAAAAATGAGTGTCATTGAAAAAGAAGTCCAACTAATACAGTTAGTTGAACAATGTAGTTATTTTTATGATAAAAAAGACGTGTCGATTTTACAAGAAGTGATATTACCGGCCTGCTCTTATTGGTTTGCCCTAAGAAGTACATAAACCGGACAGCGTAATGTGAAGTTTAATGCAATCATAATGCTAATGCTAAGATAAATGAATAAGTTTACAGCTTACATAAACCAGCCATAAATATGGCAACGTTGCATTTTACTTCCCTGCCTAGGCAGAGAAATTCAATTTCCCTGCCGATTTGCGGCAGGAAAGTAGTAGATAACAGACGGTTTCAGGAAAAAAAATCTGATGTGGCCAACACAAAACCTCCCGCTATTTAATTTTTACATACATACATACATACATACGTACATAAAATCACGCGATTCCCACTTAGGGGGTTAGCAAATACCCGGAAACAATAGTAACAATAAGAAAAGGGATAAGAGTAAGAGCTTAGCTGACTCACTTCACTCTTTAACAACATTCTTCTTTCGCCTTGTCCACAATCATCATAGTATTCATATATAAGAACATATTAAAGTGACCGATTTTCGGTACCGAATAACCGCATCCGGACCACAATAATAGTTACGCAACAATCTTCCTTCGCCACACTTTCCTATCCATTTTTATTAATTTAAATACATACTTACGTATTTACTAACGCTGCAAACTGTACCATTGCATAAAACTATTGATTTATTTACTATTTTCTTTTTAAAATGTCACTATTATTAATTTGAAGTGATTAGTTTTTTGACAGTGACATTTACTGTAACTTACATACATTTGAAGTATGAACTGTGTAACAAAGGAATTGTGTTTAATAATAAAAAAAATATTTTTAAATTTATCTGCAAAATATATAGAAAAAGTATTAATGTATTCCTGTAGAAAATTCAATAATCTTTAATTTTCATAAGACATAAAATGCGAAAAAATGGCATTTAATGATATTTTTAGAAGAAAAACCATTATGAGCTTCAGGTAAAGTGCCATTTCCGGTTATCTGATTTACACCAAAATCTAATGGCTTCTTTTCATATTAGAATAGGATAGACATACAAGGTTTCAGAATTTTCCGAATGTAAGTATTTGAGTTAGAGCGAAGACAAAATCCCTACACATACACACACACATACATACACACTCACACACACATACATACATACATACATACATACATACATACATACATACACACATACATACATACATACATACATACATACATACATACATACATACATACATAAATACATACACACACACATACAGACATCATCGTGAAAATGTTAAAATTGGATTCTAGGGACCTTAAAACGTGGTCATTTACTAAAATCTCGATACGTGATTTTTAGCACGATCTCTATACCTCCCTTACCAAGGGTAGCGGGAGGTAAAAAAACATTGTACCCAACATCACCTACAAGTGTTTTTACTGGGCTCACAAGCTTCCAAAGCTTGTCTACGACTCGCTCTGGAATATGCTTGCTCTTCCAGTAAAGTATCATTTTCAGGTCTTTTTATGCAAATTACTATTATGTAAACTAAGTCAAACATGTCTTCAAGAATAACTCAAATACACACTCTTCCAAAGGACAAAAAAAAAATGGACGTACAAAGACAAAGCAGTGTAAGATATAAATCTTTTAGCTGAAAGAAATTATGCAAAACTACGGTTTAGGATTACCAAATGAATACTTCAAAAGAACAAGCAAATAAATTCAAAGGCCTGATTGCAAATTTCAAAAAGAATAAACCAGCAAAGAAATATTTACAATATAATTTACAACAGCTCCCTTTTGAATTTAAGAACACTTCGACAACACCTACATCAAACGAAAATAGAAAAGAAATCAAAATAATATACCTGGAATAATATTCAATGAGTCAAGAAATTTCATTAAAAATATTCCCTACTTTTGTATAGCTTCAGAATAGTAATCAGAAAGTATTTCCACGACGAATAATATAGTAGAAATCTGTATTCTCATTATTATGTTTTCATTAAATGATCCTTATCTTATGCTACGCTATGAAGTATGCTCTCAACTAAATGCGCTGCTGAAAGCTGAAACCACACAAGCACTACAAGCAGTGCGTAGCCCATAAACCCTTCTCAAGAATGTTCATACGTGAATCAGGAGTGTATACGCGTTACACAAGTATGTTTTGTATGGAAATGAGCACATTCTGCGCTGAATTCATATGAGATATAATTGCAAATGACATTCGTAATTAAATTATTATTTGCATATAATATTTCATCGTTAAATTAAAATTATAAAGCTTTATAATTTGCGAACATCATCCAAAATTCATATTTAAACTAAATTCTAACAATTAAATTCATCGTACGGTCTATAAAATTTAATGTGATAATAAATTCTAAAACACAACTACTGTTAATGAACTAGTAAAATTCACAGTAGTATGATTCAATTTACGTAAATAATAGAGTATGTGTTACTCCCCGAGCTCTAACTTCCACAAGGTACCTACATGTTATGGTAAACTCTCAATACAGTTATTCTTCGTCTTAATTTTTACTATTTTTATTATTATTATTTAAGGGTGTGTTAAACTATTATGGTCATTAAGCCCATTTTTATTATTATTATTATTATTATTATTATTATTATTATTATTATTATTTATTCTACACAACTTGAATGGTTTCTGGTATAGGGGTTATCGTTTTCTGAACGCATCTCATATTTTTCGATGGAATTAAAGCAGGACTACTTCAATCTTGTAACCATCGAATATTAACTTCTAAGAACAAAGTGAATAAGTACATGCGAAGAATTTACATTCGCACGCTTTCAATCGTTCGAATGAAGTTTTCAGTGACAAATGCAGCAAGTAAGTATTCGTCAATGTAAAGAAATGCTGTCGAAGCACCATTTACAATTCGAACCAGTTTTGCATTTATATGTTTACCTGTCCATATCTATCAATGATGTATATTAACATTTTTCAAACAAAAACTTTTATTTTTGATTAAAAAAAAATTCATCTGATATTTTATGTATTATTTTATTTCCCTCTGCCATGAACCTTTAATCTTTCGTCAAACGGGCTCAGGAAATTTTTCACAAATAAGTATTATCAATTACTCCAGTAGTGGGGTAGATTTACCTTGTAAAAGGTAGAGTATTTTTGATTTTTGGATATTTTTTTATATTTATATGCCCTAATAAAAAAATCTAAGTTTTCGACCTTGGTGCATTTCTGGAAGCACAGCAGTCTTGGAAAAATGATGCAAATAATCATTTTTTTTTTAATATCTCCTCACCAGTATTTATTAAAGCGAATATAGGTAGGTATTATCAATTTTGTAGAAGACGAAAAAAGGGCCAGTTGCATAAAGCGTTGTTAGCTGATCATGTGGTTAACTACACATTGTAACTATGGATACGTATCAAAAATACATTGGAAAATAAGCCTTGTCAAAGTTAACAACGTGATTAAAGTTAACAATGTTTTATGCAACTGGGCCTAGAATGCTTGTTGCAATAACTCCGCTTGATTCAATTTCAAAGTGAGTGCTGCCCAAAGGCCAAATATGTAGGTACTATACATTAGCTATTTTTAAAATTCATTTTTATTAAATATTATTTAACTAGAAGATTTATTACTAGTATGTACTGCAAACATCAAGAATCAATCAACAAGAATTTGTGTACATACCAATACTTATATTTTTTGTTTTATTCAGATGGCAGCGAAGTAGTCACTAGTTGATGTTAGTATTGTCAAATATGTATATATCAACAACTTGCCGCTGGCAAGTAATTGTAGAATTATTATTTTCATCTGATTCCTCGGACCTTACACATTCCTTTCAACAAAATTCCAGTCGTACCCTCTTCAACTGTCCCAACATTCAAAAGAATCCCGCCAAAATACTATAAAGACGGGTCAACATTAACAAACAACTGAGCTGCAAGTACCCGCGATTGAAATTATATTTTGTTCACGAATTTTATATTTTCAGACCAGAAAAACCAGATCTTTGTTATCATTTGATATTTGCGGTACACACTGAAAATTAAAATTAATTTTGTAAAGAAATTTAGTGCTAAATTCAAATATAAAAATTTAAAACAATAATGGTAAGGTAAATCTATATTAAATTAAATTGTTATTATTAGATGTTATAGTCGTAGATTCATAATTAAGTATTCCGTGAAAAGATACTAAGTAGTGTAATGTATTAATGTGATACCAATAAATACTGAAAATAAAATCCTTACGTTTAGGTTTAATAGAAAGTATCTTATAGGTAAATGCGGCGGTAAATGATAAATATAATAATGCAATAACAAAAATAGCAAAAATCATTTCAATCGTTAATATATCAATATCGCATGACATAACAAATACATTGTATTGTGAGTAAAATTGTATTGACGACAAACAATTCCTATCACATGAATGCGGCTTTGGAATTTGGGTGAGAGAACAGAATAACATTCATAGTCCGTGAATTCTTGCCATTATTGACATTACCTTCGATTCTCGACGAATAATGAATTGGAATTTTCAGTAGGAATATCTTGAAATGGTTTACATTATGATTATAAAGTGCATCAACCCCAAGATCGTAAACAGATAAACAAACAATATATGAATTTATTATATAAATGGAATATTCCGCCTTCTGCTGTTTTTACTTCCCGCTACCCTTGGTAGGGAGGTAAATGACCATGGTTTAAAATCCCTAGAATTCAATTTTAACATGTTCACGATGATGTCTGTATGTGTGTATGTGTGTATACGGATTTTGTCTCCACTATAACTCAAATACTATCATTGAGAAAATTCTGTAACTTTGTATTTCGACCCCATTCTAATATGAAAAGATACTATTAGATTTTGGTGTAAACCGTATAACCGGAAAACTTTACTTGAAGTTCGTAATGAGTTTTCTTCAAAAAATGCCATTAAATGCCATTTTTTCGCATTATATGTCATTATAAAAATTAAAGCTTATTGAATTTTCTACAGGTCTGTAATTAATACTTTTTTCTATATATTTTACAGGCAAATTTAAAAGCTTTTTTTTATAAATCTCAGAATCTTTGATAAACACAATTCCTTTGTTACACGGTTCATATTTCAAAAGTATGTAACTGATAGGTTAATGTCACTGTCAAAAAACTAATCACAAATTAATAACGGTGACATTATAAAAAGAAAATAGTAAATAAAGCAATAGTTATATGCAAAGGAACTTAATATACATAGTTTGCAGCATTAGTAGAAATGTAGGTATTTGTATTAATAAGGATTAAATTTCGGGAGGTATGGTGTTGGCCACTTCAGGTTTTTTATTATATGTACATAGGTAAGTATATTATTATTTTTTTATTTATTTTTAATTATTATTTGATGTAATAAAGGTGATGGGTTTTTTGTTTCGTATATTAACCATTTTAAGAAAATATAATTTTTAAGTTATCTGATATCCCATTGTTGATGGTGTACTAGAAGTATCAAAAACAAAAAAAAGTATATAACATTCGCTAAAACCCAATAAGATGTAAACTGGAAATCCAACGGAGGGTCCTAAAACAATTTTAATCCGAGTGACCAAACTAAAAGTTGAAATAGCTATAAAAAATAAAAATCTAGTAAAAAAAATACCACAGCATGCATTTAAGGCAGGAAGAATTTCTGGCTATTGAAGAGATTTTTTTAGAAAATAAAAACATGAAAATAGAAAAAAAAATATATATACAAGAACAACTGAACTGTCCGCATTAAGAGCAATTTCTGGTCTTTCATTAAGAGACAGAAGACCAAAGTAAGGAATAAAAAGACAATGCGGTCTAGAAGATATTATCAAATTATCAGGGAGAAAGCAATATACTCAGTAATATAGGAAGACCACCAAATAGATTGACCCAAAGTTGGCAATCATCTTCAATAGGAATTCCTCCATAATTGTTGTTCAAGAATAAGAGGCAGTGTCTAAAAAAAAGAGACAGAAGAAGAATGAAGTACGAAAATATATATAAAAAAAAAACTAAGGTAGGAAAAAGTTAAAATTATGAGGTTCTGAAAATGCAAGTACGAACAAGATCCCTCGACTGATTTATTTATAATTTATATTTTATTTTTAATTTTAACACACACAAAGAAATGAATTTCAAATTTCTAATACAGGTAAAGCAAATTTTTGTCTAGAAAATAAAGTAAAATAAAACAGTGTGACGTATTATTTGATCAGCTAGTTTTATACTGTCATAGAATGCAAAACAAAAACGCGTTTGATATCTAACATAAATAATACTAGTAAGCAATTAGTTTTGTTCGCATATGATAGGAATTCGTAATTATTGAACTAATGTATTGACATAAACCGAGACATAAACATTCATGTCAAAAAAAAAAACTTATCATTGCAAAATGTAACAATAATATATGAGCTACATTAGATTACATTTAACGGATTATGCGAGATATTGTTCATATATCATCAAAATTATCTATTGGTATGATACAGATTAATGATATTTTATCATTAAATTAATGACCATTAGGTAAAATACTATCAATATGCGTACATATAACTATTAATTCATGTACTGTTATTCTGATAAAGGTAAATTTATATACATAGATCGTGCTACACTGTACACTAAAATTAATACTAACTCATATACAGGAAATAAAATTTTTAGGTCTTATAGTTCCATGTCTCTGATTTTATTTAATAAATTGTCATAGACAATAAAAAAATTAATACAAAGTGAACAGTTCGTTCAACATTTACACATCATCAGCTATAAAATAATTAATTAATTATAAGTAAAACTTATATGAAACTACAACTTAATTTTCACAACTCACCAATTAACAAATATGGCATCTTAATATTAATGTTTAAATTTAGTTTTTTTTTTATTGTCTGACAATTTATTAAGTAAAATCCGCTTGGAACTATAAGACCTAAAAAAATTATTTCCTACTTACACTTCGAGTTCCCAAAACCAATTACCAACTATACTGCATTTTTATGTTTGTGTTATAGCTCGAGTATTATTGTTTTAAAATAAATAATCTTTACGTTTTTTCTTTATCTTTTATAATAAATGAGTTATAAGGTGTTTTCAAAATAAGCGAAAATAAAGTTTTTACCTGTAACTCAAAACCACAAGTTTGCCCATAAAGACCTACATCTATTTTCCGTAGCGTGTTTAATAAGAAAGTCTTTCGTATAAAAAACTAGAATTTGTTCCATCCTGAACAGTTTACGAGATTATCATATTATTATTACCTTCTGATTTTTTTAATATACTATTTATTAAAAGTAGCAATAATATAGGTAATCATTTTGATTATTAATAAAAAAAATGTAATTAAATATTGAAATAAAACAAAAATGTAATATTTTGCATATAACTCGAAGTCAAAATTTTTGTTTAACTTTAATTCTCTGGAAAACGCATTTTATTGGGTTGAATTATTCAAGATTATGATTGATGAAAAATTAAATACATTTTAAATATTAGGATTCGACTAAGTTTCTTGAAAGCATTAAATCCATATTTAAATAATCTGTGCTTCTCTAATAATTGTATGCTAAAGGTACGAGTATGTATGGTATAATTCTAAATTCTACTTATATATACCTAATCAAATGAAATTAATGAAATAGGAACAAAAATTCTTTACCGTATAAAATGGATGTTCAGGCGCAGCTTAAGTCAACCCGATATCATGACAGCCACTTAACTGTAACCAAGCAACGCAGGTAACACGAGTGCTCGACCGTTGATAAGCCGGCAGGGACAAAATTAGATTAACATCGTGTATGGAATAAATAACGCATAAACACAACATTGCTTATAAAATATGAACGGCAGCATGGCTGCAGATTCGTGTCTTCTCCGTACTGGCGCTAGTGTCGCCGGAAATTCCTCCCTGCATAACTAGATGGCAAAGTGATAAGGTTTTCCATTTTAATGTGAGGTTATGTTTACCTCATCCCAGAAGTGCCGGATTTTATTCGTTTTGTAGCGGAATGCAGAACTGTAAACAAATTATTGCTCGGAAAAGATTTCAGTTTGTTGTGTTTGTTTCTGATTCGTTGCTTTATTAAAAATGTATTTCAGATTTAAAAATTTATTTCAGATTATGAGCAATTAAATTTATTTTTATCTTTTATACTAAATAACATTATTATGTATTACTGCAATAACACGGTAAGTACTGACTATTTAGTTATATTTTAATTACTTTTCATACACTTTTTATTAAATACTAAAACAAAAAATGGCATTGTTCTTCTATGAAAAAGAGAGTTAAACGGTAATAATATTGCCATAATAAAGATTTAATAGCTTTTAAATCATATTTACATATATGTGGAACAAAATACAGTCATCCCGAATCCTGATATTTATAATAACAACAGTGTTATGTAGAAACTCAACATATTCCCAGCAAGCAAAAATGAAATTAGTGTTATTTTTATTAACTGCTACAGATATTTTATACGAGGGTGGATTGAAATATTTGCGCTCTAACCGAGGCTCTAACACAGAGAAGGCAGCACCTAAAGGTACATTTATTTTTTTGTCAGGTTATGTGAACTTTCACTAATGACACTAATGTTTCTGCTTAATTGCGACTTAATTGATTTTTCTTATTTACCGCATACATTGAATTTTTTTAAAAAAGGAAAAATAAAACCCTCTTCAGTTATCAAATACCTTCATAAAAAGACTTACCACCGAAGCAAATTCATGAAGTCTCTGCGTTAGGCCACAAACTTTTCAGTCCTCTCTCGTACATGAACAGTGCCAGATATTCACGACATTCCATAAATAAATCTGTATATACTATGAATCTACAAGTAAGAAAATGTATTATATAAAAATGTTTCTGAAAAAGTTAGTATATCCGTCTAGCATGTTCTATAAAAGCAACTCATTAAATTGTGAGGCGTACATATTTATTGTAATCTTTTTTTTCTTATTAATAAAATATTTCAAAAATATTTTTTTTACATATTTATACAAAATAAATTGATTAGGGTGACGATGGAGAGCTCTTGAGATTTTGAAATGAAAATACTTGGAAAAAGTATGAATCTGGTGTGGAATTGATAAACCCAAGATGATAGAAGTGATTTGGTGACTAAGTGCCATGTGTAGGTAGATATGTAGTGACTACATATCATCCATGCTACTGTCACTACTAGTGACACTAGCTAGCATATAGCATGATGTGGAAAGATGGTTGAATTGATTGAAGCTATAACGAAAATTGAGTGCAGCATATTGTAAGGTACTGGGTGCAGCGGATATGTTTACAAGAAAAGTGAATATCTAAGGCTGATCTGTTAAGCGTTTATAGTGAAGTGATTCTGAATGATTTGATGTATGGAAATAAATGGTGGACATGGATTGGTACACATAAAAGTTGAGTGACTGATATGATGTATATGACTTTGTTAGAAAGGATACAGAGTGTGAGTGAGTCAGTTCGGCCATATAGTTGGGCGTTTACCAAATATTTATGTTGGAGATATTATGGATATATAAGTGAATGTATGTTATAAATGATGTGTTAAGAAAAAGAAAGAATAAAAATCTGATGTGTCCAGCACATGACCTCCCGCCAATTCCATGTTTAAAACAGCAATAAGTTTTAAGTAAAGTATCACTTCCGATTGATCCTTTGTAAACAAAATCTACTTGTTCCAATAGAAAAGTTTGTAATACGAAATTTTGGATTACTTTTTATTATGTTTTTCCTGAATAATCTGTGAGCAAATACCAACTTTGCGAAGTTTTGAATCATTAATATATTTTAAGGAAAAATTGTCACACACACATTATTGTCAAAATCAGCACCATCAACTTCCTTATGCTCTAAAACGCAATCTGCGTAAATTCTTCGCCGTACATGATCTACTTCGTAAATGTGTAGTTGCAAACTATTATTTGACACATTGAAATCATTTTCTTATTGAGAGCTGTTTGATATATAAAGCTGCAAACATAAAACTTAAATCGAATTATCCTGTATATCTAATATTTATGTATGATGGAAATTAATATTTTTACAAACCTTAATTTCATTATAATCATATTTAAACTACTAAATTCTTCTTAACACGGTTTCATTATTAATTTTAATGTAATTGCTTCGTGACAGTGACATTTGTTTAAATATGTTAAATTTGTTATTAAAGTATTGTTTTTGTTTGACGAAGAGGCAAAGGGATGTACAAAAATAAGTTATTTTATAATTTAATATTTAAAGTTATTTCAAGTTATTTACTAAATGCTATTATCGTAGAATTGAAGATTGTGCCATTATATTCAATTTGTATTGGTAAAAGTTGCTAAAAAATTATATTCAATAATTTTTTTACAAGAAAAACTGTTAAAAGCTTGTATAAATGATACTTCCGGTTATCCGATATACACTAAAAACTAGGAATGACGAATTCTGATAATTTTGGTACCCGAGTACCCGAAATAACTACCCGGATAGTACCCTTTACCCGTTAATAACCCGATACCCTTTAATTACCGGTTATCCTTCAAAATATACACAATTCGTTAATTTATTAATTACAAATTACCCTTATATTTGAGCAATTTACTTTTTAATAAAATTCATAATTATTGTTTACATATATTTATTAAATAAAAAGTAATACAAATAAATAATATACTGTATCTCTATAAAAAAAACTCTCCATATAAAACATAAATTATATTAATTACCTATGGTATGGTAATAAAAAGCTCATCTTTTAGATACAATCTTTCCGGCAGCTTCTCGGGTAATTAAAGGGTATTGGGTAATTAAAGAGTAATCGGGTAAGAAATTTTATACCCGGGTATATTATTATCGGGTAGGTTCCCAGTACCCGAGTACCCATCGTCATTCCTACTAAAAACTAATGAGCTCTTCCCACATTAGTATAGAATGGGTATACAAAATTTCAAATTTTTCTGATTGATAGTATTTGAGTAATCGTGTCCTCATGATCCACACACACAGACACACACACACACACATACATACCTACAGACATCATTGTAAAAATGTTAAAATCGGATTCTGGGGACATCAAAGCGTGCTCATTCACTAAATTCTCTATATGTGATTTTTAGCACGAACGCTATACCTCCCTTACCTAGGGCAGCGGGAGGTAAAATGTTTGCATGAATGTAGATGAGAAGTAATGAAGTTTGGATAAGAATGTGTGGCGGAAGATCATTGTTGCAAGACTTAATGCACGAATTTATAATCTCCGAACATAGGCTTGTGGCAAATGATAGACTACATTTCAAATATAAATAAGTAAATGTCGGCATGGTGGAGCAGGTTAGCGCACATCTCTTACGCTACTGTAAAGTCACCCTAACCATGTTCCGTGCGTTTGAAACCCACTAACCGACAATGTGTGATCATGAGTGATTTGACGTAAAAAATAAATACAGATACTTGTATTTGTCACACACAGATGCTATTACGTACATCTTAAATAAATGTAGCACTGGCTGAAATCTGGCTGACAGTATACGGCAGTAATAACTGCGGTTCAATGCGTCAGAAAAGGTGAACGGCAACAGTTTTATACAAGCCCTACCAAGAAAGATAAACAAATAATTAAATACGAGTATATCATCACGGCATATTACCCTTTCCTGTGTGTGCCAATGTGCTTTATACAGATATATGACATATTCGTATCGTACGGACGTTACCTCACAGGCCCTCATTACTGACAAGCATAATGTAAGACTGCGTCACTTTTAAAATATTTAAAATTTAAAATGTTTGTCGTTGGTTGGTATCGTAATCGCGTCCTCAGATCCGTGATCAGACACTCAGGCAAACTTCATTCTACAAATTACTTGCAACAGATAACTTTTTTATAATATATCACTTTTTGTCCTAATATCTTCCTTTCATAGTAAAATGTTAAAAGTATTATAAACGTATATTCTACTTTCCTCCTAGTATATAATTTTTCCCCGAGGGCAGCATGTATTCACTCTATTCTAAGCGCATTTCGCGTAAGTTGTCGTTGACAAGTCGTAGACATTTATCTAGTAAAGCTCAAACGCTTGCTTCTTACAGATAGTAACAGCTGGGTGCATTTAAAAAGCGATGTTAGAATCGCGCCGAAGACCAAGTGGCTGATTTTGCGGCAGCTGAATAAGAGAATTAAATTGAGGCACTGTTACATAATGTCATACTAATCGAATTTTAGTTGTGTCAGAGTGAGAAAGATTGCAATTCAATTTGTCAGATGGGGTAGTTATTTGTGTCCAAATTGAATTGTTTGATCCTGTAATTCTATTTTCATTGAATAGAATTATCACATAGCATCAGTTAAAACAAATTATAAAAACATATACCTTCTGTCCACACAATTATTGTTAATATTGTTTATTAATGTAACGAAATAATTGTTTATATTGAATTCTATTTCACATATGATGCGCATTTCAATGAAAAAGTTGTTTTGCTGTTGATGAAGCAAATAATCAGACCACAACACATATTACCAAATGTATATTTTTTGTTAATAGTTGCTGACGGGAGCAAAATTGGAAACAAGATTAATTACCAAAAATCAATATTTTTGATGTCCATAATACAACTCCGTAATGCAAGGCAAAAAACGAAACAGAGAAAAAAAAATATTGGTTTACAAGTCATGCAATGAAAGAAGCATACAGCAACGCAACGCAAAAGTCAACTTCCATATTCTGTGTTGCAGCATAAGTATGTATGCATTATATTGAATACTGACAAAATTACTATCAAAAAAGTTATCGCTCCTAATTTTTATTTTTTTTTACCTCCCGCTTCCCTTGATAAAGGATGTATAAGGATCGTGCTAAAAATCGCATGATGAGATTTTAGTAAATGACCACATTTTAAGGTCCCTAGAATTCGATTTTAACATTTTCAGGATGATGTCTGTCAGTGTGTGTATGTGTGTGTGTGTGTGTGTATGTATGTGAGTGTGTGTATGTGTGTGTGTGTGTGTGTGTGTGTGTATGTATGTGAGTGTGTGTGTGTGTGTGCATGTGAGTGGATTTTCTCAATTACTATCATTCAGAAAATTCTGAAACTTTGTATTTCTATCTTATTCTAATATGGAAAGAAGCCATTAGATTTTAGTGTAAATCTTGTAACTGTAATTTATGTTATTATAAAAATTAAAGATTATTAAATTTTCTACAGGTATGCATTCACACTTCTTCTATATAGGTATTTTATAGATAAATATAATCTATTTTATAAATCTCGGAGCCTATGTTTTACAGATAAACACAATTCCTTAGTTACACAGTTCAGATTTCAAATGTATGTAACTGACAGATAAATGTCACTGTCAAAGAACCTATCATTTCAAATTATTAATGGTAATGTTTTAAAAAGAAAATTATAATAGTATATAAAACAACAGTTATATTATACGAATGCACAGGAACATAATATAGTTTCCAGCATCAATAAATATGTAGGTATGTATTTAAATTAATAAAAGTTAAAAAATTATCATTCAGTTTAGTGTCACAGATTTTTTTTTTTACTTTATTATACAATTTCGCCAGTTGCAGGGTCTTCAAAAGTACTGGCGGGAGGTATTTTTTGTTGCAATGCTGTGTAATATTATTAAACGAAAGCATCGGTACATTGATAAAATTAAAAAGTAACAAATCTACATATAAAAAAAAATAAAATTGAATAACAGATTGCAAAAACAAAAGTTATTTTTTATAACGAATGCAACAAGTTTATACAAATCTATCCTTGCACTTTTTTCTAATCTTAACTTGCTGCTTTATTAATCTTAATAGATATATTTTGCGTTCATAATGAAGTCATTACGAAACCCAATTGCGTATCGAAAGAGCCTTTATTTCGATGCACAATTTTTTTAAAAGGTTGGTACTAGATGACATTTACTTTAATTTTCAAACGCCATAAATCAGAATTGACATGATCTTTCAAATAATTGAATAAACGTCAATCCAATATTACGAACTACAACATTACTCACAAATTCTCCTAAATCAACTTGGTTTTATATAACAGTTTCTTTAAACATTTCAGTATATAAAAGACGCAAAATACACCTAAAAAATAGTATAAAGCTCTCATTGTATAAGACTTTTTTCGCACTTAAGAAACTCGCCAGAGTTCGTTTTCCACATTCTGACGGGTGCGAATGAACATGTCTTATAAAAGATATTCTTTAATATACTATTAAATTCAACCAATGATGCGAAAAAGTTACAGCTAACCTCTATTATCAAAATGCATAATTTTGACCTTCCGGTCTTTGGTCAAAAAATTCGGTGGCAAGTTTTTAATCAATAAGCACGTTTTAGGGTCATTAGAATACGATTTTACTAGTTTTACGATGATGTCTGTATGTGTGTGTGTCTGTGTGTGAGAAATTTCGATGACGATGACTCCAATTCTAAAAATTATAATCCTTTCGTATTCCTCTTCTTTGTATGTTGATATGAACAGCTGGTTACAATTGGTCAACCGGAAGTTCCCTTACTTCAAGTTCAATTTTTCTTGAAAAATACGAAAATATATATACATCGTTTTTTCACATTTTATGTGATTATCAATACGAAAGAATATCTTATCGTCTTGATTATACATTTTCCTTCATATTCAATAGATATAGAGTTAAAGAATTATGAAGAGATTAATATTCATAAATCAGCCAGTTTTGCTATAATCATGGAAACACCTGATATATTCAAATAATTCTAACTGACAGATATGAGTGCGAATTGCAATTTACATAATGTATGTTCGTTTATAAATTTATTGGATTTATAGAATCTTTTCCAATGAACTTTCGGTATGAAATTTGTAGAAAGTAGTATATGTTTGTGTTACAATTTCACTGGATATATAAAATCTTTTCCAAGGAACTTTTGATATGGGATTTGTACAAAATACATGGAACTGTCGGAAGATAATGTACTGTGTGACAACGCCACCTCGGAGGTCGTTGGATGACGTCATCATTATGCTCCTTTTATTCCTGGGTATGAACGGTATGCTCGGGCGCCATTGTTTACAGCGGTACAAAAGGAGCGTGCCTTCGGATAGCCTAGTGGAGGTGAGGGCGCAGGGTTGGTTGGTATCAACAGAAAAATACGTGTAGTTTAAATAAATATATTGTAACATACGAAGATATGTAAAACAAAGACACACAATTTATAAATAGACAAATACATCACCCTTCTTTACAGAAACGTGACCAGAGTTACCACGGTAAGTATGCGTATTCAAAGTTACTTTAGAAAAACTAACAACTTCTCTAGCGGACAATCAGCGGCGCGATGTACACGGCGGACTCAGCCTTTACACGCGGCGGATTCCTCTGACGGACGGCGGCTGACACACAGCACTCGACTTCTCGGCGGGTCGAAGGAGCCTTATTCAGGACTCTCTTCTCACTAGAGGCGTTTAGGAGGACCTATTCAGAATCCTAGCCTGCACGACTTTGAGAACGGGCGAACCCGCTCTGGCTTCACGGACCTCTGCAGCGGCTTATAAACCCAAACTAACGGTGCTTCTCATTAAAATTGCGGCGGGGATGATTTTACTTAGTACAGGGGGTCGCTACTGTCTCAAGTGATAAATAATATTTATATAAAATTTACACAAATTCTCTGGTCACTTTTCTTTACCCTGAATCCATTTTACAACATCAAACAATTTACAAATATTGTTTCAAATAAAACACAATTTCATTCCCATGTGCGGTGCGCCACGCGCGATCATGTTGTGAATCACGGACTCGTCAACATTTGCAAGGTTACTAATGTCAGATTATTCCAGAAGTAAACAAACACAAAAATGCAATCAAATGTGTAAACGAGAGTTACATCGATTCACAACACTATTGTAAGTTACATTACAAATATCCACAATGCTATTTTTGCATTAAATACATTTACTTGTAGCTAAAACAACAACAATTGTGGTTATGCTGACTTGTGCACATGTGTTTATTGTCTGTTCACATCATGACGGTCGGATATTGTCTTTTACAGGTACGTATTTCGTTAAATATTTAACCAATATTACAAATACATCTTACTTTTCAGATTAAACAATACATAAACAATAAATAAGCAACGCATATTGTCAAAAACACGTTACTAAACAATCTAACTGTGACGGTGCTACTACATATTTCCAAAAGGAAGGAAAACCCTTGCTGGACGAAAGGGCCTATCGTCAAAACTGGCTATATCAGATTTTCGTTTTCTTAGAAAAACAGGTTCAATTCATCCACTCATACCATTAATTTGTAACAAAAATACACCGGTAGTACTTTTTTACAAGTCTTCCCGGGTCTCTCAGACGCGGCGCCACATCACATGTCATAGAAAAACGCGCCATTTCCGAAGGGTTAAGGAGCATAATACAATAAACCTTTGGTATCATTAATTTATCGTTATAATAAATGTATAAAATATAGTATACTTTTGTACTACACGTAATTTAAACAGTTCTACTTCATTGTTTGCTAATAAAACTATTCTGTTATTTATTGATTAAAGATAGGTGAATATTTAAATGTTATTGCACTATAATGACACAAAGGCTTGTTCGGGTGTGATAAAACAATGCAGTTTAAAAAAATCTGATACGTTTATACTCACAGCATGATGCATAAACGCAACATTAAAGCACTTTTTCCACAAATTTGGCTGCATTTCAAATTTTACCAACATATTACAGACGCGTGTTGAAAATTTGAAACAAATTTGAATAATTTAAAACGTATCTCGCATCAATGGCCAAACTGTGGCAGCGACTATAAAGAGTAATAAATAAAAGCATTATATTTGAGAGCATTTAATGCCCGCGTCAACAGGTATTTTAGCAGGTGACCTGTTTCACAGCTGGCAATTTCCTCTACATTACAATATGCAAACTCCGTTACGCTGTTAACGCCGTCATCAGTACAAAATATATTACAAGGGCTCGAACAAACACACCATCCTTTTAAAGTATAAATAATAATGGACTCATTATACAAGGGATGTCCTCTTTCCGCTGAGCGTATCTATCAAAGCTATGATATTTTTAAACAAATTTTGTTTGACAATTTAATCTAGTTCTTTACATGTTCAAGTATAGTGACGGTTGTCAAGTAAACTTGAATGTTTTAAAATACATAATTTTCATGTAATCGTGGATCCAAGAAATCATGGAATTGAACAAAGAGCATTATCAGGCTGTAACTTTGTATAATTTCAAGCGTAACCGAAGTCGTAAAGAATGTTTTGAGGAAATCCATGGAGTGTTCAGTGACAAAGCGTATTCCTTAGCTACCGTAAAGCGGTGCTTCAATGAATTTCAAAGTGATCGACTTCCTTTAAATGACAATTTTCGAGCTCCTAAGCAAAAAACGGTAGTTACCGAAAAGAATATTGGGCTTGTTCCGAATATGATTATAGAAGACCGGCATGTTAAGAGTATTCAGACAACTTAAAAGATTGGTGTGAAAGAAATTAACACCATTTTATACAAACATTTAATGGTACGTAAGATTCGTTCTCGTTGGATTTCTCGCATTTTGACTTCAGTTCAAAAAGAAATCGTTATGAGATGGTGCAGATCTATGCTAGATTGCTTCCACAGTGAATCGTCTCATATGGTACACATCAAGCAGTCGACAGTTTGGGTCTTTGAGAATTAGTCGGCTCCAACAAAAGTCATTCGCAAAAAAAACCGAAACAAAAAATGATGGCCAGATTTTTTAGAATTACGTACTGAACATGTTTGCATTGGAGTATTGCCGTACTGTTAATACTGAATGGTACTCCACAGTTTGTTTGCCTCAAGTTTTTCAAAATGCTCGCGAAAGTCCAAGAGGCATGATCATTTTGCATCAATATAACGCTCGGCCACGCACTGCTGCTCGAACGAATATTTGAATATCTAGAATATTGAAATAATAGGTCATTCGCCGTATAGTTCAGACCTAAGTAGTACCTAGTACCGCGCACAAAAGATAAGTTACGGGATTTACGTTTCATATCGCCCAAAGAAGGGGTTGACACAGTAAAAAATGAAATAAAGAACCTACCAAGGGAAGATTGGAGAAAATGTTTTGGAGATTGGTTTTCACGGATACAAAAATAGAATAACTGGGGAGAAGAATATTTTGAAAATTTATAAATAAATGTCATTGGCAATAAATTGTATATTACTGTACTAGTCTCAGCGGAAGGAAAACAGCCCTCTACTAACCATATAACGGTGTGTGTATGGTATATATATATTGATAGCATTTATATCACATATTAAGAAACTACATCGAAAAGGTGACAATAAAGACTTAAATGTACAAGTTGCAATAACAAAATAAACTAAAACATTTTCATTGTAATCTGAACAGAGCTAGAATAGAAACCGGTTTTAAAAACTGGTTATCAAAAAACTTGATTTTTAACCGAAATCAGTATTTTTTACTACTAACCAAAACACGTTAAAACCGGGTTTTTAGAACGTTAGAAAAAGTGCAGATTTTACTCTTCAATCTTCAAATAGTAATTGTTTTGATGCCCTCTACAAATCCTAGAGTTTGTCGACATGTTCTTGATACACCCTATATAACGGCATACCTTTACATCTAGAAGAGATGAAGATCGCTTACTTGAAACAATAAAAAATACTTCATTAATTCATGCATAGGCGATATTAATAGCATTATTCAACGTAGTGATAATAGTGTTAAAAATCGATGCCAGTTCGTGTAGCTTTCAATATTTTCCCTAAATTGCGCATAAAATTATACAATTATTGGTAAAACAATCTACCATCATACAGTATTTGTAGAAAATTTGTAGGCATAGATTATAATTAGTATATGTACATAACTAACTCATGCAACTAACGACGATGACGAAGTTGTTACATATACACTATAGTGTAGCGAATATTCTTCAATATAAAATCCAGAATAAACCATAAATAGTTAATTTGTTTCAAAATCGGTACACATTTCTAAATAAACACATATATATAATAGTATTATAGAATAAAATGTGCTTATTACAATTACATTTTCAAACTGTAACCCAACACACAAGATTTTGAAACATTAACACAAACAATGATTAGATATGTCGTTGTATAACGTCTATATCTATATAATACATGTTATCAATTATTTAAATATTGATATATCATTATATTGATACCAATGGGTGTGCAACACAAGGCGGAACATAGGATTTTAAAAATGTGGGAAATTTGCTCTCTTGTTGATTTTAAAGTAAACAAAATCTGATTCTGACAGCTCATTTCATTATTATTAATCTTAATTGCTGTAATCATTGCGTCTGCATTGTTATAATTCAACATTAATTATTCAAGTATTATGATCTTAATTGTAATTTTGTTTTATTTGTTTCTTTTATTTCCATCGCTATCTGATTTTTGACGAAAATGTCAAAATTTATTTTCTAAATATCTAGTGCTGCAGATATTCTAATTTCTATTGCATTAAATAAAGACTTTTTAGTAGTAAAAATTAACTATAAACAACTTTTCATTCTTGTACTTTTGCTTTAAAATGTACAGAGAGCCAATTTCCGCATATTTTTAAAATCCTATGTTAAACTCCAATGTTCCACGTTTCGTTGCACACTCTGTATCTATGTATATATTCCTTTTAATAAATGAAAATAAATTTAGTTCATCGTTTATTCTTAAAAAAAAAATGCTTAAAAAAATTATTACTTATACAATTTTACCGATATGACTGCAATTATACCAGACATATCGATTATGTTATTCTCAACAATTATCAACATTCAATTTTTGGTATAGGACAATATCTGCAAGCATATGTTGCAGGTAAATAATGAATGTTGTTATAACTCGTTGAAATTTGCACATTCAGCTTAGCTCATCTCTTTGATGCTTGGCAATCAATATTATTTCTTTATAAGAAGCTGGTCCAAATTTCAAATATTATAAATTATAGTACGTGATGAATAGCACAAAATGAAAGAAAATCAGAATCTGTTGTTTGTTTGCACAAGACGGGATGAAATCCGTAAATATCGTGTTTCTGTTGACAAATAGAGCACCTGAGCGTAATCCTGCGCTCGTTGGAACATCAGGGGGGCGCCAGCAGGCAGGGGGCGACGGGTAGAGAAGAGACCGTGCAGCAGCCGGACATAAACGCGCGCCGTCGCCATCTCCCACTTGGCACATCTTTATAAGTCTATCGCATCTCGTGCTTCTTTTTGCCGCCGACTGCCGGCCCGTGATTCATGGCCTGCTTTTCCAACTTTTCATGAGGTCGTCCAATGCGACACTTCCATCTCAGACACCATTTAGTCACCATCCTTCTCCAAGCTCCGAATTATTGCTGTCATATTTCGGCTTACTTCAGTGATTTATGAAAGAAGGTTTATTAAATAAATAAATATCAAGTACGTGATATACTTTCATATGAATGTATATATGTACTTATCTCAGAAAGCAGTAAAAAGATGTAGAATAGATCTAAGAAATGTTATTTTACACAATGCAAAAATAAAATATATCATCACGGCATAATACCCATTTCTGGAAGTGCCAATCTGCTTTATCAAACATATCGGTAATGGTGATGACATATTTGTAGCGTGCAGATGTTTACCAGGCGTCACCTCACGGGCACTCATTGCTGGCGTAGAGAGTGCACCACAGGGGTCACATGTATTTTCTTTACTAGGATTGTAGATGATTGTAAGGTTTTTAGGTATCTACTGCAAGCCTAGATTTTAGTTATGATATATGTTCTGTAACATATTCGACCTAGTTGAAATACATGCTGCAACTTTTGATGGTTTATCACACCAACAATGAAATAAATTTGAACTTTAAGAGTTTAAACTTAAACTCTACTAAATAGTCTACAACTTTGTACTAACAACTATATCGCTGAAGCTAAGTTGAATAACATAAATCAGATGTGGTTATTTCATTTACTTAGTACCATTTTCATCAATTTTATATTCGTATTGTATATTATTAAGTGTCTCGAAAGGAATGAATTTTCACCAAAATTATTTCACTAGTGTACCATCATCTAAACTAAATTTATTAGGATATTGCAATCAACTAAATTTCGCAAATGTTTCACGGTTGTAAATACTTAAATAGAGTGTAAAACTATCTGTTTATGAGAAAGTGTCAACAGTCGATATTATTGGGATATGACTAAATTCAAATAACACGAATCACGGCAATCTAACACTGTTTATTAATTATACAAAATACATGAAGCAAACTATAAACACGTCTATCACAAATATATTGACATAAGTAATAATTATATAATTGAAGTTCGTCTAGGCCGACTAGGTGCAATATTGAATTCCAACACCCCCTCTCAATCTTGAACCGTAACTCAAATTTAGTCGTGTAGACCCAGGCCGTTGATGCAGTACTCGTGCTTGACTCCAGGAAGAGGTTTCGTCAAGACGTCTGCAATCATGTTCTCTGTGGGAAGATATTCAAGTTTCAATGGATAATCCAAAAGTGCTTGACGTATGAAATGGAACTTGATATCTATATGCTTGGATCTAGAGTGGAAGACTGAATTTTCAGCTAATTTACCGGCTGATTGATTGTCGTTAAAAATGACAATATTAGATAAGTCTTTGAAACCTAATTCATTTGTGAATTTTATTAAAAAGATGGCTTCTTTTGCGGCTTCAGTGAGACTCATATATTCAGCCTCGGTGGACGATAAAGCCACAGTTCTCTGCTTACGTGAACACCAGGAAATGGCTGCTCCGGACATGATAAAATTATATCCAGAGTATGATCTTCTGTCTGTGTGGCAGTTTCCCCAATCTGCGTCCGCGTAGCCAAGGACTCCTTTATCATTCTGGACGTAAACTATTTGCTTATTGATAGTCCCCTTCAGATAGCGTAGGACTCGTTTTGCGGCTTGCCAGTGTTCGTGGTTATGACAGTTGTTAAACTGGCTTAACATATTGACGGCATAGGCAATGTCTGGTCGAGTGCCAACAGCTATGTACATAAGGGCTCCGATCAGTTCCCTAAACGGATATCGCTTGCCTTCGTTTTTACCGGCTTGATGGGATTCCAGCTTTGTTCCGGCCGAGATAGGAGTTTTTACGGCCTTACAGTTTGTCATCTTGAATTTTTCCAAGACATCCCTAATATATCCACTTTGACATAAGGTAATTTTGTCTTTGGTTTGTTTTACCTCAATGCCAAGACAATAATTTATAGACCCAAGATCTTTCACATCGAATCTGGTACTGAGTTTTCTCTTTATTTCGTCGGTTCTTTTCGGATTTTGTGATGCAATTAATATGTCGTCCACATAGATTAGGACGAAAGTTGGATGATCTCCTTGATGGTCGACATATACACAAGGATCGGAATTGGTGGGTTTCAATCCAATTGATTTAAGAGTTTCACTAAACTTAAGATGCCATTGACGACCTGCTTGTCGAAGACCATAAATCGCTTTTCGCAATTTGCATACCTTATTTCCAGATTTCAAATCTTTGAGCATAAATCTTGCCTTTTTTATGATGTTCTGGTCCTTTTCAGTTTTAATTATGTTCTCTAAAGCTTCTTCTAGTAGATTTGGTTGTTCCATGAATATTTCGGTGTCGATGTCGCTATTTAGATAGGCTGTTACAATGTCTAGCTGCGAAATCTGTAAGCCAAATTTAGCTGATAATGCCATGAGTAAACGGAATGACTCCATCCTGGCGACTGGAGCAAAAGTTTCTGTGAAGTCTATGCCCGGTCTTTGAGTAAAACCTCGTGCAACTATTCTAGCTTTCCTACGATTCAGCGTGCCATCTGGATTAAATTTATTTCGCAGGACTGTTCTACAATCGATCACCTTACCTTCGGTCGGTCTGTCAACTAATTCCCAGGTGTCGTTCGCTATTAAACATTTAATTTCTGAATAAATAGCATCGAACCACTCTTCTTCATCCGGCCCGTGAACTGCGACGTCGAAAGAAATTTCCGATGCGTTCATAGCGAAGTTAATGTCATTAATGTCAACATCTTTGACTTGAACGTCATCTTGACACGTATTTCCATTCGACTTGTTGAACTGTCCGAAATTACCATCTTCGCAAGGAACATCTTTAACGACAGATTGATCAATACATTCCGGTATCATTCTATAAACCTTAGCGGGTCGACCTCTTTTTCCTGTTAGTAATTTTCTCGGTCTTCCGGGTCCTCGCTTTAAATCAGTACCAGTTCTAGAACTTGTGATGTTTTGCAGTTGATTTTCCACAGAAGCTGGAGGATCTCTAGTATTTTCTAAGACTGGGAACGATGGATCATCGTCTTCTGACAATTTCGTATGATTGACATTTGACGTATCCGAATGATTGACAATTGACGTTTCTGAATGATTGACGTTTGACGTTTTCGGATTATTGACATCTGATATTTTCGAATTATTGACATTCGGTGTTTTCGGATCGATAACGTTTCCGTCAATTTCGACTTCTTTGGATGTGCATGTTTTCTGCTTGAAATCGTCGTAATTGGGTTGATCGGGCATTTCGTCTTTCGGAACGAAGTCCTTATAAAGACTTTCGGATTCAAATTCGTCTAAAAATTTGATATCCCTGGAGATGCGAATTTTTCTTTCGCTGGATATCCACGCCCTGTAAGCTTTGGAATTTTCGGAATACCCAACGAAAATTCCTTGTATACCTCGTGGTTCGAACTTACCCTTATTCGGTGATTTATTTAATATGACGACCTTACCACCAAAAGTGCGAAGATGTGAGATATTTGGTCGTTTTCCCATCCATTTCTCATACGGAGTCCCGTTGACTAACCCCTTTGTCGTGCATCGGTTTCGGATATAATTCGCCGTAGCCACGGCCTCAGCCCAAAAGATAGAGGTAATCCAGATTCTACGAGCATGCAGCGAGCGGCTTCAACGAGGGTACGGTTTTTGCGCTCCGCAACGCCATTCTGTTGCGGCGTGTACGGTACGGTCAACCGCTGCCGAATTCCTGAATTTTTAAGAATTGTGTGCATTCTTTCATTACAAAATTCCTTACCGTTGTCAGACTGGATGGATGTTATTTTTCGTCCGGTTTGAGTTTCTACGAGATTCTTAAATTCTATAAACTTGTCGACTGCTTCACTTTTATTACGCAGAAAATATACATAACACCATCTTCTAAAATCATCGATAAAGGTGATAAAATATTGTGCTCCACCTTGAGACTTATTCCTCATCGGTCCGCAAATGTCAGTATGAACCAATTCTAAAATTTCCTTCGAAAAGTTTTCTCGAGTGGAAAATGGTGCGCTTGTCATTTTACCGGCGAAACACGTATTGCATTTCCTCAAGTCAATCGATTCGTCGAATTTAAGACCAATCGTATCTTGATTCTTGAGCATGCGAATCATGTCATTTAAATTTAAATGGCCGAGACGAGCATGCCATATTTCTATGTTCGTTTTGGGAGTATTTGTTTCTAAAACTGTGCAAGCTTTGTGACTGTTCTCGCGTAAATAAAACAGATCACCGATTCGATTTGCGATGAGTTTGACGTTACCATTGTTGTCCGTTATAATTGCACGATCCCTCTTAAATGTCACTTCATTGTTTCCGTCGACTATTTTTGCAACAGAAATAAGATTAGTTCGTATGTCCGGTACATACAAAGTGTTTTTCAATATAACTACGTCACTCATATTGTCGACCGTCGCGATTTGAACGACACCTTTGGCTTCTACCAGCGTTTCACTGTTATTTGCAAGTTTTACATTGCTATTAATCTTTTCAGTTTTTGTGAACGCGCGTTGATTATTGCACAAATGTGAAGTACAACCACTATCGATGCACCATAAATTGTTCTCGACACCCGATTTCGAAGTTTCCCCCTCTGAGAAAAAACAACAGTGTGCTTCATTTGACTTTTCGTTTCTTAATTTCTTTTTCTGGAAACATTCGGATTCTTTGTGTCCCTTTTTGCCACAAAAACCACACTTATATTTTGGTTTCGGTTTAAATTGTCTTGGTGTGTTTTTGTTTTTCGCGGTATCGTTAGCGCTATCTGTCGGTTTGTTTGGAAATTTCCGACCTGATTTTGCAAACATAGCGGCACTATCATCTTCATTACATTTTTGCCTTCTTGCATTATGTTCTTCCATAATTTTGATTTTCAATGTCTCAGCATCTGGTAAATTGTCGCGAGACTCAATTGCACAACGGAAGTTGTCATAGCTGTTCGGGAGGCTGTAAAGAAGCATGATTGCTAGTAAGTCACCGTTTATGTCGACTTCCATCGATTGTAACTTATCTACTGCGTCGAAAAATCCTGCGAGATGTTCCGACATGTCATCCACTTCTTGCATTTTATGTTGCGTCAGACGTTTAAGTAACGTCGCCTTACGGGCAGGTCCTTTCGATGCGTAAATGGACTCTAATTTTATCCAAACATCGCGCGAAGTAACACATCCCCGAATCTGTTTCAATTCGGATGGATTAATGGATAGGATCAAATCCGCCTTGGCCTTTTGATCCGCCCTCAGCCATGTTTTGTACGTTTCTTCAGCCGCAGCGAGTGCTTCGCCTTCGCCGATCACTTTGGGTGGCGGATTTTCGCCCGAAACGTATGCCCATGTATCATTTTTAATTAATAAAGCTTCGGCTTGAATTTTCCATGTATCATAATTATCACGGAATAACAATTCAAGTCGCGTCGCGTTCGGTTGCGCCATTTTTCTGACTAACGAATCGACTATTTTGCGCTTTTTAAGAATTGAAATTTTTCGCGTTCGATTTCCGAGATCGTTGCTTTTTCAAATTATACGTCCGCGTAATTCGCGTACTCTGGGCCCCATAACCTATTGGGATATGACTAAATTCAAATAACACGAATCACGGCAATCTAACACTGTTTATTAATTATACAAAATACATGAAGCAAACTATAAACACATCTGTCACAAATATATTGACATAAGTAATAATTATATAATTGAAGTTCGTCTAGGCCGACTAGGTGCAATATTGAATTCCAACAGATATAAAAGAAAAACTTTTGAGGCATTAAAATGAAGTATTTGTACTACTTTCGACTGACCAATAATAGTACATTAAAAAATAAGTCTCATGAGGTAATCTGTTAACGTACGAGTCCAAGTTTGGAAAACGAACTGCGAGGCGGATTATACAAAGACGTCAATAGGCCTTATTAAACATAGCTTTATAATATTCCTTCTAATGAGGTAAATTTACGAGATTTTTAAAAAATTCGACTTGTTGAAAATATGAATTTGCACTAACAATTCAAATTTCATATTTCGACAATTTTTGTATTGCGTGTTGTTAATGTTGTCTAATTGTATACGTTATCAAACATTATGTATCAAATAGTATGCTTATATTAATCGAAAAACTTAAAGTATATAATGTAGATAATAACTTTTTAATATTTCTAGAATCCTATTTATCAGATCGTAAACTATCTGTTTCATACAAGTCTGTATCTTCATCATCAGGTGTTCCTCAAGGATCTCTATTAGGGCCTCTATTATTTACTCTCTTTATTAATGATTTACTCTTAATTATTAAAAACTCAAAATGCCTATTATACGCAGACGATGTAAAAATTTATAAATAAAGAGATACAATCAATTAATGACTATCACAGCCTACAAGTAGATGTTAATAATCTGTCAGTATGGTGTCAAAATAATATGTTATCCTTGAATATATCGAAATGTAAAACAATCTCTTTTACCAGAAGAAAACCATTTCTTATTAATGATTACTGCATAGATAACCAAACACTAGAAAGAGTAACTGAAATAAAAGATTTAGATATACTATTTCAAATAAACTTTAAATTTGACAAGCAATATAAAGCTCTAGTAGAAAAATCATTTTCAAAATTAAGCCTGATTCTTAGACAAAGCTCTAACTTTACTGTTGAAACAATAATAGTTTTATTCAACTCATTAGTTCGCTCAGTTTTAGAATACGGTTGCATTATATGGAACCCTAATTCCCAAATAGACATAAATACATTAGAAAAAGTACAAAAAAGGCTGTTGCGATATATGTATTATAAAAAATTTTCATTATATCCACAAATGATTTCATATGAAATCCAAAGAAAACTATTTAATGTAATTAGTCTAAAAGATAGACGAGATATGTTGTCCTGCATTTTCATTTGGGATATTATACATAACAATATTGCAGTACCTGAGATACTAGAAAGCTTACCTTTTTACATACCAAAAATTGCTTTAAGACTGAGAAATATAATATTCAAAATAGAAAATAGCTCGTCACCGCTGACAACTTGTTTTCCGTTAATTAATAACTTATGCACTAGCAATGCAAACTTTGATTTATTTCATTGTAAAAAACGATTTCTTATAGGATCTATATTTAAATAATGTTTCATTATGTATTGATGTACTTACTTATTCTACTGTTTATATGTAATTATGTATATGTATTTTTCTATCTGTTGATATGTAATTGGAATTTTTTCTGTATATTGACAGTTTAAATAAACCATTATTATTATATATCTTCTCAACAACGTATTAACACAGCTTTAATAGATTTATAAGAACACCAAAATAGAAAAAAAAAGAATATATTATTCAGCCCTTCATGTAGTTGTTGAAACTAAAAACTGAAATGTTTGGGCATCATAAATTAGTAATTTAGGAACCCAATTGTAAAAACCTTAGCTTAATGGAAATTGAAAATTAGTCGAAATTGCTAGGTTCTAAACGGATTATTCATTATAAGGGTTTTGACATAACTTAAAAAACACCAATTTTGTTATAACAAACTAAGGAGTGAAAAATGCACTAGATAATAAGTTTTGCAATTGCTAGCAAGCTTCTAAAGTAAGGTTTCACTGGCGCTCTGAATTACTTATTGGCTTCATACTCCAAGAAGAAAGATAATATTCTCGAAAATATTATGGGAGCAGAGCTGTCTGATTTGTTTATGTATACTAGACTAGAACAAGAAAAATTAAATTGTAAAACGTTTTTAATTATTTCTATTAATATGTCTTCATCATTATCTCTATAAATTTTGGAGTCATTTTCCATTACCAGCGCGGTCGTGATCTGACTGCTCTGCGCAAAGAAGAAAGATGCATTAACAAAACTCAAGGTATCCATAACTGCCAACTGACATAGTTGAGCGCCAGCGAAACCGTACATTGAAGTAATGTCAAATTACAAATTAATAGAGTAATTCAGTGTTTTATAAAACTGACGATTCAAATTAATGTTATAAAACTTTATAGAAAAACTTAAAATCGTAAGAATTACAAAATAAAATTCATCATCGCCAAAAATTTTATGAGCAAATATATTTATTATTTATGAAACTTGATTACATTTTTTAACACACGACTCGAAGAAGCATAGTATTTTTGTTTATACATAAGAATATATTACAGTATTACCAACTTTCTTTGAACTTTTATATACCGTTGGGTATGTTTTGTACAGTGCAGTAAAAATAATTCAATCAAGTCAATGAAAGGAAACTACATTTGATTCTTATACGTTATGCCATAAATGAATTCCACTATATTGCATAGTATTTACATTCATTTCAATTACTATTTTTCTGAATCATTTGTAGTAACAAACAACATTACTTATACCGATTAGAAGCAGCAAGAAGCAAGAAGAACTAAGTCTACACAATTTATCCAGTCCTGAAAATAGCTTCATTTTTATCAGGGTTTCTGAGTATCTTATCTCTCCACGAGAATTATGCCTAGTGATGCAAGCTTTCTAGAGACGTCGGTTTATGTTCGAGGCCGAATGACGCGTCACGATGCCTAGTGACGCCATCCCCGCGATAAAACACTGACCGAGAGATTTGTAGCTTTAATTCTGCATCGTGTTAATGGCGCCATTTTTGTTTTTACAGCGCTCTTCCATGTTCACACTAGATTTACTTTTTTATTAACGTACTACGCTCATAGTTTATAGTCTTAATGGATTGTTTAACGTTATCAAATACTTTATTATTCTGAAAGTAGTTTATAACCCTAAAAGAGACTTTTATTATGTAATGTGTTATTAGGATGGTAAATGAAATATTTCAAATTCCCCATAAAGTAATACATCTACTAAACTCTGAATTAGATATACAGGTACATAAATAATTTGTCACATATATTATTACTTAATATTAAATAACAAAGCTGAAAGTGGATTATTATTAATCCTAATATATAAATTTCAACAAATACAAATATTATTTCAAGTTTGACAATGAAATATAAACCTTTACAGGTAATTCTGTAAATTATTATTAAAATATTTTATGTACCGTTGTGTATACCGAATGGCGTTCGAAATCTGGTATATTGGTATTTAACATGGGAAATTAGAATATTAAAACTTATTTACTTAGTATACATGCAGTTTTAAAAACCATTTTCAAAATGTTTGTAGTTTTGAAAACGTCCTGTATACAGTATCGAAACGATTTTGAGTTATCTCAAACCTGTTTGATCCCCTATACAGGACACATGGCATTTTCAAAACTAAAAACGTTTTGAAAATTGTTTCCAAAACTGTATGTAAACTAAGTAATTGTTACAGTACTTAGAACACCTGTTTAATGCTGCGTGAACGATTTTACTGGGTGAATTGTCGCGAAGATGTAAAAGAGTGGTGCAAGAAGTGCGTGGTTTGCGCTGCCAGCAATGGACCACAGAAACGTCGGCGGGCCGCGATGCGGCAATATAATGTTGGGAGCCCATTTGAACGAGTTGCAATTGATGTGGCCGGCCCATTCCCAGAATCCGACCAAGGGAATAAATACATTATAGTAGTCATGGACTACTATAGCAAATGGGTCGAGGCGTATGCTTTGCCAAATCAGGAAGCCGCTACAGTTGCAAAAGCTCTCGTCAATGAATGGATATGTCGATTCGGGGTTCCATTGGAATTACACTCCGACCAGGGCAGGAATTTCGAGTCTGTTTTGTTCCAAAACATTTGCGACATATTAAGTATCCACAAAACAAGAACTACTGCCTTACACCCACAGTCGGATGGTATGGTCGAACGCATGAACAGGACCATCAACAGATACCTTTCTAAGGTTGTCTCTAGAAACCAAAGGGACTGGGACCATTATATAAACCTGTTCCTGTTAGCATATCGATCATCTGTCCATGAAACAACCGGACAGACTCCGGCTAACATCGTCTTTGGCCACGAATTGCGATTGCCCTGTGATTTGAAGTTTGGAAGCAAGCCGGGTGAAGATTTAGCAGGAGACGATTTCGTCACCAATTTACGAAAAAAAAATGGACGACATCCATAACCAAGTACGCTTCAACATACAGAATGCTAGCGACCGAATGAAAGAAACATATGACGTCAGGGCTGAAAATGGTGGATACCAAGCTAGGGATTTAGTTTGGTTATATAACCCACAGCGTCGTCGTGGTCTGTCACCAAAGTTACAGACTTATTGGGAAGGTCCCTACGAAGTGCTGAAGCGGATAAATGACGTCATATACCGAATTCGAAAGAGGACTGGAGGAAAACCGAGGGTGATCCATTTTAATCGATTGTCCCCTTTCGCCGGCGACAACAAAGATGATAACACCGATGAAGGCCAAGCTAGACAAATTATTCTACAAGGCTCAGAAATGACATTCAACGAGTTCATGTCCTTTTATTCTATGGGTCACAGGGCTCAAAACGGGGTGACCAAAGACCATCATGGGGACCTATTCAAAGTTCCGGCTGAATATTCGCTAGCTCATTGTGTGGTACAAGATCTGCGGATGTCTCAAGGAATTTCCGTGGTTTTTAAGAAGAAGTTCGGCCAACTCGAAGAACTACGACAACAGCATCCACGTGTCGGCAAGGTGCTACAAATAAATGATAGAGATTCAAGCCGAAAAAGGAGTATTTTCTATTTGGTGACTAAACATCTGTCACACGAAAAACCAATCTATCGTGCCGTTTGGGACGCACTAATAGATCTACGAGATATATTACTCGATAAAGACATCCTAAAACTAGCAGTACCGAAGCTAGCCTGTTCCCTCGATGGGTTAAACTGGATGGTTGTAAGAAATATGTTGGAGGTTCTCTTCAGGAATAGTGGGATTGAGATTCTGGTATGCAGCTACAATCCCCGCGGCTCAATAGACTACAAGAGAACTGTAGACTGTTATTTCCACCGAACGTCACAGTGTTCGAGAGGGTCAACGTGCAGATACCGTCATGGTCTAAACGAGTTTCGAGACGAAACATCCTTAAGGAGGGGGCAGTGCAACGAGTAGGCCCTGGAGAAGAGTGCAGTTGTCATGCAGGGAATAGTGAGCCGTGAAACAAGGACGAGGACAGGAGAGAGTTGAGGGGAGAACAGTTGAAAATAAAAACGTCAGATTGTAATTATAAAATGTCAAAATAGTTATACATTATTTTCAATAAATAAATAACCCGTTGGCTATTGAACATTAGTTGTGTTTAATTAATTTAAAGGGAAACTTCACCGAATCTGTAAAATTGTAATAAACGTTACAATATTATTGTAAAAACACAAATATTTGTAGTAATTACCTCTAAACATGTAATAAGTACAAATAGTATTTTAAATTTACTATAATAAATTTAGAATTTGTCCATAGCTCCTGTAAAAATTGGAACTAAAATAAAAAGAATTGAGTTTTTACATAGTTCTTATAAAATTTGACAAAATTGTTATAGAAATATTAACATATATACCTAAGTATATAATTCTAGGGTAAATAAGGTATTACAAAATATATCATGATAAATGGAATCGTCTATAAATGTGGGTATTAATAATAAAATAAAGCTGAAAAGTTGTAATTTGAAATCCAGCAAGCTATTAGCGCTGCAGATGACTAATGTCAGTAGGATTAATAATTCAGGCTTGGTAATGCCTCGCCATAAATAGCAAAGGTACTAATTACAGTCTTCACATATTTTAAATTTTAATAAGCCACGTTAAGTTCTGAAGCCATAAGCGCAAAGCATCGCCTATTTCTGGCACGTACGCCATAAATTTTACATATTTAATTCCAGGATTACTGCATACATTTACAATATGGATTTATACTTACGCTCATCCTCTTTATCTACATTATATAATACATGGACGTGACATTATTCGACTTGTATTCTAAATATTTTCACGTGCACGGCACACTCTGGATTTCCATAATTAACATTTATGAGATTTACCTACGTACATTATTCATATTCTATACATAAAGTATAATTTATTCTCCTGTAACTTGTATGCTATGTGCGCATATAATACTCAGATGTATAACAAAGTAAAAAACTTCTAACATGTAAGCATTTATAATTTAGTAAAGCAATTATTATAAACTTAAAATAATCTATAATACATGACAGATGATTTTAACTGTTTCACTGCCTCCAAACTAATATTTTAACCCTATAAATTTAATAATTATGACATTTTGGCTGATTGAAACAAATGAACACAAACCTATATATCATGGTGTAAAAATTAAAACTGTGATAAAAAAATGTCGGTACACTTGAAAGTTGTGAAAATAAAAACGTGTAGAATCGTGTTCATCCCTTTTTTTACTAACAACAGTGTAAATAATCATGTATTTATCTCAAATGTTCTCTCATAAAACTAAATTTTGAAAATTATGGAGTGTAATGCTAACACAGGAAAATACCTATTGTGTGTGAATATTACGTTTAAATGCAAATATTTACCATAGTAACGAAAAAGACCGATTTAAAAAAAGTAAGCCATTGAAATTACATAACTATAAAAGTATTTTTACCTAGTTATGCAAAACTATAAAGAATATTTTTATCTAAAGTGTAATATTTCAATTATTGCTGCCTTGAAAAAGTTTGTACCTACTTTTTTTATCCCTAATTACTTTTTCAATACTTACGGAAAAAACTTCAATATCTACATCATTTATTATCCATTATGCATCCCTCAATCATCTAGAGACTAACAGCAAATCAAACAAAAACAAGAAAGTAATGAAAAACGGACGCACATTTCACGCGAAAATCTAATAAAATAACAACTAGAGGATTACGCCAAACCTGTCAAAAACAGATAATGGTTGCCAATAAATACAACCTTCATCCTTTCAGATTAGTTCTAAGAAATGGCTTAGAGCATGTCCAAAATAATACCAATGAAGACCTTTTCAAACTTTTTAAGACAATCAAAATATTTTTTATTATAATCGCCTATGAAACTTACAATAATGCATTCGTTTAAATTTTTCTGATTTGTTTTGTAGGATGTGTTCCAAGATTAAACAGCCAAACTGCATGTAACAGGTGCAATGCAAATAGTTTGAGTTATAATCTTGAAATACGAATCAATTTTAAAATTATATTGTACAATAAAAAGTCCCTTAGCAGTGTTGCCAGACTTGGTACTTTTTGTTCTTATTTGGTACACTGGAACGAAATATTAATTTCTGGCACTTTTTTACCAACCTACAACCAAAATGTCAATATGAGAGCCAACCGTTTTTACATGCATTGGATAAATACGAGTCCTGAATTTTAAAAATTACATCATAACATGATTAAATATATCACTTAATTCTAACGAATTTATTAGATAATTGACAGCTTGCAAGTGATATTCCTTTCTCTTTCGTGAACTTGGTTGGGAACAGTGTTGTGCTGCACTGCAATTGCATACAAGTTTATTTCAAAATTTTGAAAAAATCACGTGATCTGGAACAGAATGTAGCGGTAAAGTTAAAATCCATACAGGTTAACATGTGACACACTATCGCCTACGTTTATTTATTCAGAGTGATCGAAAATGGTTAAAGATCACGTGACTATTTTTGTTCGAAAATAATGTCAAATTTTATTTTAATATTCTATAATTCATCAAAACTATATTCCACATATGGCTGGTGCATGACATTCGATTAATATCATTGCCGTACATTCATTCATTTGATATTTGTTTCGCATGTATTCTGAAAAATATGTTTCTACGACCACTAGTCTAAATGAGTTTTACGCACAGCCTACTACCTCGTTATGTTTGTCATAACACATATGGGTATTATATTTCATTCAAATGCCCAGCTTGTAATATTAAATATCACTATTTCAATAACCTAACTACATAATCAATATTCATTATAATTATTTTGTATTTGACAAATTAAACCATAATAGTCAATCAATATTAATATTTAGTATCATTTTTCTTTTAATTTTATTTTCAATGACACCGATGTTAGGTTGGTATGAAGTAGCCATTGATCATGAAATAATTCAGAGCGAGTCTCCTAACCTCTACTATAACGTAGGTAAATAAAACCAAAATATAACATTTACAAATATACATGGGTTTCCAAGGCTACAGCTTTTTAGGAAATACTTATTGAATATCAGTGTTCATCATGTATAAGTAATATTAAGATGAATATAATCGTTAATTTGCTAATTTTTATTACTCTAAAATCAAAATTGAAATTTAATGCATTTAAATTGAGTGCATAAAATTCAGTATCGGCCATCTTGTGACGTCAACGGCACTCTGAAAATTCTGATTGGCTAATGGCTTTTCGAGCGCGCAGATCATGTTCGCGTTGTGACCTGACGTGACATTGAAGCCAGAACATTTGTTATTTTGATGAAATTTAAGGTTACAAGAAATTTTTACTGAATTTCTTTGAAGAATCTTTTGAAAAAACAAGTAAGTGAAGTAAATAACCAATAATGCCGTTTATATTAAAACTGCTCACTTTCTTTAGAATATGGATCATCATCATGTTGCATTTGTTTTACAAAGACAATCCTAGTTTTGTTAGTGCAGAAATAAGAAATGTGAAAGCCCAGAGGTATGTAATGTTTTGTACGCAGATTTATGGAATATTTATTTAATACAACAACATTTACAGAGCAACTAAAGAAGAGTATGGAGACGAAGTTGTTATTGTGAAGTTGAATTCGACAAAGACTTGTGTCAGCAGTTGATGGAGGAGGCAACAACATTTTGGTAAATTGCAGTATTCCCCAAATTTATGAAGTCAAATAAATAGTTTCATAGTTGTTTGTTATTTCTTTGTCTTAAATAAAACATCATTTTACCAATAGTTTAATTTATTATTAATTAGAAAGTTAAACATGTGCTAATTTTATAATTTTAATGATAACAGGATAGGACAAGAATAAGGAACAGCGTTTTTACTTTCGCTATAAATCGAATACACAAATAATTAAATTAGTAAATTAATTAACATGTTTAGATTTAATACCATTATAATACGGAACATTTATTTTTAGTCATTATAACTTGCACATTTGTCTTCATTTTTTGGAACCGTTACATATATTTTCTTTGGATTATTTACTGAGGAATTATATTATAGCAGCATTCCCTGATAGGAGCCAGGTACGAAACAGTATTTCACCACCACAAAAATGCTCATTATTAGAACTATAGTAACCAGAATAGCAAATAAAAATATTTAATTATCTCCAAAATTACTATAAATACTCAAGTTTTACCTGATTTGCATATACAATCACAATTTCTTTAAAAATATCTTCGATAAGTATTACAAAATAAGCTGAGGAACAGAATTCAACAAGTAGTTAATTCTTGGGTTAGGTATCATTTGTTTACAAGTTCATGTGCGAAACGACATACCCACCGTGTTCGTTATATATCCGTCTCACTCAGTTCTAGAAACGTATTGTCTCGCGGTGTCGATGACGTCACACGCACCGATGATTTTTTCGATCCTCATTTATAGAAACTTTAACAATTTTTTTCTGGCTTATTAGACGCTTTTCGGCGAAAATAAAAAACACGGGTCTAATATTTTTATATAGAGATTAACATATTAAAAAATGAAAAAAACTTGGAAACCCCTATTCTAAAATTTATAATTCTTCTTTACATCCATATGAAGAGCTGATTAGATTTTGGTTATAATTGGACAACCAGAAATTCCCTTATTTGAAGTTCTTAACAGTTTTTCTTGAAAAAACGCAGTTAAATATCATTTTTGTCATTTTCTTGATTATCACTTTGAAAGAACATCTTATTGTCTATACAGTTTGATTATACATTATAAATCTACCAACTTTGCTATAATCATAAAAACGTCTGATATATTCAAATAATTCTAATTGACAGTTGACAGTGTCAAGTGCAATTTATATAGTATATGTTCGTGTTATAATTTTATTGGATTTATAGAATCTTTCCCAAGGAACTTTCCGTATGGAATTTGTAGAAAATAGTCAAGTGACAGTAAAATTCATATACCGCTTGATATAAGAGAAAATGCTAAAAATGACACATACAATTTGATTGTAATTAATGAATGAATCAATGAAAATAACAACAAATTATTATTTTTTTTATTATCATGAAACATATTGCATAAACTCTCATTTAAAATACTTTTTGAAAAATACGAAACCGATTGAATCATGAATGTGACCAGTTTGTAGTATAACGATTTAATAATGGCCCCGACATAGAATGTAACAGTGCAACATTGTAGAAAATAAATTCTGTAATCTTTTGTAATTATTTCCTTTTCATAAGTGAAATGACGTTTGACAATCAGAACAAAGAAAACAAATGACGTGGCTATGGCCACAGACAAACATATGTTTGTCTGTGCTATAGCTATCTACTAATAAACAGAAATTTTGAAGTTTTTTTCTTTTTAATTGTGAAGAAACCAAAAAAATATAAATTCAACTTTTAATACTTCACAACTTTGCACTCTACAGTTTTTGCCATAAAATGAACAGGAGAGCAGTATATTTCATAAAACTAAAATCCCGTGTTCACCCCTAACCGCCGACACCCTGTAACTCGTCTTCCATAATCACTGCGCAGTGTTTTACTTGTTTAATGCCCGTATGCACCAACATCAAATAAATCTTTGAATAGCTTATTCATTGAATAAGAGAAAAATATCGCATCGATACCATAACACAAATGAAGGTATTTGTTCTAGCTGTCATATTTTGATGCGATATTTTTCTCTTATTCAATGAATAAGCTATTCAAAGATTTATTTGATGTTGGTGAATACGGGCATCATTTATACTTTCCGAGTGAACTGAATCTTATTGAGTGCGCGGTTTCTTGCACTTACTACGATCGTCGGTTTTTGCCAGTGCAGTCTGCCAAATTCATTTACAAGGTTTCTATACTATGGAGCATATAGTACTGACCAAAAAAGGCTTAATCAACATGAGTCCGATTTTCAATTTTTTCCGAGATATAAAGCAGAGAAAAATTAGTTTACCTCTCCTATCTCGAAAACTATAAGAGTTACGACTTCGAATAAATGAGATTATGTTTATCTTTTAGAGGTCATGTTGGATGCGCTTTTATTAATAATAATAATAATAATAATAAAACATTAAATTAAATGTTGTTGTGGTGACCTTGGCCAATATATATGTATTTAATTCTTCGAACTATTAAAAATTGAGAAAATGTTTCATATAATTTTTTTTTTATATTCTTTCTACTGACAGGCAAAATTTTGTTCGGCGACAATCTTTGTCAGTTTTCTCCGATTCTAATAAATAAATTCTCCTTCTCGGAAACATTTGAAGATCACTTACTCATTTTAGTCATTACTAAAAGTACAAATACCCTGTATCCCTAGATTTTCAGTTATAAAAAGTGTCTTTTGTAAATACAATAGATGCAAATAAGTTAAATTTGTTAAATAATTGAAACATTATCGGAAACATACGTTTGTAACAAATAAACAATTGCTGTTGTAAATAACTTCTCTTTTTGACAGTGCCAGCTAACAAACTTGCACTGGACGTTTGTAACATATTTCATTTAAAATGTATTGTATTAAGCATGTGTTATTATAACAACTGCTTCCGGGTATGACGCCATTAACTGCCTTGATTGCAAAATTAAATATATAAATGGAAAACTCTATAAATATCATTATTAGTCAATAAAATCTCCTTATGGAAAAATATCCATGTTCCGCCTAGAGAGGCAAAATGATGTTTTTCTCTTTAACTTTTGATATCATATTTTCTTACACTAGGTCATTGAGAAAATCATGTTTATATTGCTTATATAACATTATTTACGGAAATTATTAACGAACATATTTAGTTAATTTCCTTATATTTATATATGAATAAAATAATGACCCATTTGCATACAACCTCTCATAAAGCGTATTTGTTATAATTATAATCAAGTAGACAAAGCTATTTCCAATTTATTTTTAATACGTAGATTGATATGGCTAAAATAAGTTTGTTCAGCTAAAAACGTTTTATAGAAATGAACGGGTATGTATTTTTAACTAAGGAACAAATGTACCTTAAAAGCTTTATGTGTGTATATACTATGCTCATGTTCAATGCTCTCCCAATCACACTACTGATGACATTGAATAGTGTACTTACACCTTTTTAACTTGTTTTTTCTTGTACTTACATGTACGAAATTTACATTTTATTGGATATGTGTTAAAATATTGATATTTTCGTTGATAGAAGGGGGATTTGGTTATTTAATATTCTGTACCTTCTTTTGGAATTTCCAATCCCGAATCTCGATTGTCAAACTACGAACGGAACAACAAACAGAACAGTGGGGCTGGCGTTGGGGGGCTTATTTAAACGTAGTGCGATGATAAACAAACACGACAGGCGAGCCGCACGTCGCGACGCCTTGATAAAAGAACCATGTACCGGAACGACGCCTCCGAGACGCCCACGCTCGTCACACGCCCCGCAACAACGGAATCACTGTGGTGTAGTGTACCGGACTCTAACACTGGACATTTATCATTCGGGATTTTCATGCCGGTGAGCGGAAATAACCACCACTTCTGTACATGTAGGTAATCATACATTTATAAAAACTCTAACACTGTATTGCATTAATCTATATTTTCTCATTTTTCGATGTCGTTTTCTCAATTTCCGGTTCAGTTTTATTACTATACTAAGTTAAAAATCTCTTCCAGTTCAATGCAACCAGTAAAAATGGTATACTCGTAATATCGTTTTGTTGAGAGCTTTCTAATTTTTTGAATTTGGGACTCTTTCATTTTTCTAGCCTGGAAAATAATAAAAATCTATTGTGGCCAGCACAATACCTCTCGCCATTTCCATTTTATGTTATATAAGTATTGTATTCCACTTCGCTATCGAACCGTCGTTTTATAACAAAAATATTACAGAACTTTACCCAAATATTGATTTTATTGTATTTAACATGTCTTCTGCACACATACAATTCTAATTATATATATATATATATATATATATATATATATATATATATATACATATATATATATATATATATATATATATATATTTCATTGTATGAGGAAGTTCCTAAATGTCAGAGATTCTTCCAATTCATTAGCAAGATTGGCGGTATTTCTTATCGATATATGCATTTTACCTACAATTTTAAATATTTAATTAATAAAACAATAAGAAAGATTAAATGTACTTCCCAGAAAAAGCTTTCAGAATGTCACTAAAACTGTCGATTTTTGGCACTGGCATTTATTATTTACAAACTATGTTATAAACATTTGAATTTGTCAACTGGTTTCCTTAATGCCTTGGCCTCTGCGATTAGATTATTCTATATATTACAGTGCCTTTATATCTAAATCTATACAAGATATAATAAAAATTTTAAATATATCAGATATAGAATATTGGGTTCTTCAATAATAGTGACAGAAATTTTCAAAAAATATATAGAAGATTTTTTTTAAAGAAACTATTACTTCCGGTTGTCCAATTGTTACCAAATTCTAATCAGCTCTTCGCAGGATTGTCAGATTGAGGAAACTGCAGTTAAATATTTTTTAAGTCAGTATTTGAGTAACTGAGGTTCCAACATCAACACATCCACACAACCACACACACACATATACACACACACACACACACACACACACACACACACACAAACGGACATACACACACGGACATCATCGTAAAAATGTTATAATCGGATTATAGGGACCTTAAAACGTGCTTGTCCACTAAAAACTGGATATGCGAATTTTAGCATGATTCCAATACCTCTCTTAGCGAGAAGTAAACAAATGCTTGAGAAGAGAATCTGTATTTTCCATTTTTTCTAAACTTATGAGTATTTAATTTTAATTAGAATATTTGAAATATCTTATTGTGTTTATTGCATTAGTTTCTTACCCTTATTTCGCTCATAACAGTTATTATTGTACTGTATAAAAGAAAATAAAATCATAAATTCCTTGATTCTTTGATTCCTTTCTTTCCTGACTGTTGAGAATCCTGCACAAATCCTAAATAGTTGTAGTCCACTCTTTATATAGTCACTAATGACATGTACGAATAATACGCAAGTTGAGATAATAGCTGCATTCTTTTTATCAATATCTCACCTCACTTATTCTCAAAATGAGATGAGATTGAAGTGAGGTGAGCTGAGATAGTTGCTTAACAAATAGAACACAATTTAGAGAAAGAACGGAATACCTATTATCTTTCTCTGTTTATCATATGTTTTATTTATGTTGACATTTTCATTTTGTTTTCGAATTTATTTTAAATATCTGACAAGGTGGACCCCCTAAGACAATGAAATGTCAAAGAATAAATCTACATCGTACGAATTTTCATTGCAAAGAACATCATAAAACAATTCAATTTATTTATTAAATTTAGAATTAAAGAAATGCAATTTCACTTATCAATATTAAATCATCAACATTAACACTTTCTTAAATATTCATTTTTAAATAAAAAATTACATTGAAAAAGACCCCCACTCCTCAACTGAGGTGAGACACTCAACAAGCATCACCCCGCTAGGTAGCTAAGTATCAGCAAGGGGGGAGGAATCCGCCTCACTTCATCTCATCTCAGTTGGGACAAATAGAACTGTCAAAATTATTGAGACAACTGAGGTGAGCTGAGATGAACTGAGATTGTGTGCAAAAAGAATGCACCTAATATCTGCACATATCTATTCTATCACAGTGCGAAGATGAGATATTGATTTGGTAAAATCACACACGATACAGCAATTAATCATACAGAAATGTTATTTTAATAAGATAACATTAATAAATATATTAATTTAAATCAAAAATAAGTTTTTTGTGTTCTTGGGTTCATACAAAATAGATTCTAATAACTGTTTTATAACGTACATATAATTTGTCATAAAATCGAAATAATTATTATGCAGCACATTACATTTTACTTTTACTATACTAATTTCACTGAACACAAGAATATGAACACTAATGGCACCACATAACCAATTCCACTTTTTCATTTCATACATGTAATATTGGTTGCACGCATACCATTTTTAAGTCTACTTAATAACTTAACTCTTCTAAAAAAGAAGGTTTTTTCATAAACAATGTACAAGTTTAAAAAATTATAAAATAATTTAATATATCATCACGGCATATTACACATGTGAGTGTGCCAATCTGGTTTGTAAACAGATTTGGGTAATGCTGGTGACATATTTATTGTACTGGTTATTATTAACAAATATTCATATGTGCAAGAATTTAGCTCCATATAAATAATTTACATTAGGGACATTAATACTTACTCATGTACTTACGCCAAATATTTCGAATCTTAAATGGCACAAAATTGACCCCTGTAGTGCACTCTCCACGCCAGCAATGAGTGCCCATGAGGTGTCGCCTGGTAATCGCCCGCACGGTACAAATTATATCATCATCATTACCGATATCAGCGATAAAGCAGATTGGCACACCCAGAAATGGGTAATTTTTACATTATCGGTAGACCACGTAATAATTTCAGCTGATAGATTACACAAAAAAGTAGCTAATCTTTTTATAATTCGGTGTAACGAGCTGATACTGATGGCAAAACGGTCAGCAACATCTTAAAGCTGGCTGTTTGATATTCGATAAAATATAAAAAATTGAACCTAAGAGAAGATATCACTTTTTGCAATTTTTTCTGCGAAACTATTAACAATTTCAAGACTAATGCCGAAATGTTCAAAAAACAAATGATCGTCATAATGGTTAATCTAAAAATATAATAATTTGAGTTATGTACAAATAATGACATTTCAACATTACCGAAATAGTTTTTATTTTTCCTTTTTGGCATTACTAACTGCCCTATAACTAAAGCTTCATTATTTGATGAATCAGAATTAATAAAATCTAAAAATCGCTCTACATCACTCATTTTACCAAAATAAATGACTAACAGCAACAGCTAACAATCAAGATATTCTGAATAAATTAAAATAGTATTTGTTTTTAGGCAATGCGCACGTCCCTGAGTTTTTGTTTTTAAGCAATGCGCATATCCCTGACTAACAGTACAACTAAAAATTCACTGACTAATTTAACCCTTCACGAACCAGTTCATGTACGGTCAATTTTGTGTTGGAACATCCGACGCCTAGTACATGATTTAGTCAAACCTTATGTTGGAACGCTAACTGCGCATGTACCCGACAGTTCGCAAACTGGTTTGGTGGTGTGTTGGAGCAAAGTCTAAAAAAAAATAATAATTTAGATCTTACCGTAGGTAGTATCCACATTTTTTATTTTACTTTATCATTAGTCAAATTATTTTATAAATAGTGTATTTTGTGCAAAATGTAAAACTACACGCCTAAAATTTTAATCTAGTTTTGGTAGTATTTTCTGCAAAATAAAAAATTATGTCATTTCAAATGTAGTTACTACATTCGTGTTATATTCCGATAAGTAATTACCATATTTTGCTGGAATATGAAAATAATAAATGCTAATTCAATTTTCTTCCATCAAGTTTCATTAATATCAGAGAAATTATTGTCAATTTTAACAGTGTCAGTTGCAACAGAACTCCCAAGTTGAAAATTGTATTTCCATTATTCACTTTTTAATAATACAATAGTTTCTTTATAAAGTATTGTTCAGGAAACTGTCATAAATCATTTTATATTATCTAAATATGTTACAGAACCTTAATTAGAAGCAATTAAAATGGCGTGTGGGTACATGTATACAATATGTTACTATATCCTATTATTACACTCGTAAACTCATAGAAGATAATCAGCATTACTCACATTATAGTTATTTATTAATTCTTAATACCAATACAAAAATTTACGATTATTAAATTAAGTTTATATTTAGAAGATATACTTAATAGAATCCACTAATTTAGGATTTAACATTTCTATTTAACTTATTAAATTTTAGTGTATCGATGGTACATTAGCAAAACTGTAATTATTTCTTTATCTGAGATATCTACTTTTACTATTTTACCATCTACTAATCAAATCATTCTGCACTTCTAAGATTAACGACGTGTGGAAAACCATTCTCTCTAACACTACTATAGATATCACACATTCTGTAACTGAAAACTGTTACAAAAGGAGCATATTCAGTCACACTGTTACAGAATAATAATGTGAAACAAGCAAACAAAGCCCACCAGATCTTCAATTAACCTATTTAAAATGCATGGGAAAACATAACTGTTTTCAAAATCAAGCCTGCTTTGCTTAGCGCGTTGTTTCTTTGATTTTGTCACCTCAACTGTGAAATCATAATACTTTTTACAAAAACAAATTACTCGCGAAATCTTTTCGCTCGCGCGGAAAGTATCTATTCCATACTGGTTATAAAATATACTATTCCATAAGTCAAACTGACGTTTATAAATACATAATTTATGAAAACTAGAAAAACAGAAAACAAATAAACCGAAACTTTAAAATTTGGCACTAGAAGTTCCAGCTGTTAAAGGTAAAGAGACTATTTTCACGTAAGTAGTAGTTCACACCGTATAATTATCAAATTTCCAGTGACTACAGAGTTTTACAAACAGTGTGGCAATCTTGTGTGAAGTGTTTGTTCTTTCAGGAAATTCCTGCAACGTCGCTACAGCACGGCGTACGGCGCCTCTAAATCACATATTACAAGCGCCGGTCGCTTATTATGCCGCGAAATATGCATACCTCCATTATTATGATATCTCTCTGATGTTATTACATCGCAAAACATGCACGTGGAGCGATATTATACGCTACAAATTATCTGCTTCTCACTAGGGCACATTGTCAAAAAAAGCTGACACTTATTACTCACACCAACACTATAATGTGATATTTATATAATTAAAACTAGGCGATGGGTTTCAGAAATTAATGGTTTCTTTGCTACATCGTGTTTAACGAAATTATACCACTACTTAAACCCCTTATTTTTTAATTTATTAATATCGAAAAAGTGTACATTGGTAATACAAGAACAAATAATTTAAAATGTAAACAAATATGTAATTAGACATCAGAATCAGAAGAATTAGTACTGTGCGTATAGGTATAGTCTATTTCAGAATGGGATAGGCCTTCGCCTATTTTTTCTCAAAAAAATCCGGGAAAATACGTAACAAAATTTCTCCCCGCAAATCGTTACTGAAGGAATTTTCCCGGGGAAAAAACAAATTCCCGACGGGAATTTTTTGGCGCCACATCACTAATAATGACATATTTGTACCGTGCGGACGTTTATCAGACCTCACCAGACGCTCACTCATCGCTGGCGTGAAGAGTACACTGAATTTAAATTTCGAAATAATGTTGGCGCCTGTCGGGATCAAACCCGGGACGCCAGATTTGGAACCACTCAGGTACACGCCCACGAGATCCCAGTGAAGTAGCCAACAAAATGTATACATGTAATAAATAATCTATTTATAAATAGTTTATTAGCAAACGGAAATCACGGGCTTGAGAATAATTTATTATTACTGTAATAACTCGTGCTTGGGAACAATATCTTGCATATATCGATAGTATAAATCTGTTTTTTTGTAAAATATTAGTAGGACTTGGCAATATCTTAAAAACTAGAATCCTAACCTGACCTCCGAGGTCTTTCAACTATCAGTTCACGAAGTTCGACTTCTCTGAAATCCGATTAATTTAAGCATCTAATGTAACCAGTTAACTTTTTTTAAGACCCAATCCATAAAATATCAGAGCTTGTTCGTAGTTCAATTTAGTTCAATGAGAAAACTAAGTACTCAAGGCATATTTCATCAAAATTTCTGTTTCAAACAGAGATATTTCTCATTAGAAAAGTTTGCTCCTTCCTGCAGACCAACTAGTACTCTTATTTTGAAATGTTCAAATATTTTGAATAAAAAAATGAAGCATCTAATAAACATTCCTCTGATACATTAAGTAGGTATTAGTCAGAAATGATATAATCCAGTATTTACAAATAATAACAACCAAAATTAAACTCTACAAAATAGACGGCTGTCTGCTATTGAATAAAATTAAATGGAAAATAGATATACATATTTTATTTCGCATACAATTTTCACACAATTGAAGTATTTGGTTTAAATGTTTCTGTCGTTTAAAATGCCATTCATAAAAATATCAAGATAATCAACATTGATTATCAGCTATAACACAAAGAGTCATTTACAAAAAGTGTTCAAGACAAAGGGGTTGATATATCTTTAATTAAGAGACTAGAAATTAAACCAGCAACTCTCAAACAGAAACGCAAAAATATATTTATTTAACTGGTAACTCCACGTACTATCGGTCACTTTAATATGTTCTTAAGTATGAATGCTATGATGATTGTGGACAAGGCGAAAGAAGAATGTTGAGCTCTTACTATTATCCCTTGTCTTATTGTTACTATTGTTTTCGGGTTTTAGCTAACCCATTAAGTGGGACACGCATGATTTTATGTATGTATGTATGTATGTATGTATGTATGTATGTATGTATGTATGTATGTATGTATGTATGTATGTATGTATGTAACTGTACGTATTATTTTAATACACTGAATGGTTAATTTCAAATGATATTTTTCCCATACATTTATTATTAAATTTATTAATTTTTTTATTATGACCGATAGCCATGGCATTTAAACAAAATGACAAATGTTTGACCTTTTTATCTGTTAGATTTTTTTACTTATTTTTTTTAAATATTTTGAAACGGATGGGAAATTGCTTGAAAAAAAAAATAAGTTAATAAAATATGAAACAATAAAATCTGCAAACATTTATAGGTTATAACGAATGCCCATGGCTATCGGTATTCATAAGAAATTGTATAAATTTAATAATTAATTTATTAGACCAAAATATTACAATTTCCATGTATTTGGTTTCATTTGATGCAGAACATGTTTATCTTATTTCATTACAACCATTGTTGTCAGTTCACACGGGAACCAACAGACTCCGAAAAACAATTTTCCCGAGTTAAAGGCCTATGTCCGGGTTTTAAGTATTCATCCTGCATATGCAGGCTGTAGGCCAAAGGTATTTTTATTTGTCTTTTATACATTTACAACTTAAATAACTCTTTTATCTCAGTTTATTATTAATAAGATTTAATGACGATTTTATATAACATTTTATGGGATCCCGTGGCCGCGTGCCTGAGTGTCTGGTCGCGAACCTGGGGGAACCGGGTTCGATCCCGACAGACGCCAAATATTTCCAATTTTAAAAGGCACAAAAGTGACCCCTGTGGTGCACTCTCCACACCAGATTTGAGTGCCCGTGAGGTGTCGCCTGGTAAGCGCCCACACGGTAAAATATATCGTCATCACTACCGATGTCTACATGTGTTGTAGATACTGGCACACCCAGAAATGGGTAATATGCCGTGATGATATATTTATTTATTTATTTATTTTATACAGGAAAGAGTATGTACCAGCAATTATATCGGTTGTTAAGGAAGATAGCGTTACAGTCATCCTTTGAAATATTTAATTTTTGTAAAGTAAACAAAATATTTTTACAATGATCCTAAAAATATATAGTAGAACTAATAAAACAAAATTGGACACTCTATTTATATTTTTTCTTTTTTATCAAATTTCAAGTTAACTTATCATTGTTTTGTTTCGAACTTCTCTTCGAAAAACTATCATTTTATGAATTTTATACAGTGCTTTATCATATAAAAATATAAAATTTGATCAAATGTTGTCATGATGTGCAATGTCTAAGAATGAAATCAATAAAGTCATTTGAAACTAAAAAACAAAGTTAGTGAGAGTTTGGGAGTCCCTGAACGGTGGCGCTGTACATGTAGGCGCCGCGACGCTCGGCGCCTGTACTCAGCTGCCGACGTCGTGTTGGCGACGTCTCGGCGGACACTGAACAACCCCACCACAGCCCCGGGGCGCTGTCCGGATCCGTAGCCGCAGACAACTATAAATTACATTTAGAGAAAACTCTCAAGCTTCTCAATCGGCTCTATGACAATTTTCTCGGTCCTATTTCTGCTTTAATGTAACACATAGTTTATAAACTTTTTAAGAGTATTATAAACTAACATTGTAAACAGTTGCATGCACGCGAATATAATCTGGATTCTTTGTATTAATTTACCTATTAGATTTATTTTTCATATTTTATTTTATTTTGTAACTCCTCAATAGAATGAAATCTCAATTTCAGAGTAGGTGGAAATAAACAAACATACATGCTTTAGCTGGTTCCGAATCCGGAACCTAAAGCCGTTACTCAAGACACTGCCAGTGGGACCAAATATAATAAAACATTAAATTATAGCAGTTATCGAAAGTCCCAAAAATCATATACAAACTCAAATGTACCGAATTATCAAATTACCCATTACTAAAGTATTTTCTTAAGAAAATTATTAAATACATATTTTTAATGCATTGGATAACTACCTTCTTCTAAAAAAAGCCTCTTACGTTGTTAATTAATTTAAAATAATTAGCGATATTTTTGTTCTATATTTTTATTCAAAACAGGCAAAGGATATAGGTTAGATTAAAAAAAAAAACTCTAATACGCCACTTGATTGTAGGCGTAAGTGCGTAAAACACGTGTTTGCTAAGCTGAAATTTATTAATTAATTTAGGGTAACCTAACTAGGAGCATTATATTCTTTTCTACCCTCTTAACTCTTACTTTTTACAAAAAAAAAATCGTACTATTTTTATTGTTTGCTAAATGGTGAAATAAATATCAGACTTAAGGGTGCGTTTCAAATAGAGTATTTAAAGATTTATCATTTAAAGCCTGTTGAAAGAACACAGAATATTGTATTATACATCAAAAATCATGATTTTTTTTTTGACTATTATTTAAAACTATTTTAAATAAATTTAAAAATTTATTACCAAATATAAAAAAATTATTTCTCTAATTTGCCTGCTCCTTATAACAAAAACACTTTTAGGTGATAGTTATTATTATAGGCTAACTAAATAAATAATTTTTTTTTGCAAGTTTTGCTCTAAATTTGTCTAAAATGGTTTATTTCGTTCGAGGTGAAAAATAGAATAATTTATAATATTTTACAGTTTTGTCACTGTGCGTAGTGTAAGCTTTTCCCGTAGGATGACAGCACATTTGAGTGGCCGGTAACACAGAATATGAAAAATATGTACATTCTTTTTCCATAAATAAAACCTGGTCAGGCTGACAGGTCTTTACCAGCTGTAATGACTTATTAATTGTTAAATTAAATTATATGTCAAAAATAAAGGCTATTCATTATTATATAATTTATTTTGAAATAATGAGTCGATTTTGCATTGAGCTGTATGTTACGATCCTTCACCAAGAGATTATTCAGATGTATTTATGTATTTATTACTATGTACAGCTTTATAAGTGACAGAATTCAATTACAATCCGTTAATGGAGTTAATTCTTAATGGTTTGCCCTCGGGTTTGCCTGAAGCGTATATTTGTATAATGATTAAAATATTCGAGTATCAAATAAATATAGTCTTGAAAATTATCGAAACAGCTGCTATACTTGTCTCTTTTAGGTATAAAACATAATTCGTTGTGCTAAAGAGAATAGAAAATATTTTTTTGATTAATCATAATTTGTTCATTTTAAATATTGTTTTGGTAGCATGAGAGGTAAATATATCTATCCTGTACTTTTAACATATTTTGAAGCACCACTGTGAAACTATTTTCACTACAATTATATGCTTTGAAATTACATAAATAGCTATTTTTAGTATAAGTGAGCAAAGTATGTCTTTTTTTTCACGCGTCCGGAAATTGGCCGCATGAGCGGGAGCGAGTGCGCCAACAAGTGAGAAAAAGACATGCTCACGTGTGCTAAACATGGTTTTGCCACAATCTTGAAATATAAAAGACGAAACAATGTCTTTTTTATTAATGAAAAACTCAACAGTACATAAGTTTATAACTGAATTTAATGTTAATTACAAAAAATTATTGTTCCTTCATGTGAATGGTAGATATTTATTGTACAATTTGTAACTCCATCAAAATTTATGACTCCTGACATAGCTTATTATAGACTTGTATATTTTGCTCACTTGTGAAGAAAGTTATTTACTTTGCTCACTTATGATTCAACATGCTACTTTGCTCACTATTTTAAGTTGAATAATAATGAATTTTGCTAACGATTGTGGAAAAAAGTACTTTTTCTTATTAATTATATAACAAATATTTTGTTTCTAAATTTATTTCTTATAAGAAGTGAGGAAAATGATTTAATTTTATCGTTCTTTCTTTTATTGCTCATAGCCTATAAATCTTTTTATATTTCCATTAATGTAAATTTTATAGGCGTTTTTTTTTTTGAGCTGACGAATACTTTAGTTACAGGTACCTACACCAGAATGACGAATATATTATTAATGCCTTACTGAAGTCGAGTGATTAGTTAGTCGAATGTTTAATCCTTGTTTTAATAATAGAGTGTTCAGAATATCAGCACGTCATGTTAAATTCATTTTACTAATCAATTGTTTGATTATTCGATTGTTTTTTATTAAACGATTATTGAAAATCGTAACCGAATAACCCTATTCTATACACATGATACGAAATTATTCTTGAAACCAATGCCACAAATTTAAAAATAAATATAAATTATTAAAATTTCAAAAGCATTTAATTGTTATTGAAAAACTAAAAACTTTAGATATTTTCTAATGTATACTCCTATATAACCTTTAATAAATACCGTTCAATTTTGTTATTTTGATGACCAAAAATTCACGACCTATTTATATTAATAGATACAGGAGAAAATAAATTAGCAGAATAAGAATAATAAACGCAATTGCAGGAGTTCACGAACAAAAGTACTAGGACTAAGATCCTCCATTAAACTTGAAACCAGAATGAAATTCTCACGGTGCGCAATATAATTGAAAATAAAATCTCCATTAGAGCAGATAAATTATCTGGCACACATTGATTCAATGAAGCAGAAAGCGTTATGAGAAAGGATTACATAGGAAGGAAATGAACAGCCGCAGACGGCGCTTGAGAAATACAGCAATTAACTCCCATCATTAAACCTAAAACAAAACATCAAAGTTCTTCAGCGGCGTCTCTAAACAAACTTAAATTAATTAATACCCGGCCGCACAGAGGGCAGCGCGGTCGATGAAGGCGCGTCGATTCGAACGGTTGAGAAATTCTCAGGGCTTCGTTCGAATGTTCGCCAAGTGTAATTGAGTTATACAACTTATAAATTCACTAATAAAAGATTGAAGTTGTATTTCAAGTTAGTATTTTATTAGTCCAACAATAATTAAGTTATCTTTCAAATTAAATTTATTTTCTCCAAAGAAGATATCACTTGGGGAAAGAGTAAATTGGTTATACTAATTTTACATTATAAAATACTAGTTGGAATCCTCAAAGTTAGGAAACTTAAAATCTCTAGATTCACTGAAAAGTAATTTATATTGAATAGATTCATATTATATATAACTTCAATTGTATAAACATGAATAAAATGAAATTGTTTTCAAACAAATTCTATAACTACCACGCTACTGAGATTTTTAAATTGTTCTTAAATAATTTAATTTATATAAATAGAATTTTACACACGACGATAAAATTAAATTATCTACTCGCGAAAAATAATTCACTCGCGAAATCGCTCGAGAATTAAACTTTCTGCTCATCGATAAAATACAATTTTATCGTATTGTATAAAAAATAACTATTAAAGCCTGTTTTGCATATGTCAATTTTTTCGTTAATCTAAAAACTTCAATTAATTATACTTAAAATTATGGAAAAAAATAACCAATTTCTAGACACCCGTTTACATTTATCAATTTCTTCGTCAATTTAATATACGGAATACAATTTGCTTATTCCGCGACACAGTAGCGTAGCGTAGGGGAGGCAAAGGGGCCATCCGCCCCGGGCGGCACTTTGCTAGGGGGCGGCAAGTTTCCTATCGTTGACTTAATATTAAAAAAACTACTATCGGGGAAATAATTATAGTCAGTTGAGTTTGAAACAATAACTTTCTTAAAAAAAAATAAAAATATCAAACGCACTTTCATTTTTAGACTATATGCAGTTTTTATATAAAATATTCATAAATTTTTATTTAAAAATGATTAGTTTAATTTTATTACTTTTTTAATGTATATGCGCATGAACGCATGGTGTGTTTTAACAATAAAAATTATTAAAATTAAACTAATCAATATAAAATAAAAAAAATATTCATATTTTATATTAAAATTTCATTTTGAGTCAACAAACCAAATTTCAAATGTAAGTTATTAATAGAAGCTGAAATCTAATACTTCTACTTTTTTAATTATAAACAAAATATAAACAAATCGAAAAAATAACGTTTAAATTATTCACAAAGCTCATGGTTACAAAATATTAAAATTTAATTTTTTCTATTCATATTGGTATTAGACATTAATGAAGTTGAGCATTTCTTCAAACGCGCTAAATATGGGGATCATTTTTCATACACCTTTACATCCCTCGAAAAAATGTAACTTTCAATTATAAGACATTTGACCTTGAATGAAAAAAAAAATGTCGCCTGTGGCGCCTTTTTTCCTTAATACCTTTACATGACTTATTTTCTTTTTATGTTTCTAAGATTTTTTTAATTTTGTAGGGGGGGGGGGGCAAATTTGACTACTGCCCCGGGCGGCAAAACCCTACGCTACGCCACTACCGCGACATACTAAGAACTTCAAATTAACGCAATGCAAGTACATTAAGCTCAGTTTCTAGAACTTAAGTTCTTAAATTTGACAATAAAATTGATAAATATAAAACAAGTTTAACGTTTGAACAAATAAAGTTTCATTGTTCCTCTTGCTATGAAGAAAAGTGTTGCTAAGTAAAAAAGTGTTACGAACTAAAAAAAAGTAGTTTTTCTATTTCGGTGTGATTATGAATCTATAAATACACTGAAAACATGTCGTTAAGAAGATCACTACCAACATAACTAATAAAAAATACCAAGTCATATTTTTGACAAGTCACATTTACTATATTTACATGCAGTTTTGAAACCGTTTTCAAAACGATTTTAGTTTTAAAAACGAAATGTATGCAGAGTAAAAACTATATTGAGTTATCTCAAACTTAAACTAAAATTCATGGATTTGACTTGAAGACTAGTTTCAAAAGTACTCATGTAAACACCTAAAATTCAGTTTCGATATTGTAATACGTCCGTAGCATAACGTTTCTGTAGGTTTGTGTTACTAACCTACAAATAAACTGACAGTTGAGCAGTTTTTGTGTAGTGGTACGAAGTAAAAAAATTGGAATAGCGACAAAACATTTGTAGCGACGGGGACATGTCATTTACATCAACCAAATGCACTAGCGCCGAATCTGTTTTGAAATCAATCTGTAGACTTGTTTTGGGAAAAGGGACGTTCTTTTTCATTGAGTAGCTACACGAAAAATCTACATGTTTCACATTTTGCAAGATTAATAAGAGTTGACAATAATATCACATAAAAATTTTCTAAATTAATTTAATAAATAAATCATCGCAGCGTATTTTTCCTGTTGCTGAATGTGCCAATCTGCTTTTATTCACATATTTCATTAATAATAAGATACCAATACCGTACACGAACAAAGCCTTTACCACTCGTTATCAGACGAGCTCTGAAATCTGGAAAACAAACCACAAGACCATTTTTATAAATAAATATATCATTACGGTATATTACTCACTGCTGGGTATGCCAATCTGCTTTACATGTAATTTTCAGAAATTATAATATATTCGTACCGTGTGAACGTTTACTAGGCGTCTCCTCACGTGCACTCTCTGCTAGCGTGGAGAGTGCACCACAGGGATCATTGTCATTTTCGAAATAGTTTTGGCGTCGGTAGTGTTCGAACCCGGTTTCCCAGATTCGCAACCAGACGCTCAGGCACACGGCCAAGGGGCGGGATATAATATTCAGTATACAACTCAGTTATGAACCAGCATATTTCAAAGTATGTAGTATTTTGTACATACACATGATGCGAAACTAAATGCTCACTTGTATTACTCTGCATATTTTCCAATTTTGTACGTAAAATTAAATTTAATGTCACAATATAGCTACGTAATTAAAATATTTGAAAATGCACCAGATGTTGTATATACGCAAAAACAATATATGCGTGCGTATGTTCTCCCTTGGTTACTCAGTTTGTTATTAAAATATCAATTATTCATTAAAATTATACAGTGCAAAATGAAAATATACAATTAAATATTTATTACACAGGTATAATTAATTAAAAATTGCGCAATTTTGTATGAGACCACATATATTTTGTAAAATATATAAATTTGTAATATGGTCACAAATTCATATTAATTACAACAAAATTCCTACATTGCAATATATGTAATGTAATTACATTTAGAATGCAATCATTATGGGTATAAGCAATTTTAATTAAATAATATATAGAAGGGCGCCTGGCTGAATGCATCAAGTGACCCATTGTGGTTGAAAATAGTACGTGCTGAATTCTGATCCAAATCTGAAAACTTTAAAATAATATGTAACTGAACATCCAAGGAGAGGAAGCTCCGACTGTAATGTACTATTTACAACAACTTTATGTGTCCGCAATCTTGGAACAAAATATTGGGATACATGAGAATGGCTAGAAACCGGGATGATTTATTTGTTCATTTATTTTATATACAGCAAAAAATAGATGTACGCAATATTTTCCGAGCAAGTTCCAGTTGCCCAATAATTGTTACCAAACACTAATCAGCTCTTCCCATTAATTTTAAAATGAGGAATACGAAATTTTACACACTTTCACCTCTCGCTAAGAGAGGTATTGAAATTATGTTAAATTTGTGTGTGTGTGCGTGTGAGTGTATGTGTGTGTATGTGTGTGTATGTGTGTGTGTATGTGTGTGTGAATGTGTGTGTGCGTATGTGTGGATTTTGATTTCTCAATGTTATTAAACTTAAGAGATATTTAACTGCAATTTCCTCAATCTGACATTACTGGGAAGAGCTAATTCTGGTAACAACTGGACAACCGGAAGTACTAGTTTCTTAAAAAAAATTCTACATGTTTTTTGAAAATTTATGTTACTACAAATATTAAAGAATATAAAAATATCTATGCGATACATTTAAAATTTTTATTATATCTTCTATAAAGTTAGATATAGAGAAATAGAAATATATAAAATAATATATTGTAATGAATCTCACAGCCCACGGAAAATAAGTGGAAAATTAAAATGTTTGTAAATGACAGATAAAAATGTCAGTATCAAAAAACAGAGCCGTTACTGAAGACTTTTTCTAGGAAGTACATTTAATATTTCTTAATTTATTATTAATTAAATATTTGTAATTATAGATACATATGTTACATATACTCTTCAGATATACCGCCAATCTCATCAATGAATTGGAAGAATCTCGAACATTAGAAGAATAAGAGGAAACTAGTTCATAGAATGAATTAAAAAATATAAAACAAAGATATGTGTTTTATGTGTACCAGAATTGTTTAACACGTTCACTGCCTATGACACATACGTTGTGTCATCTGGTATTTTGCGTGCTATGCCGATGACACAATGTCTGTGCCATCAATATATACATGCTTCTATGCTTCAGTATCTCACAGGCATTAGGAACTTACAGTTGCGCTGTTATAGGCACCTCAGGTACACTTTATACAGGTACATAGTTGGTTTTGGGTTTTGGGCACTCTGAGTTCTACAATGGACAATCAATTACCGGAACCATCGGTGCAAATGAAAGTACGTTCTTGTCGTGACAAAAAGCTTATATCAGATGCAGAATTACAGAACAAAAAATTTGGAGAAGTATTAGAAAACCAAAATCGATAATATAATATAATCAGTATATGTCGGCAGTAAATTGCCAGGACTAAATGCTGACATGCCAGTGAAAGGAAAACCATGAGCTGGTATAAAAAACTCAAAATACATCTCACATCACTAATTTCTAGAGTCCCATTATCAAAAATGTAATGACACAAGTGTTCTGTCATATGGCATAGTAAAAATAATTGTGATATAGTTAGTTTCTATAACTAAGACCCGGCATAACAGGCAGTAACAGGGCAGATGATCGGCAGTGAACGTGTTAATATGAACAACAGATTTTTTATTATATGTAACATTTTCAAGCTCAATCATCGTAAAAAATTTAAAATTGTGCCTGCTCATTCAAATCTGCATATGTGGGTTCTAGCATGATCTCTTACCTATGGTTACTATTATTTACTTTTTACGTTTTCAGTTTTAAGTAAGTACCTACTAATAACAGTTCACAAAATATTTATGTAATGGCAGAGGAATGCAATATTTAAAATTGTTCATCATTAATTTACGCACCGCTTTTTCAAGATAAAAGACTAAGATAATAAAAAGAATACAATCCTTGTTATAAATGAAGTAACACTACGTAAAGCATCATTAAAGTCAAACAATATTGCGACGATATTTTCAGTAGACCCTTATTTAATTCCTTAAAATAAAAGCATGAATGCAAAACACAAAGGGCTCCTCTCAAAGAAAAAGATAACAGAAAGAGATAACAAGACGCGAGTGTAACCGTGCCGTAACCGTAGAACCGAAGCAAACCGCATTGCAAAGACTCAGGCGATTTAATAATGGGTCTTCGCATTTCAAACATCGAGTACATCACCCGGCTACGTTACACACGTTTGTTCTCCCGTACGCTCCAAGACGAACAGTGAGACAGAAATTGGCAAGAAACATGCCACGGGTTCTCAAACAAACATCTACGGTAATTCAATTTGCAAAAATATTACGAAAGATGTTTACTGTTTACATGAGGTAATATCATATGCGCTACGGAAAAATAGTCAACGAAAATTATTCTATAATAAAAGAAGTAGATACATTTCAGAAATTGAATACAGAATGCAGAAAATTTTCAAATTATAAAGGCAGATACATATGTTGAATTCGCGTCTAACAAGAAAAGTTTTTAATATTATATATATATATATATATATATATATATATATATATATATATATATATATATATATAATTTTGTTAATGCATATGTATTAGTGTTTAGTGCAATTAGGTCACACAATAAAAAAATGGTATCTGAATTAAATATACCAACATCATTTAATTTAAATAAAACTTTATGAAATGTAAGAATTTCAAAAAAAAAATATTCATTTTAGCATTCACACAGTTTATATACCGGGTGTAACACGAAAAGCGGACCACGGACGCTTAAGAATAAATGCACAATTTAATTTTCTCAATAACATCAATGCCACCTTGTAAAGAAAATACAATCCACCTACTTTCACCCCCATCCCCTAGTTTTATATCTCATGCTGACGAAAATATGTATTAGAAATAACTCAGTACACATTCAGTATTCGCTCAGAATATTCATATAGTATCTGTCATTAGTCAACAAAAGTGAGCAGCAGCCACTGAGACAATTTTTTAAGGCATTTGTACAAAACCATCACGAAAAATAAACACATCACATCATTTTTTATTTCAACGTCACCAAAACGTCGTTGTTTCTATGAAGACATCCGTGTAGACAATTATAACACTTACAACGCTACATTTATGATCCTTCGAGCCGAATCACCGGCACAGTAAACATCATCATAACACCATTTCAAAGAGTATCAACTCTCAGAGTCGTCAACCCCAGAGGCCGTCCAGGGTACGAACAACCGTCCAATACAAAGCATCAACGTCCAAGGAAAAAGTGCAGTATTTCCTTAACCCATTAATAAGTTTGTGTACTTTTCAAAAAAAGGCAGCCAAAACGGCAGAACAAATCAAATCATTAAAAAATAAAATCACTCGAATCGAGGCACATATGTCCACATTTATTAAAGTTTTCCAAAATCCAGATAATAAAAGCAAGTTAGAAAAAATAGAAAGCCGATTTGCTAAAATAATACCTTGTTTAGACGAATTTAAAATTATTTATTCTAAAATTTCTCTCTTATAACCGAGACAGACGCTTGTACAGTACTAAACAATAAGAAGCACGTGCTTACTACATTCAATATTTTCTGGTTTCTTAATAGCCGCAATTTTGACATCTGTCAATAGTCTCAAGTTCACGTGCGCGTACTATATCTAACCGTTAATGATCATTAATATTTGTCGTCTGTCTCGGGTATTATATCCAAATGAAATTAAAGATGACGAAATCAGTGAATTTGAAGACAATTATTATGAAATTACTAGCTAAGTAAAAAGTAATATCAAAAAATCACATCAATTAAAGCTCCTAGCGTTTCTAGTAATTAAAGTGATTCCGCGCATCAGGTAAAAATCCCTAATATTAAATTAATTAAATTAATAACCTAACATCATATTCGAGCTATTTTTGCATTACCTACATTAACAAAAGACTCAAAAACAGTAAGGCAGCTTCTGTATGGATCCCCAAGCAATTTTATCAATAAAGATCTTTGCAATACAATGAATTTGGAACTATCAGGAACAGGCATAAGTCAATGTACGAACAAAGTCAATAAAACAGATGTAAAAATCAAAATCATTTCCAGTAAATTTGGAATATTCAGTTTAGGATAAAATAACATGAAATTTACCCACTTCTTTAAAAATCCGTCGAAAATCATTAGTCAAATTTACGTTTTCTTTATAGAAAATTAGATATTATTTCATATTGATAATCAAATGAAATGTAAAAAATGATATTTAACTATGTATTTCGAAGGAAAACTGTTATGAACTTCAAATAATGGTACTTCCGGTTGATCAATTATAACCAAAATCTAATCAGCTGTTCATTGGGTATTTTTAGAATTGTAGTTTTGGAGTTATTGTCGGAGAAAAAAAATAAAACTGGTAAAATTGTATTCTAGGGACCCTAAAACGTGCTTATTCATTCAAACTCACCATCGAATTTTTTGATCAAAGATAATACCATCCTTACCTAAAGGTAAAATTAATATGTATTTCATTCACTTGATGTTATTTTTTTGTAAGAAGTAAATTAAATAATGATGATGTATTTAATTATTAAAAAATCTGTTGTGGCCAGCACAAAACCTTCCGTCAATTCAATGTTGTATTTTGTACAAATCGGATACCAAAAGTTACTTGGAAAAGATTCTATATATCCTGTAAAATTGTAACACGAACACACTATTTTTTACAAATACCATATTGCAAGTTCCTTTGAAAAGATTCTATAAATCCAATATAATTATAACACGAATGTACATTCTGTAAATTGCACTCACACTTCCTCATTCCTATCCAACGCATCTTCTTCACACAGTTCTTCCTCTCTCAAATATTCTGCTACACAGTCCTTCCATCGTCTCTTTGGCCTTCCTCGTACTCCCGGCATTGAAACTGCAAGTCACTTGCGAGGGACACTCTGTCACTTATGTTACTTTCTGATCCTATATACTTTCCACTTTGGTTTTGCATTTGACACTGACATCTGTCAATTAGAATTTTTTGGATATATCTGCTGTTTCCATAAATTTTGCAAAGCTGACTGATTTTTGATAGTTAACCTCTCTTAATCTCTCTATAACTCTATATCTATTGAATATGAAGGAAAATGTATAATCAAATCGTATAGAGAATAAGATTTTCTTTCATATTAATGATCATAAAATGTCGAAAAATGATACTTAAATGCATTTTTCCAGAAAAACTGTTAAGAACTTCAAATAAGGGTACTTCCGGTTGACCAATTATAACCAAAATCTAATCAGCTCTTCATATGGTTGTAAAGAAGAGGTATACGAAAGAATCATAATTTTTAGAATTATAGTTTTGGAGTTATCGTCGGAGAAAAATTTGACACACACCCACGGACACACACACGGACACACACAGACACACACACACACACGGACACACATACATACATACATACATACATACATACATACATACATACATACATACATACATACATACATACATACATACATACATACATACATACATACATACATACATACATACATACATCAATGTAAAATTAGTAAAATCGTATTCTAGGGATCTTAAAACGTGCTTATTCATTAAAAACTCACCACCGAATTTTTTGACCAAAGACAATACCTTCCTTTTGACGGAAGGTAAAAAGTAATATATTGGAAATAGTTATAAAAGGATAGGGGAGTTATTTTCCATAAGTTAGGTTGACATTTGACGTTTATAAATAATTGACGGAACGTCTTTTTAAAAATGTGAAGCATGTATGCCACTTTTCACTCTGTCTATAGTTCACCCCTAACCGTCACCACCCAGTAGAAAAATTCCATTCACTTACTAAACTTCATCAAAAGCGATTTCGATTTTATATCTATTATTTCAATTACATTTGTATGGTAGAAGGAATTCTGGAAATCTTTCAAATCATTGGGCATTCAATATTTTCACTTCAGTATAGCGTTAGCAACTCAAATCCACTTACATTAGCATGAAGGTTGCCCATACATATTTACTCTCAATTTCACTCACACATTCCCTCAACAACGGATTTATCTTATCTGATATTTGCTCACGGTGGTCAAGATATTTCGAGAAATACATATGGAACTGATTGCACAAAATGCGAGTGGAAGTCTGAGTGCCGTTTTCACTATAGAAAGAAAAAGGATGTATTGTGTTGAGAAATACTAACTAAAAGACTTTATAGTTTTAATTTTAAAAAACTGAATATAAATATTTTTGAACACGATATAAAAGTATAAATAAGTAAATACTGTAGGTGAAAAAAAAATCATATACAGGATCAGTCTGGGAAGAATATCAATTCTCTTATTTTTCTCGAAATTTTTCAAATACATTAATAAAAACTAATACATCGTTGAAAAGAGGAAAAAAATGGCGGTTTCTATTTTAGTAAATTAATTATAGGTTGCCATTTGAAAAATAAAAGTTGGTATGAAGTCGTATCTTGTAAACCTGACTATAAAAAAATATCTACATCTGCCAACAAATAGTATATTTAAAATAATATGAACGATTTTTTTTCTATGACAATAAAAAAGACCCTCCCAGACTCACATTCACATTTCTACATCAAAGGCCAGTCTACGTCTACGACTTTTAAAAATTACATACTATACAGTGTATACTAATTAATTATAAATACAAAAGACAAATATTTATGAAAAAAATAAGGTGTTTAAATTTCTTTGTGTAATATGGACGTCATGTTTCGACGTCAGCACCACTACAACCGTTCAGTTATGATGAAGAAACGTCACTACAGCATAGACTAGAGTTTCTCATTTCTCGAGAATTATTTTTTTGCATTTCTTTAGATTACTCGAAATTTCAAAATACCAATATATTTCAAACTATTACTGTAGGCATAATTACGTGTATTATTTAATTTCTTGTAAAAATATTATCTAACTTATAAGACTTCTGGTAAGGACCGGATTGGGTCCACAATGGGAGATTCCACGATTTTTTGATTTTTACCTTCCGCCACCTTTAGATAAGGAAGGTATTGTCTTTGGTCAAAAAAAAAATCAATGGTGAGTATATATATATATATATATATATATATATATATATATATATATATATATGTGTGTGTGTGTGTGTGTGTGTGTGTGTGTGCGTGTGTGTGTGTGTGTGTGTGTGTGTGTGTGTGTGTGTGTCCGCATGTGACAAATTTTTCTCCGATGATTACTCCAATACTACAATTCTAAAAATTATGATTCTTTCGTATTCCTCTTCTTTACAACCATATGAACAGCTGATTATATTTTGGTTATATTTGGTCAACCGGAAGTAGCCTTATTTGAAGTTCTTAACAGTTTTTTTAAAAAAACGCAGTTAAATATAATTTTTTGACATTTCATGTTTTTATAAATATTAAAGAAAGCGTTCTTCACTATACGGTTGATTACACATTTTCCTTCACATTCAATAGAGTTAAAGAATTTTTAAGAGATTAACTTTCAAAAATCTGTTAGCTTGGAAACAGCTGATATATCCAAAAAATTCTAATTGACAGATGTCAGTCAAGCAGTTACAGCCTGGCCTCAGGATTGGAACTTTCAATGAAGAGAGTACGAGGAAGGCCAAAGAGAAGATGGAAGGACTGTGTCTCAGACGACTTAAGAGAGGAAAAACTGTGTGAAGAAAAGCGTTGGACTGAAATGAATGGGAAAGAAGAGTAAGAATCAGCGACCCCTAATAAAATGGGCAAAAGAAGGAAGCGCCAAGTGCAATTTACATAGTGTATGTTCATGTTATAATTTTATTGGATTTATAGAATTTTCAAATGAACTTTTGATATGGAATTTGTAAAAAAAAATAGTATGTGTTCGTCTTACAATTTTACATATGTAGAATTTTTCCGAAAGAACTTTTAGTATGGGATTTGTACAAAATACATCTAATTTATGGAAGGTCTTGGGCTGGCCACAACAGATTTTTTTATATGTTATAGTATTTTTAAATTTTAAAAATCCGTAATTTTTCTTCTTCTTTTTAAATTCTGCTTCTTATGAAAGAAAGAAAAATGGCAAATATTTGGTATCCAGCGTTTCCCGCCTTACGACGCAAACGAACCCAGTGGTAAAGGGTAATGGCATTATATCGTGCTTTCTCTCTCACCAGCTACTGTTTTGGCTGCTGTTACCAGAGATTCTAAACCATTTGTGAATGTTCTGCGGCTAAGATTGTAAGATTATATCGCTTTATATTTGAAAATATCATTTTGTTCTTATTTTCTTTTCTTTTACTTATCTTAAATTTAGTATATAGAATTTATAGTTTACTAGTATTTAAGTTTTTGTAAAAATATTAGCATGTAGCCGCATAACAACCATAACTAAATACTCCAGTGGAACAGTCTGGCAGTCACTGGTTTGATAATACGAACGCCTACTTACAGTGTTGGCCAATAAAAGATAGCCTGGTTCGGTAGCGTCATCAAATCCGGAAAATCCGCGGGTTTTGAAAGTGAGTAATATATTTTAGCATTTATAATAGAAGTGATAAAACATATAGAAAATAAATTTGCGTCAATAGCACAGTTTTACAGCAGTGGTGCCGTAGCGCTGTAGGTAGGAGTATAAAATTATTAAAACTTCTAAAATTTTGGAAGGTCTTGACAACGTGACTGAGCGAGAAGCGAAAGCCAAGCGAAACGTGCGACGCGCAAACGCACTAAGAAATAGTCAGGAGCGTACTCAGTGAAAAAAGGGAATCACATGAATACTGAATATAGAAGTCGTAGTAATTCCACGGAGAAAAGGAAAAGGCAGGAAAATAAAACGGATAAAAAAAAACAGAGGAAGAGCTAATATTTAAAAGAAGTAAAATATTACAAAGATCACCAGTGAAACAAGCAGGGAGTGACGATATAAAAGATGTGGAAGAACTGAGAAAGTTGTTGTTAGATATATCACAAACAATGAATTGAATGAGAGAAGAAATGAATAATAATCATGAAGTTCTGAAAAACGAAATAAAAAATAATTCGCTATCAATAGAGAAATTAAAGGAAGACTACAAAAGGAAAGAAGAAGAATGGACAAAAGAAAAGGAAGAATTGAAAAAAGAAATAGGGACTTTGAAAGAAAGATTAGAGAAACAAGATCAAAAAAGCAGAGCGAATAACACAGTTATTAAAGGATTGAACACAGAAGGAAAAAGGACAAAAGACATGGTAATTGAACTACTAGAAAGAGATTTACAAGTCAAATGAGCAATCAAGTCAGCTATAGAATTAAAAAGGAAGAATGCACCACCAGTCATCGTAGCAGAACTAGAAGATCATGATGATAAAATAAAGGTAATAAAAAACAAAAACAAATTGGGAAACAAGAGAATATTTATAGACAATGATTGGACAAAGGAAGAGAGAAAATGCACTATGTAATTAGAAAAAAAGCAGAAGAGGAAAGAAAAAAATAACAGAAACCCAAAAATCTACTACAATAAAATACAAGTTGGCAACAAGCAATATACAGGTTGTCCCAGATTTAAACGGCATAACTTGAACCATGGATTAAACACGTAAAAATAAGGTGACAAGTTCATTTGAGCAAATGTCCGTAAATGCTTTGTTTCAGAGATATTCATGTTTTTCCTATTGGAGCAGGCGCTACTTTAAAAAAATAACTTTATAACGAGATATCAAATATTACCTTATTAAGTTGTGACATAATAATTAAATTAATTATAGGTAAATGATTTGGCTATTGCCTAATTTCAATACAAAATTTAGTTTGCTTGCACCGAGGTCAGGAAAAATAAGAAAATTATTTATTTATTTATTTAATATATCCCATCCATCCCACAGGATCGAAATCCCAATTACGGGGTGGATACACAAAAAAATACATATAGGTTACAATGTTTCAACAGAGAAAAATAATTATATACAAAACCAAATTGAGATAAAGAAAATCAACTTAGACTATAGCTATTTAATAGTGCTTGCTTGAAGTGTCCAAGTGACAAGTGATAAATATCAATATCTACAGTAATATTATTAACAATATAGCATAATCGACGAATGGGCGATCTTGCTTCGTAGTTAGTTCTAATATGTGAGTAATGAAATGTACACTTATTTCTAGAAGATAGGCGTGGAACAGAAAATGGAATACGAGCTAAACAAATAGGATCATCTATAATATTGTTGATTAATTTATATATGTAAATCGAAGATTGCAACTTTCTTCTATTTTCTAATGACACCAAATTGAAAATGGATAGTAAGTAATTATATGACATATCATGAGTAGGATAAACACCATATGTTTTATAATAACAGTACTTTACAAATTTTTTTTGCACTCTTTCAATGCTGTTGCTATATATATTATATAAAGGATTCCATATTTGTAAGCAGTATTCCAATTTTGAACGCACGAATGAAAAATATAACATTTTTAAAGTTCTTAACCTAAGAAAAGAACGACAATTACGAATTATGAAGCCTAGATTTTTATAGGCAGATTTTACAGTGTAATTTATATGAGCATTGAAAGAGAGCTTAACATCAAATATGACTCCCAAATCTTTAAATTCTGTAACTCGATCAAGTAGATGTTGTTCCGTATTATAAGCGTAAGAGGCAACAGTGTTTTTTACAGAATAGGACATAGCTTTACATTTTTTGATATTGAAATGTAATTTTGAAGATTTGGACCACTCTAGAATGCTGTTTATATCCTCTTGCAGCATTAAACTATCTTCATGTGAATTTATTATTTTTGATATCTTCATATCATCGGCATAGAGAAATACATCGGAATGTTTTACACAGGTAGTAATATCATTAATAAATAATATAAATAGTAAAGGACCTAGGTTTGAACCTTGAGGTACGCCAGAAGTAGGGGTATACTGATCTGAAAGGTAGTTATTATAATGTACTTGCATTTTTCTGTTAGTTAAATATGAAGAAAAGAAAGCTATAAGGTTAGGGGAGAAGTTAAAATTATGAGAAAGTTTAAAAAGAAGGATTTCATGATTAAGCTTGTCAAACGCTTTGGCGAAGTCTGTGTAAATTACATCTGTCTGTCTATTGTCACGAAGTGATCCTAAAGTTTTCTCAGTAAAGTTCATAAGATTAGTAGTGGTCGATCTACCTTTTATGAAGCCATGTTGTTGTGGTGTATATTGTGTATATGTATTACAGATGAATTCAAACAAATTTATTATTTATGTACAATAAAATAATAACTATTTTTTATAACATTTGTTCAAAATGCCACTGCATTGATCGCTGCGTGACATTGCTTGGGAGATATGGTTTTGAATCAAAGAAATTCTCATCTTTGGTTACATGAAAATCCTCAAGTAATTAAAGAGAAAATTTTCCACTATGAATTTCAATGTAATGTTTGGCTAGGAAAATACTTTAATATGCCCTTTCTTTTTGCCACATCGTTTAAATTCAGAGAGGTTCTACAATTTTATAAATAATGATTTGAATGATTTAATGGAAGAAGTTACATTAGCAATAAGACGAAACTTTTGGCTACAGTTAGATGGCTACCCTGCACATTATGGGAGACAACTAAGAGAGTGGTTAAATTTACACTATCCACAACGGTGAATTGGTCGCAGAGGACCAGTACCATAGCCAGCCCCTTCGTCCGATCTAACATCTTTAAATTTCTTTGCTTGGGGTGCCATAAAAGAATGAGTTTATGATGAACCGATAGATAATTTGGACACTCTATGCAGAACAATTATTCAAGTTTGCGAAACCATATCTCCCGAGCAATGTCACACTGTCACGCAGCGACCAATGCAGTGGCAGATTGTTATCGTGCCTGTTTGATTACTACAGGTGAACATTTTGAACAAATGTTGTAAAAAATCGTTATTATTTTAATGTACATAAATAATAAATTTGTTTGAATTCATCGATAATTTTCATTTTTGCCCTGACCTTAGGCAAGCAAATTAAATTTTGTATCGAAATTAGGTAATAGCCAAATCATTTACCTATAATTAATTTCATTGTTATGTGATAACTTAATAAGATAATATTTGATATCTCGTTATAAAGTTGATTTTTAAGGTAGCGCTGATCCAATAAGAAAAAACATGAATATCTCTGAAACAAAGCATTTACGGACATTTGCTCTAATAAACTTGTCACCTTATTTTTAAGTGTTTAATCCATGGTTCAAGTTATGCCGTTTAAATCTGGGACACGCTATATATGGAAGAAACAAATAGAAGATCTAGTAGAAGTAGATGCAAGTGCAAAGCAAACTTCAGAGGACGATAGCCGTCCAAAAAACAAATGACAAACACAGGTACAGAAAACACAGGAATTATAACTAGGCTATGGAGACGCCACACGAATAGGTCTACAGACAAGGAAATACAATTAGTGTTAGCAACATGGAACGTACGGGAAACAAATACGCCAGGAACTTATAGGAATTTAGAAGAGGTTTTTAAAAAAATATGGAATAGATATAGCACCGATACAAGAGACAAAACAAAAGAATAATAATAATTTTGAAAGGGAAGATTATATAATATTTAATAGTGGACATGAAACGGTTATTTTTGGATGGGTTTTATGGTTAGCAAGAAAATAAATTAAAAAAGGAAGTAAATGTCGTGGGATGCTACATGGGTTGCTAAAATCGAAACATATATCGTATCATGAACAACAAAAGTGAGGGTTTACAAGACAGTGAGAAGACCGACAGTAATGTATGGGTGTGAACTGTGGGCATTAAAACAAAGTGACATTTTAAAATTGGAGGTGTGGGAAAGAAAAATGTTAAGGAAAATATTCGGTGGAAAAAAAGAAGAAATGTTGGTAAGAAGACGGACAAATACGGAAGTGATGCGTTTATTTGGTGACAGTGCAATAACCGGTTTAATTAAAGCTAAAAGACTAAGAGGGTTGGGACATATAATGCGGCTACCAGAGGACAGAATAGTGAAGAAGGTTTTCAAAGGAACGACAGGAATACAGAAGAAAATAGGACATTCTAAGGGAAGGTGGTGTGACTCCGTATTTAAAGAATTAAATAGACTCAATATATATAAAAAAAAAAAAAAACTGGGAAATAAAGACTCTAAATAGATTAGAATGGAAAGAAATATTTAAAAAAAGCCATGGGTCAATAAGGCCTGCAGAGCTGTTCTATTATTATTTATTATTATATGGGGAGAAATAATTATGTATAAAATTCATATAAAAATTCGATATGAGTGGAATCCCCTATTATTACCGAGAAATTGCTGATTCAGCCTTCTTCTCTAAAAATAATCGCGAAATAATTATATTTCCATTAAAATCGACCCCTAAATGAACCGGCCTGAAACTCTTAGTTACGGAAAGTGTTATTCACTATTCAGTAATGATTTAAACGGGCAGCAAATTATTCGATTTTTAGTAATCTTTATAATTCGCTTTACCAAGGAAATTACTGATTAAACAGTAAGCTGTATTTTTAAGCTCAATAACAAAATAAATATTGAAAAAAGTAAAGTAACCTAACCTGATCGTAACATTTTATTTCGATGATCATGTTTTATTTAGACTTGTTGAGTGCTAATATAATATTATTTTGCTGCTGATTCAAAAGACATTTACAGAATTGACGTCACATGCAAGAGAGAGATAGAAGATCAGCTTCAGATTTGTTCGTTGTGTTTAATAAAAATGAGTTTAAAACCAAACGATGTGCCTCGGGCAACTTTTTGTATAATAATATAATAAGCATTCGATTATTCAACTAAAACAATGGCTGGAGTTTAGAGGTCTACGGCTGATGACAGGTCTTTGTTTGGAAGTGGTAACCATAGCAACCTTTAGTTCCACGATTTGCTACTAGATGAGCTCGGACAAATTGTAATTGTGTGTCTATTGATAACTACATTTTTTTCTATTCCCACGTGAAAAACGTGTATTTTCTTCATAATCTGCAGAATGGATATGTAAGCAATTCTATAGTTTACTAAACGGATATAATTTTATTACAAGAGGAAGTACGCTATAAACTATCTCATTTGACATGTCAATGTTGTCAATGGAAATATTATCAGTATAAAATGAGATTTGAATAATTTAATAACATTTAACTGAACTATATTTTGAGCTACTAGGAGTAGATTAGATAAGTTTTATTGATTTATTTGTTCTGAACTGCAAAACGGTATAGACCAAAGTGCACAAGATTTAGAACCAGCGCGGTATGAAATGTCTTATTTGACAAGCTCGTATTTTTCTTCTGTACAACTTGAGCGGAATGTCCATACTTCATTCTCATGTGCTAAGAACAACATATCCCTCTTGTTACATAAACTTACTGTTTAAAGTTGTGCAGTACATAGAAAAGAAATAGCTTTATTCTGTTTCTTTTAGGTTAAACATGTTAAATATTGTAACGTCAGCTGACAATAATTATAAAAAAGTATGTTGTAGTTTGTAGTGTAGGGTGAACAAAATGTGTGATGTAAAGTTTGAGAAGCTCGGCGATGTAGCAGGCAGGAGGAACAGCAACAGCCCCCAGTCCGCGAAACATAATATTGAAGCCAGCAGAGAACCACAACCACAATATTATATGCGATGTTCCCTGCGGTGTAACCTGGAGCGGGCCGCTTACAACCTACATACATACATCCGCGATATAGTGCCAGTGCCGCCAGCAGCCAGCTCTTAGGCAAACCGAAACCAAACCTCTGCCTCCCCGCCAAATGTCGTAAAACATTATTCCACTTTATATTGTTGTTGCTAAGCTTATTATTATTTTACTATTTATCAAAATAATGAAAACAATTGAAGAATAAGATTACATTAAATTTATAATCCTATGTTAGTGGTAAAGTTAATAAGTCAGTATTCTGCGAAATTCTTAGGCAAGGAATACCTTAGATGCTTAGATTTTTATCAATATTTGTACATGTATCGATCGTAATTTTATTAAAATACAAATGTAAATGTACTTAATCTAACGCATAAAGTTTCAGACCGTAAAATTCAGGTTAACTTTTATGCCATTAGGTTATGTTAAGGTATTTTAATAAAAGGGAAATTTGGAGAGTCGTAGCCAGTTTGTCAAATCTTCGTTGAATTATATCACAATCTAGTTAGTCGATTTATTAAATATCTACGCATTTTATACCACGACGAATAGCTTCCATACTTACCTTAATTTGTGTATGTCTCTAAATATATCTCAACAAAAACTAACCTAACATCCGAATTTACCAAGCGCAAGTGTTGTGCATTAGATTTGGTTATTTTGAGAGATATTAATTACAAGCGAAAATGTCCAAATGTGTATTAACTTTACATTGTAGTCGTAAGCTGTTCGTCGTTTTATAAAAGGTCTTGCCAGAATGTAAAGTAACATTAAGTCAACGATGATTTTACAATCGGGCCGCATTTTATAAAATAATGGGTTATATAATCTGACTATAACCACATCACAAATGTCTAGGCTTTCACTAGAACACCGAATTATAAAATGCCGGTAACATACACATAAAATTTATAAAATAGCATACCTGGTTTGTAAGTGAAGAAAAAATGATGGATCTTACCTGAAACAATAAAAAAATACTTTATTATTTCATGCATATAGGCAAAATTAACATGATTTTAAAGAAAAATATGATTATTGACTATACAGTCTACGGTCTACAACAAAACAGGTTATAATAATCTATTAGCATGTCTACCATTCGATTGCACCATTCGTAGCACCGGTGACTCACAGCACAGTGTGTCTATTGGTTGAGCATTACAAAATGCACCATTTCTCCCATGCCATACCACATTATTAAACCAAAACAATATTATGTTCTTCAAATATCTTCATTTATTATAAGTCACAGGTGATAAAAAAAATTCTCTATATCAAAACTAAATTTGAATACGATGTTTTACTTCTGCATTCTCATTGACAAATTTGTTATGATGTTGATAAATTAAAATGAACTTCGAAATTTAGTTCTTCGAATGGAGGGTTATACAGAGATATATTTTCGTGCTCTCATCTACTGATAATTTCCTTCAACTGCACTTGTGACTAAGTTCACTCCATTACATTACAAACAAATTGTTGTCATGGTGACAGTTGCAAGATGGTGCCAAATACGAAGTGAGTGTATGATCTTTGCAACAGTGACTCCCGCTATAACTATAAAGAATAATTCACAAATGTGAAATTCTTTAAGCTTCCACGGTCATCCGAAGACAATGAATTATGTAAAACCCAAATGTCAAAACACAAGTGACAGAAGACAAAACTTTAAAAATGGCGATGGTTTGTTTGTAATCGGATCTTCAATGTCAACTTCTACATCATCGCACTCTTTCTTGCGTGTGACCTCAAAATCATAACCCTCCATTGCGTCGAAACTTTGATCATGAACTGGAGCAAGTTCGTGGTATTATTACTAAACCAGTATTTCCCAAACTTTGTTAGTCCGCGGACTTCTCTTTTCTCATATTGGACGGCGGACCCGCTCTTGACTTGAATTTGTACAAAAACATATACAGAGTAACGATAATGACCGTCTAATTTAATTTTAAATTCTACGAAAAACAAAAAATATATGTAATTTAAAAAAATCTAATTTTTTTATTGCAAAAGTTCCCGTTCAATTAAAAAAAAATGTTGAAGACTTTGTAGAAATTGAAGGGCTTCTGGCCCCAAAATACGTAAATACGCTATTTGTTTTTGAATGGTTGTTATCTAAATAGCAACAATATGTAGTAAAAGTGATATTTTACAAAATGTTAGCTATCAAAAAATCTTATTGATTAATGATTAAATTTATGATTTATTTATATGAAATAAAACATACAAATAATTTGCTATAGTTCGAAGATTATGTTCAAAAATCCCACCAACTTCAATGTAGGTACTTTCGAACTCTCTTATATACCGCACGTGTAGCTTTTCTGAGGTCGCCTTGGGTTTTGTTATGAGGGAAACACTATTTATAATTGGACACATGCTTATCTGAACTGTTTTACTCAAAATAGTCCACACTACCACGCCCTAAAGTATTTACTATTCCTCCTGAAACACTCTGTATTATAAACTATATCATCTTGAGCTGCATATTCAGTAATCATTAAATAAAAATCCTTCTAACCTACATGTTGCTATTTCATTATTAGCGTACCACAATAAACAGAACTCTATTTCCATATATTAATTTTCCTAATAAAACTGAAATTACGTTTAATTAATTCGATACGCAATACTAATACGATTAACTTAATTAATGAAATTAACGCTTGTACGTAACATACATGTAGGCGAAATCTCACAGAAATATACACAGAATTAACATCGAAATTCCTGTACAATGAAACGCACTGTTTGAGTATCATGTTACCTAGTGAACTAGATTTAACATGCTTTTGATTCCTTAATTAATTAATAAATGAAGAGCCTCTGAACTGAATCAATATGTGAATCATTTGTTGTACATGAAATTTGGTAATATCAAAATGTATAACTATAGTTGTTACTAAATACATAAAGCTTTATAAAAATGTATATTTATTTTCACATTAATTTTGTAGAAACAATATACTACAAATTTTTTAATTCAATTCAAGGCACAAACAAATATCTTATCTACACTAACATATTGATTGTATTAATATTAATGTAATAAATTCTCTCCATCTAATTTCACATAATGTGTTTTATCATTATTGTTCCACACCATTAACTAACGAATTCTAATCTTTAACACTGGGGAAAAGATTTAACATTCGCATCATAAACTGGATTTTTGTGTTATTTTTCTGTTAACTACAAATAATTCTTCATACAGTAAAATATCAACTAAATCTAAAAGATGAGTACAAACACTGATACCAGTAGGTATATTCCACATTTATAGCGTAAACCTAGAATATGTAGCCTCAATAAAAATTTAAAAACAATTTTGTAGTTTATTAAAAGTTACCAACGAAAACTAACATTTTAGCTATTCTGTTCAAAACTTGTCGAGCATGGCTTTCTGTATTAAAATTTGTAAATTGTTACCATGGTTACTTGTTTGCTTTTGTTTTTGTGTATTATGATTTTATCCTGAAGAATATATGCTGCCGAAACTTTGGTTTAAATTAAAATAAACAGAACAAAAAACATAAACGAAACGGTTGTTTTATTGTTGTGTAATATGAGTACTAAAAGATTTTTAAATAATTTTAACTATTCTGTTAACAAATTTTATCACTTTTCATTAATCAAATTGGCGAACAAGAGAAATTAGTATTTATTTGTGTTGAAATATGGATCCATATATGTATTTGTAGATTTTATCAGTATGTATATAATTCGTAGTAAAGAGGATAGATAATAGCTTTGGTGAACACGATTAAAAACACAATGATTCAGTAAACTTATATATTAAAATGAAAAAATTCAAATTTATGTGAAAAACTGATGCGTAACATGAAAGTTTTTAAAGATTGAAGATAGTAACAAAAATCACGCAGTTCGAAGGGTTATACGGTTGGGTTAGGGTAAGTTATTGTTTAAGTTAGGTTAAATTAGGTAAGTACTGGTATAGTTAAATTACATTTTTATTATTTAGTTCAAATACTGATCCTATAAATAGCAACCATTAAGAAATACATTTTTCTATTTTAGACTTATTTATTTGCCATATTTTCATTATTTCTAAACAATATGGCAACTAAATTTTATTAAATTTATATTGTTTTCAAATAAATAACAAACATATCCTTTTGCTTACAATTTTTAATAAAAATTTACCAGAAAAGTATACGTAGTTACGGGATAATAAAAATTGTGATACCATACAAATATACTTTTGTGAGGCGACGATAAACAATGCGAGAAGTAAATCAAATCAAAACAGTAGAAATTCCGCGCAGTTGGGAAATCGCTGCCATGAATCGTTCCTCATTCTAGGGGAATGTAGAGCAATATAGCTGTGCGGTCGGATTGGAAACCGGAACACTACCGCTCCATTGCTCCATACCATAGCAAAAACATTGCCGAGCGCTCGAACCTTGTGGAACTTATTATAGCGCGTGTTCCGAATGTCCGGATAACTATTGTAGCCTTTTTACCTCAATCCTGCCATTTCGCTACATATGTGGGACATCAGAACGGAAACTAGAAAACAACGGACTTGATTACGGATTTGAGACATTACGTGAGTAAACTTTTTAATATTTTGATAAGTCCAACGAAATTGTATAATAATCCCAAATTAAATTGATACTTGATTGAAGTAATTCTCAAAGTGAAATTGATTTTCAACCCGGAAAAGAAAATATGTGTGCACAAGGATTTTTGTAATACCGTAGTAATTTAGGAACGCGAAAATAAAACACATCAACTCTCAATCTTTCATCATACGTTGTATGGATTTTGTAATTATTTGAGCTTAAACTAATTTACTCAACATACAATAAAAATGCAAATTTTTCAGAAAAATTGTTAATGTTACGTTGTGTTTTAACTATCAACAGTTATGGAGAAATCAATGTAAAAGGAATATATTGTGGAAGGTAATTGTACACTATTTATGATACAGGTAGTAAATATCTATGTACCTGGCTATAAGCAAACACAAGTATACAGGTATATGTATATACAATCAGAACCATGGAGTCAACGTCACGTAATAACTAAAACAATTAATTAAGAAACGACTATATTGGGTGTGCCCATCGCTTCTATTCGCTAAATTCGGTACTGCCAATAGCTCTGTACCACACGGGCGCTTAACTTTATATTATTTGAAAATTGGAATTAATAAGATTCAAGTTCACCAACAGTCGAAATTGAACCCAGACCTTCAGAATCACAACCGGGTACCTAACGCACACAGCCACTCTACACTATGCTTAAAATATTCGCATATTCATAATTCAAATAACTTTGCAATAATAATCATGTAGGTATCCGCAATTGAAATATTCGACTGTTTATATATATATATATATATATATATATATATATATATATATATATATATATATATATATATACCGTGAGTATTTTTTAACGGGAAACATTGGGTTGGTCATATCCATGGTTACGATTCGACATTTGATTGACAGCAATGTATTTACGTGTCCCATTTAAAATGAAACATAGGGAACGAATTTGACAGATGAATTATATTTAAATATTGTAAGAAATTTAGCCAAGTCAGAAAACCACTCAAGAGTACTAAACATATTTCGGGCACAAGGTACACACAATATTTTTTCTACAATTAAATTTAATTTTTAGGAAACAGGTGTAATTATTTAAACAAAATTAACCTGTAATGACATCTTGTCAATATGACTGATAACCGCTGAATTTTCCTATAAGTTACGACTTGACATTTGATTGACAGGAATGTATTTGCCTGTCTCATTTAAAACATAGCGAATGAATTTGACAGAAGTATTATATTAAAACATTGTAAGAAATTTGGCCAAGTCAGAAAATCACTCGGACACTAGATGCACATAATATTTTTTCTACAACTAAATTTAATTTAGAAAGCAGGTATAATTATTTAATCAAAATTAACCTCTATTGACGTTTTGTCAAATGTCAAATTCGTTCCCTATGTTTCATTTTAAATGGGACACGCAAATACATTGCTGTCAATCAAATGTCCAATAGTAACCATGGATATGACAAACCCAATGTTTCACGTTAAAAAATACTCACGGTATATATATATATATATATATATATATATATATATATATATATATATATATATATAACGGTCATCTGTGGTCGTGCGGTTATAGTGCTCGCCTGGCAAAACAAGGCTGCTCGTGTGGGACAGCGTTCGACTCCCGCATGAATCAGATTTTAATAAAAAGAACCTGCACACCCAGATGAGTCCGAGTGACAGCAGAGGTCACTATAAGCTACTCTGGACATGTAACGAGGTTGCCAGCAGAGGGCAATAAAAATGTCTCTGCAAATAAATTGTAGATACATATATAGGCAAAATTTATATCTAGTATGTAAGGCAATCTGTATAAGTCAAAAAGAACTCCATAACAAATAAATACATTATTATATTTATATACCGGGTGTTTTATATATATATATATATATATATATATATATATATATATATATATATATATATATATATATATATATATATATATATATATATATAGTTTAGTTTCAAAATAATCTTTTATTTATAAAGATTGTGCAATGTACATTTTGAGATTTTTTTGGTTTACTACTAAATAACATGAAACTACTGAACGCACACTTTTTAGGAACAACTATTTCTATGTTTTAGTGGATTTTTTTGACAGTTATTTTCACAAAATGGTGTTGTACACGTGTTTACTTCGACAACTTGTGCACAATTATAAAAGTTCAACATTATTTTAACAAAATTGTTTACTCTATTAGTTTGCAATTTATCAATTTTACTGTGATAACTATTTTGGTCAAAAAATTTTTAATATGTAATTCAGTTATTTCAATTTATTATTTTACTAAACCATGCGCGTGTGCATGTTCAAAATTACATGTTTGTAAATGCTGTATGTTCTACAAAAAAGCTCAACTAATGTGAGTACTAAATACGAAATTTATTCTTAAACAAATTGTACGTATTTCATTATTGTATTACAAAATTAAAAAGAGTGTACTACACTTAAGCCTACAAATTGACTGTCAAACCCACTATTCAGTTTCCTTAACTAATTACAGTCGTAATTACCTTTCACCTATATATATATATATATATATATATATATATATATATATATATATATATATATATATATATATATATATATATATATATATATATATATATTTAATAAATAAAAAATGTTTCAAATGAATCCTACGTATAATAGTTTATTCGATTGCTTTTACTTTCCATCACCTGTAGGTAAGGAAGGTATTGTCTTTGGTCAAAAAATTCAATGGTGAGTTTTTAATAAATAAGCACGTTTCAGGGTCCCTAGAATACGATTTTACTAGTTTTACGATGATGTGTGTGTGCGTGTGCGTGCGTGTGTGTATGTGTGTGTGTGTGACAAATTTTTCTCCGACGGTAACTCCAAAACCATAATTCTAAAAATTATGATTCTTTCGTATTCCTCTTCCTTACATCCATATGAAGAGCTGATTAGACTTTGGTTATAAATGGTCAACCGGAAGTTCCCTAATTTAAAGTTCTTAACAGTATTTCTTGAAAAAACGCAGTTAAATATCATTTTTCGACATTTTATGTATATCAGTATGAACGAATATCTTATTCTCTATACGGTTTGATATTACATTTTCCTTCATATTCAATAGATATAGAGTTATAGAATTGTAAAGAGATTAACTTTTAAAAATCAGTTAGCTTTGCTAAAATCATGAAAAGAGCTGATATAGATACCCAAAAAAAATTAATTGACAGATGTCAGTGTCAAGTGCAAAACCAAAGATGGAAAGTATAGAATGAGAAAGTAGTGTAAGTGACAGTGTGTCCCTCGTAAGCAATTGCAGCTTCGCCTCAAGATTGGAACTTTCAATGTCAGGAGAGAGAAAATGGAAGGACTGTGTAGCAGAAGATTTTAAAGAGGAAGAACTGTGTGAAGAAGATGTCAGTGTCAAGTGCAAAACCAAAGTGGAAAGTACAGGATCTCAAAGTTTTATAAGTGACAGTGTCCCGCGCAAGTGACTTGCAGTTGCGGCCTCGCCTCAAAATAGAAACTTATAATACCGGGAGTACGAGAAAGGCCAAAGAGAAGATGGAAGGACTGTATAGCAGAAGATTTTAAAGAGGAAGAACTGAGTGAAGAAGATGCGTTGGACATGAATAAGTATAAGAGAAGAGTAAGATACAGGACCCTTAATAAAATAGGGAAAAGCTGAAGAAGGAGGAAGTGTCAAGTGCAATTTACATAATGTACGTTCGTGTTATAATATTATTGGATTTATGGAATCTTTTCAAAGGAACTTTCGGTATCGAATTTGTAAACAATAGCGTGTTCGTGTTACAATTTTACAGGATATACAGCATCTTTTTCAAGAAAGTTTTGGTATGGGATTTGTACAAAATACATCGAATTGACAGGTTTTGTGCTGACCAAAACAGATTTTTTATTATTATTGTTGCTAGTTTTTAATAGAGTGCATTAAAGAATAGAAAGTACAGCATAAAGTGGAGAAAATATTAAAATATTCAAGTCATCAAAATGATATTTTTATAAATCTACCACTTACATGAAGTTATCGAGAGTATAGAGTGACATGAGCATAAATAGTTACAACATGAAGTAAAGCATACTTCTAAATTAAAATCCAAAGTATTTATTTTACCTATCTTTTACATTCATTATTGTGTATGTATACCGATCGAGTAAAAGTAACTTATGAATATTCAAAAAAAAAAAAAATGCAAATAATAATTACTGTTCAAAATTAAAATTTTATGTTAATAACATTATTCAAAATGGTGTAAACATTGTTTATTTACACAATATTTAATTTCAATTTACTAAGAACAACACTGTCATCTTAACGGTTCAAGAATCGTGCGTTGAAGAAGTACACGCGGATTACACCTACTTTGAATAAAGTAGGAACACTGTGAACGAAATATCGCTTGGTGTATAAAATAAATATTTTAATGAAAATTATGTTGGAAGACATTAAAGATATATATTTTTCACCGGTATTGTACAACACATTATCAGTACTGGAATACATTACTTTATAACTATTCAAGTGGAAATATTGTATAAATAAATATTTAGCTTCCTGATAGAAAGAGCGTTTTTCATTCCAATTGGGTTATCATCAGATCCACAGCCAAGTAATGTTTCCAGAATTCCCGCTGGAGTGCCTTTGTTACGTATTTTCTAAAGCATAGTATTGGAATACATTTCTTTTGAAATGAGATACGTAAATACGAGTATAAGGAAATAGAAAAAGCTGATACTATAACACTTCCACGGAAAAAATCATAGGAGCTTCAACATTTGATACCACAATATTAAAACAACAAATTCAGATACCTATCAATGTTCCCGCGATTAGTGCAATAACTATAACTTAAACACTGGTCTACAGGAGTACATTAACAAATTATTATAATCATACAATATCCAAAACAACACATCAAAATACTAATATTAATATGAAACTATTTTTCTTTTGGTTGGTACCTTGAATGATGAATGCATGGAAAAGAAATTTTACTTTCGCCTTCTCAAGGTGTATTTTAAATAAAACACTGTTTTTATTACAGTTGTGGACGTTTCAAGAGACCCAAGGCTCTTATCATTAGCAATTTTAAAAACATTTAATGAAATTTGTTTTCTCTAGTAATAGATTATTATGTACATATTGACCCAAAAGTCATAACTGGATTGTGTTTGCGTACAAATCTCCAAAAAGTAGACATAAATTCGCCTCCAGCTAATATTGTGAGGGATTAAGGTTTCATCGGAGACGTTTCATTAAATGTTTTTAAAATTGCTGATGATGAGAGCCTTGGGTCTCTCGAAACGTCCACAACTGTAATAAAAAGTATTTTATTTAAAATACACCTTGAGAAGGCCAAAGCAAAATTTCCTCTTCATTAATAGGAAACGCCAAACAATAGAATGTACTCTGCAATTGTTGCGAAATATGCAGAAATCTTGTTTTTATTTCAACAAAATCTTTAAGTTCGCCAAATTTAGTCTAATTAGTACAAATATACGAACGTGAGTTGAAAAGTTCACGACAAAACACAATTACTTTTTGTGAGATAAAGGTTAATCCAGCCTGTATAATATGTTGTAATACAAACATATTATATAACAATGTTTTTTAAAATTGTTATACAACTTACGAACGTTCACATCTACTTATAACTTCTGCATGAAGATGTCTTGTATGATTTCAAATAAAAGTGAAAAAATAAATGAAAAAATCACAGAAAGAGGAGATTTTGGGTACACAGCACATGCAATATCACACCAAGCAATGTTTGCGCTGGCGATTCTTGAAATCTTTGTTTTTCGTGTCCCAAAGTCACAATACATCTTTTTCTTTAAATAAGTCTATAAGTAGAGTAACAGATTCTTTTGACCATTTCATTTCCATTTCTTTGCGTTCATGAAGGTATAACCAAAGAAACTGTACAACAAGCACGAGCAGTTTAGCTGAACTATATGAACAAGTTATTAAACATTGTTGTTTAAGTGTGGACAGGCGTTATAACAGGTATGTGGTAAAACATTTTCGTAATACCATACTATTATTATGACATAACAGGACTAAAAACAAAAATGAAAAGATAGAAATAACGGCCTAGGCCGTTAGTTTTTATAACAGTCCCCTAAAATTAATGATCAGGTGTTTCTAGAAAAATAACAGCATATTGATGTACTATTATCTAGGAGAATTTATAAATTAACCAAAAAAGTTGATGAAGCAGATGAAGAACTCAACTGATTATAAACCTTAGCCGCATCCGTTACTTGCCTCATATCGGCCTAATCACTTTAATAACTATAAAATTGTTATAAACACAAAATTTTCGTATATTTTGTTGAATTTTCTGTAACACGTTACATCATGTTTATATATATAGCATAAGAATTCACCACCTTCCAGAAAATAAATACACATGTTAATAAGAAAATTACAAATAAATTACAATTATCGGATTACCGTAAAACTTAGCAAAGACACTAACGACAGTTCACATTTCACCCCACAAAAAATAATTAAGCGTCTAGTGCTGCTCTCTTTGTTACGCCGCAAAATTTTCAATAGACCCTCTTATACAAAGGCGTCATCTACTTGCTGATAACATAAACGTTTTTTTTTTTTTTTAATTTGTCATTTTCATGTCTAAATAGGTTACAGGATATAATCACCCTCTTAGGTAGGTAGCTATTTTTAGCATAGTCATATTACCTTGGAGCTATTCAAATGAAATTAATTTCACAGGTAAATATTGAGTTTGTTGATAGGAAGAGCGTTTAAATCAAACAACACATTGCGTCCGGTGAATCCCTGGGGCGTACGAGACCGAGACGACGATGGCGGGCGCGGGATAATCCAACCAATACGGTGTAATTAAACTGTTGGCGAAGTTAGAGCAGTGCGAAGCGCGAGATTAAACTATAAAGGGAAACTTGCTGTTTCTGGCTGGCCGTCCACTTGAGTTTCTTCGCAACTTGTAGGATTTCTGTCTACTTTCAATTTGTTAATTGTTTGCTGATCGCTTACATCCTTGATTGCATGGAGGAATTTGTTACATGAGCTATTTGCAAATTCCCACACAACTTTTATACGGACTTAGAATTTTAATCAAATTTGTATAACTCGTGGGCGAACTCCATTTCAAATGAAAATTGTGTAGGTTCAACATATATAAAAATAATACCATTATTAACAAAATTGAAAAATAAACAAACATCCATATTGATAAGTTAAAAATATATAAACTCATTACGAACGGATCAAATAATTCACTTAACGATTATTTTCCTCCACTTAAAAATTCCCGACTGATCTGTAGGAATGTTTTCAAAATTGCTACTCAATCCCTTCTTGAGGCGACAACCTTCTACCCCGTAAATTTTATTTAAGTCCGAAAAGTAACAGAGTCGCACATTGCCAAATCAGGGCAATATGGCGGAATCCCATTACTTTTCTATTTAATCTTGCTAAAAACTGAAATGAAACTACCCTAGGGGTAGACGCATTATCATGATGTAACATATCTGTCTCCGAAACTTTAGTGTACTACAGACAAACATTTTCAGTGTACCATTTATTTGTAACTGTCTTCTCTCCATTCAACTAAATAGGGGCTTACGGAAGTAAAAATTATAGCGCCTCTTGAGATAACTATACGAACTATACAAACAATCTTTCTAAATACATAGTTAAAGTTGAAAAATAAAATTTAAAATCAATGGGTATACTGCAACCTGAATACAATCTAACAATTATTTTTAGGAAAACTAGTTCTCCCGCCGTGGCATCTATCCTGGAATTACCCTATTTATTTAAATAAATGTACAGGGTGTTTCCTTCAAAACAACCAGCGCTTTTTTGGATTAACTATTGACTTTAGAGAAAAATGTTATTTATAAAAAATTAATAGGAAATAAGGCTTAATTTATTACTAATAACAAACCGAAAATTCAACCAGTGATTCTCAAACGGTGGAACAAAATTATATTTTCTTCTATTAGATAGAGATATTTTTTTCTAATTTCAACGGTATAAATACTACACACCGATTTTTCACACTTGATCGTTACGTCATAGTTCATAGTTTGATGTTCATATATTAGATATACGTATCGAAGACAGAATGTAGGAAACCATAAGTAAGACAGAGATAAGCATACGATACGTATATCGAGTAAAGGCCGTGCCGTCGAAAACCGCGCCGTCGAAAACCACGCCGTCGACAAGTCCGTGCCGTCGAAATCCACGCCGTCGAAACTTATCCCCTCCACTTTGACCGCGCGGTCGAAAACCACGCCGTCGAAATAATCAATAATTCGTCTGCTTCGGCATAGTGCACGAGCAAACCGGCCCGTCGAAACTTATCCCCTCCACTATTACTAATAATCAATAATTCGTTCTACGTAACTTTTCCCCTTTACTGTCTAATATAATTCAAAAGAAAACCGATAGATGGCAATACCATTGAAAATAGTACAAAATTTAAATTTGTAACAAATATTATAATTATATTGGGTCTCACAGAATGGCATGCGACACTAGCGGAATTTCACGGGAACGGGATTAAATTAATGGCCGCCGATAGGACATGTCAAAAATTCAAAAATTGTAAAAAATCGATGTAAATATTATAAAAAGAAATTCTGTTGCTGAAAAATGAGTGGAGTAAAGCAAATTTAAATATTGTACGCAAAAAAGTGCTGCGTAAAAGGATGTACGAGTTCAACAAGTAATCGGAAACTATCATTTCATAATTTTACCAAGAAAGGCTCAGGTATTATTTACGTAAATAATTATTTTGGCAAAAAAGAAAAGCATGATCGACTGAATATATGGAAAAGAAATTTAAAAATATCTCAAAACTCTAATGCTATAAATCTGCTCTTTACATTTCACAAAGCAGGGTTATCATTTCGCAGGTCTGTATACCTATTTATGTACATTAATGAATTATAATTTTAATATTGTCACTGAATACGTAATATATATTCAGTATTCAGTAATATTGTGCAGAATATTCATGTGTAAAGCAGTCATTAAAAAAAAAAAACATTGTTCAGTCAGCCGCACTACGCCCCGCGCTTCATGGGGGTCCAGCGTCCAGCTATTTATAAACGATTCATATTTATTTATTTCTACTAAATAAATATTCTTTATAATGTTAAGGCAGAAGTTATATCTCTTATTATAGCCCTTCAGATTATAGAAACAGAGATTTGATTATAACAATAAAATTATTGATTACAATAAAGAAAATTTAATTACAATAATGAAAATGATTAATAATATAAAAATTATGTATTTTAGTTTTAAATTTTTGACACCTTTTTGAATATGCCGTCCCTACGAAACTGCCTAATATCTTGGTGGTCATACAATCTCAAAATCTTATACTATAATATAATACGAAAATTACAAGTATTGTCCAAAATACAACAGTTTCTTTCTATATAGGAATTAGAAATATGATAACAACAGAGTTTTTTAAAAAGCTGGTTTAATTTGATTAATCCCCGTATATTTTTGTTATATTGAAAGGCCCCGCGGTAAAATGTTGCACATGGATTCACAAAAAAGTTTAAGCTAATCCTCATTTTTGGATTAGTGAATTTTATTATATTCCGGTATTTAAAATTTAATCTTCAAAATATTATCAAAACAGGATTAGACTACATTTTAAGATATAAACTGTCAAAATTAGAGTAGAATTCGCTAATCCAAAAATGAGGCTTAGCTTAAACTTTTTTGAGAATCGGGCTGATAAAGTTTAATGATGTTATTTTGTTACATATTCTTACTTTGGGTATTTAATGTAGAAAAAATATATGCGTAATTTTACAACGTCTTAAAAACGGTAATTTATATTTATGTACTATTTCCATTTATAAGGCTCTGGTGGTTCTACATTACTAACGATATTGATAAGCCAAAAAAAAGTATAAATATATAAAATATTTTTTCTAAAAACTCAGACTGGTAGTATTTACTCTTAATCAGAGGGTGATTAAGCTATGACTAAAATAAAATAACAAATTCGCTTGTTTTTCAATCATTCCAATGTATTTTAAATGGTAGCCATGGTGATTAGTTAGTTACGGTCACTAAAATTTTTAGTCAATACTACCGATCTAAGAGGTTTTCACCTTTACCATTTTTTAATCAAAAATCATAAATTTACCACTCAGTGGAATACAGGGCCGGATTTAGGGGTGGGCGAGGTGGGCGGCAGCCCACCCCAAAGTTTGTAAAGGGCGGCAATTCACAAAGTTTATTTAGACACATATTTAATATACATACTCGTATTGTTTTTAAAGTTGAGTTATTTAAAATTATCATTTACTAAATATATTATGAATTACCTATCTGAAGTATATACTATAAACATAGGGTGGTAGTATGAACAAGTGATTAAGGGTGATTAGCTAGGAGATGACTAGCAGTGTTTTAGTGCTGTCAATCGTTTATGGATAATTTTAGAGAAAAATACTTCAAATAGCAGTTATAGAAAAATTAATTGTACGCATCTGTTATTTGAAATATTTTTCTCTAAAATAATCCATAAACGATTGACAGCGCTAAAACACTGCTAGTCATCTCCTAGTTAATCACCCTTAATCACTTGTTCATACTATCACCCATTATTTTCACAGTTCAATTATTTTCTTTTTTTTTCCATTACAAAATCATACAAATTCATTTTCATTTTTATTTAACATAAAAAATATTAGTACTATGGACTCCAAAATTTTGAGAAATAAATGCAAAAATTTAGAATTATTGTTTACAGATAAAGACAAAAATGACCGCGATTTTGATGCAGATGAGTTACGTACAGAACTCCAGTCTTTAGCCATACTTCTAGACAAAAATTTGACGTCGAAAGAGGTATTAAATTATATTTATAAACAAAACTTTAACAGTCTATTCCCAAACGTTGAAATAGTTTTAAGATTATTACTAACATATAAGTGCAGCGAGTGGAGAAAGATCATTTTCCAAATTAAAGATAATTAAAACCTACCTGAGATCAACTTTGTCCCAAGTAAAACTTTTTGGATGGTCTATGTTGTCTATTGAAAGCCATATCGTACAATAAGTACATTATACGACAAAGATAGATTTGCTCAAGCAAAGGCAAGGAAAGTGCCATTAAGTAATTCATAAATCACAAGTACTTCATAAGTCACAACTCGTAAGTGTTTTGTATATTCTTATGCAGTCTGATATACTTTTCTTTTGAAATTCTATTAAAATATGTTCTTTATTTAGGTTTTTTTGATATTCATTATAACAGTGAAATTTAATTTATTGTACTACATATATATATATATTTGAAATATAGAGTATTGTTATACATATATATATATATATATATATATATATATATATATATATATATATATATATATATATATATATAGGGGGGGGGGCGTCATTTTTAGATCTTGCCCACCCCAACTATTGTTCTAGATCCGGCCCTGAGTGGAAACGAGTTGATCTGGAAAAGATACATGGACGACATTATCCTTCTATGGATCCATTATAGATATGCACAATTTTCACAATACTATAAACAACCTATCGACAATAGCGGAAAATAGATTGCTATAACTGTGATAATTGTTATACAGGTCTCACAAAACAAAATAAACAAACCAGATTTCGCGAACATTTAAAAAATAATCCACCTTCAGCAATAGGCACACATCTTTAAAATACAAATCATAAAATTACTTCAGACAACTTACACCTACTACATTCAGAAACAAAAATTCAAAATATATCTTCTAGAAAAATATGAAATTCTCAAAGATATACATAACAATTATACATTAATAAACGAAAACGTATCTTTCCCAGAACATCAATTTTTTAAAAATCTCCCGCCTTTTTTTACAATAAACTAAAAAACTAAATTTTACTACAACTTCAGATCATACTTCCGCTAACTCCAATTTTTTCATAAGTTCCATTTCTCTGGCTGTGTGAAGCGTAGAAGGGCCATACGCATTTTTTAAAAAAACTGAAATTTCACCTTTTTTCTTGAAATGTCAACCTTTTAAAACTTGAAATTTTAACTTTCGGGACCCCGAGTTTAAAAAGTTGGGATTATGAGTTGCCAGTTAGGTTACGTTGCAGTTTGTATTTATTTTTTCATCTATTTACGACACAACGCGCAAAAGTTGAAATTTCAAGTTTTAAAAACTTGAAAATACAAGAAAAAAATCTGTTGTGGTCAGCACAAGATCTCACGCCATTTCCATATTAGGCTATATAAGCATTGCACTTATTTCACATTTCTGGTACACACAAAAACACATATCTTTATATATTTTTATAATTTTTAATTCATTCTATTCACTCTTATTCTTCTAATTCTTGAGATTCTTCCAATTCAATGATGAGATTGGTGGTATTTCTGAAGGGTATATGTAATATATGTATCTATAGGTAATTATAAATATTTAATTAATAATAAAATAAGAAATTTTAAAATATGTTATCTTTTTATATTCTATAATAATTATAATATTTAATTAATTATTTGAGTAAACGTGAAGATATAAATTAAATCAAAAACAATAATAAACCTTTCTTCACAAATAATATTGACCGGTAGTATTTACTCAAAATTTTAGTCACCCTAACTAGCTAATTAGCATGACTACCATTTAGAATTACATTGGAGTGATTAAGAAACAACTGAATTTGTTACTTTAGTCAACGCTTAATCACCCCTGTTTAAGAGTAAATACTACCGGTCATATTGTTTATTCTATTGTAGTACAACTGATGATGATTGCTTTGCAATCGAAATGTACATTTTGTGAATAAAATATTATTTGTGAAGAAAAGTTTATTATTGTTTTTGATTATATTTGTTATAAATTCAAATTTTGTACTATTTTCAATGGTATCGCCATCTATCGATCTTCTTTTGAATTATACTATAGACAGTAAAAGGGGAAAGTTACGCAGAACGAATTATTGATTATTAGTAATAGTGGAGGGGGTAAGTTTCGACGGGCCGGTTTGCTCGTGCACTATGCCGAAGCAGACGAATTATTGATTATTTCGACGGCGTGGTTTTCGACCGCGCGGTCAAAGTGGAGGGGATAAGTTTCGACGGCGTGGATTTCGACGGCACGGACTTGTCGACGGCGTGGTTTTCGACGGCGCGGTTTTCGACGGCGCGGTCTGCTTCGACGTATATCTACCTATAATATACGAACATCAAACTATGACATAACGGTCAAATGTGAAAAATCGGTATGTATATGAGGTTGTATGACAATTTTTTCGAGAAAATTTTTATGATATTGAAAAAGGCTATGCAATGAACAACTATCGATACGATACGACCAGAACCGGCTTGTAGTTTTGCAGTGACCTGGGCAGAAAACAGAACAAAATATATAATGCTTAATGTGTATATATAATTTATCGAAGTGATACAAAACATAAATTCTATATATATATATATATATAAATTTTAATCTGTTTTCAAAGCCATATGAAATTTTACAAATATATTAAATATGGTTACGTTTACGTGAACGCCTTTAACGATGTTACTTTTCACATATTATTCAGTTCTACTTAATTTTTTTTTTTTACATGACATACGAATTAAGTGAAAATATATATGGACGTAATTAAAAAAAATGTGGTACATTTGTGGAAAGGAAATAATCTCCTTTTGTGCATATTTTGAAATTAAGTGCTTGTATGTTATTACTTCTTACACTATCTTAGCCAATCTATTTTTTTCCACCTATACCTAAAATATGAACACAACGGCCAGATTTAATGCTATTTTTACTTCTGCTAGTAAATAATTCTAAATAAATACTTGTTATAGTAATAATAACTGACTATTTGTATAGTTCACAAGACACACTGGGCCAAATTCAGCGCTCATCTTTATCTAATGAAGCTTATCTAAAAATAATAAAATAAAAAGACATATGTAAAATTATTCATTAGTGAGAAAAATATGTAAGCTTTTTCTATGATTACTAGAGACGATCATTAGACTAAAGAAGAGTAGGTATTGAATTCGACACATATAAGAACACTTTTTCCAATTTTCTTTAACCCTCTGCATTCAAGCCACCTTTTCAATTCAATTGTAGAATGATCTTCAACATTATCGTACCTAAATATAGCACCTGGTACAATTTCTGGCTTAAAAAAATCATTTTGAACACAAATCTCACAAATACTGCATTACCAGTTTAAATCGCGTGGTTTGTTTGTCTGCATAGTTCAACAATTTACTACAAGTGGCAGGTGTAGCGAATTGTGACGTCAATTTCGAAATCTCCCATCGCATTTACTAGTCCCACACTGGTAAAGAATACTGTACATATTACTTTTTTCATGACTTGTTGCTTCTTGGTTATTTTTCGTATTTCCCTATCTTCATTAATCCATACACGACTCTCTTGACATGCACGTACGTCAAAAAAGAGAAAATAATTTTCGTCACCTGCCTTAATTAAAAAATAAAAATAGTATCCGCCACTATATTTAACAGGGGGCCACTCCACTTTTGAAAATTAGAGAGCTGATGTGACACAAAGCGACTGACAACATTTGCTAAATGCATGTGATCATGTGTATTATTACTGCAAAAGTGGCTCTATTGCCTTCTTCGATTATTTTCTTAACCCCCTATTCCTTTTTGGTGATGAACAGAATTCGTTTTTCGTTCGAACAGTTAAACCTTTTTTGAAATCATTAATGATTCGAAGATGCCCTCTGGTTATTCCATATTCGCTCAAAACGATACTTTAAAAAATTGATTAAATTCTAACTTAGCTCTCGCAACTTAATTTCAAATGACAGATGAATAGCTATTAAAATGATACTATTTGATTTTCTTAATCACAAAAATTCTACTGTAACTCCCCTGTAAATATATCATCATCATTACCGATGTCTACATGTGTTGTAGATACTGGTACATCCAGTAATGGGTACTATGACGTGATGATATATTTATTTATTTATTTATTTTATAACTCCCCATATACTTTATAGAGTCAGAACCAAGACAACCCACAATTTTATACGAAGCAAAATTTTCTAGTTAGAATCCAATATAATCTTACAAAGGAGAAAGTAAATTCAATTAATATAATAAGTAAAGAAATTCAATTATGCTAAATAAATCAGCGTAAAGTGAAATTCAACAAAGTGTCATCGCAACAACAATAATGTGAGACACAAACGCAATGTTGTAATTCCTTCAACACAGCCTCGGTATTGTGCGTGGGTCACAATGAAAGTTTCCAGTTATAATCCCATCACAGGGTTATTCAAGATGTCGCGCCTCTCTCTATAGGTAGGTACGTGAAACTTTGTACAGAAACTTAACCAGCGTCGTTGTCAGATATTGCCTGTTGTCATTCCAGACTATAATGAAATTTGGTTTCAGTTTTCAGTTAGAGTCTCAATATGCGTACAGTCTTTCAAGAGCTGTCTAACACGACGGGTTGCGCTTGTTAGAAGTACTGAAACACGGCTCGTATGTTTCAGAGTAATTCAGTCAAATAGAAATTCCGTTCCTCATATCGTCAGATCAGATTTAACATATCATACAGACAATGAAACTTGATAAATTGAAATCAAGGACTTTCAACATGAATGTCACTTGTATTTCAAATTTCACAAAACAACAAAATTTTATACAGTGTAACAGAAAACAAGTACAAAATAAATTAATCAGTGACAGTACCGTCGAAAGCAACAATGTTTCTTACTAACTTTTATTTATAAGTTTTCTAAATAATGTGTTAAAATTGTTCAAAGTTTTGTCACAAATTTCATTACCTACCTTTGGATTCTATGGCCGACTAATAAATGCCTAAACTCCATTTTGTTATTAGGGTTAAGGTTTCACTTGAAATGTCATTTACACTGTCCTTTTTTAATTCGACTGACCGGCTTCGACCATTTCTTTCGTTACTAGTAACGAAAGATTCTATCGTTACTAGTTGTACGTACCTGACGATAGTAGTTTTCCTGTAGTTTGTAATGTTCTCTGCCGGACTTTGAGGTCAGTCAAATTAAAAAGAACAGTGTAAATAAGACATTTTAAGTTTTATTTTAAAACCTTATCCTTAATATCTATTTTACACTGGGGCTTCATAAATCTTATAAACTATTTTGTTAATTTTATTTTATTATCAAAGTTATTAACGCCAATTTCACAGTACTTAACAAACTAGAAGCATTGGTATCAGCTGTGGTATCAGCTTTTAACTCATTTCAGCAGCAGTTCGTTAATAAACCGTTAGACCCGAAAAGTCTCAATAATTATTAATCGATTTATTTATTATTCTTAAAACCTATTTTATGAAAATGTTAAAAATTTGAGATTTCGAAAAAAAGGTAAGTACTAAGTTTTGTCACTTGTAAAATTGAATTTGCTTATTCCTTTATTCTTTGCTTTCAGTTCGACATGTTGGATGTACAAAAATAATTTCAAATGCTGAGCGGGACTAAAGAGGTTCTTCGTGATTTGTTTGGTTCTTTTGATTGGACAAAACTTCATTGCTACACTACAATGTGACGCAACCGGAATCGAACATTATGGTAACTTAAACCGAAAACTATAATAAATGAATTTGTTCGATTTTTGTGGGAAAACTATCAATTAAACGTTTTGGATAAAATCTCAATCCCTAAAAATCTGTTTACAAATTAATTAATTCAAACGAAACACTAATTCACAATATTTTGCCCCATACCTACATGCATATTGAAATCCGTAAAGTTTTTAATTAAATTTTTGCGTATTCACTATAACGGGAAAAAATAATTATATGTAAACAGAAATTATAAAGTCCATAAAGTAAAAAGTTAAATATTTCACTTTTTAAGAACGTAATTATAAAATATCAATAAAGAAACCCTCTGTAATTTAACTAAATACTTGTAATAAACACATTCGTTTCATTTGGAATAAACGATAATCAAACAAACGGCGTAATTACTTGGATCGTTTCTCTATTAGTGGTTTGTATTGTTTTTATTAGTAATTGAAAATAGTTTACTTTTTTACCGACTAGTCTCTCTACAATGTGATACAGATAGTGAAAAAAAAAATTAACAGTGATTGTATCGTTTTGTGTTAAATACATATAAATACATTTTTTTTTTTTTAAGAAATCAAATCACATTTCAAATTCACAATAAAGTTATTATTCCTTGTATGGGGATGAAAATCGATGGAACTCTATTCCAATAATCTTTTAACGAACGGAGAATGAACTACGTCAAACAAAATCGACTACCTTTTTCTGTGCTTCTTCTTTAGTTAATTGCACACTTTCATCATCTTTCTCGAATTGTTTCCTTTTTGTTCCCTTTCAAGTAGCCTTCCATTATCATTAATTTCTGAAACTGAATCAATTTTCAGTATTTTGTTACATATTTACAACATCTCAACACTAGTTGCTATAAATTTCATCTCGTGCAGATTCAAAAATTCAGGATATTTCAAGAAATCTTTATTCAAGACACGAAATAATTCGTCACGATACGAAGTTATTTATTTCTTGACTTGAAATTCAAGGCAAGACAAGAATTGACCGTCAAGACAAAATTTCTTGTCTTGGTGAAAAACTCGGTAAAACACGAGGTACATGTTTAAAATAAAATAAGATATATTATTAGGAAAACGATAATTTTCCTTAACCATATAGCCCGTTAATTTAAATGCATAATTATTAGAAACAATTTTTACTTTGACTCTAGACTCTTGGCCTTTTAATCTTCGAAATTTTAATTTGATGTAAGCAACAAATACAATCAAAATAATTATACGTATACAAGTTGAAACTCGGTACGTAAGAAATGATACCTTACACTCAGATTTGGGTATAGAATATGTAAAAGAAAATATATTCAGCAAAATATGGGAAACGACTGGATCAACACCCTAATCATCTGGCGATGAACTTGCTCGGTAACAACGGCGAAATCAATCAGAAGACAACCAAACCACTGGATCTCATATAATAGAAAATGAAATAAAATATCAAATTATACAACTTATGAAAAAAAGAGATTAACAATGAGTAACTTCTTTTTCATGTTTTAAATCAATGTATCAGATTTGCTGGTTGGCAAGAACTTGCCAGTTGTAAATTAAATTGGACAATAATAAAAAAAAAAGTTATAACTAGAAACTGACGTAGGTATATAATTATGTCAACTTAACTTTCGGAAGAGTCTGGCCGAAGGAAATAATGAAGTCTTGAAATACAGTTCGTTAAATTATGTTTCAAATGACAGAAAAAATACAAGTACCTAAGAAGTCAATGGCGGAAAATAATGTTGGTAATGGAATACTGCATTTATTGTACATATAACGAGTAATGTTATGCTGCATCGCGTGCTGTGTATAAATGATGCAATATCTTAAAATGCACCAGATAATGTAATATACAAATGTATGTACCCATTTAGCAAATGAAAGATAGGTCATACTCGTTAACTCATACCATATTCACACTAGAATATCATGCTACTACAATATTACTTAGTTAAATATATATCTTAGAAAATTCACGAATGACAGCAGACTACACATACACATTTCAAATTAGGTTAAGTTAGATTATATTTTTGTAAATACATAAGCAATTGCCGTATAACTTGATATACATATGCGTTCGAAATTCGGAAAATATTCTCTAAATATTTATACAAAAGAAAACAATATATTCCCTAAATAACCTAATAATAGAGAAATACACTTTGATATTCATTTTGTTAAAGAAAAAAAAAACAGCATATTCCGAATTTTTTAACTAAATGTCGGATCTCAGCCAATGGAAAGTCCCATTCTGCTCCCACTCCGAGGGGTCTCCGTGATAAGGATCTCCTCTTTTGTAGTGAGGACCGTAGAGTATCCAACTATTCCCGTGCTCTTTCAGACAAGCCTTCTAACTAGCGAACTGCGAGGCACATTGTATGTTTCGGCTGCTAGTTTTTTTTTTTTTTTTTTTTTTGTCATTCCTTCCTTTACGGCAGCAGTGGCTCCCAACATCTGTTCCTCACTGTAGTCCCTGTAGGATTTGGACCCTAGTGTCCTTTTATAGGTTCTTACTATTTTTTAGTTAATATACCTACACCAATAAAAAAAAAATGCCGAAAAATTGCAACAAAAATAATATACAAATAAAACAAAAATATTGCTACAGGTGACCAAAATGCCCCGCGGTGGCCACGTTACCCTATTTTACGGTACCTAATATAATCGTAGGATTAAACTGATATACAGGTTATTTCATAAAATTGATAATATTATAGGCTTTGAAAATTTGTAAAACAACCTAGATTTATTGAGTTTAACATTAAAATTATATTTTAATATAAAAACGACGAAAACAGCATTTAAATATTAACTCGACCTTTCGGAGTGAACACTGAAACCTAAACACGACTGAATATAACCACAACATTCACAAATCAAGCAAGCGTTGACGCAAAGGGAATATTTAGGGACTAAGCTCGATATCAAATCAACATGAAACTGTAAAGCCGTAATATTTGCTTATAATTTTCTGCAAATATTAAACATTCACTCTAATCCACAAACGTATTGACTAAAATCCCCACCGTTCCATTCCTTCCCCCTTAAAGAGTTAGAAAGTTATAAGGATCTCATTAAAAAGATATAGATTTCTTTGTAATTATTTGATTTGGTTTAGAATACAATATTTTCTTGTTATGCAATAGTGTTCTCTATGAAGGTATACGGAAACTTGTTTTTTTGCGTGTCCCATCAAATTTATATACCAGTCGAAAGATTGGTGGAATTTTTCTAGTGAATATTAAGCAGATCCCAAAAGTCTCTACAAAAAAATGTCATAATAGTATCATTATTATTATGTTAGAAAATTTTTTGGTTAAAAAATTATCCAATTGTATCCTTTTATTGCTGACCACGTGTGCGAAATTAACCAATCAAAACAAACTTACACTGATAATTATCCTAAGACAATTTATCACTTATGTCACTAAGTTGCTAAGTAACAAACAGTTTTTGACATATAATTAAAGATTAATTGTTTTAATTTAAAAATGTCATTTTCACGCTGTCAATGAAAATGATGATTTAATCAACAAAATTTGTCTCACTCAAAGAGGTCTCATTCTCATTGCACACTTCACACTGAACATATTCATAGCCATATTCACGTTCATAGCTACTAGTGACTATGGGGCTATGTTAGACACAAAAATTTTAAGCAAATTTAATGTAAAAACTGCAAAAAAATATCTTACCGAATACCCCTCGATCATTGATAAATACTTATAATTTTATCACACTTCCTCAAGCACGTTGCTTTTAGGTAACACCACCTCCGCCTTCGGCGTCGGGCTGTTACCAAGCAACGCGCTTTCGGTAACTGTCATAAAATTATTTCATAATTATCAATGTCCTCGGGATATTATAGCTGATAATATCCCATATAATGATTAAAACATACCTACGCGCAATAGGTGGCCAACAATTAAAAATATTGAAATTCACTTACATGTTTATGACTTTCACTGAAGAAATATATTTCTTTGACTCGCATATTTCTTAAAATTACATGGTTAATTTCGAATATCTTGAAACATGACAAAATATTTGAACATTTAATAATAATAATAATAATAATAATAATAATAATAATAATAATAATAATAATAATTATAAATATACGAGTATATAAATATAATATTCCAGGATAGCTTGCTGTTATGATTTATTTTGGGATCGGCAATCACAAGCTTTGAAACAGGGTATTATCTCATTATTTTTTTTATTTATTATTTTTTTTTCTTAAAGAACAGGTATATCTAAGAGTACCTGTGAAAATCCGAGTAAGTTGATATCATCAACCGATGCCGATACCTCTAGTTTAAGAAATAAATAAACTAATATTGTTCAGTGACCAATCATACAACGTGTGCAGCCTATTCGGACATCGTTAGCCTCTCAATAATTTTAAAATGAATCTATCACATCATAATACTGATAGCATTAAAATGAGATATTATTTAAAATAATAATAATAAATAAATAAATTGATGTTCAGGAACTGACAGGTTGAATGTTTCATAAGGAGAAATAGGCCATAGGTTCCATTAATTGAGGTAGCGTCATTTTATAATTTTATTGAACATTAATTGGATGTTTCGTTAATAAATAAACACTAGGTTCAATAAATAAACTTATATTTACTATACGTATTTCGGTCGACTAGACCATCACTTAATGTGTCAAAGTTGAAGCAAAAAAAAAAAATTAATTAACATAATCATTAAAATAAAAAAGTTTAAAATATTTAATTTTTAATTTACAGTCGTTTTAAAATAATTAAATGGAAACACTTTCAATTTTTATTACATTCTTTAATTAATTTTCATTTATAATATAGCATTTTATTACAAAATAATAATGAAATATACAAACAAAGATATTCTGTAGCAAACAAAATATTACTTCTGGGATGTTGTCAAAATATTTTTTCTTTTAATTTGCTTTGTACTTTATATTTAATAAAGAAGCAAAGAGTTTAATATTACAAAATAAATGTTGAACTCATTCGAACGAAAAATTTACATAAAAAATATATTTTGTTGAAAAATTTAATCTAATATAAAACGATTTTTCGCTAAAATTAATTAAATTTAATACAGAATGCTAAGAGTTTTTTTATTAAACAAATATGAAATCAATGATTTATTTTCACATAGGTATTCTATTTCTAATTATTGACAAATGTCATAAACTTATTTGAGTTTTAAACATCTGAATCACTTTGCTAAGATATTTATGTGTATATTATATTTTGTCTGCATTGTATCAAAATCAACTGTCAAATGTTTAATTTAAAATAAAAAATTAAAGAAATAAAAATAAATTATTTTGTAAATTGCATTTATTTCTAATATTTTAGGTGTCCTTTTTTGTAAATTGCCTATTTATAAAATAAAATTTAAAAAACGAAATAGCGCTAGTTTAAGAGGTGAGAATACGAGCCATTGAGTTTAGTGTTAATTTGTTTTATTCATTTTGTTTTTTTCTATAAAATAAATTTTACTAAAATTAACATTAATATTGAGTTTAATTATCGTGGTTTTGCGTTTTGCTTTTTACACATTAGGTCGCGAGGAAATTCGTTTTTAAATTTTGGGTCGCCGGCAAAAACGGTTGGGAACCACTGATACATAAAATAAAAATATGTAGATGCATAGATGCCATACGTATAATGTACTATGTATATACTACTACGGCAAACAATTTCTCGGTGCCAAACTAAAAATTACCTCTGACTATTCGTTCTTTTATTGATGTTATAAATATTTAATCAGTGGAGATTGTAAAATAAAACTGCATTACAAAACTAAACAAAAAAGAATGAAGCGTCCATATCATGCAGTGTAATAAAAATTTAAAATACAAAAATGGATGCGCACATGCATAATTCATTTATTTGATCAGTTTAGTAAACAGCTATGTGCGAAATACGGGCATTTTAATGTGCGCATTGCATACAATTCGGAATCCATGAACACAAGATTTTTTCAGCACATTAAACATTAATATAAACAGATTTCACATGAAATGAAACTACGGCACCTGTGACCAACACCTATGTAGAAATATGCCCTCACAAATACACCATTCCCAATAGGCCCATAAACCTTAACAAAAAATAATGAAATGTACAGTTTATCCTTAAAATACTACTCAATAAATAACGATTAAGATAAAAAAACATTTTTTTTAATAATTACTTTGCGAGATATTTGAATTTATATCCAGGCCACAGATTACGTCACACTATTGGTATCTTTCTCGCGCAGCCTACTACAGAAACTGGTATGAGAAAGATAGCTATAGGTTTCTTTAAAAATCAAATGCAGGTATACAAAAAACAATTGACTTTTTGATACCACGAATTGCTTCAAAATTAAACGAACTTTCATTTAAAAATATTTAAAAAAAAATCTGTTGTGGCCAGCACAAGACCTTCCGTCAATTCCATGTATTTTGTACAAATCCGATACCAAAAGGTCCTTGGAACAGATTCTATATACTATCATGTAAAATCGAACACGAACACATACTATTTTTTACAAATTCCATACCAAAAGTTCATTTGAAAAGGTTCTATAAATCCAATAAAATTATAACATAAACTACATACACTAAGTAATGTCCTTCCATATTCTCTTTGACCTTTCTCTGCATGTCACTTGCGAGTAACAATATGACATACCAATTTTAGATCCTATATACTTTCCATATTTGGTTTTGCACTTGCAACTGACATCTGTCAATTAATTCTTTTTGAATAATTATGTTAGCTGTTTCCATGATAAATAACAAAGCTGACTAATTTTTGAAAATTAATTTCTTTGTAATGCTTTAACTCTACATCTATTGAATATGAAGGAAAATGAATAATCAAACCATATAGAGAAGAGTATTTTCTTTAATAAATATAATAAGAAAATGTCAAAAAATAATATTTAACTGCATTTTTTTAAGAAAAACTGTTAAAAACTTCAAATAAGGGTACTTCCGGTTGACCAATTATAACCAAAATCTAATCAGCTCTTCATATGTTTGTAAAGAAGAGGAATATGAAAGAATCATAATTTTTAGAATTGCAGTTTTGGAGTTATCGTCGGAGAAAAATTTGTCACACACACACGGACACACAGACACCCACACAGACACACACACAGACACACACACAGACACACACACAGACACACACACAGAAATTACTTTGTTAAAACAATATGTGAATTACTTAATTTTTTGTTCAGATATTTTAGTGACATTTTAGAGACAAAAACGGGTTTAAAATTCTGCTTCTAGATATTTATATATTTCATTCCTACCTTGTTGCATAAATAGCTATTCCGATACTCAATTCCTAATAGTATTCATTAATTTATTGATTTTTACATGAACTTATTATACCATAAATTGATTTTATTTCATATATGAAAATGAAATTGTTTTTGTAAAAAAAAACTGTGCTGAGCAAAATTCGAAAAAATACATTTTTATTCCTAGTTGATAAAGCCCTTAACGTCAAATCTATACAATTTTATGAACAGGGATGTTTTAGAAGAGGGTAAAGCGGAAATATGAGCATGTTAAAACATTTGACAATTTTATTATTCGGAATAATTTATGCGGCAATACATGTCAGTGTAATTATAAACACGGATTTAAAATATATTATTTATTCATGACAGCTACATGTGCAGCAAAATACATCCATACAGGAGAGGCGTCGGCGCCAAGCATCGCGGCGGTCTGAATAAATGACGCTCATGATAAATTACATTAGTCCATTAACGGTTCTGCTGAATACACCTGCAGCCCGCGTCGGATGTCAAACAGGTCCGCGGTCCCACTCGATATCATCACGAATATAAAACCACTAACAATCAAAATCATTTATGTCACTTCATCTATTCAAATAATTATAAACTTCCTCAAACAGTGTCACTCCATATTAAAAAATCTGTTGTGGCCAGCACAAGACCTCTCGCCATTTCCATATTAGGCTATATAAGTATTGTATTGCACTTCGCTTTCGAACCGTCGTTTTATAACAAAAAATTACAGAACTTTACTCAAATATTGTTTTTTATTGATTTTAACATGTCTTCTGCACACATATAATTCCAATTATATCTATTTTTCATTGTATGAGGAAGTTTCTAAATGTCAGAGATTCTTCCAATTCATTAACCAGATTGGCGGTATTTCTGATGGATATATGTATTTTACCACAATTTTACCTATAATTTCAAATATTTAATTAATAAAACAATAAGAAAAGTTAAATATACTTCCCAGAAAAAGCTATCAGAATGTCACTAAAACTGTTGATATTTGACAATGACATGTATCATGTTATAAACATTGGAATTTGTCAACTGGTTTCCTTAGTGCCTTGGCCTCTGCGATTAGTTTACTCTATAAATTATAGTGTCTTTATCTCTAAATCTATACAAGATAATTATAATAAAATTTTTAAGGGTATTAGATGGAGAATTTTATGTTCTTCAATATTTAATAAAAAAAAACTCCCAAAAAATTATATTTGGAAGAATTTTTCTAAAAAACTACTACTTCCGGTTGTTCAATTGTTACCAAAACTTTTTCAGCTCTTCCCAGGAATATCAGATTGAGGAAACTGCAGTTAAATATTTTTTAAGTCTTATAGTTTTTGAGGAATCGTCCCTCCAACATCCAGCCATACACACATACATACACATCCACACACACACACACACACACACACACACACACACACACACACACACACACACACACACACACACACACACACACACACATACATACACACACAGACATCATTGTAAAAATGTTAAAATCGGATTCTAGTGATTTTGCAACGTGCTTATTCATTAAAATCTGGATACATGATTTTTAGCATGATTCCAATACCTCTCTTAGCGAGAGGTAAAAATCTGATGTGGCCAGCATATTACCTTCCGTCAATTCTATGTATTTTGTACAAAGCCCATACCAAAAGTTCCTTGGATAGGATTATCCAGTAAAATTGTAACACGAACATATTCTATTTTCTACAAATTCCATACCGAAAGTTCCTTGGCAAAATTTCTATAAATCCAATAGAATTATAACACGAACATACGCTGTGTCACTTGACACTGACATCTGTCAATTAGAATTATTTCAATATATCAGATGTTTCAATAATTATATATAAATAATTATATATTCAATAAGCTGGCTGATTTATGAAAGTTAATTTCTTTATAATTCTTTAACTCTATATATATTGAATATGATCAAACCGTAGACGATAAGCGGACTTCGCTAGCAATGGATACTTGCACAAGTGTAGTTTACACATAACGCCTCTAGCGGCACTGCTTAGAAGTAATTGTTGATAGGTAACGACAATACCGAGAACAATGCAAACAAAGCTGTAAGCCATTCACAGTAGAAAGAGAACGGGAGGGGCTTTGTTTGTATCGAGATGTTCTATATCTCTCTTTCGAGTGACGTCAATTCTGGAAATGTCCAATGGAGTCACATAAATTGATTTTTTCAGCACTTATAAATAAAAATGTTAAAATAACTTTTGTGGTCAATAAAAAACAGCCGTAAATTCACTTTTAAATACTTAATAATTTATTGACGATATTATCACACACAATTTGAATTCGAAAATAATTCTGATAATAAAAAATACGTCACCGAAGTAAGTATGGATAATATCAATGATTTAAAATTCATCATACATTTCAGTGGCGTCTCGTGCATTTTATAATAAGGCAAGCAATGACAAATACATGATAAGTAAGAATATAATTATGAAAAATGATGTAAACTAAATTTTGTTTACTTAATAAAAATACATAAAGAAACGATCGTAACATTTAGGTATAACTAAATTTTCTTCATGCAGGCATTATAAAAACTGCTTGCAGCTGATCGTATATGGCGAAATATTACCTGTACAGAAGGCTACAAGTTCGGCAATGTTCAGTATACTGTAGACATAGGCTGGATGCTGAGAATGTATTATAAGTTCTGCTTTCAGGGACGTTTTCACCGAAAGGCTAAGATCGTAATAATTTGTACGCTAGGGAATGAGTTAGAGTAACAGGGAGGTAGACTACAACAAATACATTTAAGTATTTCTTTTTGCTTTTCAGTTTTTATGTATTACAATTCTAAATAAATATTTTTAACGCAAACGAGTGAAATAATGAAACGTTATGGCACTTTTTTTCACACTTTTTTGCATACGTAAAAAAATGTATGAAACCCAAGTAAAAAGTGTCTTATTTCACTCAGGATTTGGGTCAAATTTTCCTAAGTAAGACTAGAGTTTTTACTCTTGTTGCATAAATAACTATTACCCACAACTTTCAAATAACATACCCATAATTCAACCAATTTTTATCATTTAATGAGCTTCGATACTGTTCCTAATTGAATAATATTGACAGTTCGATTGAATAATATTATTCAATCGTTATGTCAAATTCAAATCTTGTTTAGAATAATAACGAATTATGGCTTTATACAAAATTTCAGGAAGATTAAGATCTACCTACTTCGATTAAACCGTCATTTTTAGATTAAACAAAATAAATCTTCTTAAAATTTTGTATGGGGCCATAAATTGTTATTCTAAACAACTTTTGTTAAAAAAAATTTTGGCGTATTGTGAATAGAAAATGTACTTTACCTGAAAAGAAAATGGATTTAATCAAATAGGCCGATAATTCACAAAATTTGCACACCTTAACTTTTCATTCTGGACAATTCTCCTTAGTAAAACCATTTAATAAGTAATATCAATAATGGCAACCTAATGCTCAAAATCGTTATCGTTCGTTTGAATAGTTTGCAGTCATTTAGTGCTGCCTCTAACGTACAAGTAAAAAATTACATAGAGATTTGGGTGCCTACTGGGGAGAGAAATAAGTTTTGATAATTTGGTGTTTCTTGTGTTGAGAATCATTGCGCCTGACACCCGACCGCTCGGTACAGGCCAAGTGCAATAAAATTCTGTAAACATTAGCATCACTAAATATTTGTTGACATTTTCTTGTCCCAATATCCCTTTGGATGATAGCGTAAATAACGAAACTGAAACTGTAGTTAAGAGTGGTAACAAATTTGTGAATTTGTGAACTACAGAGTTCTTTTAACTTTTTTATCAGTATAAATCTTGTTCCATTGGTTCTAATTTTATAAATTGTACACAATTAAATTAATGAAAAAATGAAATACAGGTGTCATTTTCCGATCATTATTATTTTAATGGAATGCTATATTATTGTTTTAGCATTGAATACGGAAGAAAATGACTCATGATCAATCACTTCCGGCATTTGATTTTTTCTTTAAAAAACGGCCATTTCTTCATTATTTTGTATCACACAAAAAAAACTTCTAAATTTTAGTTAAATTAAATAAACAAATTCTTTAATTTTCAGTCTACTAATATGTTTCATTAAATTATTGATTTAGTTCAATTTTCTAAAATTGTTATAACAAATTATAGTAAAATGAAATACAAAATCAGATTAAATGACTACATTTAATTGAACTATATATAAATAAAGAAATTAACTAAATATATATTTAAATTTTCTATTTACTTACCTAATTCATTAGATAAATTACCAAAAATTGTAGGATAAAAATAATGAAGCCAAAATATATTAAAATTAAATAAAATAAGTAATTAAAATAACCATTAGCATATTTAAGTTAACGATTTTTTACAAAATATTTATTATCTATTTCAGATGAGTTAAAATGCTTAATTAAAATTTGTAAATTGTACTAAATTATTATACATATTGCCTAATATAATAATATCTAATTATAATTAGACAAAATTTCAATTCTATTTTTTTCTGTGCAATGGAATCGAATTTCTATAATCCGTATTGAAATATTGAAATTTCCCTAATTCCAGGATATTATATAGATACTCAATTTCACTAAACTTTAAGATTAAAATAAGATGAAAGAGGTTTCTACTTCAATAGAAATAGAAACAAAGGCATCTTTTATGGTACCGGACGGGCAAGATGTACCTACCTGCACTTTGCAGGTGTTTTATAGAGAAATATAATTACAACAGTTATCAGAGCACAAAAGTGACCCCTGTGGCGCACTCTCCACACCAGCTATGAGTGCCCGTGAGGTGACGCCTGCTAAGCGCCCACACGGTAAAATATATCGTCAACATTACTGATGTCTACATGTGTTATAGATACTGGCACACCCAGAAATGGGTAATATGCCGTGATGATATATTTATTTTATTTGTTTATTTATTTATAATTTATAATATAATAAATCATAATACCATTTAAAACACGTCAAGCTGTACAAAGGATTTAAATATAAACATTGCAAAACATAATAAAAAAAATCATAATTATGGATTATAATTTTCATTGCTAATTTGCCTTATTTATTACTGAAAATTCATTCGGTTAATTTAATAATTTTATACGAATGAGATGTTCAAAGCAAACTTCCAAAAATATTAATAAAGGACGAGAAAATTAACTTTAAAACAAACATTTGATATGTACTTATCCGATGATGTAATTTGTATTATTATCATAACCATTGTTTTTACAAAATAAATAAATTCTAAATTGTAATCGATTCTACGAATTTAGTTAGTCCATATCATTTCATTTGTAATATTACTTATTAAATGATAATATGTTTATAAATTGAAGAAAAAAAACTATATAAGTCGCAAAAGGTTTATTTCCCTGCAATGTAAAATTTTATTACCTATAGTAAATATCTTATTCAATAGAAAGCGTATAACCGCACAAACTAATATCAAACTTAATTTCCATGTTCTTAAAACCATATTTTAAAACCTAAATACAGTGTTCTGAATTATCGACTTTAATTCAAGTATCTATGGACAGATGGCTCTGTATCGCTAAGCACATTTTTTCGCGTAACACTTTTTACCATTAGGTTGCCATTATTGATATTACTTATTAAATGGTAAAACTTTACCTGAAACGAAAATAGTTTTTGTTGAACTGTCAAAGCCTACTTTATTTAAAAAAATCGAAAGTAAACCAAAAATAAGTTTCAAACCAAGCAGGACTTATTTCCGAAAGGTCACATTAAGATTTTTATTTCCGCACACTTCTTATAACATCAGTACTCGGACACACTGTATAAATAATAAAATAAGTACAAACGTCATATTTACTGTATTATTTTTGCATTTATAAAAACATATACCCTTATTTAAAATAAAAAAATAATGCACCAAGAGCCAAAATTAAAAGTTTACATTATTCGCCTTCTAGCTCCTCGTGATGCAAACTTCATTCTCATGTGTAATAACATACATCTGAGTAATAAATAAATATACTGTAAAAAAAATATTAAAATTATAAAATCTCAAGGCAAGCAATGCTTGTCTTGCTTACATAAAGAAAAACTGATACATTTATCTGAATTAATTGAAGTAAATCCAGTAATGTCTGCTTTTTTCGTTGAAATTTCTAAATAAACAAATTGGTAGCGTCTGTTGTTGCTTGGCACTGGCGTGTTTTAATCTTGGGATTTTGCATGCCGTTTAGTTTGCCAATCAGTGACTATATAATATAATATAATGCAAGTATAATAAAAGAAGTATTTTTTCATTTACAAAATAATTACGAACATTACGAACAACTGCATCTGCACGACAAACATCAAGTTAAATAGACATTATCAACTATAAATATACCAATTCTACATTAATTGAAATTCACTATTTACAAATCATGCAATTCAAATAAACTGAAACAACACATGCAAGGGACAAATTACGCTCCAAATCCGGCAGACCAGGAAGAATAATACAGTCATACAGCAAACAATCCAAACAGAGAAATCGATCAGCGTTAATCAAACAAAACTTGCAGCGAGCTAAAATAAAATTATGTTCCGTCCCCCGTCGCGGCACCAGAGCTAACGTAGCGTCCCGTCGGAGACTGAGCGCAGCGACGGCGAAGGAAGTTATGCAAGAGAGAAAGTGTCGCAAGAGGCCAAGGAACTGCAGAACCGGATTCAGGATTAAACTGATTGTAAGCAGATACCACTGAAATATATACTAACTGGAACTCGCATACTCTACCTATCAGCGTACGTGCACTGAAGCCTCATTGAACGATAATGGCTGGTCCTGTTCGCGCACGTTCGTGCCGAACCGAACCTAGCCGAATAACTCGTATCATAGCTGATCGCTTTGTTTTCATATTATGCTTCATTTATTTAAACATGCGCCACACGAAATAATTTCCGTCTACTCACGAACTGTCTCGATGTTTGCCGACTACTCCAGCAGCAGGCTTTCAATATGCTTCACAGTCACGGTTCGTACGCGCATTCCAGTTAGTATATATTTCAGTGGCAGATACATACAAAAATTTTATGTAGTTACAGAATACTTATTTTACACAAGGCAAAATATTCTATAACAAATTTCCATTTTACTTATTCAATAGGTACGAAAGATTAACCAATAAAATTATAATTTAATAATAATAGCTGTACACAGGTATACAGATTTTATTTACTCTGATGAAGGTAGTGTCTACCGAAAATCTGTTTTGTAAGAACAAATGCAGTATAACTGAGAATTCGAATAACTGTCAAAAACCTAACAAAAATTAGACGTTCAATTTGACATTTTATTTTATTTAGTCAAGATAATTAATTTTTTTTTTAATCTGAACTCGTTTGGATTCTGTAATTTCACATTTACCCGCTGAAAATTATTAAAATGAATGATATGATGTTTAAAAAATAAAGATACCTATGCATATTTTTCAACATTTTATTATTTTGGATGGGGCAAATTTGACTCTGTTATGGCTGGTTGCACCAACGTAACTTAAATGTTACACTTGGCTTAAACTGACAATATTGCTTCAAAATAAAATGTTAAATGAATTATGTATATAATAATTCGGCTACGGTTAGAATCACAAATTTAAGGTGGATTTATGCAGCCTACTTTTTATTTTACCTTTTTTTTTCTTTTACTTTATAAAAGTTAAAGATGTGTTAATAAATGTACTACTTTATGTGCACACTTTTAATTTTACTTTAAGAACTAAAGTTGACCAACTTTCAACTTAAGACCGTTAAAGTAAAAGAATTTCACAACTGCGCATGTGCACCAGTTCACGTGATAAACGTCAGCGTGTGCTGTATTTATTTCGTCGGATTTCTGGTAAAAAGACTTAACCGCCAAAAAATGATAAAATGAGTTATGCACATAAACGGATACGTCTCTTCACGACGCATACTCTAAACACAATATCTGAGCGCCAAAAAATTTATGTTAGAAGGTAATTCATTCTAAAGTTTCGTAAACGCCATCTGACACTATTTGATGCGCACAAAAATTTTATCGAAATGTCTTAAACGCCATTCTGTGTTAATGTAATGGGTGACGTTAACGAGTTGTGTTCCACAAAAGTTAATTTATTTTGATATTATTTATTAATCTGGTGTTCACAACTATATAAATATTAAAAATTTAGGTATTAAGCTATATATTGAACAAAAAAAAAACATTTTTATTAAATATTTCATGATATATGCTTCAAAATGTTGCGAAAGTATGTTGAAAAATGTATAAAATATTAATCTGATCGATATAATACAATATCTTGTTAACTAAATCAATATTGTAAATAAAAACAAGTTTTTCCTGTTTATCTCAAAACTAGTCAAAAGGCGGTTAAGTCTTTTTACCAGAAATCCGACGATTTGTTTTTGTGTAGGTAAGATTGCAAAAATTAGAAACTGGGTAAAGCTACAAGTAATACAGCGGATGCAGAAATTATTACATTTGTGTTCATTTTTACAGGTTATAATTATCTCTTTACATTTATGACAACTGATATGCCAGAAAAATCACATCTGCGCATGTGTACCGAAAGCTTTAAAGTAGCTGCATAAAGTACCAAACTCAAAGTAAAAGTAAAAGCAAAAAAGAAAAGAAAAAGTAAAATAAAATGTAAGCTGCATAAATCCACCTTTACAGTTGGGTACTTTTTATACTACTACCCTATTGACATCAGTTGTAGCCACACTTATCCATAAATGTTTGTCCGTAGCCAGAGAGTAATTTAAAGCAAAAAAATTCAAAATACAAAGCGTGCCCACTTGCAGCATTGTCGATCATGTGTAGTGCACTTCTACGCCAGATATTTGTTTGCCTGCTTTACACTGCAGTGAAATTGGTCACGGGAACAATATTAACAAAAATATTTGAAATTGTTTAGTACATATATCTCTCTATTCGCAATTATTGTAACTCTTAAATTTAATATTTAAGAAAATATGTAGGTAGATATGTTCCATGGGAAATGTAAAATAGATAAAACACCGAACAAATATTTGCAATGAATTCAAATTGAAATTTCACTGTCAATATCTCGTTTCAAGTTACCATGAAAAGAATGAAAAAATCGAAGTGAGGAAAAAAGTGTCCAGGGAACGTGTATGGACGCCAGTCTGCTAACAGGAATGGACTGGCTCTAGGGAAACACACTTTTACATATGTAGGTCATATTTGTGATTTATGATGCAGTTACTCACGTCCCGTTCTTTGTCAATTCTGTTGTAATACGAGTAGTAATCGATAGAATACTGAGCGAGAAGTCAATATTATGGAAAACTATTAAAAGTTTGAACTAAAAATATAGAAAAGAACAGAATATAAATATTTTAAACAGAATTTTTCACAAAGTGTAAATAAATTATCACGTTTCCTATCATTTTAAAGTGATGAAAAAGAGCGTGCAGATTGAATTCAGATGGCGCCTATTTTAATGATTAAGAGTGACTAAAATGATCCTTTTTGACATATTGCCATTCAAGAAATTAATATTTAAATGTGGATAAATTTTTATACATATTATACATTTATATTGATTACGAGGATAAAAGGGCATATTTTATGCAAGAAAATGAAGAACGTATATACCATTAGTTATTTGATTTGAGTTTGTTCCATTCTCATATTAATAATAATTGCTGTTTTTCATTAATTAATTAATAATAAACGTTATAATTACATTCTGTATCAGTACCGACGTATAAAATATTCACGAAAGTAATTATCTTGAGCAAGGTTTTCTGAACTTTTATGAACCATGATCAGCATTTGAAAACTTAATGCAGGGGTTGACTAATTAAATAAGAAACAGTGTTTTGATATTGTTTAATACTCGGTTGAATGCGAGGGGTGAACCAGTGGTGGGAATCCCTGTACATTTTTTAAGGAATACATTTGGAAATACTGTCAGTACAAGGCAATAGTTAGGAATACTAAGGAATACGTGGCAGTATTTGGGAATACGTAGCAATACTCGGGAATACTCGGCAATAAGTAGTAATAAGTACAGCAATACAGAGAAGCTTTAACGTATTTCAGTGGATAGACTTTGCAGTGAATTAAATATAATTAAACGTATTACAGTAGTTATTTATGTATTTTATAGATTTACTAAGAAAATATGAAAAATATCTTCATGAGAGTAAAGTCAACTTTAAATGAAACAATTTAGCACATGATGCTTCAAAATTTTATTTTTATTTAGTATTTATTAAAGTGAGATTAAATTTGCATATTTCTATCTTTCAACTACGTGCATAATCTTTTCTGTTATGCATACAAGCGCTTTATCTGTTTCTTATTACGTTACAGGTAAATTTATATTTACCGCATGACTTATACCCTCATTTTTTTTTATTTATTTATCAACTATACGTTTATATTAGATTTACAAATTACATAAAAAATAATAAATTCAAACAAAAACTCAATTGTACTATTTCTAATCGAGTGATATCTACATGCATATGAACGTTTTCCAAAATTTGGATTCTGTTGTGGCTAGCACAAAACCTTCCGTCAATTCGATGTATTTTGTTCAAATTCCATACCAAAAGTTCCTTGAAAAAGATTCTATATATCCTGAAAAATTGTAACACAAACACACTATTTTTTACAAATTCCATACCGAAAGTTCCTTTGAAAAGATTCTAAAATCCAATAAAATTATAACACGAACGTACATTATGTAATCGTAAATTGCATTTAACACTTCCTCCTTCTTCAACTTTTCCCTATTGTATTAGGGGTTGCTGTTTCTTACTATTCTTTTCTACTCATTCCTGTCCAACACATCTTCTTGGCACAGTTCTTCCTCTCTCAAATCTTCAGCTATACAGTCCTTCCATCTTCTCTTTGGTCTTTCTCGTACTCCCGGCATTATAAGTTTCTATTTTGAGGCGAGGCCGCAACTGCAAGTCACTTGCACGGGACACTCTGTCACTTATACTTTGAGATCCTACACTTTCCACTTTGGTTTTGCACTTGACACTGACATCTGTCAATTAGATTTTTTGAATATATCTGTTTTCATAATTTTAGCAAAGCTGACTGATTTTTGAAAGTTAATTCTGTTAATCTCTCTATAACTTTATATCTATTGAATATGAAGGAAAATGTATAATCAAACCGTATAGAGAATAAGATATTCTTTCATATTGATAATCACAAAATCTCAGAAAATGATATTTAACTGCGTTTTTCAAAAAAAAAAAAAAAAACTAATAAGAACTTCAAATAAGAGCACTTCCGGTTGACCAATTATAACCAAAATCTAATCAGCTCTTCATATGGTTGTAATAAGATTCACAACAAATCATTTTCACTTAAATCATTGACTATTTTCAGAGTTATTAAACAACTTATGACGTGTTTGTTAAAAACTAAATGGTAGCCGGTACAGGTTGCTTTAATATCGGTTCGGAAATGTGTTGATCAATAAATGTTTACTGACACATTTCCACGTACCTATATCAGATAACATTAATCTAATGACAAATTTAATACGAACACTTATTCTAGGAACAGAGTTATCACAAATACGAATATATGTATAGGTAATATCGGAGTACGTAGTAGTACCTACATATATATTATTATATGAAAAAAATACATATAAAAAATTACATTTGAAGACGTTTCTTTATTTCCAACGATTTTTCTCTTGAAACAAGAGCTTGCAAAGAATCGGTAACAAAGAACAGGTATACAGTCTCTGAACCGGGAACAGCATTCATTTTTAATGAGTCTGGCATTGGAGTAAAATCTCGAGTATATAATAATTTGAAAAGTAGGCGTTTTATCCCAGAAGCTATCTATGCACAAGAATTTACTAACGCAGTAATATAAAAACAAAAACATCATCTTCATGTGCACGACGTTTTATGTATTTATAGTGTCGAACTTACACACTCCTTGAAAATAAATACCTTATTAATTGTCATTACATTGTAATGGAGGTAGATACAGGAAAGTAAGAATTCTTCGGACTTTCAGTCAATTAATAAAATTTATTCACGCCGACGTTTCGACTATACAATAGTCTTCTTCAGGGCTCTAAAATTATAGAGCCCTGAAGAAGACTATTGTATAGTTGAAACGTCGGCGTGAATACATTTTATTAATTGACTGAAAGTCCGAAGAATTCTTACTTTCCTGTATCTACCTCCATCCTAACACAGTCGAATATTGATTTTTCAATTACATTGTAATGTTTTAGAGTAGAAACAAGGAAGATAAATTTCAAATTGCGTCGCCGAATTTTTCTTCGAGTTGATTTAAGAGTCTTGACTTACAATCTTAGACCATGTACGGTTTTGCAAGTGTAAAGGGGGAAGATGTTCAGTAGGAGGGAACCTCGGAGGGACCCTTGCAGTAAGCCACGCCCAAATCCAAGCCAGACACCCGTAGCAGGTAGCCACAGGCCACCCGCCACAGTATAGTTTGCATTTTACGTGCAACAGTCGAGGCAATAGTTGTTATACGTATCTTGTTCCTGTATGTGTATAATAATTGCAACCAGGCAATTGAATATGTACAATTGCGGCAAAAAAAAAAATGGAAACACCTATTTTTTATTTTTGTAATTCTGTCTTTGCCAAGATATTCAAACAGACGGCGTCGGAAATTTTCTGTAATTATTTACATAAATGCCAATGTCACAGTCAATGAAAATAATTTGAAAGCACTAAAATGCCTCGACAATTTAATGAAAACGAAAAGACGAGAGCTATTTCAACTGTGTTAGAAAAAAATTGTGCTCCCATAAAATATGAATTCTTTGTTTTTGTTTTTTTGGTTTATAATTTTGTATTTTTCATTATATTTTTTTCTCTTTTTCTGTTTTGATTAAATTATTTAATTAGTAAAATAAAAATTAAGTAAATAAAAACAGTTTTATGTATTTCTTAATGAAACGCCACTGCTTGTGTGACATGATTTGTTGTCATTTTGACATGGAAGTCAAATTACAATGTTAAAAATTCATAAAAACAGCTAACTAGATAAACGTAGGTGTTTCCATTTTTTTTGGCCGCAATTGTACCTATTTTGTTGAACTTTTAAAATAATTTAGTAGTGAAAAATTTTAAAATATAAATACCAAAATAACAGTGTTTTTTTTATTTATTAAACTGAAGACAAATTAACAATATTATAGTTATGTAGGAAATTATTAAAAAGAAAACTAAGCAAATGGAAAATTTTAAATTTATTTATGTGACTAAAAACTTTCATATTTTAATATACACTCTTAATAATCGAATATTACGAAAATACGCAAAAATATTTATTTTAAAAGTAGAGTTTTTGGGATTTTTGGCCAGATTTTAAAATAAAATTTGAGTTATTTCCCAGATTTCTCCCAAGAAAATAAAAGTCTTTCTTGAAAATTTTGTTAGAATGATCACAGAATTTTGTCATCTTATAAAAAAATATGAATGTAAGCCCAACACACAAACATTTAAGTTTATGATTCTTCCTGGAGCAGTCAAGAGTTGACATTGCTGTACAATCCAAATGTCAACCATTTAAGTTTTCACTTCGGACAATCTGAGGCACACATAATTTTTATATTTATTCGGACTTTGTATCAAGATATTTCATCTACATTAAATTTATTTGTTATGTATTTTAAGCATTTCATACATAGTCAACATTGATGTAAACTGTGTAGTTTCCGCGTAAATTAGGTGTACCGAGTTGTGAATAACGTTTTTCGCCCTTTTTTGATTTTTTTGACCTATTTTCGGCGCGCTTTAGCGGCTGAACGGTTGGTCGTAGAAAAAAACTTTTTATATGACAAATGTAGGAAATTTTGTTTACTTTAATTTTGTATAGAATGATCTTTTCAGAAAAAAGCATAGTTTCCGAGTTATATGCAAAAAAAGTGCCAAAATTTACACGTTTTTTGCCAAAAAAATATGTTTCCGGGAAAAATCGGAATTGGCAAACCTCAGACTCGTGTTTAGCGACCCAAAATACATAAAGGTACCAAATATACTGAGAAACTTTCCCCTATTTTTCCTAAATGCCCCGAATATTTTATTTGAAGCTCATAACAGTTTTTAATGAAAACCTATATTAAAACATAAACCAAAATTTTTGTATTTTAGTATTTAAGACATCAGATTTCGGCTAAAATTGATTAACCGGAAGTGTTACTTCACTTGCTCTGAACAGAATTTCGTGAAAAATATATTACGATATAATCTAATAATTTTCAAATTTGGATTTAAGATTTTTTGTATTAATGAGAATGACATATTTTATTCTAAAATTGATAAACCGGAAATGGTACTTTACTGGAAGCTCTAAATAAATTTCCTGAAAAAATATATTAAAATATGTTCCAAGGATTCTCAAATTTGGTATTTAAAACTCGTATATTATTTGAAACAACATATTAGAATTTAATTTTAAATGATAAACAGGTAGTACTTAATTTGAGGCTCTTAGATTTACATTACAATTTTACACATGGAATTGACGAGAGGTCATGTGCTGGTCACATCAATACACATACACAACAAACACAAAATTTCAAATTGTTCTCGAGCATGAGGTTCGTTCCGTTCCTAGGGTTGCCGTCCCCTCACGATAACAATCTTGGTGGGGCGGAGTTGCTTGCAGGTAGAAGCTTAACTTGCAGCTAGTGACATCTCGCGAGTAATTTTCGAAGTAAATATTACATTTCTAATATTACTGTTTATAGCAAAACGCGTAGGAAATATGTATATATATATTTATATTTATCTTTTACTTAGTGTATTATCTAAGGAGTTAAGTTGATTATTTTTTAAAATTACTTGCTTATGAAGTTTAAAATTGAGTAAAGAAAATTGCATATTTTCGCTTACTCATTTATTAATTATTTAATTAAGTTAAGGGAATTTGTACAATATGGCAACATACCACCATAGCCCTATTGCTATTCTTAGTGTTAAAAAAGTTTCAGATGTATATTCCAGATATTTTAGATGCAACAGTTATAATTGTTAGGTAGAATTTTTGACGTGCCGCGGTAGCAAGTCAAGCCCCTTAAGGTATGGTATGAATACGGTAGAAATTTTGGTAAGGCAGATTCAAGTCACTTACAGGCGTCTGTGTTGCACTGTAAATTAAGTAGGTGCTTCTACCTTTGTAACATGTTAAGCCGGCGTCTGACTGGAGCCAAAATGTTGTAAAGTAATGTTCGATACGAGCATTACATTACAAACGTTTCAGAAAACACACATGAATGCTCGTTTTGAATACTCTGTTCAACAGTGCTCCACTCTCATTCGTTCAAAATATCGGACCTAGGAGTTGCGACTGCTGCATTTATTACAATGGGCTACAACTATTTAATAATAAAGAAAAAATCAAAAAGGTGGTGGCAGACAAATTTATTTCGGCAAAGAAATGTTCTTGGTGGAGTGAAATTATTAAATATTTTAAAAAATCAAGAAATTAGTGGACACTGCAAAAATTTTGTTCGAATGTCATCCACCGATTTTGAATATCTGCCCGTAAATAAACAAAAACAATACATACGCGATGGAACTATGACGACTAAATTATATTGAATCGACATGAAAAGTACGCCCAGAACGAGCAAACCGACCTGCACTGACTTGTAATGTAAATTTAACATTAATAACACCGAGAATAACACTAACAATATAATTTTTAATGTACAGTCACACAAAAAAGTCTCCGTAAGACAGTAGTATTAATGTATTTTAGGAAAAATAGCAACCTAAAATCCAATATATTTAATTTCCTTTTAATCCAAAATGAAACACAGTATATTAAGTTATTATAAATATAAAATAAACAAATAATTTACTTAATTTATATATGTTATGGGGTAAACATTGAAAGTATTCATAATTTCATGTCAAAAAAGTGTCCGTACGATAACCAAAACATAAATAATAAACCATTTATTAATGTTTCATAAAGAAATATAATATTTGGAGGGTTTTCCTTTGGTTTTTCCACCAGTAACTAAGCGATGAGTAATTGAATCTACCAAATTTTTGGTCACCGATGGCATTATATTCTACCATTTTACTTGTAATTAATTTTAAATTCTTTTTTGCTTTATATTCTTATTTATTTTAAGAATTTTCCGCACTTTCTCAATCTGGTTAAAGTCCAGAGACTGTGAGGGATGATTAAGCATATTTTTAATATTATACAGTACGCATTGTCTTATAGACGCGAATTATTTGTCGAATTTTTCTGATATACGAAATTAAAATTATCTGTTAAGGCCCTATTTTTTGGCACTTTATTTTAAATTTGTTTTTAATATATCGAGGTAACCTTTGCTATCCATTTTTGCAATAATTACATTTTGTTTAATTAAATTACTATTACTATTAGTAATAATATACTTTTCAAGGAATATGCAATGTCCCCATGTAGGGTTTCATATAAATCACTATAAAGCATTTTTAACAACCAACTAGGGATTTACAGGTAACTTGTGTTACGGAAATTCCAAATCGCATTTGCATCCCACTATGTGAAGGATCAATTCGTGTCTACCTGGAAGTGAGGCAGGTTTTCCTACCCTAAACAAAGATTGGTGCATCGACCTTTTAAAAAGTAAGAATTGTTGAACCTTGGGGTTGCATAACGTTTCATCGCAAAAAAGTAACTGCGGCTCCGTCAAAATATTACAGTGTACCACCTCTCACTAGTAGACGTGGTACACTCCACCCCGTAAATATAGGTATAAGATGTTTCAATATAACAATATAAATTTTACAGGATATATCAAATTATTAAATTATAACTAACTAATGAAAGTTGTAATTCTCATTTTTTAAAAAAAAAATTGCCTCGCTAAGTTTAGTACACAAATCACCGCAATAGCACGGAATTTTAAAAATACTTATTGTAAGAAGCACATAATTTATACAAAATCGATATGATCTACAGCCTACTTAGCTCCTATTCTCTGTCATTATGCGAGCTTACTTGTGATACCAAATAAATAAATTTGTTATTCAAATATAATATCTTATTCCAATCCTGAAATCTTTGATGGGATAAAGTTCATAAAACACCCTATGAACCTTTTGAATCGCAAACCTACTCAATTTAATAAATAAAATGTCAAGTACACAACTGAGTAATACTTTTTTATCTTTTACCGACTCCTAATACATATAAGAGTATGCTACTTCTGCTTCTTAATATGTTATAACATGCTCACAGGAAATAATGTATTAGTTCTATTTCACAACTACACTATTTCTTTGCCAATCACAATTATTAATGATAAAAAAATATGATATTTATGTTATTTGAAATTCCAAAATTTATGTATTTACCATTTACCTAGACCGTACAGTATTTTACTGTGTAATTACAGAACCTAATTAAGATGAATTACAAACTTTGCTCACATGAATTTACAACCATCATTACACACTTGTTCAATGATATATCAAGAATTTTTTGTTTTATTATTTTTATTGAGTCGAGTGCACGAAATAATCAGTTGTGGTTTGGCCATCTGAAAATGAATCTGACCTAAGACAAATGAGGGTTTCCACCGTAATCAAAATAGTGAAAAATAACACTATTACACTAAAATATATTGTAATACATTTATGAAAACACTAAATAGATGGTTAAATATTTCATTTTTTTTTTTAATGCATGAAAACATTATACTGCATTTCAACGCTGCCGGACCGTGACGTCACTGACCGAATCGGTTTACATTTACAGTTTACGTTTTATCAGTCAACATGGGAGCAGTTTACAGTATTCGATTATACCTCGGATTATACCGAGATTATACCCATATATATCCAATAATTTCAATATCTTACTATTTGATTGTAGCACATTCAAATTACATTATACCTATTTAAAAAATATTTGAAGTGAGTAATTATTATACACAAATTGTAATAGAAAAGTATCAGTGAACAAAAAATTAACAGATAAAGCCACTAGAGCAGCACCAATAGCCCCATCTATTGAGCAAACAAGCGGACCCATATGCACTGGCACTGTCGTAGCGGCAAAATTGGCCGTTTAAATGAGATACGAAAATTTATTTACAGAAAACCTATTATAATAAAATGTTTTATTTATTTTAATACATACCTTCATGAAAAACAACATATACAAAAATTGAAAAAAAATAGTGGAAGTCCCTATTCTATTTATGGGAAAAAATAAATCTCTGCCAAATGAACAGCAGCTTTAAATATCCGTGAGGATAACTGGAACGTATTGTCTTCATTAAAAATGTCATGAATAGTTCTCTCTATTGTGGAATTTCATTTGCAAAAATATCAAATATAATTTAACATAAACCCAAAAAAATACATATTATAAAATAATCTCAAAAATTATGTTATTTGATATATTTTTCCCCAAATAGTACATTGCTTAAAACTTCTGAAGCAGATATTCCAACTGATCCTCGGTATACGTGCATCAGTGTTGGGGCTAGAAAGTTACCAAAAATTTACTATTAATTTATATTTTTGTTATTTATACAAATTCGAAGATGATTTAGTATACAACTTGATATAGTTTTTTCCTCGGTTTTAAAGACATAATCGAGGACATAATAGGCAGTCTTACGAGCGCAATATTATAATAACAACGTTATTATGAAGCGCGCTTTTGCATTATATTCTTATGAAATTAGTCGTAACTTTTAACAAAATTTCAGATTGCTGCCATCACCTTAAAATTAATTAAATAAAACCTTGGCGTCCTATTTATTTTCTGATTCAACCCACTTGGAAAAAAGTCCTCAGGATTTTCATAGCCCACGTATGGCGACGTAAAGGACCAATCCCCAACTCAAATGGAACCAGCCACTGACCAAGAGGAGTCGCATGAAGAAACCTCCCACCCATCCCCCCCCTCACTTTTCTGTAATTTTTTTAAACCTATTACAACCAAAAAACTGTAATTTTACACTCACTAAATAGTACTGTGACTTCTTTTTAATACAGGCTAAAATACATTTTTGTAATTTGTATTATTACAACTATACCAATAAACGTTAGAAAAGTCAAAATGCCACTTTTAAATAGTTTACATGTTGGTGAAATAAGCAGGAAACAAACGGTTTTATTTAATTTGACCCTTTATTGTTCCAATTACACTAAAACTCTTAAGTACTCGTACATGAATATTCATTCATTTCTTGGAATATGAGATTGAACTTCCAGTCAAATTTAATATTACTGGAAAAATATTTGAGAATATTATAAATCCGGATCTGGAAGAAAAGTATTGTTCGCTTTGGAAGGGCGAAGCGCGTGCACAGAGCCGATAACATCAGGTTAAAAGCTGACTCCACGAACTTGGAAAGCAAATGGAAAACTTGTTTGTATTTCCACGGCGATTCAACAAAAAATCATGCAAGAAACGCTATTCAAAAGCTATTTTTTCTGTTCCTTTATGCCCTTGTGACAATAAATATCAGCTGGGATGATGACTTATGGCACTGCGCCCCCTGTGAGGCCTGTTTTCACCTGATCTGCGCGGGAATTGAAAACCAACAAGGCCGTGATCGACTACTTTATGGAAGCATAGCAAAACGAACAAAACCTATCGTTTTTATCCAAGTAGAAAAAATTCTGTGTTCATTATAATCGAACATTTTAAAGCATACCTACTATTTGAATATCACTTTGTCTTTGTATACAAGCGACACCTGTTATCGATGGATATTTTTTTTTTGTAAAGTAACTACTAAATATGAATACGCCATAACCTACAAACACAAATAAAAATAAAAATGACTTTATGCGATCAAAGAATTCCACGATTTTTAAATTTCATTTTGACATTAATGTACATGTACATCGAATAACTCCCATTTACACGTTCCAAATATAGGCAAATAATTTGCTTGTAATGTAAGTAAATAAATTGGAGTACAGGAAAAACCAAATATGTCCTTTTTGTTACAAAGTAAGATATTTGTGTTTTTAATTTTAAAACTCAACACAAAATATACACTATATTACCTACCTTAAACAGTATAGAAAGGTCAAATTAAACATGTATGTGTATGTTTTACATCTTACAAGTCTTTAGAATCAGAGATATGATTTTTTAAAAGTTGCGTTTAATTTCAAATATTTCAACGGCTGACGACACTTATTCACGGATACGACAGTCGAGCTCTACCGGTTTAATTTAGAACTATGATTATTTGGTTTGGTATTTATTTAAATAAATGGTTTATTTACATACCTTATACTGCACTAGTACTTTTAAAGAAATAGAAAGTAATAATAATCTTTTCTCTTGTATATTTTGCTGTCAGCTGTCACACTTTTAGGTTAGGTTACTGTTTCATGTTGTGAAGCGTGTGTGTGAGAGAGAGAATTGTCTTTGTGTGAGTATGAATCTGTGTCGTCACAAATTTAGTCCAGTTTATTAGCAAATTTATGAATGAAAAGTCGCATATTTCAAATTATTTTCTATTACTATATTTATTAAATGAGATGGATTTCATGATTTTATAAAAAAAATCGTCAATTATTTTTGTTTTTTAATGACCCCATTATAGTCTTATTTCTAACATTTAGTCATAATATTAACGCTCATGTTTTGCTCAAACTAAACATTCATTTTTATTATAATATGCAATAATTGTAATCAATATACACCATGCATTAAATTTACATATTATTTCATATCATCTCGATCTAAATAATTATCTAATGCACAAGTTACAAGTCAAATATTGTAAACAAGATCAATGAATATCAGAAAAATATTCTACATGGTCTAGTAAACATGTACGTGCACAGATCTAACATAGACTCAGAATTTGTGGTGAATTACAAACCAGGAAATTAAAGCAGATAATATTTCCATCCAAGAGTCAAGAGAAGTTCAATATTTATTTTTCATTATACATACATAAAGTTTTCCTTGTGGTCTACTTTTGTCGCGTTGCTTACGTTTTATTTTTAAATACATATTTCTAAAAACCGATAATAAGCTAACGAATTTAAACAAACAATTTTTTTTAATATGCCATATTATCAATTTACTCACTTCATATTTGTTAAATATTTCAATTTTTAAAATTTTAGGAAACAGTTTCTATCTTGGTTTCTACAAATACCTACAGAATCACAATTTCATTATAACAGATATCTACATATGTATTTACATACCTATATTATGTACGTATTCGTAATATTAATATTAACCTACAAAACTTATGTTATTTATTATACGTTTCAACAAAAAATATATAAACATATAGCAGTAAGTATCATTAGTAATATGAAATGAAGTGGAAAGATTTACGAACTTACTGCTACAATGTAAGTCGGTAATTTAGAATTCATTACCAACGAAATTATAAAATACGAGTAGAATATTACATTCCTCATATAACAGGTTAAATTTAATATATATATGAGAAAATTTGTTTAATATTTACTATTTACCTATTATTATAATAAATATGTCAATTCTACGTTATAAATCTTATTATTAGATCTAGCAATTATAATCTCACCACAATAAAGGGTACTTGCAGACTAAATCAACTAACATACTCATACTATACTGGCTACATAATCTTGGTCCTATAAATAAGAACTACAAATCCTCAACTTGTGTTAATTTATTGCTAATTAAAACACACGAATATTATAAAGTAATAAATTCATTTTCATTTATTCTTTGTTCACGTCCATATTCAAATAACCACAACCACAAAAGCACAGCACAGAGAGTACATCTATCAACATTAGATAATCAGCTGTTGCAGATATACCGGTATGGCATTAATAGATATTATTTTACATTAATTTGCATAAAATAAATAATGAATAATTTACAATCATATATTAGTGTAAACCTGAAAACTGTTGACAGAATAAATTCCAAATATTGGTACTCTGTATAAATCTAAGATAATTATGAAATATAAAGAAATATATCACGGTATATTACCCATTTCTGGGGGTATGTCTCAGATATCGGTAATGATGATGACATATTTGTACCGTGCGGGCGCTTACCAGTCACCTCAAGGGCACTCATTGCTGGTGTGCAGAGTGCACTTATGTGTCATTTAAAATTCTAAATATTTGGCGTCGGTCGAGATTGAACCCGATTCCCCAAATTCGCGACCAAACACTCAGACACGCGGCCACGGGACCCCATAAACCTAATATTTATTATTTTTATTTCAAGTAAAAACAAATTACCTACCTATTATACGAAAATGATGTTAAAGGTAGTAGAACTAAGAGTTATTTAATTTTATTTCAAGTTCAAGGCAACATTGTATCAAGAACGATCAAGAATGAAGGTAATGACCCAATATTAATGATAATCGGTAATAAAACTTATCATATTTAACGTTCAAAAACTGTAAATCAAATTTTAAAAAAATAATAACACAAGAATAATTGCCAAACAGTATAAAAATAACAAAACATCGTATCACTCTATTTATCTAGTGTCAAGTAGTAGCAAGATCAACAATCAACATAACCTCAAATCTGAGTAACAAAATATTCAATAATAACGTATATATGTACATAATTTTCTTGCAGAATAATATCAGTTCTGTTATTAATCTTCTGTCAATATGTAAAACACAAATTACATAATGCATGCGGCAAGCACATGGCTTGTAATATAAACAATCAAACTCACCTGATTTCTGACGTTAATCAGCAACTGGGTGTCACCAAAATCAATTGAAAACAACACAAGAAACAAACTAAAAACAATACGCGTTAATTTACAATTGTTGGACAACATTTTCACGTGAATTTTACTAAAACTGTTCAACATTACACAAAACGTACCGCCATCTCAACATCAACGATGAGAATGCTACAACATGCTTGCAAACGACCGATCGCGAGTCAGTGGCGTTATTGGGCTTGCGCAAGTTTGACGTACGAAGTTAGAAGTGAACTTTATCGGATACGCTTCGGAAGTTTTCGGCAGTGGAGTTACAAACTTTATTTGAAAACAGAAATAGAATATGTAGGTACAATTCCCAATAAAATGATAAAAAATGTGTCTAGCAACTAGAAATTGTAAAATACAAAAGTATAATTTATGTAATTAATAAAATTCATTCAACGTAACGGGGAGTGCAAACACATATTTTTTGTTTGTATTATATTAAAATAAAGGAAACATTAACAGCCTTCCTAATATGTAGGTACATCATGGACAAAATTCGAACCTTATATGAAAAACTTTCTTATTATGCACTCACAGGAATTTTCTAACGTCTTTTGTTTTTGAGCGACAGGCTAAAACTAAATTTCGCAAATTTTGAAAATACCTCGTATCTCGTATCTCGTATCTCGCTTATTATGAGAGATACAGAAAACATGTTTAGATAAATTTTATACAATTTTTTACGTAGAATAACGTAGTATAATTAAATCTTTTCAAAACTTAACAATTCTCGAGTTAATATAACATAATATAAACATAATATTTTATATGTGGGAAAATACTCACCTATTTCCTTATTTTATAAGCCCTTCAACGATGTATAACAAGTTTACATTACTTTGTTTTAAACATGAATCAAACTTGAAATTTTTATTTTTTGAGGAAAAAAAGAATTTTATTGAGAAACAAATGATAAAATCAAATAAAGATCATGATTTGTTTATTTTTAATGTTCATTATTTCTACTCATTTTCCTAATTTATATACTTTAAAGAGCATATTTCCTACATTTTTGGAATCGTGAATACTGTCAAAGCCAACTACAACTCCGATGAAAAATAAATTAAATAATCCGAAAATTAGTGACTAAAAAAAATTTTTAGAATATAATTAATATACATATAATCAAAATAAACAAATGATGTAATTGATTTTTTCATTTGGTCCTTAAGAAATTTATTTTTTCTTTTCAACCCAAAAAATGAATAATTTACGTTGTTTTCATGTTTGAAACAAAAGAATGTAGACTTGTTATCCATCGTTGAAACGCTTATAAAATAAGTAAAAAGATGAAACTATGTTCAAGATGTATTCACATTTAAAAATTATAAAATTTGTGATATATTTCGAGAATTATTAAGTTTAAAAAAATCTAATTACATCACGTTATTTTACGTAAAAAACTGTATAAAAATTATCTACGCATTTTTTCTGTATTTCTCATAATAAGCGAGATATGAGGTATTTTCAAAGTAACCGAAAATCAAGTTTTAACCTGTAGCTCAAAAACGAAAGATTATCAAAAATTCCTGTGGCGCCTATTAAAGTTATCTCAAAAACTTGGTCCATAAAACCTAGGTACATCAATTTTCTTTTGCGTGCATATTAAGGAGTTTTTCATATAAGGAATTCGAATTTGTTCCACCCTGAACAGTGCCGGACAAAAGCTTAGTTAATATTTTTGTGGATAAGTAAATAATGATTTAAATAATAATATAACATATACAACAGATTTATTAAAGTATATTAACATTTAATAAATATTTAATAAAAATACCCTTATTTAAAGAAAAGTCCTTAGACGAAAGTATAGAAACAAATTCATTATTTACTAATAAATAAAAAAATAATTAGTATTTTGCATTACGTACAGCTTGACATCTTCCGGGCATCGAGTCCACTAATTTCCTAAATATGTCTGCAGGAATCTTCTCCCTTTCGTGTTTTAGTGACTCACACAATACAATGACATTCTCCATATTTTTTTCCGAATTTGTCGATCTAAGCGATCCCAAAAATGCTACATGGGATTTAAATCCGGAGACTGAAAAGGCCATTTTAAAACCTTTTTTTCTCTAAAAACCATTCTTTAACAAACTTTGATGAACACTTTGGATGTTTGTCCTGTTCAAAACGTCATCGCAAAAGCTTTTCTTACTCAGCAAATATCAGCATTACCTTCTCCAGTATATCCCTATTTAAAAAGCGATCAATTTTTTGAATTATTCTTCCAATCGGTCCCGTAATCATACGTTTACTCAATGGATATCTAACATATTGACTCCCATCCGAGAAAAAAAAATTGGGCTCACTCGTCCACAATCAGCAAATGCAATTCGGGCTCTCCTGTTTTTCTTTGATAGTAGTCACTTTTGGATAGACGCCGAATAGTTTCGTCAATTCTAGCAATGGTTGCTTTAGACAACAGACTTTCATATTAGTTTTAACACTTCCATATTGAGATTATTTTTAAAAATCTTTGATATGCCACTTTTACTGATTTTTAAAGCTAGTCAATTTTTTATAAGTACCTACACATATATATATATATATATATATATATATATATATATATATATAATTTTTATATTTTCTAAATTCTCATATTGGAAACATTTTTGTGTATGATATATAAAAGGGGTAGCGAACGTGTTAAAGGTGATAGTGGTAAAATCAATCAAAATTTTTTATTCTTACGGTTAAGATTTTTTTGACAGTCTTCTCAGTTGTAAAGAAAATAGTTTCTTTTATTTATGTTAGTTAAAATACAGTATTTTAGAGATATCATTGATTAATATGTTTAGATAGGCAACCTTATGAGTACTTGTCTACCTAATGTAATGCTGCCATCTGCTATCCTTAATTATTTTAATATTTAGCCGCGAAAAGATTTATATGAAACGTTTCTCGGTCAAATGATTGATTTTTTATTAAGTTATGAAATAATTAACGGCACCTTAGTTAAAAATTTGTGAAATAAAGTTGTGGTACCTTACTAGTCCTTTAAATACTTATTATTTAATCAAAAATAATATGAATTAGTTATTTACTCACGTACCAAAAGAGAACAATAAAACGTATCAAAATATTAAAAATATGAATATTATAAATCACAATTATGAATAATCTGCGAAGAACCATTCTCAGGAGCTTGAATAATAAGCACATGAACATCCATCACATTTGTTCCCGTGTGTCCCGTGGTCACCCAGTACTTTCCGTTCTGGATTTTACTGTAGAAGTTGTAGGAGTCGTTGTTAGCGAGATATGGCTTGGGGTCTACGCCCTTGTAAACCAGCGCCGCGAAACCGAGGGCGCCGGCGACATCAGTCGAGGCGTCGATGCCATCCGTCCCAGCACTCAGCAATGTAATATTCATATGCTTGACACTAGGGTTCACTGAGGCCAATGCGTCTACATCCACAGAAAACTGCAATGCAAGTTGTTGATTCCGTCCGCCTTTTCCGTTGCCGGTTACTTTCACTGTCGGCTCGCCACCAAATATAAAGCATACCTGTTAAAACAATACAAAATGTATTAAAAAATTAAAGCATATTTTTTCTGTTTTATACATGCTACGAAGGTTTTAAATTTATTATGGTTGACAAATTATTTGTTATTATTTTTATAATAGAGTTAATAAATAACCGTACATTATAAGCAACTGTTTAAAATTCTGAAAATTAAATTCTAAATCCAATTCAATTATAATAGTATAAATAATCATAACTTAATTTTCAGTTAAATGGGTGCCATTGTTAAATCAAGATTTATATCTTATTTTATTGACGACTAAATGAGTTTTTTAATGTATTTATTTTTTTTTTTAATTTTTGACGACCACTGTATGTTTTATGTTATTTATTATTGTCTATATTTGTATCCATGTTTTACAATCTTAAAAAAATTTTCACCTCCTGAAGAAGACACATGAGGTGTCGAAACCGGTAGAGGCGGAAAATATATTTTATATTGACTGAAATCCAGTAATTTTTCTTTCCTTCAATTATTTACAGTCCAAGCGTTGGTCTGACGGTCTGTAACTTGTCCAATTTTTTTTTTTTCTAAATTATTATTATTTTTTAATTGATATGCAAAACATAAGTACAATTTTTTTTATTCGACAGTTTGATCAGTAGACAATAAAAATTTAAGTCTGGCACTCCTATTCTTGATACAACCGTTTATCAGACCACTCATAATATATACAGTGTGGGATACTTTAGTATGGAATATAAAAAAAAAAAACAATTCAGCCGGTTTTAAAAAAAAACGCTGAAACCTGTCGATTTTAGTTTTTAAAAATACACATTAATATGTGCGATTTATTTTCCGACTTTCATTTGTTTTTCAGTTATGACGTCATCACAAAAAAAAATAAATGACAACATAGATATTTAGTAGCGGAATCCGACAGTGATTTTTCTTCCCTTTATGATCATGCAAATAAACCATAAGGGTGCAATAACAAATTTTTTGAGAAAAATCGAGCTGAACATTTAATACGTAATAATAAATAATCAAGATACATACATACATACATAAAATCACGCGTTTCCCACTTAGTGGGTTAGCAAAAACCCGAAAACAATAAGAAAAGGGATGAAAGTAAAAACTCCACTGAATCACTTAACTCTTTAAAAACATTCTTCTTTCGCCTTGTCCAAAATCATCATAACATTCATACAAGAACATATTAATGTGACCGATTTTCGGTAGCGAATAACCGCATCCGGACCACAATAATAGTTACGCAACAATCATCCTTTGCCACACATTCCTATCCATGCACACTTCTTTCACCTCAGCCACATTCATAAACGTATTCATACATAATAACATATTAAAGTGACCGATTTTCGGTAACGAATAACCGCATCCGGACCACAATAATAGTTACACAAAAATCATCTTTCGCTACACATTCCTGTACAAACATACTCCGTTCTTCTCGTCCACATAAAAGTTCAGCTGTCTCTCCATTCTCATAAAACATTCTTACTAACCATACATCTTCACACCACAATAATTACGATACCTTGATAAAATTTTTAATTCTAGCTAACTGTTTCATACAAGCAATCTTTATTAAGTATTAAATGTTCAGCTCGATTTTTCTTAAAAATTTTGTTATGCACCCTTATAATTTATTTGTATGATTATAATGGGAAGAAAAATCACTATCGGATTCCACTACTATAAATCTATGTTTTCATTAAATTTTTTTTTATGACGTCATAACTGAAAAACAAATGAAAGTCGTAAGATGAATCGCACATAATGTGTATTTTTAAAAACAAATATTGACGTGTTTCAGCGTTTTTTTAAAAAAACCGGCTGAATTGGGTTTTTTTTTGATATGCCATACTAAAGTATCCCACTCTGTATATATTAAGGGTAGTTTGGCACACGGTTGTGCCAAGAATAGAAGTGCCAGACTGAAGTTTTTATTTTCTACTGATCAAACCATGTCGAATAAAAAAATTGTACTTATGTTTTGTAATATCAATTTTACAAAAAAAAAATATATTGAGAAAAATAAAATGGGCGTCGCAGACCGCCAGACCAACGGTTTATTGTTTAACTCATATCCAAGCATTGATAAAATATATTTTTGTTCTTATTACGGATGACCACCAGTTCAATAATCATGTTTCTAATTCTAAACTCTTCTATTAACGAAGATGATACATGATATTGTATATAAATAATATCGTCTTTCATTTCAAAACGGTTACAGATTAGAACGATAAAACTAGATATATTAGCTACTTGATTATCAGGACCGGCCCGACGGGTATTCGAATTGTTCCCCCGAACAACGCCAAGAATTTGGAAGCGCTTGTAAATCGGAACGAGAAAAATATTTTTTTCGTATTTGTGTTCTCATGAGCACTGTTAACACGTCGTCAAGAAGATCTATAAGCGCACTGTTTGATACAATTTATTAATGTATACAATCAGACAAAATTCACAACACCCAATAGCAATACATCTTTGCAATGTTGCAAATTGTATTAAGTTCCTTTGTATATAACATAACTATTGTTCTATTTACTATTTTCGTTTTAAAATGTCACCAATAATAATTTGACATGATTAGTTTTTTTGGCAGTGACTCTTATCCGTCAGTTACATTACATTTTAAATATGAATTATGTAACTATGGAAATGTGTTTAACCTTAAAAAATAGGCTCCGAGATTTATAAAAAGGCTATTTTTAAAAATTATCTGTAAAATATATTTAAAATATCTGATGTGGACACCACATAACTTCCTTGTACGCCTGTTACACTATACATGTTTGGTTAATAATTAAAATATGTATTATAACAAAGCCAATCATAAAATTGCACGTATTTGATATAATTTGACATTGACATTAAATTCTTTATTTTTTGTTATTTTTTGTCCTAATTCATAGCAAACTTAATTACAGAAACCAAAAAGTACTTCATTTTTAAATTTACATATTTCGCTTAGACAAAGAACTAATTTAATCATACTTGATGTTTTCGACGCAGAATTCAATTCTCTAATACTTTTATTTGAAGCATTTATTATTAAAATCAAAATAACACCATTTTTTTAAGAAAAACTGATAACAGCTTCAAGTAAAGTATCACTTCCGGTTAGACTATTTTAACCAAAATCTATTATGTTATTCCTATTGATATAAGAGTATTATATACCAAATTTGACAAGTTTTGGATTATATTTTAATATAGTTTTTCATTAAAATCTATTATAGGCTTTAAGTAAAGTGCCACTACCGGGCAGACCATTTTAACTAAAATCTATTATATTATTTATTATTATTATTATTATTATATTATTCCCATTGATTCAAAGTATTATATACCAAATTTTAAAAGTTTTGGATTATATTTTAATATAGTTTTTCATTAAAATCAATGATAGGCTTCAAGTAAAGTACTACTTCCGGGTACACCATTTTAACTAAAATCTATTATGTTATTCCCATTGATATAAAGGCTTATATACCAAATTTTAAAAGTTTTGGATTATATTTTAATATAGCTTTTCATTGAAATGTATTATAGGTTTCAAGTAAAGTACCACTTCCGGGTAGACCATTTTAATTAAATCTATTATGTTATTCCCATTGATATAAAGGCTTATATACCAAATTTTAAAAGTTTTGGATTATATTTTAATATAGCTTTTCATTGAAATGTATTATAGGTTTCAAGTAAAGTACCACTTCCGGGTAGACCATTTTAATTAAATCTATTATGTTATTCCCATTGATATAAAAGTATTATTTACCAAATTTGAAAAGTTTTGGATTATATTTTAATATAGTTTTTCATTAAAATCTATGATAAGCTTCAAGTAAAGTACCACTTCCGGGTAGATCATTTTAATTAAAATCTACTATGTTATTCCCATTGATATAAAAGTATTATATACCAAATTTGAAAAGTTTTGGATTATATTTTAATATAGTTTTTCATTGAAATCTATGATAGGTTTCAAATAAAGTACCACTTCCGGGTAGACCATTTTAAATAAAATCTATTATGTTATTTCCATTGATATAAAAGTATTATATACCAAATTTGAAAAGTGTTGGATTATATTTTAATATAGTTTTTTATTAAAATCTATTATAGGCTTCAAGTAAAGTACCACTTGCGGGTAGACTATTTTAACTAAAATCTATTATGTTATTCCCATTAATATAAAAGTCTTATATACCAAATTTGAAAAGTTTTGGATTATATTTTAATATAGTTTTTCATTAAAATCTATTAATGGCTTCAAGTAAAGTACCACTTCCGAAAGTTATGTAATGACCAGAAAGGGAGGTGTACTAGATGTTATAACAGTCGTAAATACAAAATTTTAACTTTCTACGGCTTCCCGTTTTTCAGTTATGCGAGATACGTTCGTGCAGATGTCACGACGAAATTAGTCAAAATGGATTCAGGGATGGTAAAAATGGATATTTTCATTGAAATCTGAAAACCGAAATTTTTCGCGATTACAATACTTCCTTTACTTCGTATAGGGAAGTAAAAAGTATTAATGCATATCTGTAGAAAATTCAATAAACTTTAATTTTTATAACATGAATTGCGATAAAATGACTTTTAAAGGTATTTTCCGAAGAAAAACTACTTTGAGCTCCAAGTAAAGTGCCATTTCCGGTTATCTGATTTAGACCAAAATCTAATAGCTTATTTCCATATTGAAATAGGTCCGGAATAAAGGGTTTCAAAATTTTATGACTGATAGTATTTGAGTTAGAGAGTTCAGAGGTTCCACACACGCACACACACACACACACACACACACACACACACACACACACACACACGCACACACACATAGCATCATCATCATCATCAAAATGTTAAAATGGGGTTCTAGGGACCTTAAAACGTGGTCATTTACCAAAATCTCGATATGCGATTTTTTCACGATCTCTATATCTCCATTACTAAAGGTAGCGGGAGGTAAAAACACCGAGTCATATTTTTGACAAGTCGCATTTTTTTGAGATTTTCATTATAAAATTACCTCAATACGAGGCTCAATATAAAAAATAGTATAAAAACCATGTTTCATAAGGGCCTGTTAACGCACTCGTTTTCCAAAGTTGGACTCGTACGATAACAAATTGCCTTATGATACTTGTTTTTTAACACACTATTAAAATGTTTCATTTACATATACATATAAGGGCTCATAGAGAATCTCGAACATGGTGCCGATTGACCCAGGGCCGGCCCTGAATATTATACATATTGTTAATTAAAAAAAAAGCATTGCTCCTTGAATGACTATTAAAGAGTGGTGGGAGTAAAAACAATGGAAACTTCTTATTCTTAGAATTTAATAATTTCTTTGTGTCTTGATTTTAAAGTCCTCTCAACTTTAAAGAAAATATCAATAAATGATACAGTGCAGACCCGATAACCCGGACTAAAACACAAATCCGGATTAAAAAAAAATCTGAATTACCGCGACTGTTCTCGTATTGTTAAAAAAATAAAAATAAAAGAGCAGTTTGTAAGGATTTATTAAAAAAAAATAACAATATTTGTATAATTACATAATGTTAGAAAATATATTACATAACTTTAAGATAAAAAGTCTGTAATTTTGGTTTGGTGGATTTTTTTTCTACCTTAGAGAAAATGCTTAATCCCGTAGTTTTCTTAATATTGACAGATCATTTATAGGAACACTGGTTTCTTCAGCCCAATCTATGCATTGTGAAAACTTTTTGAGGCAGCATCATGTCTAACTGTCGTATTTGCTGCAGCGTCTTCTTCTTCTTCCTCATCTATGTTATCTATCAATTCCGGAATAATATGATCCTCTTCATTAAGCCGTCATGGACCATATCATGAATATCTTAACTATCATTGTTCTTAGCAGAAAGCAAACGTTTTTCATAAAACAGTTTGTTAATCGAATGCATTTTGGTCCATGGGTGGTATTAACGCTGGCTGTGCAATTTGGGAGAAGAAAACTAGTTTTAATTTGTCCATCATCACTAATTACATTTTGCTTTATGTCGTGACTGCAGCATTGTCAATTACGGATAGGGTTTTTTCAGGCAGATTGTTTTCTCTTGAAAAACTATGCACTTTTCTCACGAAGGAAGTTTGTAACCATTCCCTAAAAATAGCAGATATTATCCAGGCATTCTTTGTTAACTTATATTCTACCAAAAGTTGTTAATTGGCACAAGCATATGAGGTTTTTTCGATTTCCCATAACAAGTAATTTCAATTTATTCGTGCCATCAGCATTACAACATGAGGAAGGTTACTTGTTCCTTACTAGTTTTACGTCCAGCTGCAGTCGCTTCTCTAAAAGTACCAATGTCTTTTCTGGTAGAAGTTTCCAAAACAACCCTGATTCATCTGCGTTGTAAATTTGGCTAGGTAACAAGCCCTCATGTTCTATAATGTTCAAAAGTATTTGTTTGAATGGATCAAGTGCACTAATATCATTTGTCAGCTTTTCGCCCCATATTTTAAAACTTCTCATTCCATGTCGTTTTTACCTCTCGCTAAGAGAGGTATTGGATTCATGCTAAAATTCACATATCCAGATTTTATTGAATAAGCACGATTTAAGGTGCCTAGAATCCGATTATAACATTTTTAAAATGATGTCTGTGTGTGTGTGTGTGTGTGCGTGTGTGTGTGTGTGGATGTGTGTATGTGTGTATGTGTGTATGTCTGGATGTTGTAGACACGGTTCTTCAAAAACTATAAGACTTAAAAAATATTTAACTGCAGTTTCCTCAATCTGACATTCCTGGGAAGAGCTGAAAAGGTTTTGGTAATAATTGAACAACCGGAAGTAGTAGTTTCTTAGAAAAATTCTTCTAAATATAATTTTTGGGAGTTTTTTAAATATTGAAGAACATAAAATTCTCCATCTAATACACTTAAAAATTTTATTATATCTTGCATAGATTTAGAGATAAAGGCACTATAATTTATAGAGTACACTAATCGCAGAGGCTAAGGCACTAAGGAAACCAGTTGACAAATTCCAATGTTTATAACATCACATGTCATTGTCAAATATCAACAGTTTTAGTGACATTCTGACAGCTTTTTCTGGGAAGTATATTTAATTTTTCTTATTGTTTTATTAATTAAATATTTGAAATTATAGGTAAAATTGTGGTAAAATGCATATATCCATCAGAAATACCGCCAATCTGGTTAATGAATTGAAACAATCTCTGATATTTAGAAACTTCCTCATACAATGAAAAGTATGTATAATTAGAATTATACGTATGCAGAAGACATGTTAAATACAATAAAAAACAATATTTGGGTAAAGTTCTGTAATATTTTGTTATAAAACGACAGTTCGACAGCGAAGTGCAGTACAATACTTATATAGCCTAATATGGAAATGGCGAGAGGTCTTGTGCTGGCCACAACAGATTTTTTAAAATTAATAATCCAGCCCCTACTTACGTAGAAATTGCAATCCCCGTAACATTGTGAAAACAAGTGTTTTGCCTTCTCACACAAAATTTTGTACCAAATGAGCGCATGTCTGCTTCTTTGCCTCAAAAACCAAGAGTACCTATAGTAAATTCTCCATTTTTGGATATTCGGATTTTTTAAGGTTTTTCTCAATCCTTGTCCAGAATCGCAGTTGCGGAAATAAATCTGCATAGATAAAAAGTGTTTCACCATATGGGATAATTAGAAATTTATCAAAAAAGCTTACTGTTGGATTTGTTTTTTGTTTTCTTAAATCCGAAATGGTAGAAGTACCCATCTCATATCATGCCGCTAATTGTTTATTCGACACTCCATTTTCTAATTGTTCGAGAATCTCATTTTTTGTTTGTAAAGACAGCGTAAAGTGTTTTCGCGGAGCCATACTGCAATTGGTTTGTTGCAGGCCATCTGCCATCCGCTTATCACGTGGTGTGTGGTGTTTCATACATACTTACGCATCATCCGGATTACCGAAACTGTCAGGAATCCGAACTACAGAGTACGTAATACAAGCGAACAGGACTCCGAACTACCGAGTGCAGTGCAGAATCAATAATCCGGATCTTCTGTAATCCGGATTATTGAGTCTGCACTGTATTTATTAAAATTAGCAATATAACCTAGTTCTTTTGATAATATATTTGTTTACAGTACTTATGTTTAGTTTATGTTACTTAGTTAAATACTATCGTATTAAAAAAATCAATAAAAGTTATTCAAATTTAATTATGTGTCTACCTCTAACACTGTGCATTTTATTGACTATATTATTCATTAAGTTATAACCCAATAAGAATGCGTGATTTTCCTTATTTACCCAGTATTACAGCGGTAATTAATAAGTAACCATGGAGAACGAATATACGAACCTTTGTATGTTCGAATATACAAAAGTTCGTGTATTCGTTCACTATGGTTACTTATAGATCAATCCAGAACAAATGAATTTCGTGAGGGGCAGCTGTCAGAAATAAATTTAACATATAATTTACACAGGACCCCATATGGGGTTCGATCCCGACAGGCGCCAAATATTTCCAATTTTAAATGGCACAAAAATGACCCCTGTGGTGCACTCTCCACACCAGCTATGAGTGCCCGTGAGGTGACGTCTGGTAAGCGCCCACACGGTAAAATATATCGTCATCATTACCGATGTCTACATGTGTTGTAGATACTGGCACACCCAGAAATGGGTAATATGCCGTGATGATATATTTTTTTTATTATTATAATTTACACAATGATGGAGCCATGGAAAAATTTATGGTTTAATTTTATGAATGAATGGGGGATTACGGCTCAATCGAATTAAAGGAAAATAGTAAAAAAATACGAATGTATATGCTGAGTAACGAATATTAATAAAAAAAATGAAATAGTATAATTGAGATATTTCGGAAATAAAGGGTTTTTTTGTTATAACGCTTCGACACTAATATGAAAATATTTTGATTGGCGACCGAGAAACCGCCTATACATGCATTACAAATAGCGTGTTAGGAGGTGGGATTACTACCAATGGTAGTTAAGAAATTCAAATTCGAAAGGAGGGGCTAACATTCCTGTACTACAGTTTCCAAACAGTTTTTATTTTAACATAAATTTCTTGCATTAAACTTAATAATTTAAATACACCTGTAATTATAAAGTATGTATACTTATACAGTGTTATAATATTCATTAATTTTTATGTAAATATAACTTAAAATAGCATATATTTCAAGAACATTTAGGTCCATGATGAAAACAGTTTGATATAAAAACACATAAATGTGACGTCACGTCAATCTTTTCAAAATTCGGGAGACCATAACTCGCTTATTAATAGGAATTTTTTCACCGGATTTTCATCAATAGTCTTAGTTTTCCTAATATTTTCATATGAAATTATAAAAAAAAATGGTGTAATCCCCCATTGTATCAAAATCAAATTTTTTTCAATATTTATCATAAGATATTTAATTAAATAATATTTAAAAATATTCAAAAGTGAGGTTAAAATCAGTCCTTTGGAGGGCAGGTGACGTCATTCTGGAATGGTCTATAGGTGCGTTAGGTTATTTTGTTTTATGTACTCAGAACTGTCATTTTGAAATCTATTTACGGAGCGTAAGTATAAAGGACGACCTTTCTCCTTCGAACACAGTATCGAGTACATAAATGTATGTGTAGTTTGATATTGATTAGAAAAAATCATGCTTTGTGTGTTTTACATACGCATCTGAAATGACACTGACATCGCCGCCTACACCGAAACGCATAACTGAACGCACCTTGTGTTTATGGAAATAAAAATGTGATAAGTAGACAAGCAATTATTTAATCACTAGTCTGTTGCTAGGGCCAGTTTATTTTGGATTTCGAGCATAACATGGAGCATATCAATATAATACTACATACAGCTATATTTAAAAAGATAGGTGTTAACATACAATTTGACGTTACTCGCAGAAAAAATATATTACAGGCCAACGTTTTAAATCTACTGTTTACTTTTTAACGCCCTTTTTCATTTTTTTTTTATTCATGACATAGTCTACCTTACATCTCGACAATCGAAAATTCTAGAAATACTTGACGTTTAAAAAAATCTCAAAAATTTATCAAATGATTTACTTCTACGATGTAGCAAATATATCAGTTTTATAATTTTATGTTTAAAATTAGAGACCAAAGTACAAGCAAGAGCAAGGCCATACGTGAGAATAGGCCTATACCCTCGCTATAGATGCAATATGCAATATTGGAGTCAAGATGAAAGTTATAAATGGGGTTTTATACCAAATTTTTAATTATTTTTTTAAATCCTAAGTAATAAGCGGGATATGAATTTTTAAAATTTATAATTTGGCGTTTAACATAACATGTCCTCACCAGTGGTCGATACAGTTCTAGAGGGTATAAGCATTTCATGTTCGCATAGTTATATCCATAAAGAAATTATTAAAGCATAAATAATATAAATAAAATGCACATGTTTCTTAATAAATTATAGAATATTGAAACAGGTTGACCACTGTTTTACATTGTGACTATAAACTATGGGGGCGGATAAATCAAGTGTTTTCCATATAATTTCTTCGGGGGGGGCGCGGGACGCTCACTTTTAAAGTCAGGCAACCAATCAAATTGTTAGGACATGTTACATCAGACGAATTATTATGGCTTGTAGTTAAAGTCTACAGGTTAATAAGAAACGTGCGTATCGAAATTTTAAGAGTAATATTTAACAACTCATTTGATGTTTCGGTACGATATTGTCAATTTAACCAACAGTTAAAATTTAACAACAAGTGGTGAATCTGGCCATTAATCGACTTGAACCGCTTACAGTTTGCGAAGTAATTAATAAGATAGTTAAAATATCCATAATGAAATAAAAGTGGATTTTAGAAGTTTATGTGGCAACTACTTTTTCATAATAAAAATAGCTTCCATATTTGTCACATTATTTTTATTTAAAATAATTACAAATCAATACAAACATTTCGGATCGTATTCACGACGCTGTAGCTAGTGTTGCCGAAAGTCGAGACGAGACGAGACTTGGGGTCGGTCTTGTCTTGGTCTTGACTTGGTCTCGACTAGAGTGGTCTCGTCTTGGTCTTGTCGAGACGAGACTTGATGTCAGTCTCGTCTCGTCTCGAGTCTCGACAAGACTCTCGACTTTGCCTCCATAAACAATTTTTGTATAATCGCATCTCATAGTACATAAAATTCTAAGACACCAGTACAATCGCGATTCAAATATTCCAAATAATATTTGAGATATTTATTATTAAGTTTTCTATGAATATCATCAACTTGATAATTGAGCTCTTGAAATAATTAATATGAAAATATACGTATATATCGAGTGTTGTTTCTCATTACTAAATATAAAATATATAATTTCAATTCCTTAGCTACAGAATTATTAGCAATAGTTAAACAGTTATGTATATGTTTAAAATGAAGCAGTAAGTAAATAGACAAAAATCTCCTAAAAAGTAACTTCTTTCGCTATTTTTTTATATTTTAATAAATAAATGTTAAATAGGCAGATAACAAAACTAGCCTTTCACGTATCCCCTGGTACACGTACCACAGGTTGAGAACCTCTGCTTTATTTCAAAAGTTTGCGCTTGAACCCCCTGAGAAAATTAAATACATTGTATAAATACCTAATTCATTCATATGAAAAAATTGAAACAATAATCAACGTTGACTTAAAGCCTTAAAGGAAATGTAAATATAAAAGTCGTAATGTACAAGCCCTTCTTAACAATTTCCTTAAAACTTTGTATGCACAAATGTGTAAAACAAACTGTTTTTCCTGATCCCTAATATAACATAATATAAAAAAAAAATTAGGTAAAAAATAACACATTTCTTTTCTTGTAAAAATCCAATAATGGAAAAATAAATTTTACAACGACCTGTGCTATAAATGCTGCATACTACCAGACAATAACAACCACTTTTAGACATCTGCTAGTAATAAAAGTAGGTAGGTTTGCCCAACCCAAATCCAAATATTACAGAATACAATACTTTAGTCAATCTAACAATTTTGCATCCTAAAAATATAGAACCATGTAATAAAGAAAAGTATAAACGGATGATACAAGAATTAAAAATTAAAAAGAGAAACCTCTTGAGAAAGAAATACCATATGTAGAATTATTAGATATCTAAAAAAAATTCTATACTTTTTTACTCCATGCCTTGATTTTTTTTAACTCTACCTTCTACAACATGTAAATGAAGTTTTATTACATAAAAAACTGTTGTGGCTATCACAAGAACTTCCGTCAATTTGATGTATTTTGTACAAATCACACATCAAAAGTTCCCCAGAAAATATTCTATATATTTAATAAAATTGTAACACGAACATACAGGCTGTCTCAATAAGCTTGCTTACTATTGGTAACTTTTTTATTTGAAGAGGTACGAGGTTGGTTAAATGAGCAAAATTGTGCCATTTTATATTAGAAAATTGGTCATGTAGACAAAATAAAATTTGTGTCAGCGGTTCTCAAAATTTGGGACAATATATATATTTTTTAAATGGAACCATATATTTTTTATTATCTTATTGGAAAGAGTATTTTTTTCTCTTTCCAATAAGGTAATGTTGTTTATGTACAAATTTTTCAAATAAACGAGTTATTTACGGTTAAAAATTTAAATTTTGTAAACTATTTTATTAGTTTTTTAGTCAAGTAAGCCATGGAAACAATTGATACTTTGTTTGTTTGACGTTTAATAATTTCTCCCGTAAAGTTCTCTGTGTTTAATAATGTTTAATAACTTTACAAATGAAGAAAAGTTAGATATATTCGTGCTATATGGAAAGTTATATCTAGACACCAGTTACGTAGAACGGCTCTCTGTCCAAAAGAGTTTAAATGTGCGAAAGAAATAATGGCTTTCAATTTGAATATTTTCTTTGTTTTGTTATTACTGTAAAATAAATTAATAAAATAATAATTTTATAAAAGACAATTGTTTCCATAGCTTACTTGACCTAAACTAATAAAAGATAATTTTTATTTTTAAACGTAAATAACTCGTTTATTTGAAAAAATTGTACATAAACAACATTACCTTATTGAGAAGAGAAAAAAATACTCTTTCCAATAAGATAATAAAAAATATATAGTTCCATTTAAAAAATATATATTCTGTCCCAAATTTTGGGAACCGCTGACACAATTTTTATTTTGTCTACATGATCAATTTATTAATATAAAATGGCACAATTTTGCTAATTTAACCAACCTTGTATCTTTTCAAATAAAAAAGTTACCAATAGTGAGCAAGCTTATTGAGACACCCTGTATACTATTTTTTACAAATTCCATACCGAAAGTTCCTTGGAAAAAATTCTATAAATCCAATAAAATTATAACACGAACAATCATTATGTAAATTGTACTTGACACTGAAATCTGTCAATTACAATTTTTTGAATATATCAGCTGTTTCTATGATTATAGTAAAGCTGACTGATTTTTGAAAGTTAATCTATTTATAATTAATAAACTGTAAAACTGTTATTATTAAAGTTTCTTAGTTACTAATTTTTTTACTAATTTTATAAATTTAAGCACGTGTATTATAACTGATTTATGTTTTTCAAATAAGTTTTATTTTCTTTTTTTTTGTTAGAGAATTGTGTTTATTATGTAACTACCTACAGTTTTTATTAAATATACCATTATTATTCTAAATAAGTTTATTATAATTTACTTAAGTTTTTGGAATAAGTGTATTTTTTTGGCAAATAAATAACACATAAAAAAGTATATGACTCTATATTTTTATGAAAGTAGAAAATTACAAAATTTGAAAAATTAATATCTTTCTTATTTATTCGAATTTTCAAACAGTATTTACAGCAATACTCTCAGTTTTTGAAGCACTTTTAGAGTATATATGTTTAAAAAACATACCTTTGATCTGAAGTCGAGAGTCTTGTCGAGACTTCAAGACTTTCTCGACAAGACTTGATGCTGGTCTCGTCTCGTCTCGACTTTTCTAGTCGAGACCAAATGATGGTCTCGTCTCGACAAGACCAAGACGAGACGAGACCAAGACCAAGACCAGTCTTGGTCTTGTGGCAACACTAGCTGTAGCTGTACTAAAGCTTAATTTTGTGTTGAGTTTAATGGGGTCTTCCACTCTATTTTTTTTTATTATTATTTTAAATGAAATTTCTTTCAATTTTAAAGCAATTTGTAGTACTAAAAAGTCTTAATTGTCTAGTTTAACTGCATATTTTTAGTCACGGCGACACTCCTATCTTTCTCTCGCACCGCACCGCACTCTCTAGCAGGCTGCGAGAGAAAGATACCATTAGTGTGACATCACAGTAACACTGGCAACAAATTTCAAATATCTCGTAAAGTAATAATTTAAAAAATGTTTTTTTAATCATAATCTCTATTAATTGAGCAGTAGAAAATATACATTTTATTATTTTTTGTTATGGTGGAGGACCGCCTTGTGATAGCTGTAAAATTTAGTTGAATCTTCTGGAGCGCGACTAACGATTATAAAATAGTTCAAAGTTATATTAATCTTTGTGAGTAGGGCTCCAAACTTTTCTTCTGCAATTTACTACTTTTTTTTTCTTTTCTTCGGATGTGCGAATATTATATGAAAAAGTTCATTATTTGATGATTATAATTTAGTTACAGTTTGTTAAGATTTTTGAAGTTAGAAAAAAAAATATATGTTTTACATAAGTATCTCATAAAATAAATTAAAATATTTACGTCTGATATTTACAACCATTTCTCAATAAAGTGCAGAACGACCCGTAATTGTTGATATTTTCTAATTTCTATGATTCATAATGCTGTAAGCTGTAACACTGATATTGAATGATTGAAGCTCCAAAATGTCGAAGGAGTCAGCTGTAATTTATCTAGTAGCTATATCGTGCAGACAACGACTGCATTGTAAGCATAGGAAATATGTATATATACGAAATTTTTAATAAATAGACTGGTAAATATGATTTATAAATACAGACAACTCGTAAATAACTTTTAAAATATTGTATAATTACCATTATATTTATATGACTAACAAAATTAAACAAAAAACAATTTATAAATGGAATAAAATATATACATACCAATATAACTTATATATTTTACTTTAAACTATTTACTGTTATTTAAACAATACAAATGTTTTACGAGCTTATTTGTTAAAAATTTCGAATATTTCCTATGCTTACAAAGTAGTCGTTCACCTCTCGCTCTGAAGTCACAAAGTAAGCATAAAGGACTGCTCTCTCCTGTAACCTCTACTTGAGTAATCTTCAAGCCCTGGTATTCCTGCAAAACAGGAGATCGGGCATATATGTATATGAACTAATTTTCTTAGAATTATTGAGTCGTGGAATATTCTATATATGAACCCCATGATGGCGCACATCAGCAGTGAATGTCTGCTAGCTGGCAGTTTGGCAGCTGGTATACAGTATAAGCTCGTCCAGCAATCATTTGAACATATGATTTTAAAATCCTCCGTATTAACACTAGTCGTTGCTATTATGAAAATTTTCGCGTTTCACGCATAGTTTCTTTTCAGTGTAAGTTGAAAATTGCTTGAATCTATTTAATCTAGTGCGAAAACCATTTGCAACTAAATACAGAGATAATGTGAGTTTTATCGGGTTTTTATGTGTTTTTTTTTTTTAATCCCGATCGGGTAAGGGTGTTGATTTGGAGAAATTAAAATCAGTCCTGGGGACTTATGGTTCAGGTTAGAATATTTTTCAAGCAACGTGCTACAAAACCCTGTCATTATGAACACTCAACAAATTAGCCATGATTTTCTAACAGTGTATGATAAGGAAAACATACAAATTACATATATACTAATGTAATATTTTAATTATTTTAAAATTGTCATTTTAAGTATCTGAACTACGTTGCGGAAAAGAATGAGCTATGGGTATAGAATAGAGGATATATACATATTTCGTCGGGATTTGTAGATGTAGATATGATTCATGCCCGCTGAATGGTCGAAATACAAACCCAGTTCGCAATAACGTGTCAGTAGTTATCAAATAAAATCACAATAATAACTGATAATCAACAACGTTCCTGAATTTACATTTGCATTTTTATTATCAAAGGAGATATAGCAGCCATTTTGTAAGTTGTCAGTTGTCACTGACAATAGATTGTCAATACATATGCACATAGTATCCAATCTGAAAACATCAGTTACAATTTCTTTGGCATATGAATGAATCCCCTTCCCTTTTATATCAATTTTAAATGTTGATGAAGTGTTTTCTCGTTGTAATAATCAGAGCCATAAGCAAAGCGGTGCCGTCGCACCGGGTGCAAATACACAAATAAATTTCAGTATAAATAGTGAAGGGAAGATAGGTGCAGTGTGATCTTGTTTTTTGATTGGAAAATGCTCCGATAATATCCAATCAAACAACAAGATCAAATTGCACCTATCTTCCTATCACTATTTTCTTTCGTGAAATGAAGTATAAACTATTTCACATGAAGACAAAAATAATATGAATAGACACCAAGCCGACACAAAAATGCTACACTATTCACAAAAAAGGTGCAAGCAGTGTATATTGCAGTTCACTCAGAAAATAGAAACTTATGTTACACAGAACTGAGAGTGAGAATATTCCTTGTTACGTACTACCTACATACCTATTCATATTTATTTGCCTTTACCTCTCTTTCTAAAGGTCTCAAATGCGTAGGTACTTAGCGCAGGTCTGTTCATTTCAAAACAGCTATAGTCTGGACGGCGAACAGATTCGGAAGAAACTCCTCCCACTAACGAGCGCTAAATTAAAATGGAACATTGCTATTGGTAACCCGTTTTTACACAGCTGCATGAATACGACTACTGAGATACCGAGATCGGTAATAGCGGAATTGGTACTAAGTCCGCCATTACGTTTGGTTTGGTATTTGCGTTAACTTCAATTCAAATAAAAACAGAATGGTTTCATATTTCTTAATTTGTAACGTGTAAAGCTGACTTCTGCGTGCACTGTACTGCGCTAGTTAGGCCCTGCCCATTAATTTAATTACCGAATCTGTTCGCCGTCCAGACTATAGCTGCTGTGTCGCGCTCGATATGATTCCGTTTCGTGCCACTGCTAAATAATTAATGTTAAGTTTGAAATCTGGTTTATATTTCTTTATTTTATACGTGCAATAGGATAATAAATGTGTCAGAACGTAATTAAGTAAAAATTATTTATTTTTGGGTAGCATCACAAGACCTAAAATTTCTCTTCCTTTTTCTAATGCCTTCTCTCAAATAGAAAAATCTAATGTGACCAACACAATACCTACCGCTATTTAATTTTTATTAATTTAAATACATATTTACTAATGCTGCAAACCATATTAAGTTCCTTTGTATATAACCAGGGCCGGCGCTAGGGGCGAGGCGGCGAGACGTCCGCCTAGGGGGCACTTTTTAAGGGGCGGCATTTTTATCGATCGACGGCAAGAAAGAAATTTTTAATTTGTAAATATTTTTTGTTTATTAATACCTAAACACAAAAATTACTGCAAACTTAAAATTACTAAATAGGTACATAGTTATTTATGCAACAAGAGTAAAAAGTATAGTCTTATTTCACGAATAGGAAAGTTTAACCGAACAAGCCGTAGGCAAGTTTGTCAAATCCTATGAGTGAAATAAGAGACTTGTTACTCGAATACCATTCAATTTTTTTTACGTCTGCAATAAAAGTGTGAGAAAAGGGCCATAATGGTTCATTATTTCATTAGTTTGCGTTTAAAAAAGTGCACACTTTTATTTGAAGAAAGACATACATTATAAATCCATTTTAATGAAAAAATTGTACTTTTTTAACACACATACGGACCTCATTGCTTCAAGAAAAGCACAATAATGACCAACATGATGAAATAATTAATAACTGGGCACAAATGAAATAATTAATAACTGGGCACAAATTAAAACAAGAAATCGATTAATTTATGTTTGCATAAGTTGTGATTCAGATTAGAAGCGGTGTAGGAAATAAGTATATTTTAATTGAATATTTTAGAATTCTTATTTCCTACACCACTCCTAAGCTAATTTTTTTATCACTATTAGATTTCGATAAGTTGAACATCCTTAAAAAACTAAATAAATTCTTTTCAATGGTGTAAATTTTCAATATAGCGTCAATATAAAATCATAATTTCGATCAATTAACTCGATATTTAATATATATATATAAAAGAAATTGAACATAGTCGTTCAAAAGAAAATAAAAAAGTATCGTAAAAAGTGTAAACCAAAATTCTATATTATTTAAGATTTAGAAGTTGTTTGCATAAATAAAAATCAAAAATAACTGATTTTTTGCATTTATCTAGTGACCTATGATTTTTCCGTAAAAACAAATACGTCTTTAAATGGTCTACTAATAGGGCAACTTTACCCTAATTTAACCGACTACGTAAAGGCGAGCCCGTAGAAGTAGTTATTTAATTTAATATTTTAAATAACCTACACCTCCAGACCCCCCCACCCCTCAGTAGGGCGCAATAAAAAAAGTTCGCCTAGGGCGGCAAAACAGTTAGCGCCGGCCCTGTATATAACTATAGCTTTAATTACCATTTTCTTTTTAAAATGTCACTATTACTAAATTGAAATGATTAGTTTTTTGCAGTGACATTTATCTGTCAGTTACATACCTTTGAAATATGAACTGTGCAACAAAGGAATTGTGTTTATCTTTACAACATAGACTCCGGTATTTATAAAAAAGATTATTTTTTAAATTTATCTGTAAAATATATAGAAAAAGTATTAATGTATGTATATCTACCTGTAAAAAATACAATAATCTTTAATTTTCATAATGATATAAAATGCGAAAAAATGACATTTAATGGTATTTTTGATGAAAACCATTATGATCTTCATGTAACGTGCCATTTCCGGTTATCCAATTTACACCAAAATCTAATGGTTTCTTTCCCTATTAGAATAGGGTCGAAATACAAGGTTTCAGAATTTTCTGAATGATAATATTTGAGTTAGAACGTTGACAAAATCCATACACATACACACAAACAGACATCGTGGAAATGTTAAAATCGGATTCTAGGGATTTTAAACCTGGTCATTTACCAAAATCTCGACATGTGATTTTTAGCACGATCCCTATACCTCCCTTACCAAGGGTAGCGGGAGATAAAAATAAATACATACATGCATACATAAATGAATAAATAAACGACGGGGGCGTAAAACAGTTCATCGGATCGGTACCGGCTGCAAAAATGTCTAGTTACGGCTCTGGTAATAATAGATATAACACTTCCTTGTAAATAGGTAACAATGGGGGATTACACCATTTTTTTTTATAATTTCATCTGAAAATATTAGGAAAACTAAGACTATTGATGAAAATCCGGTGAAAAAATTCCTATTAATAAGCGAGTTATGGTCTCCCGAATTTTGAAAAGATTGACGTGACGTCACATTTATGTGTTTTTATATCAAACTGTTTTCATCATGGACCTAAATGTTCTTGAAATATATGCTATTTTAAGTTATATTTACATAAAAATAAATTAATATTATAACACTGTATAAGTATACATACTTTATAATTACAGGTGTATATAAATTATTAAGTTTAATGCAAGAAATTTATGTTAAAATAAAAACTGTTTGGAAACTGTAGTACAGGAATGTTAGCCCCTCCTTCCTAATTTGAATTTCTTAACTTCCATTGGTAGTAATCCCACCTCCTAACACGCTATTTGTAATGCATGTATATGCGGTTTCTCGGTCGCCAATCAAAATATTTTCATATTAGTGTCGAAGCGTTATAACAAAAAACCCTTTATTTCCGAAATATCTCAATTATACCATTTCATTTTTTTATTAATATTCGTTACTCAGCATATACATTCGTTTTTTTTTACTATTTTCCTTTAATTCGATTGAGCCGTAATCCCCCATTATTGCAAACATTCGGCTAAACGTCAATATACGTAACCCCTCTATTTTAGGTTCACCGCAAACTAAATCAGTCTCAAGTTAACCCTCGCCAGCTAAGTGAAATAGAAAAAAATAAATATGGGTTCCAATAAAAATGATATTTGTGTTAAATCACGAACATTTATCAATAGAAAAATGATTTCTGTACGCCGCTGGATAAACAATAAAAGTATCTAATGTTTTTATTGGAAGTATTTCTCCGGAGTAGAGGGGCGGGGGAGAGGAAGGGTGGGAATTTTTCCTTTTTTTAAGTTGGGTTAATAATTTTTGAGCGGAGTATATATTTGAATGTATTTAGTATCACGATCACGCTCATAGTTTTGAAATTTTAAATAGTGTGCAAAACTCTGAAAATGTTTGGCAATCCAAATTTTGAGAACTTTTCTGTCAGAGTATTACAGAGTTTTTCATTTTGCTAAACAAATTTAAGAATAATTGACGTTTTAAATAAAAAGAAAATAATAATAATAATAATCAGAATATTAATAATGAGTAAAATGGCTGAGAGTTGAGACATTCTATAAGTATTCTATGTAGGTAGGTACACATAATATTTCTATAAAGATATTTTTTTGTTTCAAATTTATTTTTAATATTGTTTGTATACTACATATTTTATGAAGTTTAAAATTAAATCATTAGAACTGCTTTTATAAGGTGGTTAATTATTTCGCTTCTCTGAAAATATATTTCAAGTAAACGTATTGCTACGTTATATTAATAAAAAATATAATAAAAGTAAGTTACTTTATGTACGGCTATATTTTCAACATAAATAATTTTACTTTAAGACACATTTTTAAGTTACGAAAATAGCTTTTTACGATGTCATAGAATTTCACTTACCGCTTTTCCAGAATTCAAATTCAGCGAATTTAGTTTGTCGATAAATTTAGAAGACATGTTCAAAACGGGCTGCAAGTTTGCAAAGCATTGGAGTAGGTCGTCTTTTGATGAAAGGCCTTTCATAACTTTCGCTGTTTCAATAGCGATAAGCGCATACGCGTCACTTATCACGGACAAATCACCGCAGACAGCCACGGAGATCACCGTGCTGAGATATCCAAGTCTTTCCGCCTCTTGACGTGCGCTTGATACCGCGATTCTGTTATTACCAATCAACACATTTGTCACGTGGGTGAATTCTCCATTTTCGATAATATGGCTGTAATCTTGCATTGGCCCGGCGAGAACACTTTGAATAGAAGGAGGGATTTTCTCGGAGAGACCGTATTTTTTTATTATCTTCATGGTGACATCAGGAGCGTCGGTATTCACAACCGTAGGACCGCTAGAAATCGACTCCAAGGGATCGCCTATTATGTCAGACAATATCAACGAGACCACAGTTGCTGGATAAGCTAGGCCAGCCAAACCACCACCTTTAACTTCCGACAATCGTTTCCGAACACTGTTCATCTCCATTATGTTTGCTCCTTTCAGAGAGAGTTGCTTTATGAGATGATTCTTCTCTTCTAGTGTGATTGGTGCTTTAGGCATCGGAAGTAATGCAGATCCTCCTCCAGATATTAATACAATTAGTAAATCTCTCTCTGTTAATCCCTTAACAAGGTTTGTTATTACTTTTGCTGCATTATGAGAATTTGAATCTGGTTGATTGTTGTCAGCGCCCTCTATGAATTTTGTGAGGCGACACAAGTTGGCTTCAGCTTTAGAGTACGAAGAATTCCACGTACCGACTGGAATACTTACTACTCCGCGCACCAGATGGCTCGAGAGTTCTAATTCTACACTTGTTGCCATGTGAAACACTGCTTTACCACAACCAACTACATACACATTTTTATTTAGTAGAAATTGTTTCTCATTGATTATTAAAGTATCTTTTTCTACTTTCAACACATTATGAACTAAAGTGTTAGAATTTATTGCACCCAATGCTTTAAAAAATATTTGTTTAGCGGTGTCACATATTTTTTCGTCCATTCTGACGAAATTCGAATAACTTCTATTTAATCGAATGGTTAAATATGCTTTTCTGAAACCAATCATAGCACTGTACTCAGTTCAAATCAAAAGTCAACTATTCACTATTCTCTACGATAAGAGTGACCGTGAAACTAACCTAAATTGCACATTACACCTATGAAATTATATATTAATAAAATATTTCCTCATCTCTCTCGAAAAAATGGAAATTATATTTTGAAATACAATTTAATTTTTAATTGTTTTTGTACTTTTAGTTTTATACAGTTTTTTACTACAATTACATCCTTTAATACATGCTGCCATCTGTGATAGCATGAAAAATTATCATTGCAGACCTACCGTTTCAAATATTACACTGAAATATAAAACAGTGTATGTGACATTACAAAAAAGTAAAATAATTTCTCTTTGACATCACTATAATATTTTTACAATTATTTAAAAAAGTTATTTAGATTTTAAAATTAAGCTGATATTTAAAATATTGCGTAGTTTATCAAATGTTTATTTTTGGAGAAATTTGAACACTTAAGAGAAAACTTCTCAAAAATTAAAACAGGATAAAAACAATGCTAATTTTTTGGAAGTTATAAAAAATTAATACCTTTACTCTTAATTTAATTTTTACATATCACACCGATTGTCAACTGTTTAGAAAAATAGAATGAACTAAATCTATAGGTAATCTTTGTTTAATTTTTATATTCATATTACACTCATTCACAATTTTATGTCCAGATATAAACAGTTATCAATGAGTATAAAATTTTAAATTTAAACTAAAATTCTAATTCTTCACATCTTTTTTTAAGTAAAATTTTGGCTAATTTTTTAATTTAGAATATTTTTCTTTATAACCAAATGTTCAAATTTGGGGAAGTTTAGCGATTTTTTTTTATTCTTTTACTCCATGGGAAATGACTTGAAAAATGATGTAACATGTTTCATTTTTTTCAAAAATGCCCAGATTTTCCGGAAAAGCCGATTTTAAGCTGTGATGATGTCGGTAGAAGCTTGGTACAACGTATGTCGCTTATACACTGACGCACGCGGTTGCGGTTACCAATCACTTGAGACTGAGGTGCTGTTCGACCTTCGTTCAAGTGGTTCGCCTTCACCGTTCTGTCTGAGTTTGCGCATAACTGACTTGTGACGTACTTAGAGTTTACCCAAAAAATATTAATTATAAATAAATGGAGTAATAATTTTAATTTTTTATTTCAATTTAAGCAGTCATTTGTGTTATATTTGTGAGAAAATAGTATGTTATGTAAAATTTTTACCATGCTAAACTTCCCCAACTGCTGCAATCTAATTTTTTATGTACATATTTTTAAAATTAAGGACACTTTATTTGAAAATGAAAATAATTTTCTGGCCAACTCGAATATTATAGAAATTTTATTTTTTCTGCAATCTTTTTTTTTATAAAGATATAATAATTCAAGGATATTATAATACTGATATTAAGCTACTGTACTTACACTAGACGATACACATTATGGTACTAGTAAAATGTTAGCTTCTTAGTTCTCCACAGCGGACCATATTGAAAATTATTAGTTGACAGTTGCATCGTTTGTGTTTTGTAGTATACACTGCCAGCTTTGACAGAAATTGCGAACTCTTCAATTAAAAAAAATTCCAACAACACTTATAAAAAAGCAGGGCCGACTCAAGATAAATGGGCACCATGAGCTAATTTAGATTAGAGCGCCCCCTATCCATCACAAAAATTATTTATGATTTTTTGGAAATGAAAGAAAAAGACAAACATGAAAGTTGATATATATATTTATATTGAATTCATCACGACAATCGGGAAAATTTTGTTCGCCTCTACAGCTTAAATGGTAAGAGCGATTTTAATGAAAATTTTTCTATGATGTAGAGAATAACTCAACTTGATTTCCTGGTAATAGGTCATTTTTCTGTACGGTGCATAGTTTTTGTGTAAAAAATGTTTAAATTTGGCTTTTTGAAACAAAATATCTGAGTTCTCCATAAAAATTTTAAGATGAAGAACGTTTCTTTGACATGTCAATCAGAACATTTAAATGGAATTATTTAAGAAATGAGGATAATTTGAAAGAAGTTAAATTCATAAACATAAATTATGACAATGGGCTGTTTCACAGTAGTTAAAAAGCCACATTATATTTAAAAATCATAATTTTTGAAGGTTCATGTCCGGGATTCATGTGCATTTCGAAAGTGTTGCCAGACTTCCCATAAGTAACTAAGTAAAAAACAAATATTCCAATGTCAAGAATTTGACAGCACGATCGACTATTGTTTTTTTGCATAAGGTTGTCAGAACCATGTCGTGCTTGGTATCAAATGAGAGGTATCCTCAAGGGCTGCCATGCAGAAATGTCAAAACTTTGATAGCTCGATCGGCTTTTGTTTTTTGCTTAAAGTTGTCAGAACCATATCGTGTTTGGTATCAAATGAGAGGTATCTTGAAGGGCTGTCATGCAGAAATGTCAAAAATTTGACAGTTCGATCGGCTTTTGTTTTTTGCTTAAAGTTGTCAGAACAATGTCGTGTTTGGTATCAAATGAGAGATATTATCAAGGACTGTCATGCTGAAATATGTTAAAAAATTAACAGCTCGATCGGCTTTTGTTTTTCGCTTAAAGTTGTCAGAACCATGTCGTGTTTGGTATCAAATAACAGGTATCGTCTAGGGTTGGCATGCATAAATGTCAAAAATTTCACAGCTCGATCAAAAATATTTTGAAAGACTCTTAGCGTTAGCACTTTGCATTTAAATTGTTCCTAGACGGATTGGACGTACGTAAAACTATTATAAAACACTATCGGCGGAGCCCTACGGTATACTCGGCGTAGTAAATAATAATAATAATAATAATAATAATAATAATAATAATAATAATAATAATAATAATAATAATAATAATAATAATAATAATAATAATGGGTGTAATGACCATAGTATTTTAACGCGTCCTTAAAAGAATATAATAATAATAATAATAATAATAATAATAATAATAATATAGTAATGATGATGACGATGATAGTAATAATAATAATAATAATAATAATAAACATAATAATAATAATATTAATAATAATAATATAATAATAATAATAAACATAATAATAACAATAATAATAATAAACATAATAATAAAGATAATAATAATAATAATAAAATTGCGTTAGCACTTTGCGTTCAAATTGTTTCTAGACGGATTGGACGTACGTAAAACTATTATAAAACACTATCGGCGTAGCGTAGTATATATAATAATAATAATAATAATAATAATAATAATAATAATAATTATAATAATAATGGGTGTAATGACCATAGTATTTTAACGCGCCCTTAAAAGAAAATAATAATATTAATAATAATAATAATAATATAGTAATGATGATAATAATAATAATAATAATAATAATATTAATAAACATAATAATAAACATAATAATAATAATAATAATAATAATTAATAATAATAATAATAATAATAATAATGTATACCGGGTGTCTTCTTGAAATCCGGAATAAAGGGAATACAATGTTATTTTTTTCATTTTGATAGGTACTCACCTATTAAATTTAGGGAAAAGTTGTAAATAAAAAAGTTGTTCAGAATGAAAAACTACACAATATGAAACTAAAATTAGTCACAATTTCATTTTATTTTAAGAAAAAAAAATCAATTAAAATTCGCAATTTACAGCAAATTTCAGAGTGCCATTGAATTACTGATGTTTAATTTTATAATATAAATAAATATTTTTATATAATTATTAAAAGTATAATTAAACACAAAAAGAAAGTACAAAATGATTCATTAATGGTAAAAGATATACTGTAAAATGTAAATTTTAATTTACGTGTTTTTCGTAATACAAAACGAGATTGTGATTAATTTTAGTCCCAAATTGCGTAGTTTTTAATTCTGAACAACTATTTTATTTTCAACTTTTCTCTAAAGTAAAAGGTTAGAAACTACAGCAAAATGAAAAAAATAACATTGTATTCCCTATAGTACTTATTTCAAGTAGAGCTCGACTGTCGCATCCGTGAATATGTGTCGTCAGCCGTTGAAATATTTGAAATTAAACGCAACTTTTAAAAAATCATATCTCTGATTCTAAAGACTTGTAAGATGTAAAACATACACATACATGTTTAATTTGACCTATTTTTTCAAGAAAAAAATAAATAAAAAAATGTGAAATGACCCCATTTACATTATAGGTGGCTGGCAAAGAATGGGTAATTTCTTTTATGGTGTATACATTTCGAAGTGCAGATTCTCAATCTTTTTTTATTCCCTCTGGTCGACACGATCTTTTTAATAAAAGTAATTACAAATTAATTTATTTGCTATTCAACATTCAATAGGGGGCAAGTACTATGCTACCTTATTTTAATAAACAACAAAATATATATATATATATATATATACCGGGAGTTTATTTTATCAGTAAACATAGGGTATATCATTGCCATAGTTACGATATGAATGTTTGACAGCAATGTATTGAAGCGTTTATTTTATGAGTAAACATAGGCGTTTAACATGGGAAGCAGTTTATTGTAAATACAAAGTGTCCGGCTAAATATCTAACCATGCTATTGAACATGATAATAGTACATTACATTTTGTACATTATTTAATATTAACTGCTTTAATAATATTATAGTAAATTACAGAAATTGTCAAATAAATAATTGTTTCACTTTTTTATTATGCATTATGAAAAGCTTTACAAATGTCTCCGGTGGCGTAGTGGTTATGACTGTTGTGTCTGAAGTTTTTGGTTAGGGTTCGATTCCCCATTGGGGTAATTATTTTATTTTTTTTTTACTTAAAAATTGTTGAACTTTTAAAAATCAATTTCTATATTATAATAATTTAAAAATAATAATAACATTGTAATAAATAAAGAGAAAATAATTGAGAATAATTGATTACAATAATCAAAATATTGATACAATAATAATGCATTGTATTTCCTTTAATATTAATAAAAATAACTGAAATATAATAAATCTGTGTAGATATTAGGTTTTCACTGTATTTATCAAAAGAAAATACAATGCATTGTTATTACATCAATGTTTTGATTATTGTAATCAATTATTGTCAACTATTTTCTCTTTATTTATTACAATGTTATTATTATTTTTAAATGACTGTAATACGAAATATAATAGAGATTTTGAAAAGTTCAACAATTTTTATGTAAAAAAAAAAAATAAGTAGTCCAATGGGGAATCGAACCCCAACCAAAAAATTTCAGACGCCACTGTTATAACTACTGCACCACCGGAGACATTCGTAAATCTTTTCATATTGCATAATGATAAATTGAAACAATTATTTATTTGACAATTTCTGTAATTTATTGCAATTTTTGCAATATTATTAAAGTAATTAATATTAAATAATGTACAAGATGTAATGTACTATTATCATGTTCAATAGCATGACTTGATTTATTGCCAGACCTTTGTATTTACCAAAAACTGCTTCCCATGTTAAACGCCTATGTTAACTCATAAAATAAACGCTTCAATACATTGCTGTCAAACATTCATATCGTAACTATGGCAATGATATACCCTATGTTTACTGATAAAATAAACTCCCGGTATATATATATATATATATATATATATATATATATATATATATATATATATATATATATACAGTGTGTCCCATTTAGAGGTGCCACCATTGGGATCTCGAGAACTATAAGAGATACGATGTCGGTTAAATGGAACTTTTTGTGCACCTTTGGGAGGTCATCTCAGATGTGCTTTTGTTTTTCCAAAAATTCTCATAGGACACTAGATAAAGACGAAAAACTGAATATTGTTGATTTTTTCTTTCTCAAATAACTTCTAAACTATTAGTAATTGAGAAAAACGTTTCAAATATAAAAGATAGATATTTTTATTAACTAACCAGTGGCGTACGAAATAAATTTTCATACCCGTAAATTTTCGAGATATAACACAAACTTATATTTTTTTAAATGGAACCCATATCTGATTTTAGTCTCAAAAAAATCAATATTTTTTTCTCTTTTCAATGGTGTAAGGGTTATTATGTTTTATATTTGTTTTGCTCTTAAAATTTAATTTTTCTCTTTATTTTCCTGAATTTTCTAATTATTTCCCAAAAAAACATTATTATTTTTATTAATTATATTGTATTTGGTCAAAATAATTTGTTTTATGCCTTTATTACTTAATATTTTCATTCTAGAGTTATAATTACAAATTACACTATGATGTGCCAAGGGCGACCTGATACAAAATATTATAAAAATTAATTTGATACGAATTTTGGGCAAATATTTTTAAGGAAATAAATTATTTAAATACAAGGAGTATTTCCTAATAGAAATCTACCAATATTTTCAAAATAATTGTAAATTTAATACAAAATAAGGAAAAAACAAAAAAAATTGACGGCAAAACAAATATAAAACATAATAACACTTACATCGATGAAAAGAGAAAAAAATATTTATTTTTTTGAGACTAAAATCAGATATGGGTTCCATTTAAAAAAATATAAGTTTGAGTTATATCTCGAAAATTTATGGATATAAAAATTTATTTCGTACGCCACTGGTTAGTTAATAAAAATATCTATCTTTTATATTTGAAACTTTTTTCTCAATTATTAATAGTTTAGAAGTTATTTGAAAAAGAAAAAATCAACAATATTCAGTTTTTCGTCATTATGTAGTGCCCTATGAGAATTTTTGAAAAAATAAAAGCACATCTGAGATGGCCTTCCAAAGGCGCATAAAAAGTTCCATTTAACCGACATCGTATCTATTACAGTTCTCGAGATCCCAATGGTGGCACCTCTAAATGGGACACACTGTATATCTTACCATTTGAACGTTATTATAAACGGGCAAACGGTGAGACGTTCGTAACATTGTAACCGAATAATTCAACGCCGTTGGCCAGACTAAAACTAGTGGTGGGGATATTGTATTACAAATTAAACATTTTATTTATTTTTTCATTATTTTATTTACTAGGGTTTCCACTCCATATTTGTGCCTGAGGCCTCAAAATCCAAAGGGCGGCGCAGCTGCGCGGACACAAACTACTGTAGTTTGTCTCTGGCGAGGATCATCATTATTTTCCTTCCTAATTTTAAACTAGATATCTGACTTATCTAAAAGTAAAAACTTAATGCATTCAAAAAATAATTGTCTACTTAGTGCTGCCCTCTTTGTGCTAGGCCGCGAACTTTTTAATCCATCCTTGTAGTGATAATATGCATCAATTAGGGTTTCCAATCCGGGATCCCGGGCTCCCGAAATCCCGTGATCCCGGAAGATTTTTCGTCCCGAAAATTCCGGGATTCAAAATCGGGATGCCGAAAATCTCGAGTTTTTTAAATGATGAAATTTCAATCTGCTGTATTCCTTTTTTCTTTATCCGCGTGTTATTTAGCTTTACCCCGGTAATTTACGTATGTAATATGTTCACCTACCGCCGGACGGGGATTCCCCTATCGGAACATTTTAAGACAAATATAATCTTAGATTCGGACTCTGACGAAGATATTCCTCTGTTTGAAATACAAAAAAAGCCGACACAGATTTTAACCCTAAAGCAGAAACTTCAAGATACCATAGGGTCTGTTACTGCTAAAAGTAAACCTAATTGGCAAAAATTAGAAAATCCAAAAAGTTGTCTTAACACGCTTAACGTAATTAATAAAGAAATGTCACTATATGAAAATGGAGGATTAAGAGGCTTATATTTGCAACAGTGTTACGAATATTTACTGACAGTACCACGACCACCTACGAGTGTGGAAGCTGAAAGAGCTTTTTCATCAGCGGTCTCATTTGTGAACAAACTTAGATCGCGCTTAAAAGACTCGAGTCTAGACACGTTGGTGTTTCTAAGGACATATTTTATTTTTACCAAGCAGAACGCAAATGTTTAAAAATTATTTTAATTGCACATTTGAATAAAACTTTCCTCACTGTTTCTGTTTGTAGTTCCTAGTTTTATGTTTTATAACCAAAGATGATTTTTTAAAATTTTAATTCTTAAATATAAAAAAAAATATATTTAATTTTTGTATTTTTTAATAAAAACGTTCTTTTGTTTCATGTATTTCTCCCTTTTTGTTACTTCTGTTTCTAGTGTTAGATTTAAAAAAATATATTGGGGTTAATCCCGGGATCCCAGAATCCCGGGATCTAGGTTTTTTATTCCGGGACCTCGGAACGGGATCCCGATCCCGAAAATTGGAAACCCTAGCATCAATATGCAAGAACTGTAAAAATAAGAAGAGAGGATTATTCTACATGATGATAATGAATACATATTAGAAACTTCAACAGCTTATTTCTGATGTCATTTTGAGCAAAAATGTTATATGAAAGTATGCCTGGAAACGTTTCTTTACAGAGTTACTACCCTTGTAAAGAGTATCTCACCACACATTTTTATTAATAACTCTTGTACTAGTTGCACTAAAATTTTGAAACTTGGTAAAAGGTTACTTCATTAGATGCTTTTTTTGTTTCTGTATCTCAACCAGAGATCTCTCATATAGGTAAGCCTTTAATGTTTTTCATCGTTGTTTTTTTACCCGTTAACATTCTTTTATGTTTAATAATAAAATATTACATACAATGCAAATATACACAAAAAGGTACTCTTGCTAAAATTTGATAATCACAGTAGTTCTTAAGATATTTTAATTTTTAGAAAAAAATCAATTATCGAGAATATTTAGTTATTCGTTAAAATACGACCAAGTTACCACAGAAAATAGAAAAAAATCTGTTTATAATTTATTTTAATTATTGGTATTTTTTTTTTGTTAATTAAAATAAGGAAAATGTTAGTGCAGGTGTATGTGCATGGTGCTTTTAATGGATATTATAACGTCGTCGTTTAGAGAATACTGAATTGTTCATTCAAGAAAGAATTTATACGAATTTGATTGTTTCTTGATAGTTAACTACTTTTATATGTATAAAATATCTGTGTTTTAACAAGAGTACCTTTTTACCTCTCGCCATACCGTAAGTAAAGGAGGCAATGTTACGGTCCAATAATACAATAGTGAGATTTCAGTGAATAAGCACGAATTAGGGTCCCCACAACACGTTTTTTCTATTTTGACAATGTGTGTGTGTCTGTGTGTGTGTGGGTGTGTGACGATTTTTTCGTCCACGATAACTCATATCAATCTTCCAATAATTTATATTTTCCGTAAGCTTTCTGCAATAATATAAAAAGTTGATTAGATTTTGGGTAAAAGTGGATAGCCCATAACAATTTTTAATGAAAAACTATATTGAACTATAACCCAAAACTTTTCAATTTTAGTATTTGAAACTTTATATCAAGATGAACAACATATTAAATTTTGGTTAAAATTGATGAACTAGAAGTGATATGTACTTTACTTGAAGCTCTGAACAGATGTTCGTGAAAAATATAAATAATCATCACAGCATATTACCCATTACTGGGTGTGCCAGTATCTACAATATATGTACACATATTTTTACCGTGTGGGCGCTTACTACGCATTACCTCTGGATGGGATCGAACTCGGGTCGCCAATTTGGCAACCAGAAACTATACACACACGGCCACGCGACCCCATTATATTATGATATAATCCAAAACGTTTCAAATTTCGTATTTAATACTTCTATATTAACAAGAACGACATATTAGATTTTTCTAAAATTGATAAACCGGAAGTAGTACTTTACTTGAAGCTCTGAACAGATTTTCTTATTAAAATATGACCCAAAACTTTTCAAATTTGGTATTTAAAACTCATATATAATTCGAAACAATATATTAGATTTTGACTATATATGATAAACCGAAAGCACTTAATTTGGAGCTCTTAACAGATTTTTGGGAAAAAACATAATAAAATATAATACAAAATTTCGTATTACAGACTTTTCTATTTATTAGAACAACAAATTAGATTTTGTTTACAAAACGAACAACCGGAAGTGATAGTTTGCTTAAAGCTCCTTGTAATTTAAACATGGAATTGGCGGGTGGTCATGTGCTGGCCACATCCGATTTTTTTATGTATTTTTGCATTGTATGTAATATGTAATTAGTAAAACTGTCATTAGGTGTAAAAAATAACGATGAAAAACGTTCAAGGCTTCCCCATATGAAACGCCTCTGGTTGAGATATAGAAACAAAAGAAAGTAAAAACATTTATCTAAAGAAGTGTGTGCTATCCTCGTACCAAGTTTCAAAATTATAGTGCAACTAAGGTAGTACCAGAGTTATTAATAAAAATGTGTCTGGTGAGGTGCGCCTTAAACGGCCTGTAACTCTGTAACATAGACAAAGAAATAAAATTATTATATTATTATTTTTTCTATGCTCTGTAACTAACGGAACGTTTTCAGACATACCTACTTTCATATAACATATTTTATTCAAAATGACTCAGGAATAAGCTGTTAAAGTTTATAACACCTATTCAATGTAATAATTATCACGAGCGGTGTACTCTGTTTTAAATTCAAACGTTGACTACTTCATTTTACTTCTAGAATAAATTTTATGTAATATGTATATATATATAGGCGTGGTTTTCAAATTAATGTCATAAATTTAACAGAAAGATTTTTTTTTTATTCGAAAAAAGAAAATTTCCTTGGTTGTATTTACACACTGATCGAGACAGAGTCGAGTAACCAAATTTTACCAAGGCAATACAGCGAATGAAACGAACTGTACCTTACTTAGTACCTTGGTTCCTTGGCACTAAATTCACATATTTTTTTCATGGCCCTCTAATTCTATGTAAAAAATAATATGTAGGTAGGTATTCATTTATTCCTTTCATGATACTTTTATAATAAGCATATTTAGTTGAAATTAATATAAAATGTCATATGCATTTTTCTCAAATAAGGTGGTTATATGAGAGTACATAATTTTTATACCATTGAATTCGGAATTAAATTCTTTATGAATAAGCGAATAAAAAAATACTTATAAATGTTTCTATTTAAAACAAAAAAGTTATATCCACTATTTTGAGAACTAATGGTCGATTATTTTACCTTCCGTCACCTTTAGGTAAGGAAGATATTGCCTTTGATCAAAAAAAATCGGTGGTGAGTTTTTAATGAATAAGCACGTTTTAGGGTCCTTAGAATACGGTTTTACTAGTTTCACAATGATGTCTGTATATGTGTGTGACAAAAATTTCTCCGACGGTAACTCCAATACTACAATTCTAAAAATTACAATTCTTTTGTATTCCTCTACTTCTTCTTTACAACTATATGAAATGATTAGTTTCTGGTTATAATTGGTCAACCGGAAGTTCCCTTATTTGATGTACTTACGAGTTCTTGAAAAAAAGCAGTTAAATATAATTTTTGACATTTTATGTGATTATAAATATGAAAGAATATCTTATTGTCTATTCGGTTTAATTACACCTTTTCTTTTATATTCAATAGATATAGAGTTAAAATATTATATAGATATTAACTTTCATAAATCAGCCAGGTTTGCTATAATGATGGAATCAGCTGATATATTCAAATAATTCTACTTGACAGACGTCAGTGAAATTTATATAGTGTATGTACGTGTTATAATTTTATTGGATTTATAGAATCTTTCCCAATGAACTTTCGGTATGGAATTTGTAGAAAGTAGTATATGTTCTTGTTACAATTTTACTGGATATATAGAATCTTTTCTAAGGAACTTTTGGTATGGGATTTGCACAAAATACATAGAATTGACGAAATGTGCTGACCACATCAGATTTTTTTATTCTTCATATAGATTTTTTTTTTGTCAATTTAATCATTTATGTAGTTTTCATATTTCTCACGATAGCAATGGGTGGCTCGTTGAAAATGAAAACGATGTATTTAACACAATCGAAAATAAGTTTAAGTACATGAAATGAAAATAGAAATAACAGGAGCTAATATACAGGCAACATCAGATTTTTTAAAAAAATGTTATGATAATTTCAGCAGTAACGTTTATATAAGTAAAAATTCAATTTCAATTCGATTATAGTATTTTATAATCTTTAAGACAGGTTAGTTTTTAGAGGGCGGTCCAGCTGACCACCCAGGAATAGAAGTAAGCTTCAGTACTATTTTCTAAAATTCGGGACTGTGCCCTAATTTTTGGTGAAACGTAAAGTTGGATTTCGTGGTTTTTTATTATATATTTAAAATCTGATTAACAATTTTTCGTATATCTTTACTGTTTTTATATAATAGTTATCAAATTTTAGGGGCGGTTCGGACTTACTAGACTGCTCCCCTCTGTGCGCCCTTGAAACAACTTGTACATTATATTTACATTTACATTATTGAACATTATATTACATGGACACACTTGCATATCTCCGCTCTGTGGTGGGTACGATAAGCAGATTATTCTTTGTTGTTTCTTCCACAAGAAGACTTTCACTTCGGCGAACGCGGAATTCGACCTCTAATACGCCAAACCATGTGTTTCATTTATATTTTCAAGTTTATAAAACGACAAACGGCAAATATTACTGTATAATTTGTAAAAATATAAAATGGACAGCTAATTTTAATGCGTGTAATTAGCAAGAATGAAGACATGTTGAAATTATTTATTGCATTCATTGTTAATATTTCCTTAAATTACATTATTATTATGTTGCAAATAAAAAAATTATTCATAATTACAGCAATTATTGTAAATGGTAAATCTCTTAATTACATATATCACCCAACAAAATATAAGGAAATTATTCACACTAAAAACTTTAGTTACAAAACTCTCATTGCATGTTGTTAAATAACATAAATTGCAAAATTATATAAAATTAATTTTGGGCTAATTTATTATTACACGCACTCGCACTACTTTAAACTTTCATTGTTGCCGATTTTTTTTATTAGTTTGTTTAATAACAGTAGGATTCTTATATCTTATTCAGAAAGTATTTCTTATGTTTGATAAAAACTTGCAGACATTTTAATTCGTCACTTCTAAAATTATTTATGTTTGTAATAATAAATTAATAAAATAAAAGACATTGACATTCTAATTATAATGTGTATAATGATATAGTATTTTAACAATGAAACGTATGAGGAAGAAATTTTATGAATTTTTTTTACCAAAAATATGTAAAGTATCTAGTTTTCACAAGAAATATGTGAACCATATATTCTTGAACAATTTTATGTAAAAAATTCTAATAATTATGAGCTCCATCTCTTCTCTTATTGGGGTATTTTAAAATTTAAGACTAATGGTGAAAACGCGATCTTAAAATTCGAAGTATTAAGGGAGATATGAATTTTTGAATATCTCAAATTATCTGTGACGTCACGAGCCTAAGTTGGTTTCTTACACTATAGATATATGCCAAGTTGGTTATGTCAGTCAACAGTTAATTCAGGGGTATCTATTTGCATTGTCTGCATTAGACATACATACATTTTCATTTATTTTTGTTAAAACTTCTTTCCATTATGAAATTAATTAGTAATGAATACAGAAATAACGAAAAATGTTTAAAATAAATATTATTTCAAACTATATTACGAAACAATTTAAGTATGTTGTTAGGATCGCGCTACTGTTGCTAGGGTGTTACATTTGAAATTTTAATTCAAACAGTAACGAATAGCAGATCAAGTTCGCCTGAATTCATCCGAAATTTTACAATAATCGAATCGAGTGTTGATATTTTTTTATAGAACACCTGTATTTTTATGTATGTCGTGATACATTTTATTAAAAAAGTGCTCGTGTTTTAATTATTTTCTACAAATAACTATTCTTATTTCTAATGAAAGTAAACGAAATATGTATTATTAGATGCACTACTTCCCGTAAAAAATATTTTATAGTACACATAAGCAATAAAATTAGCATCCTATGAATTACATTTAAACTTTTACTTTTCCGAAATCATTGGAATATATTAAACATGCGACGTTTTTCAATAATTTCTCCACGACATCTATTATTAATGCCATTAAACAGGTTTTCGCACTTGATTTATTCTCGCTTGAATATGAAATTTTTATTTAAGATAAATTAGATTAGATAAGAGACTAATGCCCGTATTCACCAACATCAAATAAATCTTCAAATAGCTTATTCATTGAATAAGAGAAAAATATCGCATCGAAATATGACAGCTAGAATAAATACCTTCATTTGTGTTATGGTATAGATGCGATATTTTTCTCTTATTCAATGAATAAGCTATTCGAATAATAGAAGTATTTCGAACTTTCATTGTCTTTATTTTTTTGAGTTACACAACGTTTCGATTGATAAAATCTCCAATCGTTATCAAGTGAAAACTGAACAATAATCCTTAAGGCTACAGCTTATATACTAAGGGTGTGTGATGAAGTGTGAAGTTGGTTGAGCTGACCAATGAGAGGGCGCCATATGGACCGAATGTCTATGCTGGGATGGCTGAACACATCTCTGTTGTTGGTGATGTACACTGCTTCTTTGAATTTTCTTTTTTGCCACTGTTCTTCTCTGTCAATGATTCGTGCTTCGTTCCATTTAATATGATGATGTGCTGTCCACGCATGATGTGCAATACCTGATTTTTCTATATCTCCCAGTTGTGTGTTTTTCTTGTGTTCCTTTAGTCTTACGGCGAGTGGTCTTTTTGTTTCGCCTATATATGAGGCTCCGCATTCACAAGGTACTTGGTATATGCAATTTTTTGTGTTGTCTTGCTTTGGCTTCGTTCTCGTAAGCATACTTCCTAGAGTTTCAGTTGTTTTGAAAAATGTCTTAATGTTGTATCTTCTTGATATCCGGCTTATCTTCTCTGAAGTTCCTTTAATATATGGAATTACTAGAATGGATTCTTCCTTGTCGTTTTTTTCCTTGTCTTTGGTCCGCTCCAGACGGTTCTTGATGATGTCGTCAATTTGGTGTGTCGTGTATCCATTCTGCCGTAGATCCCTCTTTATGTTTTTTATTTCCATATTAAGTGCTTCTTCTGTATTGCATATACTAACTGCTCGGTCGTATAAGGTCCTGATGACGCCATGTTTTACCGATATTGAGTGGTTTGATTGGTAGTTTAAATACTGACCAGTGTGTGTGGGTTTTCTGTACACGGTGGTCTGAATTTGTCTTTCATTTCTTCGTACCATGACGTCTAGAAAGGGTAGCTAGACGTCATGGTACGAAGAAATGAAAGACAAATTCAGACCACCGTGTACAGAAAACCCACACACACTGGTCAGTATTTAAACTACCAATCAAACCACTCAATATCGGTAAAACATGGCGTCATCAGGACCTTATACGACCGAGCAGTTAGTATATGCAATACAGAAGAAGCACTTAATATGGAAATAAAAAACATAAAGAGGGATCTACGGCAGAATGGATACACGACACACCAAATTGACGACATCATCAAGAACCGTCTGGAGCGGACCAAAGACAAGGAAAAAAACGACAAGGAAGAATCCATTCTAGTAATTCCATATATTAAAGGAACTTCAGAGAAGATAAGCCGGATATCAAGAAGATACAACATTAAGACATTTTTCAAAACAACTGAAACTCTAGGAAGTATGCTTACGAGAACGAAGCCAAAGCAAGACAACACAAAAAATTGCATATACCAAGTACCTTGTGAATGCGGAGCCTCATATATAGGCGAAACAAAAAGACCACTCGCCGTAAGACTAAAGGAACACAAGAAAAACACACAACTGGGAGATATAGAAAAATCAGGTATTGCACATCATGCGTGGACAGCACATCATCATATTAAATGGAACGAAGCACGAATCATTGACAGAGAAGAACAGTGGCAAAAAAGAAAATTCAAAGAAGCAGTGTACATCACCAACAACAGAGATGTGTTCAGCCATCCCAGCATAGACATTCGGTCCATATGGCGCCCTCTCATTGGTCAGCTCAACCAACTTCACACTTCATCACACACCCTTAGTATATAAGCTGTAGCCTTAAGGATTATTGTTCAGTTTTCACTTGATAACGATTGGAGATTTTATCAATCGAAACGTTGTGTAACTCAAAAAAAATAAAGACAATGAAAGTTCGAAATACTTCTATTATTCATAGTCAACCATTGTCTACAACCTTCAAACAAGCTATTCGAAGATTTATTTGATGTTGGTGCATACGGGCATAAATGTTTAAATTTAAAGCAGCTTTGAAAATAAACACGCAGGTCGTATTATTTTAATATTAACTGATTATACCATTAAAATAGGGAAAAAATATTTACTTAATCCCCAGTCTTTCTTCTTTACAGTCACAGTGTAAGTGTAATGCCGAGTTTATACAACAAAAATTAAACTAAGAACGAACATTAATTATATAAATGAACACTTGTACGTATGCATGTTCATACACAAAATTGAGAAGTAAGAAGTAAGCAATTAAGAACTACACTAAGAAGATAACCAATATTTATTTTTCTTGTTTAATTCTTAGAGAAAATGTATTCTATCGTCGGTATCTTGGTAAAAGTGATCAAGTCCAAAATTTATACTTTTGAGTTATAGGCGTTTTAAAGTTTCAAGTCTTACTCGTAATTCATTGTATTATTTTTATTATTATTAGTATAAAATTTTTATGCTAAACAGCCAATTGTACATTACTTTCAAAGTATTTTTGTAAAATTATATTTCTTTAGGACGTAGGATAAAACAAAAGGACTTATCATCCACGGTCATAGGGCACATTTTTGTAGTGACGTCAGAAGATCAATATTTGGACATGGGTAGTTTTTCCTAGCTAAATATATGTCTTCTCTTACAGATAGTCATAATAACTCATTTTACAAAAAAAATGGACTTGGTCACTTTTACCAAGAAACCGACGCTATGTTCTGTGCATGCGCGCAATATTAACTGCTTGGTGTTGTTTTTACGTTTATATCCATTAAATGGAGAATTTTGTTCTGATTTCAACAATATAAATAATATTGTTTAGGGATGTATATCAATTATTTTGACAAAAATGATATCAAAAATTAGAAATAATGTAGGTACTACTAGTAACAATCATATCAATACTGTGTTTTATTGCATAGCCTATTTTAATATTATAACATTATAAATATCTAATTTTTAATACCAAATTTCTCAAAATATTTGTTATACAATTCTACACAATGCTTATGTTTCTGAAATCATAAAAAAAATCTCTATCTAATGGACTAAATATATATAGGGTAAGGGTACCATTTAAATAAATATAATTTTGTTCTGCCTTTTGAGAGTCACTGGATGAATTTGCGGTTTGTTATTGCTGATAAATTGACCCTTTTTCCAGATCATTTTTTGTATTTAACATTTTGTCTAGTCATTTGTTCGCCCAAAAAAGCACTGGTTGTTTTAAAGGAAGCATCTTTATATAAAAGTACCTATGTAATTTTTTTGCGCGAGTAAAAATAATTGGTATTAACTAGCATAAAATACAATTTTCCACATAAGGAAGTCAAAAATGTTCCACCATGTACAGAGCTAATTACTATTGTTACAATCGGTTGTTAATTCAATTAGTAAAAGTTAAATTGACAGTTTTCATTTGCAAAGTTTATAAACCCAAGTAAGTTAATTCAATTATTTCAATTAACATATACATACAAGGATTAGGTAAATGACATCTTGCTTTAAAAAGACAAATTTACATGGTTTTTAAATTTACCTAGTACTTATATCTAATTAATGAAATAACAATAAAAATAAACAATCTTTACAATACCTGTGAATAATAGAATGTTTGAAATCTAAGTTTTGTAGCACATACCTGTCACCTTCACAATCTTCTCCAGTCGGTTCATCAGCACTTCATTGTCGTTTTCTTCTCGAAAGTAAGAGTGGGACATACCGTAAATGTGGGATCATATACGATACGAACACTCTACTCTACAACATTCAACAGGCAGAGCCGGTTACTACTTTCACATGAGTCAGTGGCGGGCCGCTAGGCGCGCGCGACGAAAGTAAACGTGCAACGCGGGAAACGACAATGTGTAAACAATCATGTGTGCTCCGGTTTGTTCTCTTCGGGTTGTGTGTTGTGGTAGTAGCAGTGTCTTTGACGGGTAAGTTTGTAAGGAATAAAAATGATGGATATATTAATAATATCGAAAAATATGTATTTTTATAAATGTATCAATTTAGGAATTCATTCTGAATTAAATTTTATTTGTAAGTTAATGGAAAATAAATAATTTTTTAATGAGAAAGTAACATTTTACAGGATTTTAGAGCCGAAAATTCTTATTTTATTAGACCAGTCCTTTAGGCATCATTAACAGCGTCTTGGCTTTTCTGATGTTGTCACTCCATCAGAAATGAGGTCTACTGTGCTTTGTTTTTCCCTAAGACTTCACTGAAAACTTTTTTTGAATCAGAGTTCTTCAGGCATTATCAGTATATGTCCAAAAAAATTTCAAAGACCTTTCTATTCTGGCCACCACTGTTTCTATTCCTTATTTCCTCGTTCGTTTTCCGCTTAAGCCTTGTACGTAAAATCCTTTGTAAATAGTCCACCATTATTTTTTGTCTGTCTTGTCTGGTATTCAGTACCCCTACTTCAGACTTATACAATACTGATACCGTTAATGTTTTACCAACTCTTTTCTTGTTTTCGTTTGAGATGTTCTTATCCCACTAGAATGAGTTGAGTCCTTTTGGGACTTATTTGCTTTGGTTAATTTGATGTTTAATTTCAGTTTCTTCTAGGCCATTTTTATTAAAAATATGCACCTAATTTTTTGAATTTATCCGTTTGCTTGACACTTACATCGTCGTTTATTAAATATTTAAATTGGGCTTTATTCATGACCAGATAATTAGATATTTTTTTTGACTCATCTGCAAATTCCACTTTTGTTAGGCGATGTATAATTCGAAGTCGTATGCGTCTTATAAAATCGGACACAAAAAAGTAAATAAAAAAATGTGTTTAATTTATCAAACATATATGGGTCACAATGCAAAATGCATTTTTAAAATTTTATATTTTCAATTATTTTCTTACTTCTTATTTCAGTATTTTGTTATTATTTCAAACTAATATTTATACCCGATAAAATAGTACGCGTATGCTTGGTGCCGTAGGCTCCGGATAAATATTTCATTAGATGCGCTGGTTTTCATCAATGAAATTACACAAAATTAAGAATTTGAGTTACGTATTATTGTTTATAATATAATGAAATTACATTTCACGAACTTTATATATGTTAACATTATTATTTATAATGCAATTAAACACTTGTTGTATCATTTATGAGTATTCAAACATTTTATTCATAAAATTATAATTGATTGCAAGCTATTTCATGCGACATGATGCAATGGGGGATTCCACCATTTTTTTTTTTTTATATAATTTCATCTGAAAATATTAGGAAAACTAAGACTATTGATGAAAATCCGGTGAAAAAATTCCTATTAATAAGCGAGTTACGGTTTTCCGAATTTTGAAATGATTGACGTGACGTCACGCATTATGTGTTTTTTATCGAACTGTTTTCATCATGGACCTAAATGTTCTTGAAATATATGCTATTTTAACTTATATTTACATAAAATAAATGAATATTATAACGCTGTATAAGTCTACCTACTTTATAATTACAGATGAATTTAAATTATTAAGTTTAATGCAAGAAATTTATGTTAAAATAAAAACTGATTGAAAACTGCCGTATAGGACTGTTAGCCCCTCCTTTCGAATTTGAATTTCTTAACTTTCATTGGTAGTAACCCCCACCTCCTAACAAGCTATTTGTTATGCATGTATAGGCGGTCTTTCGGTCGCCAATAAAAATGTTATATATGGATTTCATATTAGTGTCGAAGCGCTATAACAAAAAACTCCTTATTTCCGAAATATCTCAATTATACCATTTCATTTTTTTACCTCCCGCTACCCTAGGTAAGGGAGGTATAGGGATCGTGCTAAAAATAGCATATAGAGATTTTATATAATAAGCACGTTTTGATGTCCCCAGAATCCGATTTTAACATTTTTACAATGATGTCTGTAGGTATGTATGTGTGTGTGTCTGTGTGTGTGTGTCTGTGTGTGTGTGTGTGTCTCTGTGTGTGGATCTTGTGGACACGATTACTCAAATACTATCAATCAGAAAAATTTGAAATTTTGTATACCCATTCTATACTAATATGGGAAGTGCTCATTAGTTTTTAGTGAATATCGGATAACCGGAAGTATCATTTATACAAGCTTTTAACAGTTTTTTCTTGTAAAAAATTCATTGAATATCATTTTTTAGCAACTTTTACTAATTAAAATGGAATATAATGGTTTAATCTTCAATTCTACGATAATAACATTTAGTAAATAACTCTAAATAACTTTAAATACGAATATATAATATAATTTATTTCCATGTATCACCTGGCCTATGCGTCAAACAAAATCATAATTTTAATGACAGGTTTGACATATTTAAACAAATGTCACTGACAGGCAGCAATTATATAAAAATTAATAATGAAAGCGTGTTAATGAGAATATAATAGTCAAATATTTTATTAAGGTTTGTAAAAATAATATATTTTCCATCATACATAAATGTTAGATGTACAGGATGATCTGATTTAAATTTGCTAATTGCTATTTTTGCAGCACTATAAATTAATATTAATTTACAACTACACATTTACGAAATGGATTATGTACGGCGAAGAATTTACAAAGATTGCGTTTTAGAGCACCTAGAAGATGATGCTGATTTTTATAAGAATGTACGTGTGTGACGATTTTTCCTTAAAGCCTATTAAAATATGATCCAAAACTTCTCAAATTTGGTATTTAAAACTCATCTATAATTTGAAATAACATATTAGATTTTAACCATATATGATAAATCGGATGTAGTAGTTAATTTGGAGCTCGAACAAATTTTTGAGGAAAAACAATAAAACAATCCAAAATTTCGTATTACAGACTTTTCTATTTATTGGACAACAAATTAGATTTTATTTACAAACGATTAACCGGAAATGATACTTTACTTAAAGCTCACTGCTATTTTAAACATGGAATTGGCGGGAGGTCATGTGTTGGCCACATCAGATTTTTTTTATTAATATTCGTTATTCAGCATATACATTCGTATTTTTTTACTATTTTCCTTTAATTCGATTGAGCTGGAATCCCCCATTATTATAATACCTTAAAAATACAATGCACAGCCGCCCAAGTTGCAGATGATATATTAAAAATTTACAATACGTTTCGCCTATTTTTTATTTTTGGTCCTTTACCTTAATAAAATTAGCTGTATTTAATTTGAGCTCTTTATACCAAATTCTATGCAGTTGATTTACATTTAATATTTCATACTTAGTAGTTATCTATAATATATGACCTCTAATAAATCAAATTTCCGTTATTCTAGTTCTAGTCTAAATATTTCTGTCCGAAGTTCATTGTCATTGTACAGGATGTAAATCGAAAAGTGGGACATAGGCGTTTAACATGGGAAATCAGTTTTTCTTTGCACAAACGTTAACTAATTATTTTATAATAAAATACTTCAAATAAAAGTTATAGAGATTTAAATTCTGCATCTAAGGCCCGTAATATGATTATTCTAGTTCTTCATATAAATGTAAACATTAATTAAAATATTTAAATTTTTATGAGCTTTTAATCTAAGCAGCCATAGATTTACAACAAAAAATAAACAAATGCTTTGCTTTTAACTGTCAATTAGAAGTAAAAAAATACTTTTTTGTATTTTGTATTAATTTCCTACTCTAATCCAAATTTAGTTATAATTGACAGTTAAAAATAAAGCGTTTATTTTTGTCATAAATCCATGGCTTAAAGCTCATAAATATTCTAAATTTATAATTAATTTTTACATTTATGTGAAGAGCTAGAATAATCGTTTCACAAGTTTTAGATGTAGAATATAAATCTCTATAACTTTTATTCGAAGTATTTCTGCGGAAAGAAAAACTGAATTTCCATGTTTAATGCCCGTGGCACTTTTCGATTTACACCCTGTATTTTCATAAAAATGTTACATAGTGTTTTCGAATATTCTACATACATACATGTCTTTTTGCACTGTTTTATTAAGCTTTTGCAACGCTGGAGTTGAAGACTAATATTACTAATTATATGACAAGGAAGTAAATTTTAATATTCCGTATTTATCTTATATTGTTTTATACGTCTCCCGACTTCAGTACTACATGATTTGACATGTGACACATAGAGTGAGGAAACTACAGTATTGCTTGTTTTTGTACAGCTGAGCATGTACCTTTTTTAATTTCTTGCTCGTAAATCTTTGCAACCTCAAACTTCATTCGTAAATTTCTCATTACGAACTAATGTAGTAGGTCGTAATGTTTATTGTAATTAAATTAGATAATTTTTCATTGCCCCTGAATATCTTTGGCATCATTTTTGTATTGAGACCTAACACCAAATATTTGCACAACGCTTTCATACTTAATATCTATTTAATTATTATATGATGATTTCCCATTCTATAATAATTAAGGAACATTTGTCTTAATAGCAGGTATATTATTGCAAAACACATAATACATGGTATTATAAAATTAGGAAACAAATATTTTAAATAGTCAGATACGATTTTAATTGTTTATTATGGTGCCTGGTAATAGCACCAGCGGCTGTGTTGAACTCAATAATTCAAAGTCGTTAATATATTTTTATGGGTACCTACATGAGTTTTGGTATTCACAATAATTTTTATTGTAAAAGGGCGTGCGTCGTTCAATTAAAAAATTGTAAAATAAATTAACGTTCAAAGTAAAAAAAAAAAAATATTATGTTCGGTCTTATTCGAAACGTCGTTCGAAACTATTTGGAAAATGTATTTAGTTCAATATAATAAAAGAATTGTATTTTCAATGTCATATTATTATTATTTTTTTAAAAAAAGAGACATGTTTATCACAATCTAAGATGTAAATGAATAACCAAATAATTCTTTTCAATTAAAAGAGATGGACAACATTAAGTCAAGCTTAGGTGGTTATCTGATTATCATAAGGATCTCTAATTTTATTGTTAAAAAAAACCTTTCAATTGATTATTCAAAATCTTTTATAAAACTAAAATGCCAAATAATGCACACTTCACACTTCATCGAGTATTCAAGTATTTTTGTGGCTGCAATGTTTTAGATCTCTTATTTGACAGCCCAGCTGACAGCTATAGCCGGTATTTAAGTTAATTTCGAGGTTAATTTGCGATAAAAAGAAACAACTTCTATTGAAAGTGTCTATTGTGTGTGTATTATATAAGAAAGAATTAAATAACAGTACATATTTTATTCTCGAAAATGTTTTGTTCATAAGAGCTGAGAGTATAACTTACTCGTACAGTATTACTTGTTTTAACTCAATTAGTATAATTGCAAAATTGTGATTTGCAACCTCCATTTGATTGCAATGTACAAAACATATTTAGTTCATAAGATTATGTAAAATTTTAAAGATGTAAAAAATGAAAACCTATTTAACTTTCATTTTTAATACACATTCATACATACATTTAACACAATCTGCCACAAGAAAATTTACATTGTATTTTAATAAAGATATTTTCCTTCGATATGTACATATGTTTAAAAAATTAACAATTTTTGACATTAATATAAAATTTCTACTGTCTCCAATTAGTATTTAAGAAGTTCTTATTTGTTTACATTTTTTAAATTTAAAATTATTTCAAGAATATTCTCTGCTGCTCTTGAAGTAAATCTATAAAATCAATCAAATTTCGTAATAATTATTTGACTTACAGGTTTTTTCATTGAAAGAATTCCGAGGTAAACATAGTGATTTAAAAATTGGTAAATAAATATGACCTCTAATTTACTTAATGATGTAATATTTAAAATATGACATTTGAAGATCCTTCTTAAAATTACTCACATAGATAGTATAATATACTGTTAATGTGACAAAAGTGATTGTGAAAACGCTAATACACAGTTTAATGTCCTTGCAGCTTTGTTAAATATGAAATCCAGGCATGTAAAGGCAATTCTATCGGAATATCAATATTTTGCAATAATGTTAGATAATGCATGAGTAATTGAGTGTTTAACACAGTTGTCGGGTCTCATAATACTTGAAACCTATAGTTAATACTCGTATGTTGCAAGCAATGAAATTGGATAGATGATAATACATGTGTACATACCTAGTGGGTCCTATTTTTTTCTATTTTTTATTAAACTTGATTTAAATTGAAATCGGTCTCTAATACCACTAGAATTTTTAATAAATAAACAATTACTAATCGATCGATGCCTTTAAATTCAAGAATCCTTACTGCCTATTTACCAACCAGAAAATTAACAATTTTTGACATTTCAACCACTGTTAGTGGTAATATTTTTTTTAAATATCCTGCGACGTAGATGCTAGCTTATTTTATTATGAAACATTGAAATGTCCCATAAATGAATCTTTTTCAACACTTAAAAATAAATAAATACTTTTTAAATAACTTTTGAGCTCAATAATTGGAAAAATATACAGTATGTCCCCGGATTGAGTTTACAAGAGGAAAAAAATTTTTATTTTTGATTTTATGAAAAAATGCCAAGAGAAGAAAAATTTTTGCTTGAATTAAAACGCATGTTTCAGTTATTAAAACTTTTAATTAATGTAAGATTCTTTTATTATAACGTTTTTTCGTATTTTGTACTCCTATAATACAGTTATTACATTGAATCTAACATGATTTTAGTTAGCTTTGAAATATTGACAAATGATTATTAATTCTAATTTCAGATAAAAAAATCTGTTGTGGCCAGCACAAAACCTTCCGTCAATTCGATGTATTTTGTATATATCCCATACCAAAAGTTCCTTGAAAAAGATTCTGTATATCCTATAAAATTGTAACACGAACCCACTATTTTTTACAAATTCTATACCGAAAGTTCCTTTCCCTATTTTATTAGGGGTCGCTGTATATTACTCTTCTCTTTTAATCATTCCTGTCCAACGCATCTTCTTCACACAATTTTTCCTCTCTCAAATCTTCTGCTACACAGTCCTTCCATCTTCTTCTCTTTGGAGGGACACTCTATCACATTCACACATAACTTTCTGACCCTATACTTTCAACTTTGGTTTTGCATTTGACACTGACATCTGTCAATTAAATTTTTCTGAATATATCTGTTGTTTCCATAATTTTAACAAAGCTGACTAATTTTTGAAAGTTAATCTCTCTTAATGTCTCTATAACTCTATATATTGAATATGAACGAAACTGTATAATCAAACCGTATAGAGAATAAGATATTCTTTCATATTGTTAATCACAAAATGTCGAAAAATAATATTTAACAGCGTTTTTTCAAGAAAAACTGTTAAAAACTTCAAATAAGGGTACTTCCGGTGGATCAATTATAACCAAAATCTAATCAGCTCTTCATATGGATGTAAAGAAGAGGAATACGAAAGAATTATAATTTTTAGAATTGTAAGTATTGGAGTTATCGTCGGAGAAAAATTTGTCACACACGGACACACACACGGACACACACACATACATACATACATACAGACATCATCTTAAAAATAGTAAATTCGTATTCTAGGGGCCCTAAAACGTGCTTATTCATTAAAAACTCACCAACGAATTTTTTGACCAAAGACAATACCTTCCTTACCTAAAGGTAAAATAGTAAATTCGTATTCTAGGGGCCCTAAAACGTGCTTATTCATTAAAAACTCACCAACGAATTTTTTGACCAAAGACAATACCTTCCTTACCTAAAGGTGACGGAAGGTAAAAAGAGTTAATTGAATAAATTGCAAGTATTATGTTTTTCGCCGTTTTCTTTTTTCTGAAATTAGAATTAACATCATTTGTCAATATTTCAAAGCTAACTAAAATCATGTTAGATTCAATGTAATAACTGTATTATTAGGAGGACAAAATACGAAAAAACGTTATAATAAAAGAACCTTACATTAATTAAAAGTTTTAATAACTGAAACATGCGTTTTAATTCAAGCAAAAATTTTTCTTCCCTTGTCATTTTTTCGTAAAATCAAAAATAAAAATTTTTTCCTCTTGTAAACTCAATCCTGGGACATACTGTATATGTACCTACAAGTTTTGATTCTCATTGGCAGCCTATCATTGAATATTTACTTTCATAAAAACGCAAGTGATTTCCACCTGGCGTCGCATCATAAATTCAAACAAGTGATATTTGGTTTACTTTCGTTGCTTCGGTATTTCATTATTTTCTGCTTTCATTTACTTGAAAAATTTATTAAGATGGTATTGCTAACGGAAGCAGAAGGTTTGGTAGTAGTATTAGGAAGAGAGTAATGTATAACATAGATATTAAGACTAGGTTAAGTTAATTAAAAATCAGATTATTTGAAAAACTAATAACTTTTTACCTCCCGTTACCTTTGGTAAGGGCGGTATAGGGATTGTGTTAAAAATCGCATATCGAGATTTTGGTAAATGACCACGTTTTAAGGCCCCTAGAATCCGATTTTAACATTATCATGATGATCTCTCTCTCTCTCTCTCTCTCTCTCTTTCTCTCTCTCTCTCTCTCTCTGTGTGTGTGTGTGTGTGTGTGTGTGTGTGTGTGTGTGTGTGTATGTGTGTGTGTCTGTCTGTGTGTATGTGTGTATGTATGTAAGTGTGTGTGTGTGTGTGTGTGTGTGTGTGTGTGTGTGTGTGTGTGTGTGTGTTTGAGTACGGATTTTGTTAACGTTCTAACTCAAATACTACTTTCAGAAAATTTTGAAACCATGTAGTTCTTCCTAATTCTAATATGAACAGAAGCCATTAGATTTTGGTGTAAATCGGATAACCGGAAATGACTCTTTACTTGGAGCTCAAAATAGTTTTTCTTCGAATAGTACCTTTAAATATGTTATTTTTCTCGCAATTTATGTTATTATAAAAATTAAAGGCTGTTAAATACTACGGGTTTATAAAAAAATAATCTGTAATATTAATCACGGAGCCTGATCTTTAAATAAAGCTTCTTGCTTATACAGTTCATATTTCAAATGTATGTAACTGACAGATAAATGTCAATGTCAAAAAACTAATCATTTCAGATTAATTATGGTATAAAGTTTTAAAAGAAAAGAGCAAATAGAAAAATAGTTACATGGAAAGGAACTTAATATATTTTCCAGCATTAGTATGTAATGTATTTAAATTAATATAAATTAAATGGCGGGAGGTATTGTGTTGGCCACGTCAATTTTTTTTCTTTGGTAGTCCTTATTATACAGTTTTAAATGGTCTAGTTTTAATATAAATGACCCATCGTCTAATTTGTTATTATGGTGGAGGACCCCATTGCTTTTATGACTCTTTCGCATTGAAATACTATATATATGTAAAATAAATAATTTGCATTGGATTAAATACAGTAAAATTTTTGAAAGAAGTCCGATCGAGGCCATCTACGAATTGTATCTATGAATTAAGATTTTGTGCTGTCAAATTTACTAGTGTCTTTTACTTAGTTTTTATGAGGGTACATAATATCTTGTGTACCTCATAAAAACTATGTAAACGACAATACTAAATTTGACAGCATAAAATCTTAATTCATAGATGCAATTCGTAGATGGCCTCGATCGGACTTCTTTCAAAAATTTTACTGTATTTAATCCAATGCAAATTATTTATTTTACATATATATAGTATTTCAATGCGAAAGAGTCATAAAATGGCCTTGATCGGACTTCTTTCAAAAATTTTACTGTACAAATCTAATTTCAAAGAATAATATTATCAAAATGTTAAAATTAACAAGTTTGTTTTTAATGTTATTTATATATCTACTGACGTATATTAAATAGCTTTGAGCAATGGTTTCGATACTTCCTTGTTCAATAAATGATTCTGACTTCGCACAAATATTGGACTTTTTTCTATTCAACTTGTAATTTTGTTCTTGCGTTTACGAGTATGTATATTTACTTTAAAATGTTAAGTTTAGAAATATGCAGGTAGTTATCTGTTAAATATTCATCAAATTAAGATAATTAATATAAAAATCAAGGTAAATCAAGTTCTTTTTATACCTAACATTTAAATTTATTGCATTTTTATAGGGCATGTAACCTTAAATAAATTTTAAGAAATTATTTAAATTTTTATTTATTTAATTTTTTTCTTTCTATAACTGTTAAAAAAACTGGTATTCGTGCATATATTAGTATGCGCAATATATGTCATTATTTAATTAATTACGTAACCTTAACAATGTGTATTTCACACACTCTGCACATTTTTTTCGTACACTGGACGCATTATTTCAGGCATACTTCTAAAATCAGACATAAAATGAACAAAAAATTGCATATTAAATTATGAAAATTGTTATAATATTAATAAATGTGTATAATATAATAATTATGTGTGTCAAAATTTATTGGAAAATTCAAATGTTGTCTGTCATATTGACAAGATGTCAATAAAGGCTATTTTTTTAAACAATTGTACCTATTTTCTATATATTAAATTTAGTAGTAGAAAAAATATTGTGTACTTCTTGTTTGCGAAATATGTATACTGCTCTCGAATGATTTTTGGACTCTGTTAAAACCTCGTCAAAACACTTGCACTCTTGTACACTAAACATATATTTCGCTCATATGGTACACAAATAACTATTTTTACCTCTCGCCAAGAGAGGTATTGGATTCATGTTAAATATCACATATCCAGATTTTAGTGAATAAGCACGATTTAAGGTCCCTATAAACCGATTTTAACATTTTTACGATGATGTCTCTCTCTCTCTCTCTCTCTCTCTCTCTCTCTCTCTCTCTCTCTCTGTGTGTGTGTGTGTGTGTGTGTGTGTGTGTGTGTGTGTGTGTGTGTGTGTGTGTGTGTGTGTGTGTGAGTGAGTGTGTGTGTGTATGTGTATGTGTGTGTGTGTGTTTGTGTGTGTGTGTGTATGTGTGTGTGTGTGTGTGTGTGTGTGAGTGTTTAATATTTCTTATTTTATCATTAATTAAATATTTAAAATTATAAATATAGCTGCCGCACTTTAAATTGACACTGTTCTTCAATGCGGAAAACCTAAAATTCGTACTTGTATAAGTCGAGATGTAATAGTAATTATAATATGCTATTTTTATAACAAGGAAAAGACTCCGTCAACATCTAAAATTGGTATAAACAGAAACGGGATTCATTTGTAAGCCAACTAAACACGCGCTTGCTATACATATATTTCATCATATACCTTTCAGAAATACCGCTAATCTCGTCAATGAATTGTAAGAATATCGAACAGTTAGAAGAGGAAGAGGAAACTTGTTCATAGAATGAATTGAAAAATAAAGAATAGATGCAATATTTTGTGTATACCAGAAATGTTAAATATAATATTTATAGCCTAATATGAAATTGGCGAGAGGTATTGTGCTGGCCACAACATATATTTTTTTTTTAAATTTGTAAATAAATAAATAAATCATCACGAATTATACGTGCAACTGAGTGAGAGTGCGCTAATTTCCTACTATTCACAAATTTCGGGAATTACGATATATCTACCGTTGAGGGCAGGTATCAGACCTCACCTTCACCTCACAGGCTCTCAAAGTTGCCACCGCAGAGGTCACTTTTGTGTTATTTTAAAACTGAAATAATTTTCTTGTTTGACGTCGATCGGGCGGTCCGAATTACAACCGGCCACGGTCAAATTTAGAGAAATGGGGTTCTACACTATTTTTTTTTTTATTTCTTTTATGAAATTTCACCTATCCTGAAAGCGATCTGTGGTTTTAGAAAGTATGTATTGTTATGCGTTACGCCGTAATAATTTTTTAATGTTCTATGACGTAGATATAGAGAATATTTTGTTCTCATTAGAGATGCATTCCGGCCGGACCGAGCCGGGTTTTGAGGTTTGGATCGATTCGGCCCGAAAATAAAAATTACCGGCCCGACTCGAAGATCGACTCGACAAAAAAATTAGCTAGCCCGGCTCGAAAATTGATTCGATATCGGGCCGGGCTTCGGGCCGGGCCGGGCCAAAGCTCGAAATTGGGTGAATCTGGCATTCCTAATGTTGATTTTTATGTTAAGGCGAAATGTTTTTTCAACATTAGTTCACATAAGTAGTTAAAAAAGAGACCCTTCTAGTGTAAGTTTGTTATAAAAATTACAGACCTACGAGTATTTTATTTAACACTTTGTTTACCAAAAAATTTAAACAACTTTTTCACAAATCTTATATAAAAAAATGTAATTTAAATTTACATAAGGATTTTTTATCTAACTTTGTTTCTGCTCAAAAATTGGACAAAAATCCTTATGGTAGGAACAAAAATCACTTTTATTTAAGTATACGAGTAATAACAATAATAATAGCAACATCACAATATAATTATTATGCCTTAATGAATAACCTTGAATTCTTGAAGTAAAATAATACATTTTTATTTATTAATATGTGAAGTGTGTTATTAAATCATTTTGATCCTCTTTAACTTCATCCATTTTCATTAAAATATTAAGAAAACTGTGCATTTGATTGAACTATAAGATTTTTCGGGCCGAGCCAAAATCAAAAGTTCGACTCGCCTCGATTTTTGAAAATAATTAGCCCGATTCGGCCAGCTAAAAAATATCTTCGGCCCGGCTCGATGATCGACTCAAAATCGAGGCGGGCTTCTGGCCGGGCCGGGCCAAAGCTCAAAATCGAGTACATCTCTAGTTCTCATATAGTGGAGTTCGCTAATACGAGTAAATGGACCACATAAATTGAGCTTTTTTAGCACTTATAATATAATGTAAAAATAACATTTGTGGTAAATAATTGGAAATAATCGTGGATAATAAGCAATTGAATAATATAGTTAATAAAAAAACTACGTATATTATAGGCAAAGGCTTGAGCTTCACCGGTAGCTTAGGTCATTCACTATATCTTTCACTTTCATATTAACGTATGAAGTATCTATCTGGCTTGGCATCATAAATTTAAACAAGTGTTATTTGGTTTACTTCCGTTGTTTCGTTATTTACTGCATATATTTGAATGGATAGCAGACGATAGCAGAAAGTTTGAAAGTAGTGCAAATTTTGGAACGGAATAAATGTGTGATATAGATATAGAGATGAGGAAATGGTATTAAAAACTCAATAATTTTAAAACTAATAACTTTTTTTAAATCTTTGATATTATTTAATGTATAATTTTAAGGTTTAGTTTTAATATAAATGACCCATGTTCTAATTTGTTACTACGGAGGACTACCCTATTATGATATTGTAAACATTTGAACTTTGTTATGTCGGCTGAAGTAAGGCGTTTCTTTCAGATAGCTATCTTTCTTTAAATAGGCCGTAATGCCATCGTGCGCAATTTATAAAATTATTTTATTGTAGTACCATGATTATTTAAAATATCTGATGTGGACACCACATGACTTCCTTGTACGCCTGTTACATTATACATATTTTGTTAATAATTAAAATATGTATAATAACAGACCCAATCATAAAATTGCACGTATTTGACATTGACATTAAATTCTTTTTTTTTTTTTGTTATTTCTTGTCCTAATTCATAGCAAACTTAATTACAGAAACCAAAAAGTACATAATGTTTAAATTTACATATCTCTCTTATACAAAGAACTAATTTAATCATACTTGAAGTTTTCGACGCAAAATTCAATTCTCTAAAACTTTTATTTGAAGCATTTATTGTTAATATCAAAATAACACCATTTTCTTCAAGAAAAACTGATAATAGCTTCAAGTAAAGTATCACTTCCGGTTAGACTATTTTAACCAAAGTCTATTATGATATTTCCATTGATATAAAAGTATTATATACCAAATTTGAAAAGTTTTGGATTATATTTTAATATAGTTTTCCATTAAAATCTATTATAGGTTTCAAGTAAAGTACCACTTCCGGGTATACGATTTTAACTAAAATCTATTATGTTATTCCCATTGATATAAAAGTATTATATACCAAATTTGAAAAGTTTAGGAGTATATTTTAATATAGTTTTTCATTAAAATCTACTATAGGCTTCAAGTAAAGTACCACTTCCGGGTAGATCATTTTTACTAAAATCTATTATGTTATTTCCATTGATATAAAAGTCTTATATACCAAATTTGAAAAGTTTTGGATTATATTATAATATAGTTTCTATCTATTATGGGCTTCAAGTAAAGTACCACTTCTGAAAGTTATGCAATGACCAAAAAGGGAGGTGCACAACTAGATGTTATAACAGTCCTAAATACAAAATTTTAACATTCCACGGCTTCCCGTTTTTCAGTTATGCGAGATACGTACGTACAGACGTCACGACGAAATTAGTCAAAATGGATTCAGGGATGGTCAAAATGGATATTTCCGATGAAATCTGGAAACCGAATTTTTTCGCGATTACAATACTTCCTTTACTTCGTACAAGGAAGTAAAAAAAGTACGATTATATTAAATATTTATTTATTTTATTATTATAATTCTACATATTCATTTCATGCACCCTAACTTCAGCGATTTCCTCTTGAAATATTGAATATTATTTTTATTTCTGTTGATTTTGATGATGTACTTATTTAATATATCTGATGTAGTTTTCTAAATAAATAAATGATAAAAATGTGTTTCGATATGTTCACTCAGTCAATTTATCCAATATTCTCATAGAAAGCTAGTCTTTCTCGTTTGTCGAAGACGGCAACAACTGTCCTATTTTCAAATCTATTAGAAACAATGGGCTACTTGCTTGTTGCTTGCACACAAGAGGAATTTAAAAAATATTATATTTTTCAAGTTTAGTTTACTAAATTACATTATTTACATTATAAATTTTAAAATAAATTTTGTTATTATTTAATAAATTTACCTAAATTATATAAATCTTGTATCTCTCTCTCTCTTGATGGCGACACAATCACTAGCATTTGATTTGTTAATGCGAATCGGAGAGGTGAAGGGAAAGTAGCCTATATGTTCACTATCTCCGCCTCTGTCGTCGCAAACTACAGAACTAGGACGTATGTCATCAGTAATTGCGACGTCACAAAATAAAAATGTTTATTTTTAGCCATAATGGCGTCCTCCACCATAACAAAAAAGTATAAAATGTACACTTTATACTACTTAAAGTACTACTCAATAAATAACGATTAAGTTAAAAAGAATATTTTTTTAATAATTACTTTACGAGATGTTTGAAATTTGTTGTCAATGTTACAGTGACGTCACATTATTGCTATCTTTCTCTCGTAGAGTCTTGTGCGGAGCGAGAGAAAGATAGGAGTGCCGCGGTGACGTCATGGTGACATTGAAAATCAAATGCAGTTAAACTAATGACAATCAAGAATTTTTAATACTACGAATTGTTTCAAAATTAAACGAACTTTCATTTAAAATAATAAAAAAAAATTAGAGTGGAGGATTCCATTAGCAAAATTTTGAATAATGAAAAAATATTTAGATACATTCTTCAAAAAAACTTTTTTTACATGCAAATAGCCCATTGCAGAATTTATCTATTTTCTGAATAAATAGAACATATTTCTAATTTGGAATAAAAATATTTAATGTATATTATGGGAGTGTATTATGAGCTTTGTAGCAGCATAAACAAAAAAAAAAAACTTGAATTGGTAATTAATTTTGTTTCTATTAATAGTCGACCATGGTTTTGAATGTTCTTTTTATGTGGAACACCATATGATTATAGATCAAAGTGCCTCATTATTAAAAAGAAAAAATAAAAACTGAGATAAATATTTATTATATATTTTCAAAAGTGAAGAGTTTTTATTTAAATTTTCCCAAACAAGAATAAGGTCATCCACTCTAATTTTTTTATTATTTTCGTTTAATTTTGAAGCAATTCGTAGTATTGAAATGACATAATTGTTTTTAGTATAAATGTAATACGACGTCACTACGGCCTACGGCACCAGCGACACCTATTGTTATCTTTTACTCGCAACAGACTGCGAGAGAAAGATAGCAATAATGTCATGTTAAGTGACACTAACAAGTTGCAAATATCTCTCAAAGCAATTATTAAAAAATATCTATTTAACTTTCATTTTTAATATACATACATTTATTAATACTTAATCTAGCATAAGAAAATTAACATTATATTTTAATAAAGGTATAATATACATATACAGAGTGGAACAAATTCGAGTTCCTTAAATGAAAAATTTTTTCATTACGCACTCTAAAGTAAGTTGATATTGATCTTTATGGGCCAACTTTTTGACACAACTTTAATGGACACCACAGGAATTTTCGATCGTCTTTCGTTTTTGAGCTGCAGGGGAAAACTTGATTTTCGGGTATTTTGAAAATACTGTTTTCTACGAAGAATGACGTGATGTAATTACATTTTTTTAAAATTAATAATTATCGAGATATAACATAAACATACTTACTTACTTAATCCTGCACATTTCGACCCTCAAAGGGTGTAAGGCGTTCCCCCGGCTTGCGGGGGAGAGGGTTGAGTTCTGGTTCGTTGGTCTTCTCCATATTTCTTTCCACTCTGCTCTATCTTGTGTTGCTGTCTTCGTTTCTTCCCAAGTTAAACCTCTTCTTTGCGCTGCCTCCTTTACTTCTTCCAGCCACGTTCTTCTTGGTCGTCCTCGTGGTTTCTTTCTTCCAATTTTTGCTTCAAACACTTTTTTAACTATTCTCTCCTCTCCCATCCTTTCTACATGCCCATACCATCTCATCTGTCCTTCTGCTATCTTATCTTCTATTGCTTTTACTTTTAAGTTTTGTCTGTAGGTTGTGTTTTCAATTCTGTCCAGTCTTGTTTTCCCCTCTATTTTTTCTCAAGAATCTCATTTCGATAGCCGTAATTTTTTCTTTTTGTCTTTGCGTTAATGTCCAACATAAACATAACATGAATTATTAATTTTTTGGGTTGAAAAAAAATCAATTACAGATCATCATATGTTTAGTTTGATTCTATATCTATTCATTAAATTCTCAAATTTTTTTTCAGTCAATTATTTTCGGATTAGTTAATTAATTTTTTAACGGCGCTGTAGTTAGCTTTGACACAATTCGAAATATGTGGTATAATATTCTTTCTGGAGTTTATATATTAGAAAAATAAATAGAAATAATCAAAATTACATTAAAAATAAACAAATGATCTGTAATTTTTTTTGCAATTGTTTCTGAATAAATTTAATTTTTTCATCCCAAAAAATTAATAATTTCTGTTTTATGTTTTATTCGTGTTTAAAGCAAAAGAATGTACAATTGTTGTGCATCGTTTAAAAGCATATAAAATAAAGGAAAAGATGAAACTATTTTCAATTATGTCCCCATTTAGAAAATATTGTTTGTGTTAATTATATCACGTTATTCTAAGTAAAAAATCTGATGTGGCCAACACAAAACCTTCCGCTATTTAATTTTTATTAATTTAAATACGTACCTACGTATTTAGTAATGCTTCAAGCTATATTATGTTCCATTGCATATACTAGTAATTATTGCTTTATTTACGATTTTCTTTCTTATTTAATATGTCACTATTATTAATTTGAAAGTTTTTTGACAATGACGTTTACCTGTCAGTTACATTCATTTGAAAAATAAACTGTGTAACAAAGGAATTGTGTTTATCTTAGGCTTCGGGATTAAAAAAAGAAAAAAGAATTTATCCGATTTATACCAAAATCTAATGGCTTCTTTTTGTATTAGAATAGGGTAGAAATACAAAGTTTCAGAATTTCTGAATGATAGTATTTGAGTTAGAACGAAGACAAAATTCATACACATACGCACACACATACAGATACCATCATGAAAATGTTAAAAATGGATTCTAGGGACCTTAATACGTGGTCATTTACTAAAAATCTCGATATGTGATTTTTAGCACGATCCCTATACCTCCCTTGCCAAGGGTAGCGGATGTAAAAACTGTATAAAAATTATCTAAACTTGTTTCTTTATCTTTTATAATAAACGAGTTATGAGGTATTATCAAAATAAGCGAAAATCAAGTTTTAGCCTGTAGCTCCTTAGCTCAAAAACAAAAGGCGATCGAAAATTACTGTGGTGCCTATATTAAAGTTGCCTCAAAAAGTTGGCCCATAAAGACCTACATCAATTTTCTGTGGCTTGCTCAATAAGAAAGTTTTTCATATAAGGAACTCGATTTATTCCACTCTGTACATTAATATATTGGAAAATTTAAAAAGATTTGACATTAAATTAAAAATTTCTACTATCTCTCTATTAGTATTCATAATATTCTTGTTTGTTTCCATTTCTAAATTTAAATCTATTTCAAGAATATTCTCTCCTACTCTTAAAGTAAATCTATAAAATCCACCAAATTTCGTAATAATTATTTGACATACAGGGTTTTCATTGAAAGAATGTCGAAAATGTATATCTATGATAAATTATACGCAAGGTAAACAAAGTGATTAAAAAATTGGTAAATAAATTTGACCTCTAATTTAGTAATATAATATATAAAATATGACATTTAAAAAAAAAGATCCTTCAAAAAATTATTTATTTAACCCATCTAAAGTGTAGATAAAATATGCCCATATTACAGTAAGTAATTTGCTTGTAGGTATTATAAATCGTTGCGTTATTGAAAGCGCATATGCAAACGAGGTCTGCCAGTGTAGTAATGTCGCCTACAAATGAGATATTATAAGATCTCGGTTCATACAAAACTTTAACGGTTAATTCAAAATTACCACATTGATATTTAGTTTAATGTTTATTATTGTTGTTATGCGAAAAATAAATAGCTGTATTTGTTTTTCTATCACCTTTTTTGTTGCAGGTGTAAATGGTCAGGACTCCGAAAAAGAAAAAGAACCAAAGGAGCTGAAAGATTTATTTAACACAAGCTCCTGCCTCGAGAAGCCTTATGTCTGCCCTCATCCACGAATACAGTTTTATCTTTACACTAGGTAAGTTTTTTAATTTTGCAAAATAAATAACTTAATTTGCAAGACGAATTGCATACCTACTTATTTAAATTTATTCTAATTCAAGTACGTAATATCACGTAGTCGTTACATAATAATTAAGATGTATTTATGTAAGTAATATTAATACTGAAATTAGGTCATTGTGTTCTGTTAACTAACTTGAGATAAGTTACTAGATTCTATTCTACTTAAGAAAGATAAAGTTAAAAATCTTATCAGTAATTTTGCTTGTTTATTTACATTTTGGAGAATACACAAAAATAATTAGACATATTATAGATTAAAATTAAACAGTGATAAAAATAATATAAAAAGTACCCCAAAGAACCCAAAACCAAAATCTTATATTATTTCATTTTTCGAGTAATTTTCAATAGTAAACCCCTGAATTTATTTAGTTAATTGTGCATATTTTTTAACATATAAAAGCATCACTAAATAATCTACTAACATGGCAACTGTCTAAGTTAACTAACCTTGATCATTGGAATTCATGACAAAGATCTAATTAATATTGTAGATTATACAATAAAAATAACAGAATAACGAAAAAAATAATAGGTTACACTGACATTTTTTGGTTGAAAAATTATCCAATTGAATCCCGCCATTTCTGATCACATATGCGAAAGTAACCAATCAAAACAACATTACACTGACAATTTTCTTTGGAAAATTATCACTTATGTCACTTGGTTGCCAAGTAACAAGCACTTTTTTTATTTTAAAATGTCATTTTCACAGTAGGTCAATGAAAATAATGCTTCAATAAACAAAATTATAGAAGAAAACATATAAAAAATCAAATGTAGCCAACACAATACCTTCCACTATTTAATTTTTATTAATTTGAATACATACCTACGTTTACTAATGCTGCAAACTATATTATATTCCTTTGCATATAACTAATGCTTTTACATTTAAGCCTCATTCACAGCTGCGAAAATAAAAATAAAATTATACATAAAAATAAAAATTATGAAAATGTTAACAGCTCTCGAAAATAAAAGAAATCTGATGTGGCCAACACAAAACCTCCCGCTATTTAATTTTTATTAATTTAAATACATACCTACGTATTTACTAACACTGCAAACTGTTTCATTGCAGAAAACTATTGCTTTATTTACTATTTTCTTTTTAAAATGTCACTATTATTAATAGTGATTAGTTTTTTGACAGTGACATTTACTGTCAGTTACATTCATTTGAAATATAAACTGTATAACAAAGGAATTGTGTCTATCTTAGGCTTCGGGACTAATAAAAAAAAAATATTTTTAAATTTATCTGTAAAATATATAGAAAAAGTATTAATGTATTCCTGTAGAAAATTCAATAATCTTTAATTTTCATAAGACATAAAATGCGAAAAAATGGCATTTAATGGTATTTTTTGAAGAAAAACCATTATGAGCTTTAGGTAAAGTGTCATTTCCGGTTATTCGATTTACACCAAAATCTAATGGCTTCTTTTCATATTAGAATAGGATAGAAGTACAAGGTTTCATTATCGTGAAAATGTTAAAATTGGATTCTAGGGACCTTAAAACGTGGTCATTTACTAAAATCTCGATATGTGATTTTTAGCACGATCTCTTTACCTCCCTTACCAAGGGTAGCGGGAGGTAATTAAACATAAGACATAAATAAAAGGATTTGCAAATGTTAAATATTTTACACAAAAATTAGGGTATACATAACAACTGTCACTTGAGCTCTCAATTTTTGTTCTGGTAAAAGGATTTAAATTTAAATATAATTTTAAAAAGCTGTCTTAAGACAAATATTCACATATATGATTGCGTACAGTGCTTTAAAAGGTATGAAGTTGTTATTACTGCTTGTTAATTATGAATATATTAAATGACAGTTGATGTTTTATTTTCGAAGATGTGAACACCAACCATAAAGTCTTATTTATAATTTTATTTATATTTCTTATTTTCGTAGCTGTGAATGAGTCTTTATTCGTCAGTTACATACATTTGAAATATGAACTGCGTAACAAAGGAATTGTGTTTATCAAAGACTTTGAGATTTATAAAAAGATTATTTTTTAAATTCACCTGTAAAATATATAGTACAAGTATTAATGTATACCTGTAGAAAATTCAATTATCTTTTATTTTTAAAATAACATGAAATGTGAAAAATAACATTTAATGGTATTTTTAATGAAAAAAATGAGCCTCAAGTAAAGTGCCTTTTCCGGTTATCCGATTTACACCAAAATCTAATGGTTTCTTTCCATATTAGAATAGGGTTGTAATACAAGGTTTCAGAATTTTCTGAATGATAGTATTTAAGTTAGAGCGTAGACAAAAGCCATACACATATCCACATGCATACACACATACACGCATACACATACACGCATACACACACGCATACACACACACACAAATACAGAAATCAACGTAATCATGTTAAAATTGTATCCTAGGGACCTTAAAACGTGGATATTTACTAAAATCTCGATATGCGATTTTTAGAACGATCCCTATACCTCCCTTACCAAGGGTAGCGGTAGATAAAAAGGTTTAGTTCATCTTATTAAGATGGAGAAGGGTACTCGCTTAAAGAGAAAATGTATTTTATAAAAATTTATATTTTAAAAGCTTGAAATCGTTGATAAAGGATAAATCCAATGGGTTTTCTTATTCTTAAAATAACTATTATGTGCTATTCTTATTATTTCTATAAAAGTAAATGTGTATTTGCTTCTTCTCACCAACCAAACCAAATTTTCAAAAACTACACACATCGAATACACTTTAAAACTAGAGGAATCATAAAATGGTCACTACTGGCATAATAACTAAGATTTGTAACTACTATCTACGTATCCAATTTCCAAATGTTTAAATGTTGTTAAAACATATTAAATGATATGACAATACAAATTGCAATATAAAATATTGAAAAATATTTTAACTCATTGGCGTCTAATTCATTTTCTTAAAAATTAAGCACTGTCGCGCCTCTACAGACTGCTTTCTGGAATTGTTAATGTTTCTGTACATTCATATAGCTGTCCTACGCCTGCTTCAGGTGTACCGGCCACTACCCCGTATATTAATATAATTAACAATGATATTGCTTCCGCCAAACCGGATATAGAATTTAGGACCTTTTCGCACCAAAAAGTGACATGAAATTTGCCCCCAACATTGTAATATAATCCATAGGTCTAAAATTTTGTATTTAATTTTTTTGGTGTGATTTATAAGAACAGGCCTATAGTTCATACAAGAGACAAGTCAGGGAAAATTTTACAGTTAATTTTGAATCTTAGTGGGTACCTTTACCATTCCTTAAGAGATGGTAGTCTATTTACCGAACACACTGTACTACTGGAAACTTTTTTGTGAGGCACGTAACTTTTTTGTATTGTTTAAGAAGTCTATTTTTTGATTTTTTTTTTGTTGCAAATACTTTGTGATACTCAGTTTATTACATTTTTCATTTTGAGTCCTAGCTTAAAAAAATCACCTTAAAATATTGTTTATGATTTCAAAAAAATAATAGAATAGTTCTTAAAATTCACAGATTCTCTAAGATTACCTAGAGGTAGGACTACCATTCGTCCTGGTTTGACTGGGACAGTCCCGGTTTTAAACTCGTGTCCCGGTGTCCCAGCCGGTTTACAATATTAATTAATATGGTTTTTTTTGTTGTAATTTATTCACTACTTATCCTCTAAACAAAATCTTGTTATCACATTATTATTTCATGTACATAATCCATAATATAGACATCTTTTTAAAGAAAATAAAAAATTACCATTATAAAATTTTTAGTAAGAAGTGACCTTAAATAAGGAAAAACTTGTAAGTAACTATCCGGCATTTAAACTACTACTTTCAAATTATGTTTTATGCTTTGTTAAAATGAGAAAAATACTTTGACACTGAACAGTTGTATTTATCGCTGAATAAATAATGATCTATAAAACAATTTTTTTCGTGGAATGCTTGTTATTTAGGTGCAAAGGCATAAAAACCAATATCTACGCCTAAAATAATAATAATAATAATAATAATAATAATAATAATAATAACCCTTTATTGACAGAAATCAAAAGGCGAGGTTCAGCCAAAGGCTGGTCTTCATCCTAACCATACAGATATGTAATCATTATGCCAAAAATGCCAAATTAACAACTTTATTAAAACATAGTCCAACTATATACATGAAGAAATATAACAATACAAACAAAACAATGAGGAAAAAAAACAATAATGCTACTGAAATAATTGCTTAATTATACTAATCCTATTTTCATAAACATTAACTATAAATGACAATATAATAAGTAAACATTGAAAAAAGTAAAAAAATGGTGCTACTCAAATAATTTCTTAATCTTATTTCTAAATGAATATACACATAGCGATTTTAAATCATTCGGTATATTATTGTAAAGATATGGTGCAAGATAAGAAAAAGAGCCCTTAAATTAAGATTTTCTATATGAAGGAATAATATACAGATGTTTCAGTCGTAACGTGTAGTTGTACTGTTTAATTATTAATTTGTCGAGCAAATAATGTGGGGTACCAGTTTTTATAATTTTATGTATTAGACAGAGATACATCTTTCTTACACGATCATCAATAGAGAGCATCTTAGCCATTAACTCAACACTAAAACGATTCTAGTGTCATCGTTCAGGAATAAAAAAGTTCCTCGGAGAAACCCTACTTAATTTTTGTCATTATATCGGAATCTACAATAAAAAATGTGGGTTCCCATTTAAGATTACAAAGTTGCCTTTTTCCCCACCCCACCCCTTGGAAGGGTGGGGGAGGATTTTGACAGAATCGGATGCTCCCTCCGAACCATCAAACTTTTGATTCTGAATATTTTTTGATCCAATGCAGATTTGTTGAGTTATTGATGGTGGTACATTTAAATTTGATACCCAATATATTGAAATTAAGTATTTTTCAAAACATAAATATGAATAAATATTATTAAATTAAATTAAATATGAAATTGAATTAAACATGAATATAAAATGAATTTTCGCCATACCTAAACCAGGAAAACCACTCGATGACAAAAAACTACAGACCAATGTCCAATCTCCTCAGCTGCTTGTACAAATTATTTGAGAGAATGATATTCAACCGCATATAGTTCCTATCATTGCCGATCAAATCAATCCTGAACAAGATGGATTCCGTCCAGCGAAATGTACTAGCCAAATACTCAATCTTACTCAACTCATTGAAGATGGCTTCGAAAATCATTTAGCTACCGGTGTAGTATTTGTAATTTGTCGTCAGCATATGACACAATAAATCACAAACTTCGAACGCACTTGATCGTTTTAATTTTTTCCGGTATAAACAACTAATCAACAACAAATAAAAATCTGTTGTGGCCAGCACAAGACCTCTCGCCATTTCCATATTAGGCTATATAAGTATTGTATTGCACTTCGCTTTCGAACCGTCGTTTTATAACTAAATATAATAGAACATTGCCCAAATATTGTTTTTTATTATAGTTAACATGTCTTCTGCACACATATAATTCTAATTATATCTATTTTTCATTGTATGAGGAAGTTTCTAAATGTCAGAGATTGTTCCAATTCATTAACCAGATTGGCGGTATTTCTGATGGATATATGCATTTTACCACAATTTTACCTATAATTTCAAATATTTAATTAATAAAACAATAAGAAAAATTAAATATACTTCCCAGTAAAAGCTATCAGAATGTCACTAAAACTGTTGATTTTTGACACTGACATGTGTCATTTGCAAATTATGTTATAAACATTGGAATTTGTCAACTGGTTTCCTTAGTGCCGTAGCCTCTGCGATTAGTTCACTCTATAAATTATAGTGTCTTTATGTTTAAATCTATACAAGATATAATAAAAATTTTAATTGTATTAGATGGAGAATTTTATGTTCCTCAATATTTAATAAAAAAACCTTCCAAAAAATTATATTTAGAAGAATTTTTCTAAGAAACTACTACTTCCGGTTGTTCAATTGTTACCAAAACCTTTTCAGCTCTTCCCAGGAATGTCAGATTGAGGAAACTGCAGTTAAATATTTTTTAAGTCTTATAGTTTTTGAGGAATCGTCCCTCCAACATCCATACATACATACACACACACACATACACATACACACATCCACACACACACACACACACACACACATACACACACATACACACAGACACACACACAGAGAGACATCATTTTAAAAATGTTATAATCGGATTCTAGGGACCTTAAATCAGGCTTATTCAATAAAATCTGGATATGCGAATTTTAGCATGAATCCAATACCTCTCTTAGCGAGAGGTAAAAAAGGGCTTTGAAATAAACTTACTCTATGATCCACCTGGTCACGTGCGCCAACTTAGAAAACGAATACATGAGAGAACATCTGGCTAAGGCAACATCTTCTCTAAATTGTGTTATTATATGTACTCGTGTGACAGAACGGCACAAGGATAAAATATAAAAATAACATTTATTTTAGTAGCACTACCACCAGGCTATTTATGGGTGTATAACCAAAACCGAATTTGGAATTTATACAATTAATTCAAGAGGATAGTCAAAAACAGTTTATGCGAAATTTGGAATAATAACAATACTACAGAGTGATCAAAAATAACTGATTCAGTTGGCAATACTTGGTTTCTTTTTTTTTAGAAAAATGGTTGTTGTTTTCCTTACTCAGGTACTTTTATTTCCTACATTACCCCTAGAGCTATAATCTAAAGCATTTCAATCACTCAAAATCCTATTAGCTGTCAGGCCACTGCTCTGACATAACCTTTCTGTATTTATTGTCAAATAGTATTGCCGCCGTCACCTGGTGTTGTGCAAACTGTGGAATAAAAAGATCCCGAGAATTGTATTGCCATTGCCAACTGTATAATTTCTTTTTGATCACTCTGTAATACTTTCATATATCCAGGGGGCAAGACAGAAATAAAACGGAATTCTTAATAAATAGTTATAAAAGAAATTTAATTGTAAAATATGCACAAATAATATTTAAAGTAGCATTTAAACAAACGATACAAACATAAAGTATTGCAGAACAATTAATTATGATTTAAACAAAATATAATCTGAGCAATAAAATCTTTACGTTTATAGATAATGGCAGAACGTACAAAAGTTACATTTATAAGTAATTAACGTTTTTTTTTTTTAACTTACATATTTATACAATATTTACACTTTTAACACTCTCTGCTTGTTTCTTATCTGTACATCTTAAACTTGACTTCCTGAACTTAAACTTGTACTCTCTAATTTTTGATTGACACCTGTTTTTAAATTAATTCCCTTACATCTACTGCCACCCACCACGGTTCGAGTTCAACCTTCTGTCTATGTGACTTCATATTCTGAGTCTGGCTTTTCCACGCAGACTGGGTTTATCTTATGTGCGTTTTCTAAACAACCATCTAAGACATCTTCTCTTGCCTCGAATCCAGGTCTCCTCAGGAAAAGAACACGTCCCGTGGTGACATGAAAGTTAGGGTGTCTCATTGTTATTTTCCGAACAAGAATTTAGGAACGATTTTTCTTTCGATTTATGAAATTTTGAAAAGTTTCTGACTTGCCGATGTCTTCAACAAGGCTTCAAGGGTTGTAGCAAAATAATAATGGAATGTTTTTCTAAATGTTAAATAAAAGTAATGCCGTTGAATTTTGTCTTGTTACACTCGTACGTGTATGTGGTTTGGATATGAAAAATAAAATAATAATACTACGAAACCTGTGAAAGTGAATTTATCTGTGCCATCTGAAATTACTTGAGTTTATATAGCATTATTTAAGTTGATCAACCACTTTCTATATGTATCACATCAGTAGATGCACGAAGTATATATACTACCGTAACATATGTTTATTTGTTTACTTTCCATGTTGATTTTTTACGGAATTATTTTGTAATTGGAATTATAATAATTTACACATCATATAAGCACAACAATACGTCATTATATAATTTTAAAAATATATTGCATATGTAATATTTGATATGTTGAGTAATTTCTAATTAATATTTACTATAAAGATAGGTATTACGTTTACACTTTTCAATAATACGTACATAAAAAAACAGCCTGTTATTACGACTGTGCTTCTGTAACAAAAGCGTGATATAACATAATATTCTTAAGGATCAAACAAACCTCATACGCTACTTTTAACAAAACTATGAATAAAAAGTCAGCGTTAATTAGAGTACTTTAGAACTTTGAAGTGTGGAATTTCCACATACACATTCACATATTTGTAGAATTAACATTGCCTATCGTAGAATTAGATAGGATCAAATTATAATTTGAATTTCAAGAGAATAAAGATAATGGCCGGTTTTACGAGCGCACTTTTATAATAAAAGCGCTTCTTGTGAAGAGTGTGCTCCATAAAAGCAGTTTTATTATAAATATGCCCTCGTAATACGGGCCAAAATCTGGTGATTCAAAAACAATCTTTCATCAAAGTGTTCCATGAACAAAATTGCGTACATGATCTGTCAGAATTGGCAAATGTAATTTTACAAAATATGTCACCGAGCAAGCTAAGATATGCCCATTGACCCGAATTCAACACTTTTTTAAATCTAGTGATCGTCTCTAATAACCATGAAATAGCTTGCATCTTTTATTATTAATGTATCAATACATAAGTCTTACTTTATTTTATTATTTTTAGATAAGCTTCTTTAGTTAGGGTACTGAGTTATATTTATTTTTGTTTTTCATGGCACACTTTTTTTAAATTATACGTTATGTGACCCCTTTATCGTCTTCAACTATGACTTAAATAGTTACGTTTCGCTTACGCAATAAATATTGGCGTTTCGTAGTAAATTACTTAATGAATGAATAAGGAATGCATCCTATCATTCAAATTGTTCACTTGGAGCATGATTACTATTTAGTATTTTAATAATAATAATAATAATAATAATAATAATAATAATAATAATAATAATAAAATGCCGAACGGCAGAATATGAAATAAAAAGTTTTTCTTGGGACACGCATTTCTGTCTGTAGGTTATTAGTTAGTTGTTAAACCTATTTTTTAGAATAATTGGGTATTCTCTTTACTTCTAGAAAGTATTTGCTGTACTTCTTGAATTTAAAAATGAATTAAAACTGCTAATAAATGAAAGCAAAAAATATAAACAACTTTCGTTTTTGAATGGATATCTGTTATTTTTGTATGTGTAGGTACATCATCGGAAACTGAAGTTTACTACAAAAAAAAAAAAACGTTTATAATAGTAAGCATGCAAAGCATGAGCATTGGCGGCGGGAAATTCCATGGCGCCCGCGAACAAAAAAGTTCGCATTTTCAGGTTTCGAAATAATAATATAAGTAATTTTAAGAACAATAGAACATTTTTATTGCACAATTTTTGTATAAAATTACACAGATATTTAACAGAAAAAAACATATAATAATTTTTGAAGAAAAGGTTTCTTGCTTTCTTTATTGCAAAATCTTTAATAATATCGTCGATGTCCACTTTTCTCGTTCTGAATGTTTAATAAAGCTAAATCGTTTGAACGATTGGTTGTTCGCAAATATGACAAGAATAGTTTTAATTTCCCGAACGACCGTTCGCAACTAGCTCCTGAGATACCGATTATTAGTAAAATTTGCAGAGCAACCCTTAGATTTGAAAAACATCTTCGCCATTATAAGATATTACAAAAGTTTGTAGTTCTATTGGTGTTTTGGATGCAATCGCAAGTCTCCTTAAATAATTCGATACCATGAATGTCTATATTGTAAAATTTTGCAAAAATTTGGATTTAAAAATCGAAAATAACTAAATTTGGGTGTTGGAAGAACGATTCCTTAAAAACTGTAAGACTTAAGATCAGTTAAACTATGAAAAGGTTTTGGAAACAATTAAACAACCGGAATACGTAGTTTCTTAAAAAAATCTTCTAAATATTATTTTTGGAAATTTATGTTATTGCAAATATTAAAGTATATAAAATTCTCTATCCAATACATTGAACATTTTTATCATATCTTCTATAGATTTAGAGATAGAGAATTATAAATATGTACAATAATCCATTGTATAATGAATCAAACAGCCCATGGAAACCAGTTGAACAATTAAAATGTTTGTAATTGACATAAATGTCAGTGTCAAAAATCCCGAGACATTACTGAAAATTAGTATAAAAAGAAAGGGGATTCATTTATAAGCCAAAATATGTACAGTAATTGTAATTAGAATTTTTTGTGTGTACCAGAAATGTTATATATATATATATATATATATATATATATATATATCAGATTTTTTAATTTTGCAATTCTACGCACAACTATTACCTAATATTTGTATAGCCCAATCACTGAAATATATACTAACTGGAATGCGCGTACGAACCGTGACTGTGAAGCATATTGAAAGCCTGCTGCTGGAGTAGTCGGCAAACATCGAGACAGTTCGTGAGTAGACGAAAATTATTTCGTGTGGCGCCTGTTTAAATAAATGAAGCATAATATGAAAACAAAGCGATCGGCTATGATACGAGTTATTCGGCTAGGTTCGAGACAGTTCGTGAGTAGACGAAAATTATTTCGTGTGGCGCATGTTTAAATAAATGAAGCATAATATGAAAACAAAGCGATCAGCTATGATACGAGTTATTCGGCTAGGTTCGGTTCGGCACGAACGTGCGCGAACAGGACCAGCCATTATTGTTCAATGAGGCTTCAGTTCAGCGTACGCTGATAGGTAGAGTATGCGAGTTCCAGTTAGTATATATTTCAATGAGCCCAATAGACACAGAATTGGCACGCGCAAGAGAGTAATAGGAAATCTCTATACAAATAAACCGCCTCCCTTGGTCTTTTCCGTCTGTCATTCGGCTTTCTATTCCGAATTATTTTATTGCATGAAAAATTTATTATATTTTAAATTAAGTTATAGTAATCGAACAAAATTTTGTCTACAGTAAATAGACTATAAAAAAACAATAAAATTTTATATAAAACATTTTTTTCATAACTTCCGGAAGTGGTACTTTACTTGAAGCCTATAATAGTTTTTAATGAAAATCTATAGTAAAATATAATCCAAAACTTTTCAAATTTGGTATATAAAACTTTTATATCAATGGGAATAACATAATAGATTTTGGTTAAAATGGGATAACCGGAAGTAATACACTAACTGAAGATGTTAACAGTTTTTCTTGAAAGAAATTATTTTATTTTGATTTTAGAAATAAATGCTTTAAATAAAAGTTTTAAAGAATTAAATTCTACGTCTAGCACATGTATTATTAAATTAGCCCTTTGTATAAGCCAGATATGTAAATTTTTGGTTTTTGTAATTAAGTTTGCTATAGATTAGGCAAAAAAAACAAAAAATAAAAAAATTAATGTCAATGTCAAATTATGTCAAATACTTGCAATTTTATGATTATAATACATATTTTAATTATTAGCAAACTATGTATAGTTTAATAGGCGTACAAGGAAGTCATGTGGTGTCCACAACATATTTTTATATTTATGTGTATGTTTTTAAAAATGATTTATGTTCAGCTTCAAGATGTTGAAAATAAAGATTCACTACCAAATAATATTTATAATACAACAATACGCATACAGAGCCACATGATCCCCTGAGCATGATTGACGTCTTTGTGTTCTTCAACATGTGTGTAATAGAGTATAGTTACATTATGTATTCTAAGCAAACTTAGAGCACAATAAAAAATTATTGGAAATTACTGTCTCCTAATATGACAGGCTATTACCAACAAAGTGAACTATCAAACAACTATAAACAAAAGTACACAATCTCTCTTGAAGAATGAAACAATGGAAGTATAGTACTTCAACAATGAGAACACTAATGAACAATATGCTTTACATACCATTAGAGACACAATATTCGCCATTTACTTGCCTATCACGCATGTGGTGATTTCCTCGTGGCAAATAGCAGACTTGGAAACCAGAAAGTGAAACTTGTAACACAGATAAAAACCCGGTATTAAGTGAAGAAACTCGGAATCTCCCATTACCTATGTCACAGGAAGTTTGCATGAATGACAAACGCCATTTTAATATTACCTTTACCGAATAATCTTTAATTTTTTTGCGAAAAACAGGAGAAAGTGATAAAAGGAAACACATGTGCATATGTGTAGTGTATTTATTGTGTAATTAATGATTCCTTGCAACTCTCTACTGTGGAATAATTACTAGTTCTAAATATCGTCAATGAATTACAGAAGAAAATCATTTCTCGGCTATTATTATAGGGAGAAATTATCATGTTAAATAAACGTATGTATTTAAATTAGTATGTTTTAAAATTATATACAAAAAATATTTGTAGTATATATGAAAATTATCTTGTTAAAAAACATTTATAATATTAATTTGTATACATTCATTATAGGTAATTACAATTTATTATATAAACCTAAAGTAAATTGTGTAATTACTGTAACACTTTATATGGGCTGTGAAAATATTTGTTTTTTTTTATTTTTTAATTCTGCAGATTATAAGAACTGCGCAAGTTCGTAGTTTAGTTATCATTAATTTTACTTCCTTTTCCATAAATTTTTGTAGTTTTGTCTAGTGAAAGGATAATAAATTCATTTATCAATCAAGTAGAATAGTTAAAAAAAGACTGATACATTATCGTGGGTAAAGTTTGGTTGTATAGAAATTTAGATTTCTCCACTTATTGGAGTATTAATTAAGTATTTAATGTTTGTTTATATTTAATCGATAATAAACTCAAACAATTAATAGACTAATAAAAACGAAATAAAAAAATAAATAAATTTTCGTTGTATGTTTGTTTTAAATAATTAGAATTAACTGGATGATGCTTTTTATGGATCTCATATCTTTTTAATTTATTAAGTCTAGATTTATTGTAATCATATATATTATGTGATAATAAAGCCTTTGTACTTACGTATACATATCAGTACTGCATTTTAGTAGAGTATGAATAGCATTACTACTCATTTTGGATGTGTCAGTCTATTTCTACATGCAGTTTTTGGCAATGTTGATATTTATTTATTTATTAATTTAACTTACAATAATCTCTTAAATCAGACGTAAAAAGAAAATAGAGTGTTGGACGTGGTCGCAGTTGAAATGGGATATATGACTAAATTTTGAATTTTATACATATATTTGAATATTAGACAAACAAATAAAATAGCTGTATTTTTTAAAATCAACATATTACAAGATATAAATTGTTCAAATTTGTTGAAGGGGTATGGCAGCGTCACTTTGACCCGAGTGTGGTAGGCTACAACACATTATGCCATAACGGTTGATATTGGTAGAAAAATAAACTCAGGCCATATTGGCGTCAACATATCCCTTCTAAAACTATACTTTTACAAAATAATGTTTAATTTTTATTGTTATTATGAGAAATTTTATATTATATGACTCATTTAAATACCATAATTTTGTAACGTACCCTACAGATCAGTGCTATACTTGATGATAAAGAGTTGATGTCGAGGTGATGACAGACACTGTTGAAAATAAAATAGTATTTTACTGCCTTGTTTGCCCTCCTGAGTTGCAACCATCATTGCATGTTGTAGGCTTGTTGAATAATATATGTACTATTATTTTTCTAACCAAATATACCAGTACCGTAGGATTTTAAATATGACATATGTAGTTATGTAATATAGACAACACAAAATCCAACCAACATACATGGATTGCTTTTATTAAATTCGTACTGTACTCTATACTAAAAACTGGAAAAAAAAAATCCGTTTTTTGGTACCCGCAGTGTACTCGTATACAGGGTGTTTCCTTTACAAGAACTAGTAATTAGGTTTAAGAGGATAATATATATTTTTTAGTCCATTACATTAGATAATTTTCTAATTTTAACGATATAAATATGGTATAGGGTTGTATGACAATTATTTGAAGACAAATGGTATTCATAATTAGATATAATGTTACAATATTGAAGCAAGCACAACTATTGATATGGTAGAAATGATTAGGCAGAAGACATCACCAAATAATATCCCTAAAGTAATGCCGTCATATACTACTACGTTTACATGGAATACTAATTTATAAGGCGCGAGCAGTCATGTGACTTTGTTGATCTTCCTTGACAAGCAGATATGGGAGGCCCGAGACAGAATGACAGCTAGTAATGTTTTCATGATTTCCCAATTTCAGGTGGTTTATCTTCTGAATAGCGGTTCGAGTTTGCGCATTTATACGATTTGGACAGCTGTTTTCTTAAAAATTAAACCGAAATCTTGCACACAACCTGAAGGGCATCTGCTGCTCTCTAAAAGTACATAATTTAATTAAAATTTGATAGCAAAAGATATATTTGAAGCAACTTACCTGTAGATCGGCTTACAGCGGGATCAAAGGCCCACCGTTATCCAGTTCCCGTTCGAAATAGTTCACCACATTCGCTATTAGCTTCTGAGACTGAGATAGGGGTTGTTGAATTATTGTAGTTTCCCAAATTAGTGAGATTTGTCCCTGTAATGATTTAATTTGTATCAGGCGCACAGCGGACAACCCCGAACTCCTGAACGTTTTGAACACCGATTCCCTATTTGCCTCGCAGTTCAATCGTGCTCATCCCACGAAGGTCCTTGTACATGGATTTGGTGGGAGTCGATTGTGGTCGCCAAGCACGGATTTCCGCTCCGCCTACTTCACCCGGGGCCACTACAACATTATAGTCGTAGACTACAGCAGCCTGGCTAAGGAGCCTTGCTTGAGTCAGATGCACTGGGCGCCTAGGTTCTGCGCAAGGTAAGATTGTCACATGTGAAAATGGTTTTGTTAATAGTTCCCCAATTGAGCTCAATGGACCACTATTTTCTTCTCCCGCCTACCATACTTTGTTAAGTGAAGAAATTTCAAAATTACGTGATCAGTAAAACCCTATACATTATTTTCGAAAAAAGATTCCAGAAATCATAAATGAAAAGTAGGTATAGGTAATACTTTATAATATCTTTTATTAATCAATATAGGTATGTTTATTTTATCTAATAAAAACTTTACTTTTTTCAATTAAAAAATTCTGAAAGGAAAATGATTCGAAAAATGGAAAAGAATTGTTGTAAAAATATTCCCTGAATGTAATGAAAACTGTGCAAGGAAGCTATATACTAGGAATGACGATGGGTACCCGGGTACTCGGAACCTACACGATAATAATGTACCCGGGTATAAAATTTCTTACCCGATTACCCGAAATATACCCGCTAACCGTTAATTACCCGATACCCTTTAATTACCCGAACATTTTTCAGCTGCCGGTAAGATTATATCTAAATGAAATGCTTATTATTACCATACCATAGGTAATTAATATAATTTATGTTAAGTTTTTTATAGAGATACAATATATTATTTATTTGTGTTACTTTTTATTTAATAAATATATGTAAAAAATAATTATGAATTTTATTAAAAAGTAAACTGCTAATATAAGGGTAACGTAATTAACGAATTATGTATACGTACTTAAAGGATAACGGGTAATTAAAGAGTATCGGGTAATTAACGGGTAAAGGGTACTATCCGGATAATTGTTTCGGGTACTCGGGTACCAAAATTATAGGAATTCGTCATTCCTACTATATACAATACAAAAATATTGACAATACTGTGCAAATATCTGTAGATATAGAAATTAAGAAATCGTGAACATTGAAGCAAAAATCAAGTCCAATTTTGTTACAGTGACAAATTTCACGCGAAGTCCACTAATTGGCACAGAAGAGTTTCGATATTCAAAAAATCTTATTAATTCTATTATCACCTTACATTTTTATTTGTTAACCTCTTCATTTCATGTGATCCTGTTTTCTTTTGGTTCTGTATATTTTAGTTATTGTATTCATAATTTTAAAAATGTAACAAACATTAAACTAAGTAATCATGAGAGAAAGTATCATTTTATGAAGTTAACAAAACAATCTTATAAACTTTAAACTTATAAGAAAGGTATGTATTTATTCCGAATGTATCATTTTTTTTTTTAGGTGTATAGCACAACTTATACATTATCTCAGTACACATCCGAGAGGAGTAAAAGCAGATGATTTACATCTATTAGGATACAGTGTAGGAGCACATATTTCTGGATTAGTTGCCAATTATTTAGACAAAGATATTCATGGTAAAATTGGCCGCATTACAGGTAAAAAATCCTTTATTTGTTTTTTCACTAATACACTCTTACATACAATATGTATTCTATTATTTATTAGACCTCATTTATTGAAAAAAAAAAAAAATGCAAATATAAAATATTTGCAAGAAACATATAATTTAAAATAATTTTGTACGGGCTGTTATTCTTTAGACATATGTACAAGGTCTGTAACGAAACGCGGAACAAAGGAATTTAACAAAGAATTTTAAAAATGTGCAGAAATTGGCTCTCCTATAAAATAGAGCAAAAATTCATATGAATGACTCAATTTTCAGCATTTAATATTATGGGAATGAGGTAAGGTTGAATAAAATTCTGATGATTTTATGAAAAATATTAATTATATTTTAATAAAAAAGCTTTATTATTCGCAATAGATTTCGTCGCAACTGACATCTTCAGGTCACAGCTGAAAGTAAATGTTATGTTATAAAATTTTAATTTTTTTTTTTTTATAATATATGTATATACAATTAATTTACAGTTGTTATTATTCTCATATTTTGAGAATAAGTACAGTATAGAATAAAAATTTAAGTTAAAGTTTTCAGATAAATGAAATTTTAATTTTTAAAAATTACGTATATTTGAATACTTAAATTAAACCTTAAATTTTCATTCTAAACTGTCTTGCTGACATGTACTTTCAGTTGTGGCCGGATGTTCGTTGCTACGAAATCGATTGCCAATGCCAATAATAAAACTTTTTCTTGAATATATAATTAATATTTTTCATAAAATTATCCCCATTTAGAGCAAAAGTGCAAGAATGAAAAGAGTTCAAAATTAATTTTTACTTTGAAGAGTCTTCATTTAATGCAATAAAATGTTTGTAACACTAGATATTTATATAATAAAATATGACATTTTTGTCAAAAATCAGGTAGCCATAGAAATAAAAAACAAAACTAAATTTCATTCTCACAGTTCAGTGTTATTGATATTAATTGTTGTAATTATTGTTTCTGCATTTTTATAATGCAGCATTAAATGTTTAAGAATTATTATTTTAATTGATATATTGTTTTATTTCTTTTTTTATTTCTATGACTATCTGATTGAAGCTTTTTAAAAGAACATACTTTTCTTTCCTGTACTCTTGCTGTAAACACTACAGGAGAACCAATTTCCGCACATTGTTAAACTCCTATATTCCGAGTTTCGTTGCATTCCTATATAATAATTTGTATTATTATATAAGACGAGATTAGAAGTCGGTTTAGTCTCATGAATTATACACAATTTCTTGCAGTCTCGAATAACTGGAAATCATACTAGTCAGCAAGTAATTATGTACTTTTAATTATGCAAATGTGAAGAAGAATGTTTTGCTAATTCGCTACCGTAATATACTCTCAACAAGATTCATTGAATGGTTCATGATTTTTAATTACCCGAAAGAGGATGAAAAATCAGGAAAAAAATTCACATTTATCTTATTTATAATTACGAGTACTGGAATATTGTCATGAAAACATGTTATTTATTTTTACTTTCGTTCTGTGGAGTTAAATTAACTCTCTATCCATGTGGGCGAAAATAATGACACTTTTTTTTTATATATATATAGAGAATTGTTGGAAGCACAAAAAATATTTAATATAATTATAATTACTAATTTGAAGATTATAATATTTCTAATCGCTTAAATGAGTGACTGAAGAAAATCATAAGAAATGGCTCACTTTTAATTATTCGGATTAAAAATATTCTTCACAAAAATTCTATGTATATTTCCAAATTCTGAAAAATTATACGATTTTAAATGCTTTATAATAGAAATTATTGTGAAAAATTAAAACTTGTACAAAAGTAAACCACCTTTTTACCTCTCGCTAAGAGAGGTATTGGATTCATGCTAAAAATCGCATATCCAGATTTTAGTGAATAAGCACAATGGAATCCGATTATAACATTTTTACGATGATTTCTCTCTCTCTCTCTCTCTCTCTCTCTCTCTCTCTCTTACCCCCCTACCCCGCTGTTGTATGTGTGCGTGCGTGCATGCGTGGGTGTGTAGGAAGGACGGTTCCTCAAAAACTATAAGACTTAAGACCTGTTTAACTATGAATTCCACAAGCTGACATTCCTGGGAAGAGGTGAAAAGGTTTTGGTAACAATTGGACAACCGGAAGTAATAGTTTCTTAGAAAAATTCTTCTTAATATAATTTTTTCAATTTTTTTTTTACAAATATTGAAGAACATAAAATTCTCCATCTAATACACTTAATTTTTTTTTATTATATCTTGTATACATTTACAGATAAAGAGACTATAATATATAGAATAATCGGATGTAATACATCGTATAGGATAAACTGCACTAAGGAAACCAATTGACAAATTCAGTTGTTTATAACGAAGTAATGTTTACAACATAGTTTATAAATGACAGATGTAAGTGTCAAAAATCAACAGTTTTAGTGATATTCTGATAGCTTTTTCTGGCAAGTACATTTAATCTTTCTTATTGTTTTATTAATTATATATTTAAAATGATAGGTAAAATGCATATATTCATCAGAAATACCGCCAATCTTGTTAATGAATTGGAAGAATCTCTGACATTTAGGAACTTCCGCATGCAATTAAAAATAGATATAATTAGAATTATGTGTGCAGAAGACATGTTAAATACAATTTAAAAAAACAGTAATTGGATAAAGTTCTGTAATTTTTACCTCTCGCTAAGAGAGGTATTGGAATCATGCTAAAAATCACATATCCCGATTTTAATGAATAAGCACGTTTCAAAGTCACTAGAATCCGATTTTAACATTTTTACAATGATGTGTGTGTGTGTGTGTGTGTGTGTGTGTGTGGATGTGTGTATGTGTGGCTGTGTATGGCTGGATGTTGGAGGGACGATTCCTCAAAAACTATACGACTTAAGACCTGTTTATTTATGAATTCCTCAATCTGACATTCCTGGGAAGAGCTGAAAAGGTTTTGGTAACAATTGAACAACCGGAAGTAGTTTTTAAAAATAATTCTTCGAAATATTATATTTTGAAAATTTTCGTTATTACTAATTTCGAAGAACAAAATTCTACATCTGATACATTTAATTTTTTTATTATATCTTCTATAAATTTAGAGATAAAGACACTATAATATATAGAATATCGGGATATATTAAGGCGAGTAGGCGAAACTACACTAAGGAAACCAGTTGACAAATACTAATGTTTATAACATAATTTGTAAATGACAGATATCAGTGTCAAAAATCAAAAGTTTTAGTGACATTCTGAAAGCTTTTTTCTGGGAAGTACATTTAATCTTTCTTATAGTTTTATTAATTAAATATTTAAAATTATAGGCAACCTGCATATATCCATTAGAAATACCGCCAGTCTTGTTAATGAATTGGAAGAATCTCTGATATTTAGGAACTTCCTCAAACAATGAAAAATAGATATAATTAGAATTGTGTGTGCAGAAGACATGTTGAATACAATAAAAAACAATATTTGGGTAAAGTTCTGCAATTTTTTTTGTTACAAAACGACGGTTCGATAGCGAAGTGCAATACATTACTTATATAACATAAAATGGAAATGGCGAGAGGTCTTGTGCTGGCCACAACAGATTTTTACCTCTTTCTGAGAGAGATATTGGAATCATGCTATAAATCGCATATCTAGATTTTAGTGAATAAGCACGTTTTAAGGTCACTAGAATCCGATTTTAACGTTCTCACAATGATGTGTGTGTGCGTGTGTGTATTGTGGACACGGTTTCTCAAATTCTATAAGACTGAAGACTAATTTAACTAGTTATTCCTTAATCTGACTCTGACATTAATGGGCAGTGCTGCTATTACTAATATAAAAGAATATAAAATTCTCTATTCAATACATTAAACATTTTTATTATATCTTAGAGATAGAGAATTATAAATATATAAAATAATCCATTGTATAATGAATCAAACAGCCCATGGAAACCAGTTGAAAAATTAAAATGTTTATTATTGACATAAAAAAATATCAGTGTCAAAAATCCAGACACATTACTGAATACTTTTTCTGGGAAGTACATTTAATATTTCCTTTTTTTATCATTAATTAAATATTAAAAATGATAGATATAGCTGCCGTATGTTAAGTTGACACTGTCTTTGAATACGGAAAATCTAAATTCATACATGGACAAGTCGAAATATAATATGCTAGTGTTATAACGAGAAAAAGACTCCGTCAACATCGAAATTTGGTATAAAAAGAAAGGGGCTTTATCTATAAGCCAAAGTATATATATATATATATATATATATATATATATATATATATATATATATATATATATATATATATATAAATATATAAATATTTCATCACATACCCTTCAGAATTCTCGTCAATGAATTGGAAGAACCACGAACCTTTAGAAGAGTAGGAGGAAACTTGTTCATAAAATGAATAGAAAAAAAATCTGTTGTGGCCAGCACAAGACCTCTCGCCATTTCCATATTAGGCTATATAAGTATTGTATTGCACTTCATTTTCGAACCGTCGTTTTATAACAAAATATTACAGAACATTACCCAAATATTGTTTCTTACTATATTTAGCATGTCTTCTGTACACATATAATTCAAATTATATCTATTTTTCATTGTATGAGGAAGTTTCTAAATGTCAAATATTGTTCCAATTCATTAACCAGATTGGCGGTATTTCTGATAGATATATGCATTTCACCACAATTTTACCTATAATTTCAAATATTTAATTAATAAAACAATAAGAAAAAGAAGAAAAAATATACTTCCCAGAAAAAGCTATCAGAATGTCACTAAAACTGTTGATATTTGACAATGACATGTGTCATGTTATAAACATTGGAATTTGTCAACTGGTTTCCTTAGTGCCTTGGCCTCTGCGATTAGTATACTCTATAAATTATAGAGTCTTTATCTCTAAATCTATACAAGATATAATAAAATTTTTAAGTGTATTAGATGGAGAATTTTATGTTCTTCAATATTTAATAAAAAAAACTCCCAAAAAATTATATTTAGAAGATTTTTTCTAAGAAACTACTACTTCCGGTTGTTCAATTGTTACCAAAACCTTTTCAGCTCTTCCCAGGAATGCCAGATTGAGGAAACTGCAGTTAAATATTTTTTAAGTCTTATAGTTTTTGAGGAATCGTGACTACAACATCCAGACATACATACATACATACACACACACACACACACACACACATACACACATCCACACACACACACACACACACACACAGACATCATTTTAAAAATGTTATAATCGGATTGTAGGGACCTTAAATCGTGCTTATTCAATAAAATCTGGATATGCGAATTTTAGCATGAATCCAATACCTCTCTTAGCGAGAGGTAATAAAGAATAGATGTAATTAGAATTTTTTATGTGTACCAGAAATGTTAAGTACAATACTTATATAGCCTAATATGAAAATGGCGAGAGGTATTGTGTTGAACACAACATATTTTTTATGAATAGAAAATAATTAAAAAATAATTGTTTAAAACAACATTCTTGATTCAGACAGAAAATATTAATTAATTAATATGAAAATGACGAGAGATATTGTGCTGAACACAAAACACAAGACACTTTTTATGAATAAAAAAGAATTAAAAAATAATTGTACAGGACAACATTCTTGATTCAGACAGAAAATATGAATTAATATGAAAATGGCGAGAAGTATTGTGCTGAACCCAACAGCTCTTTTACCTCTCGCTAAGAGAGGTATTGGAATCATGCTAAAATTCGCATAACCAGTTTTTAGTGGATAAGCACATTTTAAGGTCCCTATAATCCGATTATAACATTTTTACGATGATGTCCGTGTGTGTGTGTGTGTGTGTGTGTGTGTGTGTGTGTGTGTGTGTGTGTGTGTGTGTGTGTGTGTGTGTGTGTGTGTATGTGTGTGTGTATGTGTGTGTGTATGTGTGTGTATGTGTGTGTGTGCGTGTGCGTGTGCGTGCGTGCGTGTGTGTGTGTGTGTGTGTGGATATTGGAGCCACGGTTTCTCAAATACTATAAAAAATATTTAACTGCAGTTTCCTCAATCTAAAAATTCTGGGAAAAGCTGATTAGATTTTGGTAACAATTGGACAACCGGAAGTAATAGTTTCTCTAAAAAAAATCTTCTAAATATTATTTTTTGAAAATTTTAGAGATAAAGGCACTGTAATATATAAAATAATCTAATCGCAGAGGACAAGGCACTAAGGAAACCAGTTGACAAATTCAGATGTTTATAACATAGTTTGTAAATGATAAATGTCAGTGTCAAAAATCAATAGTTTTAGTGACATTCTGAAAGCTTTTTCTGGGAAGTACATTTAATCTTTCTTATTGTTTTATGAATTAAATATTTAAAATTGTAGGTAAAATGCATATATCCATAAGAAATGGAAAAATCTCTGACATTTAGAAACTTCCTCATACACTGAAAAATAGATAGAATTGTTTAGAACAACATTTTTGATGCAGACGGAAAACATTAGGGTCGATTTTTTAAATTTGGTGTTTTTAGCAATAAATATTTTCAATAATTATACGTAGGATTTAATTATAAAATACATGAAGCTTCAATCAAGTTAGATGATTTTAGTCCAAATTTCTAAAATGTTTCTTTCAAATGATAAATGGTAAATTTAATAGGAGTGTAATATTTTGAATGGGTATTATCTTAAAATTTTAAAAGTTAAAAATCAAGAAATTGCATAATATGAAACAGAAGTCATGAATTTTTTTTAATATTAAATAATTTTTATTAAGATCATTTGTATTTTGTTTTCTAAATTATTTATTTTATAATAATAAAATAATTTCACTATATATTTATTTAAATTAAAGGAACATGTTTAATAAAAGTTATAAATACCCCACTTATAATTGAAAATATCTGATAAATAACAAAAAATTAAAATTATAGATGCTTTTCTCTATTTTGGAAAATTTAAAATCGTATATTATTTTAGTGTTCGGCTATATCCGGAGACTTTCTTGAGAATAAGTTTTTAATTCGAAATAATAATAAAAAAGTTGGCCATTTGTTAAGACATCTCAATCACTCTATATAAAATAAATATGTATTTGTCATTTCGTTAACTAAAGATATTGACATTTAACATATTTATAAATTCATTGTACATACCCTTGAACTCTTCAAATTCCAATAAGTGGCGTCTCCTTAATTGCTATGTAATCATGTTTTCGTAAACTGTGAATGAATAAGATCAATAAATTATTTTTAAAGAAAAATAATGGTATTCGTAAACATAAGTCCAAAGAGAAGCGCAGACACCGGTTGCACACATTTATTTTTTGTAATGTCAAACTTATCGATTTGAAACCCATAATACACGCATGACGTACATGTTGACATCAATACAAGGTAAATTATTTCCATAGCTCTGGATCCAACGATAGTATTTTACCGGGGAAACAATAACTCTCGAGATTTGGATCCAACGGACGCCCACTTCGTAGACGTTTTGCACACGGGGGCTGGAATATTGGGTCAATGGGGACCTAGTGGACATGCTGATTTTTACATCAACGGGGGCACCAGTCAACCAGGATGTGCAAAAGATACTATATTCCGTAAGTATTGAAAAAATAATATTTAAAATTTGGCCTGTTTTGTAACCATGCGCTTAATTTTTAGCAATGGATTAAAGAATATGCTTCAGGATTTATTCAGAGTGTTTCAAAAATATTGCAAAAAAAAAACTGTATTATTGCATACTAATTGTAATGCAAAAGGAATTTATCCGAAATTCGCAAATTTAATCGCATTGTTCTTGACATGTACCTACATTCTTAGTCCCACTGGTCGACACGAATTTTTTAATAAAAATATTGTACACTTCAATAACCATACTCCAAATTTTTGCGAATTTCGAAAAAAAATCCCTTTGTATTAAAAGCAGTACATTAAATAATGTCCTTAATTTTGTTTGCAATATTTTTGAATCACCTGTATAATAGATTATTTTCTAATTTCATCCATGAATATAGAAAGTGTTAATGAATGGAAAATTTAATAATCTTTAATTTTTATAATAACATAAATCGCGAAAAATTATGTTTAACAGGAACGTTAAAAAATGATTTACCAAAATATCGATATGCAATTTTTAAAACGATCCCTATATTTTTCTTAACTTCGGTGGCTAAAGGTACAAAACATAGATGTGGCACAAATGTCTAAATCTCCTGGATTGAAATCCCAGATTGACTGAATTTTTCTGTTAATTCCAAATTCATGTTCATGTGGAATAGGTTAAGTGTTAACAATTAGTCGAAATCTCAGTCAAACAGCATTTATTCTCTTACACAACCATAATTTCGATAATACAATTTTAATATCTTTAAATTTAATTTAGTAGTTAAGCATTAACACACCCAACAAATAAATATAATAGACTCTGGAAATAGTATTTTTAATTATAATGATATGTGATATATCGGATGTTCACAGAAAGCGGGACACCCCTATTAACACATTCGCTCCCAACTTCGGTAATAATCGTTAGTTAGCAAACTGAGTTTACTTGCTAGCTAGAGCTACGAGATAACTCGTTATTGGTAACCTTGTCAAAATTGCCGAGTACAAGTATTGTCGCAGCTAGGGCTGCTCGATCTTGAAAAATTGTGATCGGACTTTGATTCTTAATTTTGATCGATCATATCGATTAATCGATCTTGATCATATTGATTTACATAAATCGATCCAATCAATGATTTTATTGCTACCTCTATTAAATATTACGATGGCTTAACTGTAATACCGCGTAAGTGAATAATACCTGTTTTTGCAGGAGAGCAAAAAAACTGTTTTATTTTTCATTTGTTTTAATATATAATATGTTAATACACAGATATGATTTAAGCCCGCTCAAATTTTCTTTACATACTATGTATTGTTCATTCGAAGCGCACAATGATTCTACGCACAGTGGTGTAAATAACTCAAAAATTCAAAAAATGTCAGATACGTGGTATTGCAGTTAAGCCATCGATTAGTGGAATAAAGAATAGGTACCCTCAATAAATATACCAATATGATTTTTAACTACCGTCACCCTACGTATCGAAGGTATTGTCTGGTCAAAAAATTCGGCACGGCAATGAGTTTGTAATGAATAAGCACATTTTACGGTTCTTAGAATACGATTTCACAAATTTTACGATGATGTTTGTATCGTATGTGTGTGTGTGTGTGTGTGTGTGTGCGCGCGCGCGCGTGTGCGTGTGCGTGTGTGTGCGTGTGTGTGTGTGTGGGTCAACAAAATACATACATTTGACGGCAAGTAATTTTCTTGTAACATTTTAATAATCAAAATAACAAAAACTAATGTAGTATGTTCGTAAATATAAGCTTTGGACAGCTGTTGATCAATTAATTGCTGTGTTATCAATTTGATTGATCAATCGATTTATAGAAACGTAAATAGGACCTTGGCCTTTGGGAACGGATGCACCATATTATCAGCTTTGGCAGAAACGTGTTAACTTCTTAATTATATTTATTTATAAAAATATCTAATTGAAAATTTATATGCGTAAACTTAACATATGTGGCATATTTTTATGTAAGTATAAATGATGAACATATCACTTCCCCTGTAACCAGAAGTAGCATAAACTTTCTTATTTTAAACGAAACAGCCGCATATTTTTACAGTTTTGTACTATGCGTTAAATTTTGAATACAATGATGTGCCATAAGTAAAATTTTAGAACAATATTTTTACCTCCCGCTACCCTAGGTAAGGGAGGTATAGGGATCGTGCTAAAAATAGCATATAGAGATTTTATATAATAAGCACGTTTTGATGTCCCCAGTATCCGATTTTAACATTTTTACAATGATGTCTGTAGGTATGTATGTGTGTGTGTCTGTGTGTGTGTGTGTGTGTGTCTGTGTGTGTGTGTGTGTGTGTGTGTGTGTGTGTCTGTGTGTGTGTGTGTGTGTGTGTGTGTGTGTGTGTGTGGATCTTGTGGACACGATTACTCAAATACTATCAATCAGAAAAATTTGAAATTTTGTATACCCATTCTAAACTAATATGGGAAGTGCTCATTAGTTTTTAGTGTATATCGGATAACCGGAAGTATCATTTATACAAGCTTTTAACAGTTTTTCTTGTAAAAAATTCATTGAATATAATTTTTTAGCAACTTTTACTAATTAAAATGGAATATAATGGTTTAATCTTCAATTCTACGATAATAACATTTAGTAAATAACTCTAAATAACTTTAAATATGAATATATAATATAATTTATTTCCATGTATCACCCAGCCTATGCGTCAAACAAAATCATAATTTTAATGACAGGTTTGACATATTTAAACAAATGTCACTGACAGGCAGCAATTATATTAAAATATTTTATTAAGGTTTGTAAAAATAATATATTTTCCATCATACATAAATGTTAGATGTACAGGATGATCTGATTTAAATTTGCTAATTGCTATTTTTGCAGCACTATAAATTAATATTAATTTACAACTACACATTTACGAAATGGATTATGTACGGCGAAGAATTTACAAAGATTGCGTTTTAGAGCACCTAGAAGATGATGCTGATTTTTATAAGAATGTACGTGTGTGACGATTTTTCCTTAAAGCCTATTAAAATATGATCCAAAACTTCTCAAATTTGGTATTTAAAACTCATATATAATTTGAAACAAAATTTCGTATTACAGACTTTTCTATTTATTGGACAACAAATTAGATTTTATTTACAAACGATTAACCGGAAATGATACTTTACTTAATGCTCACTGCTATGTTAAACATGGAATTGGCGGGAGGTTATGTGTTGGCCACATCAGATTTTTTTAAATTTATGTGCAAACATGAAAACCTTAATCTAATTAAAAATAATATCTGATTGCACCAAATATCACATTGACAAAATTAACAAGAAATAATAAATAATTAAAAGATAATAATTGAAAATTTTGTAATTTTTGAAATTATCTCGAAAATGAAATAAGAAAAGATGTTCAAAATTTGATTAAAATTTTTCTGTATTATTTTTTGCTGCAAATTTTGACTTGCTACATCATTGTATTCAGAATTTAACGCAGAATTCAAAAATGTAAAAATATATAAGGTAAACCATTTAAAATAAGAAAGTTTATTATACTTCCGGTTAAACCGGATGTGACATATCATTTATAAATAAAAATGATGCCACATATGTTAAGTTTAGGCAAATGAATATTCAATTAAATATTTTTATAAATAAAGGAGTTAATAGGGGTGCCCCGCTTGTAATATTGTTATCATGTCAGTTATATTTATTTTTTTCTTTAGAAACCTTGTCTTGCGATCACACAAGAGTGTCTCCTTTATTTGTGGAATCAATCAACAGTAAAAGAGGATTTTGGGCTTATCCTTGCTCGACTTTAATAACCTATATGTTGGGAGTGTGCAGTCCCCAAGTTAGCGAGTATGTTCTTATGGGCGAACATGTGAATCACAAGTAAGTCTTCAAATTTATTTTATATCCTTTTCAAAACATCGTTCTTATATTTTAGAGCAAGGGGTGTTTATTATGTTCAGACAAATCCTACAAAACCATACGCCCAGGGACCCCCAGAAAACTTCCGGAATTTGATTCAACAGAGACGAAGAAGAAATAAAAGACAAGTTTTTCCTCTTCTTATTTGATGATTTAATAATTAATTAATAATTTTGGATGAAAATTATTCACCTTTTACCAAGATACATGTGATAATATCAGGATGTTAATTTTTATTTTTATGCTGTATTTCACGTTTTATGAACTTTTAACGTAAATATAACGTAATGCTGCCATTGTAGTAAATAAAAAAAGTAAGTAGTTATAGTTACATTTAAATATTTATTTCTTTTGTATGATTAAATAAAGTTGTTGAAAATATATGGATTATTGTGTTAAATATATGTAGTTATACAATGTCATTTAGGTTAACTAATATTACGAGCCCAAAATCAGAATAGGTTGACCGGCACAATAATTTACCTTAATGATCCTCAATAAATATTTTATTTTCATAAAAATTATATTATTACCTTACAATATATAATTTCAGCTTTAATAAACAACAAAAAGAAAATAGTTTCGATAATAAATAGGTTTTAAACTAAATTAAATTAATTGGAATATTCTTTGGGAACCTCTTTAGGATTTAGCGTAAAATGAATTGTGGGTCTTAATGTCTCAGCATTTTATTAAAAAACACGTACAGGACGTTTCGGACAAAAATCAGCTCATCATCAGCTAAGTATAAATTATAAATGTTACAGTAAATACGAGCCCTGCGCCAAAAGAATTCGCCTACATCCCTTCTCTTTACAAGGTAACTACACATTTATTAATTACGATAGCCCTTTTTTCGTAAGCAAATAATTAACTCTAATAACACAAAAATAAGTTTAAGAATAATAATTGAATAAGTGTAAACAATTTCCTTTTATTTGAAAAATTATAATAAATAGATGTGGGCGAATTCTTTTGGCGCAGGGCTCGTATATAAAATTAATTGCAAAGTTTTCATAACAGAAAAAATATTTAAATCAAATGAATATTATCGTTTCAAATTATACAAATTTCATTTTCAATTCCAAGATTCATTATAACTGAAGCAAGAACGATGAAACAAATAAAGTAACGTACTCCATGGTGACAGGCTTTAAATTAACTATAACAGGCCAATCAGAATAGTTCGGCCACTATTTTAATATTGCGTTGCGCTTTCTTTATAGACTATAACGGCTTTAATTCTGTTAAACATAATATTAATTAATTTTACACACTCATCAGGTGATATATTAGCCCATATTTGTTGTAATTTTATTTTTAATTTGTTTGCTGCACGTGCCGGATTCTTACGCAGTTTCTTTTTCATTTTTTGTCGTACGGCACGGGGCAGCGTCCTGCTGGAAAACGTAGCTCCCTTCGACGAACTGGCCTAAAGGAATCGATGGTAAAAAAATATCTAAGTATATATTTATATTTATCTGCGTAAACAGTGCCATTTAGAAAATGTAGCTTTCCCACGTCCCTTCCAGACATACAGCTCCAAACCATAACACTTGCAGGAAATTTTACTTACGAATACCCGTTTTCTACAATCTCCCAAGCAAACTTCAGATTTGGACTCATAGTTCCCAATGGCACTATGCCATTGCTCTTGAGTACAATTTTTGTAATCCTTAAACCATTTCAACCTATTACGCTGTTGCAATTATGTAAGCAAAGGCCTTTCGCTTAGTTAAACATTCAAAATACTAATAATCTTTTTCAACAGATAAATGTCAAAAAATTATTTTGTAAAACTTGTATCCTATTTGTTTAATTATTCTTATAGTTGCAGATACCGAAATTTGTTTCCGATCATTTACCGCCATTGTACGGTAATATCTCGAGCATTTGATCGGCGATTTTGTTTTATAATTTCCCTTAAAACGCCATAATCAGCGTTATAAGTTGACGGTTGCCGATCAGTTTTTCTTTCCTTAACATTTTCATTGTCTTTAAACAAATTAATAATATCTTGTACTGTTGATCGCGGAATCGAATGTGAAATAGAAATTTTTCGTGCCGAATTGCCATTCATGTGGGCATGCATTATAGATATTATTAAATCTTGACTAAATGGTTTACCACGAGCCATTTTAGCTTAAAAACTTATCATTTACAATAAAAATGGAGCACTTTGTTTATTTCAACAATGTATCAATTTTTTGCCAACTGTTGAGTAATGCACCGCCTACTTAGTGCAAAATTTATAAGTGGCCGAAACTATTCTGATTCCTCTATTTTATTCGTAGTAAATTTTATTTAGTGTAAAACCTAATTGTTATCAAAGCTATATTCTTTTTGTTGCTAATTTATCTGAAATTGTATATACCTATTTTATATATATTTTTTAAGAATATTTATTGAGTTTTTTTTGTGATAACAATGTCATTAAGGTAAAATATTGTGCCGGCCGAACTATTATGATTTTGGACTCGTAGACACAGTGCAGTGCAGAAGTTTGAACTTGCAAGCTTCTGCACTGCAATACAACTGCTCTACAACAAAAGTATGAATGTGAACGCTTGCGTTTACTGTCCTTATGCAAGTTTTCTGCACTTCAATACAACTACGCCACAACTTCACTAAGCTCTGGGGTTTTAGATTTTGCATTAATGAGTTCTCACAGTAAATGCAAGCAGACTTTTACCTTAAAACCTATTCAGTAAAATTTATTGTCAGTAATAAAGAATAAAGTCAAAAAGTATATTTTAATATTTAACTATTAATACTGATTGGGTAGGGTTTGGTTTTAGAAACACATTTGGTTATATAGAAATGTACGCGATTCTCGATACAAGGCAGAAGAGTATAGGTTTATATTTCTAGTTGTTAACCCAATTTAAGATATAGACTAGTATAATGTGTAAGTCACGAATAGTCGTATATTTTATGTAGGACCATGTGTTACTTGCAATAAAAAGTGAAAGTTATCGAATAGTTGCGGTATCATACTATTTTTTAAAGTAAGGATAAATTTATACTTTAACTTTGACCAGTGGCGGATTATGCATTAAGGCAATGAGGCACGTGCTTTGGGGACCCCAAACCAAAGTATTTTCGTAAAGTGTTTTAATAGATTTTGTAGGTATGCAACTAGAGTAAAAATTGTCTTATTTCTTATTTTGCTCATAGTATATGAACTCATAAGCCCATAAACAAAGTTAAAAAATTAAAAATAAAATATAAATACCTATTAAGGAGGAAATGATCCTAGGAAATCCGAGATGTGAGGGCCTACCTTGTGTTCGTGTATTAAACAAGTTTTACATGAGCTACCCTGTGCTTCTTGGGATGTAAATTGTAGATTAGCAAGATTTATAGGATGATTAAAAAATAGACACTAATGGCTATGTTCTTTATTATTAATTTTAAACGACCTATAGTTCAAATTACAATGTTGGAGGCGAAATTAAATGCCACTTTTTGGCGTGGAAATCTCCGGAATTCTACTTTCGGTTTCCCCGGAAAACAAAATCATCGTTGATTTTGTAAATTATGTATTTATTTTCATACTTCCCGAAAGTAATTTAAATTAGCTTTACATTGACACCAACTACTTGAATAATATTGAGGACTTTTCCCCCTAAAAATGTCATTTAGGTTCACTCTTCGTAATTTAAACTATGTCATATAGTTAATAATAAAGAAAATAGCCATTGTGTCTATTTTTTCGATCATCCTATATAATTATTAGGATGAAACTCTTCGGTGCAAACATTTCGGCTAGGTCTGCTAAAAATTGTTGAAAATGGTAACCGGTTAAACGTTAAACGTTATTTTACCAACCGATTAATTGAAAACCCAGTTAGTTGGTTATTAATTAGTAATTAGTAGTAATTAACCTGAATACTTTGCATAAAAAAATAGTTTATCGATTAGTTTTGCCGGCTCTAGTTTCGGCGCGATCATTTGAATGCGATCATTTGATTTCATTGAAATATACAGAATGGTATAACAAATGAGGTATAACAACTTATAAATTAGTAGTTTAGGTTTAAGATAGGATAGGTTTGTTAAGGATATATTAAAAAGTTGTTCCGCAATAGTCCACACCGAAATGGTCGCACTAATACGTTCTGGAAGTCTTGGTACTGCCACTGACCATATCATATTGTAAAAGAATTATAATGTTCGATGGTACCATTTTGATTGATAAGCAACCATTTCCAAACATTAATCTGCATAATATATTCAGACATACACATACATTTACAGAGTACAGTCACAGATTTGCTGAAGATATGTTGTAACACAAAATGTAATACATGCTGATAGCTGAATATCACACTCTCATATAGTTGCAATTGTTATAGTTTAGCGTAGAACCATACTTTGTAAAATTGGAACATTGCAAATATATTTTACATTTTTATTTATTTTTTCATTATTTATCTAATAGAAATAACATATAGAATAGTGAGTGAGATTAGGTTACTATGACTATTACTATACGAAACATTTATTTACAAGATCAACACTATTCTAAACGGATAACAAATAATAAATTGTATATAGCAGTATTTCTCAACAATTTTCTTTTGCTAAAATGACATGTAGGTAATTAATTCTCAAAGAATAACAGTTGAGAAATTACATGCAATGTAATATCATTTTTATTGACATGAAACATTCATTCAAAATGTCTTTGATAATTATGTTTGTTTTTATTACCATTGAGTAGTAAACATTGTACTTTATAAAAATTATAGTTGAAACACTAAGATAACGACAATTAACAATAAACATCCAGTTAAAACAACTATTTCATATGGTCTATAACAGTTGTCCTGTACCGCTTATAGTGTATTGACCAAGAGAGAGAAAAGACAAATATTATTAATCATGAAGTGTGTCCCAAAATAGGACTCTGCAAGTATTTGCTTAAGTGTTTTCTGATATAGGTACCACCAAAAGTTAGTATTGAGCAGAGTTAGCAGAGTAGTATTTTATTTGCACTTACAGAGTAAGTATCAAATAAATTAATTGATGTATGGAATTTGTAAAAAGGAAACCTAGTGAAATAAAAAGTATACTTATGTAATTACTATTCTAATTGTTTAATTCTTGAATATTCTAAAATACTCCTCTCCATATAATGAACAACTGTGGTCTTATTTATAATTGAATTTTTTAATTTATTAATATAATTAATTTGATACGTTTGATAAATAGAAAAAATGGAGATATATTGTAACAAAATGTTTACGCTGTAAACGTTTTGTTACAAGTTTAGTTTGATTTATAAAAAAAATGAAATGTGGAAGCAAGAACGAGCACCGAGTGAAATCACTACGATTAAATTGTATAGCCGACGAAATAAGAAATGATCGGTCTGTGAGTATATATATTCGTAAAATAAATATAAATATATCATCACGGCATATTACATATTTCTAGGTGTGCCAATCTGCTTTGTAGCAGATATCGGTAATGATGATGATATATTTGTACCGTGCGGGCGTTTACCAGGCGTATATTTATATTCGTATTCAGCCAAATTTATCAGCTTGTGTTATTATTCGCTTCTCAGATATTGCACACTAACACTACACTGCTAAATTTTATTTAGAATCAAAACCAGACATGTACCTTGAACCTAAAATAATAGAGTAAATCCCAAAAAACTTTTGTGAACATAGCAGCAGTATAAATAGAAAATTATATTATTCTTGTAGACTTGTTCTTCTTTTAATAAATTGTGTATTAGCAGTGAGCATAAAGTATATAGGTACTTTATATTCACTGGTATTAGACAGTTAAATATAATTGTTAATAAATCATTTAATTGAATAATAAAATATAAATAATTTAAATAATAATAAATTAAAAAATAAAATAAAATGGACTTGTCTGCTTAAGAGACAAAGTGCATATTTTATAATAGAATAACAATTAGACAGCTTGATTTGAAACAAAAATTTTTGCTGCTTAGATGGAGCTTTGAAAACAACACAGCACCAATAACAGCCAAAAAATCTAAAAGCGACATTTATATCTACAAAATAAAACATGCTGACGTCCAAGCTCTAGCTGTTAGCTCTCCCTCTCTCTACCTTTCAGCAGCGATCAACTCTTATTTCGTCGACTATTCGTGGTGCACTTTCTTAGAAATTTTAAAGTGGATGGTGTTCTCTTTCGTTAAAGAGAATAAGACAATATTTCCTTTTACTTTCATCCGTGTTTCATAATAGAATTTAATTTTAATTACCTATTGTCTCTAAAGAACTGATTTTTTAGAATGGACTTATCGTCTGTTATAAGTGAGAGAGTAAATGTACATATTTTATCAGCAATTTTGAAAGTGGAAAGAATATATCGTTAAATTTTATTAGAAAGTAAATTGAAAAAATGTGTTGTGCTCTCATATACTCGAATTACGATTAAACTATTTGTAAATTGTATTTTATGTTCACCTACGTATTGGAAGAAATGTGTGATGTGAGAATTAAACTGAACACGGAACACATAATACATGTTGCTATTGCATTGGACGACTTACTACGAGCCTTGTCCCATAAGTGTTGGCCCAGTCATAAAAAAATGCATTTCTTATACTTGTGCTCAACTGGAGAAGCTGCATCCAATTGCATTAGTTAGTGTAGATCAGTTATTTCCAGTATTTAAGGCATTAAGTTATAATTCAATGGAAATAAATTAGTAGGTGTTTTGATTTTTTGCTTAAATAAGTCATTTCAATGATTTTAAGCAACTGGGCCAACATTTATGGGACAGGGCTCGTATGTGCTTATGCTTTATATTTTTATTGTGTTTTTTGAGTATTACTATATTTTTAGAATAAGATACTCTTTTAAAATATTCCCGTTATTCATCTTTCTTACGCCCATGAATGTTCTACTGTACAATAATACAAAATTACTTGGCAGAGTTCTTTCTAGCACACACTTCTTAAATATAAATACTAACAACAACATTGTGACATAAACGTTTTTACATAGTATTGTATTAAACAGTGAACATTTGATTATATGTAGTATGTATTGTATTTCAACATATATGGTGTTTCTTACAATCGCCCTTCATAAGATGAATCCGAAGATATTCAGAAGTTCGAAGAAAATTCAGGTACATAAAAGGAATTATGTTCAATGTAAGTACATATCGTGTCTCAGAAATCACAAAAATCTTCATAAGTACACTATTGCTCCATATTCGTATCTCAGTTACAAAATTGAAATCAAAATATTGTTGATATAAATAAAACAACCTTTTAGTTATAGTTATGTCTTATTTTAATTACAAACCAAAGTTTCGGTACCTTCTTCAGGGTAAAATAATAAACAGAACAAAACCAAGAAATTAACTATGGTACGAAATTATTACATTTAGTTTTAAAAATCTCAATGGCCTCTCTAATTATTCCAATATTAAGAGATGTAGATCTTGAAATAATTCTAGTATCTTTAAATTTTATTTGGTTAAATTTCACTGCAACTGACGATTTCTTAGTATGGTACAATTTGATAGATTACAGAGCATGGCTTCCTATATTAAATATAACTTGTGCCCATAGTTACTACTTTGCTTTTGTTTTGTCATTTATTTTACCCGAAAGAAGGACTGTACGCCCTACTATGTTCAGTTTAACAGGAATCCTTTGGTTTTTTTCGCCACTCTGCTCTCCGCTTTCATCGCTACTTTGCTTTCTGTTTCACTATGTGTTCAGCGTTAGTTGTTTTATTTATTTCGTTATGATTTCTGAAAGATATTTTACAAATTTATAAAATTGTTACTATATTTTTCTTTAGAATTTACTTTATCAGCTTATCACACATAATAGCACAAATGAAAAAATATATAATTTTACTATAATACAATATATCTTTCTAATTTGTTATGTACATCTGGAAAATATACAAGTGAAGGAGAACAAGTCTTAATATAGCGTAGATATTTTACGGACCCATATTATGAACCAGCAGATAATTGTGCAAAAAAATCAGTGAATAATAATAACATCAAGTTGACATATATCATCATTATACGATAAGTAAACTATTGCAGTTATACACTCCTTGTATTTAAATTTTCATTTAAATACAAATATAAAATGCTTAAATTATGTTTATAATAGAAAAAAATAAAAGTTAGCACCATATATTAAAGTACATTTTTAATATACCTCCTGGAATATTTAAAAATAATAATATAAAATATTTAAAATTCCTTAAAATCTCAATTCAATTAATAGTGCTTCCTTGTTACGTTCCAATACAATTACAAACGATAAGTTTCCGAACACTTTTAATTTTCTTTGTGTGAAATTGGAATTTAAAATAAAAATCACGGTATTCTATAAATAAATCTCTTAAATGTCACATTTTTATAAAGTATAAAGTAACAAAATTCATTTAAAGTTGATAAACAAAACTTTTACGAGTAGTCTGCGGTATTAAGTGATTTGTTGTTCTCCATTTCTATAACTAGATTAAGCGAAAATTACATTAAACGCTTACGTCACAAGTCCTATCCTGGCTTTATTGATAATAATAAAAATTACCGTTGGTATTTAACTGTATTCACAAATATTATATATCGATTAGATATAATGACACAACATGTAGAGCCATTGGAAACTATTATTCTAAATGGAGATCATTCAACAATAAGTAAAACGAATCTAGTGTAAACCGGGCTCGGGTGATAATATTTGTTATTTATTCAAACTTACTCATTTTATGATTGTCATATAAATTTTCTTTTAATAAAGAATTATATGCTCATTTACACTTCTTGAATGGATTGGAAATTACAACGTAGTTTTTCGAAGGGTGCAAAAGGTATTGCAGAAAAAATATGTTAATTTATTTGACCACATTGTGACTTATTTTGTATTTATTTATTTTTATATTGTGACAGTCAAGGCATGATTTTAATTATGTAGGTACGATATTATTACACCACATTTTATATTCAGTTTAAATTTGCACCCAAGAATGTTCCATCTTACAAATTATATTACAAGTACTAAATTTTCTGTCCAACATTAAATTAACAAAATAATAATAATAATAATAATAATAATAATAATAATAATCATAATGAAAAACTGAATATTCATATTTTTTATAAATATAAATTACGAAGACAGATTTGTGAAAAATTCATGAATCTCACTGGAATGTGAACCCAGGGCCTTCCGATATCTAGTCGGACACTCTACCAACTGACATGTGAGACGAGGACGTCTCCCACATGGAGTACCTTCACCCGCACAACACAGCGACATCACCTGTGACAGTGTATTAGCACTGCAGTATTAAATGTGTAAATAACTGTTTAGATGTATTTCAACAGTGCACTTCTGTAACTTAGTCATAATGAACATGGGTTAAGCGTTTAAATTAAATTGTATAAATATGTCTTCGTAATTGATAATATTTATACAATTTAATATGAACACTTAAGATACAGAAATTCACTATCGAATAGATCTAAACAGTCATTTACATAATTAATATTTTTGACCATTAAAAATTTTAGATTTTAATTTTTATCGTAAAATTGGTGCAGTGCCAAGATGCATCGCAGGCATTAGCACAGAAGACAGAAATAATATAAGTTGTGTTGAATATAAATAAAAGTACACACGGTAAATTTCAACAAATTAGAACACTTCTTGTACAAGGTTGTTTTCCAATCTTTTATCAATCAAAATAATTTTTTTTTTATTATTGTTTTTATAATTTATTTTTTAACACACCGTATTTCGAATTTTTTGATGAAAAATGTAAAGAATCAATTTTATTGAAAAAAAACACGCAAAAAATGGAACTTTACGTTCAGTTTAATTTTAATAAAACAGTATAGTTGCTTCTGGGAACACACATTGTTGTGTACTGCGTGCGTCATAAAGAACAAATCTTTTCCATGAAATTGGCGCAGGTAAACTTCCCGTTCTAACAATTTAAAAAGTTCACTCTGCACTACAAATTATAAATAAAAATAATATATTGAATCGGAATAGGTTTAGTTATTGGGGTTAATTTTATTTACTATTTGTACAGCGGAATATACTTTTTAAATTGTGAGAGCTCGGAGTTCTTATTCGCCAAAAGACCACGTTAGTGTAACGGTCAATTTGGGGCGGCAAATTTAAACTAAAACCCTAACTCGCCTTTGCCGATTTATACTCCCATGTTATTCACACGGGAACAAAAATATGATATTTTCAAAATATTCAAAAGAACTTTAAAATGCAAATCTTATCTATTAAACTTTATAAATACAAATCTCTAATGTATTGTCTATCTACTTATGTCGTATAAATATCTAAAACACCCAAACTTATTGAATAATCTGTAATTAAAGCAACAAGTGCAAATTCATTAAAACGTAGGTCGTAGCTGTTTTCGATTCTATTTAATCCTGACAATTTAAATCGTTAGCAAAGAAATTATTTATTGCGGACAACTTAATAACCCTTTCAGACATCGCAAATAACAAAAATGAAAAACTTATAACCACCTTGTATTATAACTTTAAAGACAAACAGCGTCAAATCCAAAACTAACCTACAAATTCAGTTGACCTGACTGCACCGAGCTACGACATGTGTTACTATTTGCAATCCTACTTTTTTTAAAATGAAATTATGCTTAACATATTATTTTGTTTATACTTTTACTGTACAGAAAGCAAAGAGAAAAGTTAGTAAGAAACTTAAAATAGTACTTAAGAAACACAGAATAGCTTTAATAATATGAATTGAAAATGCGCTTCCATAAGAACTACATATATTCTGATTTGATTTAGGGTTTCGCGCCAAACGAAAATCTTAACCTCACTAATGTGGTCTATTTCATAAACAATATTTGTATGTTAATGTTATGACGCAGTATGCATCATCATAATGTTCATACATCGCCCTGTTCATTTCTTGTTTTGTACAGATTTCGTAACGTTCAAAGCTTGGCGTATTTCGATCGCAAACAAATGAATCGTATGTAATCATATCATCCATGGATATAAACAAACAAGTAACATTTTTGATATTTCGCAAAAATTAATTGGTTGATTCGTTGTATAGTCACATTTATACAAGAGGTTCGAAAATAATCGAATATGCAGTTGACAGGACGAGATTGTTTTCAGGTAACACATCGAATTCGTAAACTGTATAATCAGATAAATTGCGATACTCGAGTTGTACAGTGTGTTCAAAAAAAGTAGGCTACGAACAAAAATACGTGTGTCAATTTTAAAGTATTTAATGAAATGTCAATTTGACACGAGATACTGTCAAAAATGTTATCTAAAGACAACAAAGCTTTTCTTCTTGAATCCTTATTTTAGAAATAGAAATTAGAAAACGGTGAATGGCAATATTCTGTACCCTTCTTCAATATCTTTTTTCAATGAAATTACATTTCACAATCAATTTTAACAACAGACATACGTTTCTGTTTTCATAGCTTACTCCGAATTAGGTGTTTTTCTGAACACACTGTGTATGTTAAGACTATACAACGAATCAAACAATTAATTTTTGCGAAATGTCAAAAATGTGACTTGATTGTTTATATCCATGGATGATATCATTACATATGATTCATTTGTTCGCGAGCGAAATACTCCAAGCTTTGTGATTCGGAGAAATACAACTTAGCAACGAAAAATATCCGATGTTATACAGCGTAACTAAAATTGGGCTATCTGATTGGTCTATTTCTCGATGAGTTGTATAGTCTTACCATAACAATTCGAGCTTCGGAAATCATTTGAATTTGGCGGACTCGATGTCTTACCTGAAAACACATCTCGTCCTGTTAACTGTATATTCGATTATTTTCAAACCTCTTGTTGTATAACTACTGACTATACAACGAACCAAACAATTAATTTTTGCGAAATATCAAAAATGTTACTTGTTTGTTTATATCCATGGATGATACTAGATATATTAAATTTTGGTAGATTTTTAAATCTACTTACGGTGTTTTGAGCAATGTTAGTATGTAAATAACAGATATTATCGGAAAATAAAAATTTACACTATGATTCGATTTAGCATGTGGCTTGATCTAAGACTTGAATTCATTCATTGATTATATACATTCTACTCCTTTTACTAATTTTCTAACTTCATAATTGATTCATAGTAATTTCAAAATAGTCTATTTTTGAACTAACATATTCATATCTTTTAAACGCGACCGTTAATTAAATTTTGTTATTAAAGAAACTAAGTTATTAAATAACAATTTTATTATTTAGATTTCATATTTTTAATGTGTTCCACATTTACCGAACAAGACAAATTGCTATTTACATTCGTTATAATGTCTGTTGTTATAACCAATATTTTTATAGCTTACATGCTGTCTTATCTATGCAAGAAAAATATATTTAACAGTTAGGTAAATCTATTCATTTTCAAAGAACAAACGTGAAAGACACAATTCTCAGCTTTATACAAACTTTAAATGACGATTAGAAATGTCGAAAACATTTAATATACCATTTTCAAATATTTTCATCTCTATTCTAACAAAATTTGAAGGATTAATTAGTTTGCAAGTAGACCTCAGAAGTATAAGTGCACTTGCACTTGAAATAATAAATTATTATCTACATAATTTTTACATTTTTAAAAATCAAAGGAGGTATAATTGTAAACTAATTCTTATTCAACATTTCCACTGTAATTAAAGAATATATAATTAGTTAAATATATCTGTACACTATTATAGGTCTAGTGAAGCACTAAGTACCCCACTTATTATTGTCAGCACAGCCTTGAGAGTGAGATTCACCTCAACTATCCTAGCTAATAACACACTCGATTATCCTTAACCTTAAAATTGAATTACTTCGTTCTTTAATTTGTAATATATCAATAATCGAACGTCGTAACTTAATTTTTTTTATATTGGTTAAGTTTTCATCATTGTTATAATAACACATGTGTACTTCTTCATGTGTTTTTTTTTAATATTATACATTATAAGTATATGGTAAATATAATAAAGTTTATATATGTACATTTAATCATAAAATAACGAAGTTTTCAATTTTATTTTATTGCATACTTACAATAACTACATGCAAAATGTTAAATAAATTTTGAAAACTCGTTTTATGGTATATTCTTACATTTACATATCATATCGTTGACTCATTTTATAATTATAACAATTTTTTACTTTACATTAAGAGAAATTGGAAACAATGTTTCGTTTAAAATTAAAATATTCAGGATATCATGTAAGTGCTATAATGTTACATATTTACTATTATTCTACACTGCCATTTATATACACATATATTAAAATTGATTGCAGCTCGGTATAAATAGTTTAATTTTTCTTTAAATTGACTTTAAATGCAACGGGACAATGATGTAAATTCGTGCCTTTTGTTAACAAATGCATATTATTGTCACTTTAACTCTACAGCTTACTCTTAGCATACACAATACCTCATTCTAACACTTAATAATAATTGTAGCAAACGTAAAGATGATTTTTGAAAATATAGTGAATTTATGATTAATAATTTTGATCTTGTGTTTCTCCATGCATGTATGTGTCACGTGCAGTAGGTTGTACGGCCTCCTCCGATATTTGATTGGAATAAACAAACGGATTACCTGCCACGTGCTCCGTAGCGCCATAATTCAAAGCTTTCCCATTTCCGCTCAGCTGGTGCTGTAGTTCCGGTTTCTCTTTCTCCTGCGCAAAAATTAGGAACTTTAGTACACATAGTCGGGTTATTTATGCTAAATTTAATTATACGCATATTTAGGGTAAAGCAACTAATTAAATTGTTGACAACTGGAGAGGTATGAAATTGGAAAAAGTTTTTTCTTTGTTAATCGTACATGGATTATAGGAGTGCCTCGCTTTCTGTATACACCAGGTATTCACAATACTAGTTTAACAATAAATAAAGAATAAAATGTAAAATACAATACAGTACTTGCATAAGGAAAACATATTTATTTCTTGATTATTATTGTGACCATTTTGATTAAATTTAGTGATTTAAAATTGAACATCTTTACATTAACATAAAGCACTTGTAAAATAGTCTAGTACATATTTGAACTGAGAATAAATGGGAATAAATTAAATAAAAATTTGAATACAAATTATTAATGTCGATTCATTATGGTAGTATAAAAATGCCTTGTTTTCGAAATTGACCATCACATAAACTCAGAGGATGCAATTATGGTCTAACTTGAACAAGTATTTTTGGGTTACAGAAAATATATAATAATCATAATTAACCGTCAGATATAGGTGTTAAATATGTAAGCTGCCGGAACTTGTTCCAAAAGTAATTATATCTTATTATGTTTGGGGTGAAAATAGCAATCATAAGCGTAAATCTTTAGATGGGGTCCTCCACTATTTTATTTATTTATTTTTATCAATCTTCACCTAACTGAACATTTTTAAACCTTATAAGTCCTTAACATAAAGTTTTAAGGTCTAGTTTTAATATAAATGACTGATGGAAAATGAGGTCTTCCACTCTGATACTAGTTACACTAAAATTTTGAAACCTGATATGAGGATATCACTTATTTAGATGCATGTATATACTTTCTTTTGTTTCTATATCTCAACCAGAGGCTTATCATATGGGGAAGTCATGAACAATTTTCATCGTTATTTTTTGACCTATTAACATTTTTTCATTTTTACTAGTAAAATATTACATATAATATAAAAATACACAAATATAAACGCAGTAGTAGAAATATTTTAATTAAATTAGAAAATATCACGTACATATTCAAAATATTTAGTTAACAGATAAAAATCAATTAACTTACCATAGAAAATAAAACAAAATAAAAAAAAAACAATACAAAATTTGTTTATAACTATTGTTTAATTACCTTATTTTCAATATTAGTAATTTTTCTGTACATAAATTAAAAAAATTGTAAAATGTTAGCACTGGTGAATATGCAGATATGGTGTTTATTTATGGATATTGTAAAGGTAATGGTTGTCGTACGTCCAGAGAATATGACGTAGATATCTAAGAATGAATTTATATTAAATTATTTGTTTCGTAATTGTTACATAAATTCTTTTGGATACGTGATATTTTCTATAAATTGATATATCCCAGAAACTACAGCATTTATCAAGTTTTAACAAGAGTAGCTTTTTATGTATGTTTGTATTGTATGTAATATTTTATAAGAAAAAATGTTCAATAACGAAAACCTACAAATTTACTTAAAGTCGAAAATACTATATAAACAAACAATTAACCAACAAAAGAAAATAAATAAACTAGAAGAAAAAATTAAAAATTTTAAAGATCAGAGAGAATTTTGGAAAACCAGAAAATCATTTCATCCTTCAAACAAAACTTCCAATCCCATTTCACTACTTTTCCAAAACTCATACATTCCTAGAATCGTCTGCAACCAGCAATACATGCATGCATTTCATCCTTATCTAGACGTAGATATTACATTAAAAGAACTTAACACTGGTCTGAAAAACTTAAAAAATACTTTATGAACAACTGAAAAATCTTCCCTTAGATTGGAAAATTTATCTTACAAGTTTATTAAACAGATTTCTAAGGCAAGAAGATGTTCCTTTGAGTTTAAAAACAATAAAATTAACTCTTATTCACAAAAAGGCGACCAACTAGATTTGAACAACTATAGATCTATCCCTGTTATAAACACAGTATTGAAAGTATTCAAATACATTCTAGATTATAGAATGCAGTCGTTGGTAGAAAGTGCATGTATATTACCGGAAGCACAAATCTGTTTTCAAAGAAAAAGATCATGTGTGGATAATATATTTACTTAAACAATATAGTGCAGACCTCGTTTATCTCAAAAAATAAAGGAGTATATGCTATATTTATAGACTTTCAAAAAGCATTCGATACAGTACCACATGATCTCCTCTGGAACAAAATCTATTACTCCGGTATAAGCGGAAAAATAACAAGAACATTGAGTAATATATAAGGATGCTTCAGTCCAAATTATGGCCAATAATGAATTATCAAAGAAAATATCAATTAAAAAAAGCGTACTTCAAGGTGACTGCACTAGTTCTCTCCTCTTCGGATCATACATATCCGATTTGGAAACCCATTTTAAAGGAAAACATCTTGAAGGTTATCATATTAATCCAACGACTGATATTTTACCTCTACAATATGCAGATGATATTGATATTGTAATTCTTGCACTCTCAACACCAGATATGCAAAGAAAATTAAACGCATTATCAACGTACTGTAATAATCTTCAGTTAAAAACCAATCCCGATAAAACCAAAATAATTCATTTTCATGAAGGCAGATCACCCCGCCGAAGAATTATACATACAAGAAATAAAATTTACAAATAACTACAAATACCTAGGAATAATTTACATTTAATGAAAATTCGAAGGATTTCATTAGTAAAACTGCAAGTATAACAGATACAAGTAAAAATACACTTCAAAGAGCAAAAATTAATAGCTGGGACACAAAAATATTCCTCTCTAATTATTCCAACTCTTCTATTTGGTGCTGAGATATGGGGACCGCTACAAACCAACAGCGTAGAGAAAGGATTGGTACATTATTTTAAAACCATTCAATCATATGGCATTACCGTGAATCACTAAGTTACGCGTGCAATTGTTGCACGAATTAGAACATGCGCTATTTTCGTGCAATAGGTTGCGGCTATGTGTTGCTCTTGCAATTTTCATATTACACTACGCAATCTTGCCGATATCAATTGCAAGTTGCAGTTGCACGCGCAACTGTTGACAAATGTAAAACAGATATTAAGAATTAAAGCACGTACTATACTACAAAATAAATATGAAATGCCATGTAGAACAGTGAGTTTTTGAAGAAAAGTGTTACTAAGTAAACAATGTAGTACTTTTCATTTATATTTACTGTTTTTATGGAGAAAATACAAAAATAAGGCTAATTTTAATACTCAAAATGTAACATTTAAAAAAAAATGTAATCATTTGAAATATTTAAATTTTTCATGAGGGATAAAATTTAGGTTGCGAATTAGGTATATTTATCGATTTATCAACTTACCGTAGGAGACTGTTTGAGAGTATGTCCTTGGAAAGCATCATCGAATGGATTCCATTGCTTCTCTTCTTTATTGCTCACTGGTTCAGCCCATGGTTGTAATTCACCCGATGCAAAAATACCATAGAAGATAACCCCACTGAAGTGGACTATCGCGGCGAGGATGAAAACAATCTTCCAACTCTCCCTGTCCTACACAAAGCCATAATTCCATTTATTCATAAATATTTTAAAGGAAAACATAAAACGCTGCAATGCAACGGAAACAGTTTATTACTTTCCAGTTGTCTTGTTCCCAATGCGATAAGTGCGAGTTAATTCAAGTTAAGTCGACCAGAAATTCATTGTTATCGTAGTGTTATGATGGACCTTCAACTGTCACATTAACGTAGTGAACAGAATCAAAAGATTAAGTGAATATTAAACTTAATTTCAAAACCTCTATAATAAAACTTCGAAAGAATTAAGAAACAGTATTAATAATTTTCTTTTATTTCTTTATTCCGACGAGTTTTGTAATCTGTAACCTATCTACCTTGTAATACTATTTGTGTATTACACATTGACATATTATTAGCACGAATGACCGAAAATTTTGTTCCACATCTTATTATTGTAGCGTAGATGGTAATGCTAAAGACGCAAAATGGAACATGACCGGATTACTCCACTTCGCCAATGACGTTATTTGCATTGAAAATGGTATATTCTACAGAAACCAAAATTTAACACAACACTTCTTACGGATTTTTAATAAGACTGCACTGATAAAAATTATCAAGTCCCAGCGTTGGCAGCACTGAATACAGAAGTTTGTCGAATACACATTTATTGCGTTCTGCAAACTTCGGCACTTAGCGCTGTAAGCTTTACCGACTTGTAACAAACGAAATATGGGTTTCATTGTTATTTTTTTTTATATCAATAACTTGATCTGTGAGGTAAGAGGTAAGATTAGAAATAAAAGTGTTTAGCAAATTCTTTATTTATGACGAAAATTTCCTGAAAAAGAAAAATTAACAAAAGTGGTAAAAAATTTTTATTTACAAATTAGGTTTTATGGCCAAGGTATAATTTATTTTGAGTAGATAATAGCTTTGTTCGATGACATGTATTAGGCCGCCCTAGTGTTAACTTTCTTGCACTAACATGTTTTATGAGAAACGGGCAGCTTCTGGCAGGCTGTTCGATGACAAAAATTTTAAGAACTAGTGCTCACTTTTCTGACCTGACTCGCGAGGTAGTGTAGAAAGTGCAGACTAGGAGTGGGGGTAGCTAAATGTTGTTCGGTAGACATTTTAATTCTATCCTATCTACACATCTATTTATATAACCTAAAATTTTGTTTTGCTATATAAAGAATTAATTAATATATCTATCTCTGAATCTGATGAAGAATCAAATGATGATTGATCTTCGTCAGAATCGTTTATTAGTTCACTATGCTCTTTAAAACAGACATTTCTGCAGTCACTTTTTTGCAGCTTTATGATATGACTGTGTTTATAAACAACCTAACCTTTTACACCTTTGGCTATGCTTGGCTTGATTACTCACAGCTGAGCAAACTTGCCCAAATATACACTAGTGTGTTTTATGAAACCACAAGAATTAGACTGTACTAGTGTACACTACACTGCACTGCACTATTCTGCTCTACACTTCAAGCACTTCTCATCGAACAGAGCTAATAGTATGTATTTTCTCTCCGAGCTACCATATGATTTGGTAACTTTCAACAGAGTAGATAACATTTCGTGTTAATTATTTTTCCGTTCTTCAGAATGAGGTACTGTTAGATATTGAATGGTTTGTACAGATTATCAGAAGTAATATCACAAGACCTCCTCATTTTATTGATAAATTTTTATTTTGCACGATTTTTTTTTGCTTAGTAACAAACACGAAAGCAAACTGCATGGTAAGTCCCGACTCCAAAGGAGGAGGGGTTTTACCTAATGTCAGTTTGCTTGAGTGATTTTGCTTAAAAGCAAAAAAAAAGAAAAAATGAGTGCTTAAAAATAAAAGTTTATCTGAGAAAATCTGAGAGGTCGTGTGGTATTTGGTGAGATAAATTCCAAAGACAACGCAAAATGAAACTTGACACATTAATTGTCACACTGACAGTTATAAACAATAACAACTATTTATTTACAAGGTAGCGGAAAATTATCGGCGTAACGGGGTTTTATCAGTATAATACTGTTCCCATTGGTTGAATTTTCAAGTGTTTTGCATCATGATTGGTTGAAAACTAGTCATTGGAATTTATCGATGTTAAATACTTTGCCTTAAAGTAATCCCATATTTTTCGTTGAAATTTAAGTCCGAGCTGTGATCTAACATCAGATAATCGTAATAATTGAATATTGACTTCTTTTAAAAGGTACGTTGTTTAATCTGCAAAGTTAGGACGCATGTTATCAATTTTTGAGATGGATAACAAATGGAGCAAGAGGTACTACGGAGTCAGTTGGTCCTATGTTCTCGCGCACAACGTAGTCGCTATACTCGATGTACTACGCGCAAAGTTGGGCAAGCAACTGGCATCCTAGGGCTTAAACAATATTCGTATAACCCTCGGCGACCGGTTCGTGTAGAACTTTTAATTCTACGAACATCTACAATTTAGCAAAGGACAACAGTTTGTAGTACGTCTCATTATTGCAGTGCAAATATTGCTATAAATCGATGTTTAAAGCATAGTATTCCTGATATTCGGCACCTGATATTTTCCCAACTTGATAATAACGCCGAGTCATATTTTGGGTAGTACTTCTGAGAATAATCAAAGCTATCATCTCCACCTGAACTTTGTGCTCAGGCTATATTTTCCGACTGAATTTTAATAAATTTCTTCACATTCATTACTGTAAGTGCTAAAAGTGCAACAAACTACACACGAAGAGTCATTAACAAACAATAATTGAAGAATTTATTGTTAGCATTGAATTTTTGAAAACAATTTTGCACATATTTAGTTTTTTTCCTTTTTCTCTTAATAAATGCAGTGTTTGCTACACTTTTTATTTTCTAATCTTTTTTTACAAATCAGTTGTTCATATTTAAACATAAACATAATTAATAAACCCATATTTCGTTTATTCCAAGTCCATAAAAACTTTTTTAGTTTTTTTTGTTTTTTGGCCACTAGTTCAGTTATATTTACCTATTTTTTACATTTCAAAATTTATATGTTTAGTACAATTATTATGATACTTATATTTAGGGATTTTCAATTCGGACTTATTATATTTTGCCAAAGCTCAGTTTATCTCAATTCTCCTCAAGTAAACTAATATAAACTCATTAAAATCATATTCTTTTCATTGCAATTTTAATGAAAAGTTTGCCTTCCATTTCACAATATATATATATATATATATATATATATATATATATATATAAATTCGAATTCAATTTCATCCATGTACTAGTTAATCACTATACTAAACAAAACAAAAAATATTAATTTCTGTTTTACTCATCTTAATTAATATTTTTTCCAATGAAAAGAATAGAATTTATACGAATAGCTATTTGTGATCATGCATTCTTACCTTCTTCTCCGTAATATGATCTACCACAATAGGACAGAACAATCCAGCAATAGTCCCTATCCCGTTGCTCATACCCATTAAAATACTGGCATAACGGGGTGCGATGTCCAGATGGTTGACGTTAAAGCCGGAGATAGCGAAGCCGCTAAAAGCGACGCCAAAAGTGAGTGCCAATGTTGCTTGAGCTGCGCTTTTAGCGTACGCCACTACGAGGAAGAACACGGCCTCCATACCGAAGCCACCACAATTGAACAGCTTGCGTACCGTGGTCGTGCTCATGATTTCTTTCTTACGCAGATGGTCAGCGAGCAAGCCGCCGCACGGAACGATGATGGTCATGAGGAGATGAGGAAGTGAGCCAATGATGCCGGTCTAGAGTGGAAATCATTTTGAGCTAATCGCTTCTATTACAATTCTGATTTATGAATATAAGAAGTGCTAACAAATTTTCTGGAAATTTGACTGCTTTAAGTTTTCTCAGCAATGCGATATTTTGATATTTATGGTCTCCTTTTTTAAATTTACTAGAGCATCGGTTTTTAAACTATGGGTCGCGAGCCAAAAGTATATATAAAACGTTCTTATTCTGTACGTTACAGAAAAATGATGTAGGTTTTTATGGACAATCTTTTTGAGACAATTTTGATAGGCATCATATGAATTTTCGATCGTCTTTTGTTTTTGACCTACACGCCAATACTTGATTTTCGCTTATTTTGAAAATATCTCATATCTCGCTAATTATGAATTAAATAAAAAATGTTTAGATAATTTTTAAACGCGGTGTAATATGATATTTAAAACAAGATATAACACAAATATAATAATTTTTAAATGGGAACATATTGAAAATAGGCTCATCTTTTTCTTTATTTTATAATATTTTCAAAACAAGTCGAGGTACAGTCTTTTGTTGGGAACAAGAATAAAGTATGAATTATTAATTTTTATGGGCTGAAAAAGAAATTTTGTTTTGTTGTTCACATTTTATTAATGACAATTTCATATTGATTAGAAAATTAACTGTTATTATTAAGTTTTATTTTTTTTTGTTATATTGGTAACAGAAAGGCCCGCGGAATAAGCTATTAAAGTTTGTTACACTCGTCGTGATTTTATACTATTTTTTTCTATTGAGGTAATTTTATAATTTTGAAACAATGCGACTTGTTAAAAATGACTTGGGTCCAGTTGTTAGCTGACCATGTGTTTAACTACACAATGTACACGTATCAAAAATACATTGGAAAATAAGCCTTGTTTAAGTTAATAACGTGATTAAAGTTAATATGGGCTGATAGCAGAAGCTTTGTTTTAACTAAAACGCTGTTTTAAAAAACGTCAAATTCAAATTTCAATATTTAATTTCACTTTTTCTCGGACCCTGGCCTCTTCCAGCTTCTTCCTCCATTTCTTCCTGTCCATAGCAACTGCTTTCCAATTTCTTATTCCCATTTTCTTTGCATCTTCTGCTACTCCGTCTTTCCATCTTTTCCTAGGTCTGCCCGCTGGTCTTGTTCCATGCCATTTACTTTGAAATGCTCTTTTGGGATTTCTAGAGTCTTGCATTCTTATGACGTTTCCTGCCCATCGTAGTCTTTGTATCCTTACAAATTCTGCTACAGGTATGTCATCATATTCCTGATACAATTCGTGGTTGTATCTACATCTCCATCCGTCCTGTTCTTTCTTGGGTCCCAATATTTTTCTTAATATTTATCTTTCAGGGAAACTGATTGTTTCCGCTGTCGTTTTTGTTTTTATCATGTTTCACATCCAATACATAAAATTGGTCTTATTATGGTGCTACATAACTTTATCTTTGTTTTCCTATATAAAGCTCCGGATCTAAAGGTCGATAGCAGGGCATAGTAGGATTTGTAGGCTAGCATTATTCTTCTTTTGATATCAGTGACTTCTGAACCGTCTTTTGATAAATTTACTACACGGTAGATAAAGTTCTCCACTATTTCGATGTTGTCTTTTTTTTCTCTAAAGTTCCTGCTGGTTGTGTGCGTCTTGTTTGTTGCAGCATTTTTGTCTTTTAACTAAAGAAAAAACCCCTTAACGTTAACAATAATTTCTAAAAACTATACACGTATTTCAAAAACTATGTTCTCATTATCAGTTGAAACTACAAAGTAATGACAGAGAAGTTGGCGCTGTTTTCTGATAGCCTTCTAATTACATACTCTAGTGTGAGGTAGGAAAGAAATGGTGCCAGCCCATCTCCTTGTTTTACACCCCGTGGTCAGTTAGCTGGTTTTGAACTTTCACTTGTGCTTGTGTCTGCTGCATCGTAGATCCTTTTCTTCTGTCTATTTTGTTTGCCTTTTTTATTTTCTCTTCGAAAACTTGCTTTCTTTCTCTAGTTCTACACTGAGTGCATTTCTTAGAGACTTTGCTTCTTCTTTTGATTGATATTCTGTATTCATTGTCAAACCACTCATTTCTCTTTATTGCTTTTCTGGTTCCTAGAATCTATTTGGCTGATTCTATAACAGTGTTTTTATAGTATTCCATTTTTCTTTTATTTATACTTCTACTGTGTCTATTTCGTCTAGCCTTGTTGTTATATTATCTCTCAGTTTTTTTTTCTATCTCGAGTTGTTTTAGGAGTTCCAAATTTAATCTTTCTTGATTATGTTCTTTTCCTTTCTTGTTTCTCGATATTTTACATCTGAATTTTACATTTACTGAAAGATGTTCGGATCCAATTGATGCTCTACGTTTGTTTCTGACATCCTATGATGCTGCTTGCTGCTCTTTTGTCGATTAGTACTTGGTCGATTTGATTAATTGTGTCCATCTGGTGATATCCAGGTTCCTTTTTGGATATCTCGGTGTGGGAAATATGTTGACATTATAGACATGTTTCTGCTTGTTGCAAAATCTATCAGCATTTCTCCGTTGTTATTAGTGTTGTTTTATAGACTCCGTTTGCCTATTGTTCCTTCATATACGTCTTCTTTCTCTCTCGTTCTCGTTTATTTTAGTGATGTCAAAAAAAAAAAACCAAGACTGTTTCAATAAGACTGGAAGATTCATTTTGGATTTATCTCACAAAAAGACCACACAACTTGCTATATATGTTCGGAATCAATTGTTGCACGTACATCAAGTGTAAATCGGTATTATGATACTAAACATAAGGCTTCTTATGAAGATGGATGAAGAAGAAAGAAGAGAATATTTAAAAAAATGTGTATCTGCTTTCAGAAAACAAATAAATAGTTTGCAAAGAAACATTTCTTCAATTAGTGAATACAAAGCCAGTTTTTCTTCTTTGTTAATAGCGTGACGTGGAAAACCATTCATAGATGGTGAATTTTTTACTTTACCCCCTACCGCCCTGCCTTTTCCTTTAGTGGCACGCGACATGGCTAAAATTTAAGAGGTCATAAAATGTGCCACTTCACTACATAAGGGTTGCCAGAGGCTGGTTTAAAGAACTTTTTTTTTTAAAAAAATATTTGTTTGAATACTAACTATGTTCTGCTTTAAAACCATATTTTGATAAATTTGATATTTATGATTATTGTTATTAAAGAATGAAATTTGACATTTTTAAAACAACTTGTGGTACCAGCCATTTAACTGGGTCTTGGTCTTTTTTATATTTATGTTGGTAGTGTTTCCCGCCAACTTCATAGATGAAAATTCATTGTTGACTGACAGCAATTTGAGATTATATATCACCCATCTGTCTGTTTTGAAAGTAGTCATACCACCTCTAGAAAACAAAAAGCGCCAAAAAATCGCGCTAAAGTTAGACGTAAAAATATCTTTGACAACTTTAAAACACTTCTCGAAACAAGTTACAAAAAATTTTGTTTAAGCTAAAATGTCACACGATGCTAATTTTCAGCGAGCAGATATTTTCGTGACTGCAAGGAAAAATACATTCATATCCATATTAATATATCTACGTATGTACATTTATATAAGATAAGAGCAATGAAAATTTAATTTAAAATTGTAACTCAAATATCACACTGTTTTCACAAAAAAAAATCTCTAAAACTTACCTTTTCTGTTTGAAGTCCAAAACTAGTTTGCATGTATGACGCTTGAAAAATCACCAATAAATAAAAATTCCAACTTCTACAAAAATTCGCGACAATGATAGCATAAACTGGCATGGAGGTAAAGAAACATTTCCACGGCGTGGTAGATAAGGTGGGCATGGCAGCCAGGGTGGACGTCCCAAGAGATTGCTCGATGTAGAGCAACTCTCTGGCGGAAATGGTTGGATGCTTGGCGGGCTTTTCAAATGTCAGCCACAGCCAACTAAGGTACCACACAAGGCCCATCGTACCGTAGAAATAGAATGGCGCCTGCCACGTAAGCCATGAGATCAGGATACCAGACAACGGCATACCGAAGAACACACCGGCGTATGTACCGCAGAAAGCGAGTGTGGCCAAACGGGAGCGCTCTAGTGGTGGAGCCCAGAAACGCCAGATACCATGACATGCTGGATAAGTAAAGCCTTCCACAAGACCTACGACAAAGAAGAGAATGCATCCAGGTAGACAGATAAACTAAAATTAGATACCTATAGATAACATTATGAGAGTGTGGCATCACTAAACGCACATTTATTTTTTGTGAGGTTATGATCATTATCATTAGGGTCTACGAATTTTTACGTTAATCCATTTATTTGTGACTTAATTAGAATTTTTTGAGTTAACATATACGCAATGCGTCTTATGGGAGATGGTGAACCCTTATGCTTCACTCTTTCGATTCCTGCTTTCATTCAGGCTGATAGAGGTAAACCCATGTCTCAGAGTATAGTATAGCTGCCTCGCAACGCAATAAGCTGAGATTGACACTGCGCATACTAGCCAATCTGAAAACATCAATTACAATTTTTTTGGCTTGTGAATCCCCCTTTCCCTTTACACCAATTTTAAATGATGAGATGTTTTTCTTGTTGTAATAATAGCATATAATTATTACTAGTAAATAGGTAATATAACCTGTCCATGTATGAATTTTGGGTTCTGCGCACAGAAGATCGGTCTCAACTTAAAGCGTGGCAGCTATAGTAATACATCTTTCAATAAAAATATTAACCGAATGCGTATGTTTCCTAGCAACGACTTTTCACGCACTAATACTAATGCTTGAAAAGTGACTATACTTTACTCACAATATACGGTTGTAGGAATATAATTTCTTACCTTGTAGAACGCGAATCATAATCAAAACTGTGGGGTTGTCCTGCATAAAGAAGGGGACCAGGAGATTGAGAAATGACGAGCAAGCGATGGCAGAACCAAAGATCAAGTTGGCGGGATATTTAGCAGCAAGGAAACCTCCTGGGACCTGGGTGACTAGGTAGCCCCAGAAGATGGATGAGTCGATCGCACTCGCCGTGCCCACTGTCCAGTTGAAGTTCACATGCTAAACACACAAAAACAATAGGTATTTAACGAATTACTCTTACACTGTAAAGTTTGGCGTTGAAACAGGGAAGATGAATCTTCATTTGAGTTGCTGTATATTCCTTTGAGTTGATTTAGGGTAGGAAGGACGTAAGACGGAAAGGCATCTGCGTTGCATTGTAAGTAGGTATCTTTGTAATATGTTTAGACCTTCAGGGCTGATTCGAATTGTACATTCCGCGTTCAACTTGAAACAGTACCGATCATAAAAAACACCTACTTGACATTAATAAGTAACAATGTAATATATATGAAATAAGAAAGGGATCATAACAGTGGCAAAAATAATATAAAACGATTAATAATTTTACTGTTTTGAAACTTATTATACCTGTACAGTTAATAAAAATCAAATTGGTTAATTAATATTATTATGTTTTATAATTTCTAATATCTAAGTTATTAAGATAAATTTTCTAAATTTGTAATAACAAATTATATTATTTATTTATTATTACTCGCTTTACAATGCATTTCTTGCATATAAGCGGTGATATTATGATGGTGAGATAATTTTCCATATCTTAATATATAAAACAAAGTCGGGTTAGTTACACCATTTATAACTCAAGAACGGCTGGACCGATTTTGATGATCTCTGATTTGTTGGATTCGTCTCCGCCCCGAATAGCAGAATGACTAATAAAATATCGATTTACGTAAAAAAAAAATAGTACACTACTTTTAAGGATTTTATGGTCTATCTAATTATAGTGGAACGCAGCCAATTTAGCGACATCTATCCACATAGTGGAAAAGTAAAAGTACAACGTGTTCTCACCCTTGCCGCTGTCAGTATATAACCAATAAAGGTTACATGTCGATTTGTTAGTTTTGTACGAGTGTTATTAATCCATACTAGGTAATATAATAAATGCGAAAGTAACTCTGTCTGTGTGTCTGTTACGTTTTCACGGCTAAACGGCTGAATCAATTTTGATGTATTTTGGTATAGAGATAGATTGGATCCTGGAGAAGGACATAGGCTACCTTTTGTCGCGAAAGTAAAACTTGAAGGGGTGAAATATGGGATGAAAGTTTGTATGGAGAACCCATCATATCTTCCGCTGAACCAATTTTGATGAATTTTGGTATAGAGATAGATTGGACCTTGGAGAAGGACATATGCTACCTTTTGTCGCGAAAATAAAACTTGAAGAGGTGAAATAGGGGATGAAAGTTTGTATGGAGAACCCATAATATCTTCCGCTGAACCAATTTTGATGAATTTTGGTATAGAGATAGATTGGACTTGGAGAAGGACATAGGCTACCTTTTGTCACGAAAATAAAACTTGAAAGGGGTGAAATAGGAGATGAAAGTTTATATGGAGAATCCGTCATTTCTCAAGTTAGGGATATAAAAATTCTTTTTTATGCTTTTGGTAAGAAATAAAGAGTGTTTTAGCGTTTTTCAAACATCATCCCTCAAGGCGGTACAATAGGGGGTGATTTCAATTATTTTTTATCTTTGTATCTATAGTTAAGTTTTAACGTTAGTACATTTTCGATATTTGTCGGAGAGATAGTTTACATCATATGTACCTACATAAGTAATAGTACCCGAGACATGTTTAGAAACGGGCGCTGTTAGGTGCGGTGCGGCGATTGGGTGGGCAGTGGGCGGAGCCTTTTACATGTACGATGCGAGGCAGGTTGCCGGCTCCCTACGCAGCGCATGTCTCCGAAGTAAAAGTGAAAAATTACTGGTACACGTGTAGCAATCGTTATTCTAGCTTTACCCGTGCGAAGCCGGGGCGGGTCAGCTAGTGTCTTTATATTTCTTAATTTTCCGTATAAAGATGATGAAGACGAAATCTAATGAATATCTAAGTTATTTAGATAAATTTTCTAAATTTGTAATAACAAAAAAAAAATATAGTAAAACTAAATACAAAATTACAGGAAATGATTACATTTATACTTGTTAATAAGTATTGAACTAAATATAAATAAAGAAATTAACTAAATATATTTTTAAATTTTCTTTTTAATTACCTAATTCATTGGATAAATTACCAAAAATTGTAGGACAAAAATAATGAAGCCAAAATATAGTAAAATTAGGTAAATAAAATAAGTAATTAAAGTAACCATATGAATTTTTAACGATTTTTTACAAAATATTTATTATGCTAAAGTAAGGTTTGTAAATTATATTAAATTATTAGATATATTGCCTAATAAAATAATATCTAAATACAGGCTGTCTCACAACTCGCGCCCCAGACGAAACTGATACTTGCCGACGACAGTAGGTTGCCAACAAATAGAAGAAAATAGTTTGCGGCTGCTTGCATAACGGAGTTACAAGACTTTTTAATCCACCAATCCCGGAAGGATATCTTGAGGTGTGATGATATTATTACAACATAAAACTGGTTGCTAGGTTTTAAAAGTACTACTAGTGAGTTACAAAATTTGTTTGACTTACTGTAATTTTGCCACTTTAGAGTTGACTTTTCACTGTCAACAAATTTGGGTTAGCGAAGGTGTCATCCGAGATCATCATTTATATCGTACAGTGCAACGTGTTGTAGCAGCTGTGTAAAATGTGTTAAACGAAAATATTATTGTCATTTGAATTCTTTGAGATTAAAACAACAAATGGTGGTTCTAAAAAGAACCGTAAGAACTTGCCTTTTTTTATTCACCTTGTCAAATTTAATTTGACACTGACATTTTTCGAAAACTACAGTCGCCCACACATTTTAAAGAAGATTGATTTGTATAAAACCCTAGTAACGTAAAGTTACGTTAAACACACGTTAAAGGTGTAGGTCTCTGATTGGTCAATTTTAAATGACGTCTTTTCTCTAATATCTTTTAAGCTAGATTTTTTTTTCTTCGAAATTACACATCCGAGTACAGTCTCGCGTTTCCTCATTCGCTCTGGGGCGCGAGTTGTGAGACACCCTGTATAATTAGACAAAATTTCAATTCTTTTTTTCTGTGTACAAATACTGATTGTGTAATATCAATCGCAATAATAAACAACAAAAATCGAAATAAATAAAAGTTAAGGCATTTATTGTACAAAACAAAATTATAGATAATACAAAAATTACATTTAAAAATACCCGTACACTATACAGCTGCTATTTGTTAAGTTAAAACTTCATAATATTCCTACTTTCAGAAGTTGGACCCGCCCGGAATTTTTTTTTCTCTACGCATGTTTTTTCTCTGGGCGCGTGGACTCTACGCGAAACGCGAAGTGCTCTGAGCACGTCCGATTGTTTCCGAATACCAAGGTGCGCATGCCGACTCAGCGACTCTCACTCAGCTATTGGGATTATTTTCATGAATTAATTTACAAACTTAAAAATAAGCAAAGCATTTATTTCAAAATTAAAATAATAATTTTACTAAAAAAAAACTCGTCAATGAGTTTTTTAGATACATGCATATTTATATACCGGGGTCCCGATTCTAATTCAACTTTTCGACGTGAAATAATTTTAATCGTCGAAAAGCTACACACAGCCATCTATGAGTTGAGACAGGTACTAAAACTAACTTATCGACATGGAATCGTTTTGCGTCGAATACTTTTCGACGCCAAATTTGGCGTCGAATTCTTTTTTCACGTCGTATAGTTTGACATTTCAAGTTAGTTTTGTTTTGTTCGTGATTTTGATATAGATTTGGAGGTTAGTATTATTTGTAGTAGCACTGTAGACAATTTGTAAATAAAATACTTTATTTTTTATGTATAATTTAGCTATGCCGTGGTTTTATATACATCATTTATTAATTCAAGAGCTAGAAGAAGAAGAGCGGCGAAATGCAGGCAGAATTTTAAGGAGATCTTTGCGGGATACTCAAGATCCATTTTCAATGCTTGAAAATGAATTTCGGAAGAATTTTCGGTTAAGTAAAGAGGCAACATTGTAAATTTTATTGATACCAACAATAAATGACAAAAATTCCCTACAGTGAAGGCGATGAGAGCGTTAATTTCCCTAGATACATTTCATCGTCGAAAAGTTTAAAATTGGCGCTATGACTATAGTTCCACTATGCTCCACTACAGTTCCCTCAGCGCCACTATCTTTTTCGACATGAGTTAGCGTCGAAAACAATTAGAATCGGGGCCCGGGTGTAACACAAAAACCGGGCCGTAGGCGTTTAATATGGGAAAACAGTTTTTCCTTGCGCAGAAGTGGCTTATTAATTTTAGACAAAAATGCTTCAAAGAAATTAAATTCTCCATCTAAATCAATAATCACGTTTTCTTTTGCACTGTAATCGAAGAAATTGATTTAAAATTTTTATAAAAGTTATAGTGTTAGCCAAGGAAATTTCGTCTGTCAGAAATAAAATATAGTTTTCATCAAAATAATACTACTCAATGATTTATATCTTCTCTTCCGTGCGTAATTCTTCATTTTCAATAATGATAACTCAAACAGAACTTTTCTTACAGGTAAAATATGTCACAATCTGACAGATACGTTTCTGATAGGTAAAATGTGTAACAATCTGACAGATACGTTTCTGATAAGGTAAAATGTCATCATATTTGTATTTGTATTTTATTTCTGACAGACGACATGTCCGTGGCTAACACTATAACTTTTATAAAATTTTAAATTCAATTTCTTCGATTACAGTGCAAAAGAAAAGGTGATTATTGATTTAAATGGAGAATTTAATTCTCTACAACATTTCTTTAAAGCATTTTTGTCTAAAATGAATAAGCCACTTTTGCTAAAGGAAAAACTTACTTCCCATGTTAAACGCCTATGGCCCGGTTTTCGTGTTACACCCGGTGTGTATTAATTTTGTTATTCAATTTTACTGAATGTTTACTTTAAATTATTGGTTTGTTTTATACAAATTAATTTTGTATATCTCCATATTAATCATATCATATAATTTATTTTAAGTATAATATATACATATTTATTATTTAAATAATAAATCGAATGTTTAAATGCGAACAAACCGGTAAATAGATTTAATATTTTTATAAAAAGAATACTGAAAATATAGTGTACCTATTAACAAGAGTAGTTTTAAAGCCTCATACAGGCCTGCGAACTGCGAACCGTTCGGAGAACTTCGTCTAGACCGGCGCAACAATACGACAATCCGAGCAAAGTACTGCAACACGTGCAAATTCGATGTTACAGGATTTCCGCCATAATTAGATCTATTAGTAAACATACTCGTATGACGATGCCACCAACGTCTACGACTTCTTTTTTATTTTTATATTTTAAATATAAATGAATATAAATATATGCTGCTGCCGCGGTTTGAATATCCACTTTGAAAGAAAAACTAACATGCACGTATTTGTAATAATAATGGAAAAGAAACGAACATTCCTCTACCATCACTTCAGAAATGAATTACGGATGATTTATCTGATTTCCAATATTTCTATATCTTCTATTATTTTCGGTTTCCTATTGGACTAGCATTGCAAGTATAGAGAATATAGATTCAAATCTCGAGTGAGGTTGATTTTTTTTTAGTACCTAATAAGTAATAAAATTACGTTTGTAACTTACATATTCGTATAACATTAATATATGGAAATTATTTTTGTAATATATTTACTGTTGTAGTCGAAATGGTATTGATCTAATTTACAATTAATGTCATTTGCTGAGAACAAACTTAACCAAATGTTATATTATAAATGTGCAATTTATTTTAAAATATTGAATAAAGTTACTAGTCTCAAACCTTATTTCAGGTATTTTTATAACGAAAGAAATGGACGTAAGGATCATGGAGAATTTTGTAAACGACGAAAGAAATTTATTTAAAATTCTCCATGATCCTTAAGCCCATTTCTTTCCTTAAAAACTTCAGGTAGGGTCACAATTAATTAATTTCAGTATTTTTATAACGAAAATTCAAGAAATTTGAAACAACTCTCATTAAAAGTTTCAGTGACAGCTTATTGTACCCCAACCAGACGGGAGTAACACTAGCCATATTAGCCTGAAGTTATTCTTCATTTACAGAGCTGCATGTCGTGTAACAAAGCTCACTTTCAGCTGTCATAACACATGACGTCACCACAATATGCAGCACTTGGCAGAGGAAATGGAGCCGTTTGTTACGCGTTGGCGTGTTTCGAATAGAATCACAATTACAAAACGCTTTTGGGGGTGTTCCTGCAACGGGGACGCAGAGTGACGGCCAGGAAGCCCGAAAAGGAACAATGGACGCGCTCAGACGCACCGACAAACAACAATGTAGGGAAAATATGCGCACCCTCTGTAGTAGTGAATGGATGAATTTTACATTCATAGACTAAATGTGTAACTGCCTTGCACTCGTTTGCTAATTAAGAGCAGGAATTTATTATTCAACCAAAAAACAAAAATATTTCGAATTGAATGAAATGTAAGTATGTACCTATATTGTTTAACTTTACGAATAAATAGTTGTAACTGTGGTGCCTTAAATATTTTCTGTCTAATTGCTTCTGAATGGCTATTATATTCGTAAATGAAATTTATATTAAGTTGAAAAACATATTTGCACTATTGCACTATCTTATTAAAAAAAAAAAAATTACAAAGATAGTATCAAAAGTGCACGAATACCGCCTTAATCCATGATTTAATAATAAAATATTTTTAAATATGTACATAAATAAATATATCACAGCATATTAGAAATTCCTAAGTGTGCCAATCTGCTATGTACACTGTTTTACTTCAATAATAGGACAAAAACACTAAACAGATATAACAACATTTGAAACAAACATGTAGGCATTACTTATTGTTAGTGCAAGAAATGAAGAATAGCTCCTGTAAATAAATAAATAAACTGGCAAGATGCCTGACAAAGCACATGAATATTTATATTACGTAGCAAAACAGACTCTGCAGGATAATGTTTCCAACATAAGGGTCCCGAAAACTAATGTGTGATTCAACAGTTAGCGTGAATTTTTTCATAAAAAAAATTCATTTCATAAACTTACGACAGAAATAATTATTGTTATCGATTATTTAACACAATGAAGGAATTATGATGTTAATAATTAATTATATATATAATTGTATAAGCATATTGTTTATTTAATTACGGTACTTATGATTTGGGATTCATTCGTTTGTAAACCATTGTGCAATAAAGGTGTAAAGTAAATATCTCTGAGTTTTTGATTGGTGTGCGTAGTACGTGTGTGTGCGTGGTGCGTATTGATAACATCAGAAGTGGGATCTCGCCTAACTTACAGTGAAATGCCATCCTCAAAGCGTAAAAGAACACATAAGAGAAAGAAGTATTCAAAGCAACGGAAATCGTCATACCGGCGCGAGAAGTAGTAGCAAATCTTCAAGTAGTTCTAGCGACTCAAGAAGGGGTCGCGAGAGAAAAAGATATCGCTCAAGCTCAAGAGACAGGGGCTCGATTCTTGAGCGTTCGTAATCGCCAAGGGCGTTCGTTTTCGCACGAAAGCGAACAAAATTTGTATAACTGTATTCTCGACCCTTCGCTTCGTTACGAATTCGTGGAATACTGTTCGTATTGCAGCGAGTGGGTAAAACCATTCGCTTTCGTGTTGAGTCATTCGCTTTCATGTACTTGAGTTTTGTGGACGTTGTTTCAGTAAGGAAAATGGACGAATTACAAAATGACGAATTAAATGAAGAAAATCAAAATGTAATAGTAAGAAATTCGATTAATGAACTATCGGATAATATGTTTCATAAACTATTTCGAGTTGATAAGAGACTTTTTGAATTTTTATTGGATATTGTAAGACCTTTTATGGAACCAAAGAAAAGACCGACTGATCTTGATATATCTTTAAAAGTAAGTTTTGTATTATTTTGTTATCATATAATAAGAATATTTTACAAGCTTAACTTTTTAATATATTCTACCAGTATTTTCCTTTGGCTTTCGGATATTTTGCAACTATTCTTGCTTAATTCCATATTCAATTAATAAATTTCTAGCTGACACTCAACCTTCTTCCACACTCAAATTGACAAAATGTAATGTCAAAATATGTGTGAAGTTGTCTAGCTGTCTTATGCAACGTTGCCAAATATTGCACTTCGTGTATTCGTGTTCGAACGACACGCGAAGCGAAGAGTTGTCGAGAATACGGTTTAGAGTTTCTGTTCGCATTGGAGCTTTGCTTCGCTTTCGCATTCGTACGAATACGAACGATGACGAGAATCGCGCCCCAGCCCTCGTGTCCGTAGGAAGTCAAAAAGTTTGTCCAGGTATACACCATGTGAACCGATACCTTCATGCAGCTATCAAGGTAGTAGTGAATTAGAAACGGAGGTGAGTTCAAAATTTAAGGCAAATAATATTGATATAATTCCCGATTTTAATCCTGCAACCGATTGCATAACCGAATGGCTTGATTTAGTTGATAACCATGCAATGGCACGAAACTGGCATGATAATTTTACTACAATAAACGCACTGAACAAATTGAAAGGAACAGCAAGCAAATGGTACGGCACTTTTACGAGAAACGAAGTAAATTGGGTAAATTGGTCATGGTCTCAATGGAAAGAAACTTTGAAAAATACATTTCAGAGTAATGGAAATTTATATAAACTATTCATGGAAGTCGCAAACCATAGGCCGGTAGTAGGGAAATCATTGTATGATTACCATTTTGATCATTTAGCAAAAATCGAGAAGCTAATTTTTCAAATGCGGACAAAGTTTCATTAATAATTGGTGGCATAAACGATGACACTATTACGTCAGTCGTCGAAGCTGCTAATATAAAAGATCCAAACCAATTAGCTCGCTATTTGAGAAATAAAAGTAATACAACATGTAATAAATCAAAACCTTTTTTATGTAACAAACCAGAATTTAATAAGTCCCAAAAAGTTACCTCAGCCAAATTAGATGGAATTAAATGTTATTGTTGTGGGAAACTCGGGCACAAAAAGTCAGATTGTATGCATAATAGAAAAATTTGCAATTTATGTAAGAAACCAGCGCATATAGAAGCAGCTTGTCTCGATAAAAATGTAAAAACTAATATTAAACCCGAAAACAAAAAGCAAACGATAAACGAAGTCAGATATATTTCACATAACCCAAAAAGTAAATTTTACAAACAAATAGTGATAAACGGTAGTACTAATCGAGCTTTTGTCGACTTTGGAAGCGACTGTTCCATTATTGAACGATCCTTAGCACAGCAGTTAAAATTATCAATTAATAAATTAGAAAATAACGTAACCCTGTCTGGGTTCTTGGGGGTAGGAACGGATGTTAATGAAATTACGTCAACAGAAATTAGCATTGATGATGTAACATTACAATGCATATTATACATTGTAGATTTAGCTATACCAGACACACAAATTCTTGTAGGTCATAACTTCACAGAAAATTTAAACATAATTTATTATAGAATAGATAATGAACTTAAGTTTACTTATAAAAATAACACTATTCTTATAATAAGCGAAATTAATATTAATCAAGGCGAGTTGTCTCAATCACATGCTACACTTCTAAGTAATCTACTTTATGAATTCAACGAGGTAATAACGCAGGAACAAATTTTAAATCAGTGGGCAAAACTCATAGTATTACTATGGATATTGAGTTAAGTACTAGCAAACCAGTATCATTTAGACCATCCTGTCTGTCAGAAGACCAAAGAAAAATTTGTAGGGAAATAATAAGTAACTTATTAGATGCAAAAATCATTAGGTAAAGTCACTCACCCTATGCTAGCCCGGTACTTTTGGTTAATAAGAAAAATAATGAAAAACGTCTTTGTGTAGATTACAGAGCGTTAAATAAAATAACCGTGAAAAACAATACCCCCTTCCCTTAATCGAAGATCAATTAGATAGATTAAAAGAGTGCAAGTATTTCACAAGTCTCGATCTTGCTAGCGGATACTATCAGATCCCTATGAACGAAAAATCAATCAATAAAACAGCCTTCATAACTCCAGATGGCCAATACGAATATTTGCGCATGCCATTTGGGCTAACAAATGCTCCGGCGGTCTTCCAAGAAATGATTAATTGCGTATTGGGTCGGTTAAGATTCATTAAAGTCATAGCCTACTTAGATGACATTCTAATACTATCTAAAACTATAGAAGAAGGTCTAGAACTATTACGAGAAATTCTAATTATTCTAAAAACCCATGGATTAACATTAAATATATCGAAATGTTTCTTTCTAAAATCCAAAATAACGTTTTTAGGTTATGACATCATATAATTCAATTCAACCGAGCCCAGTAAAAGTAGAAGCAGTAGAAAAGTTCCCTAACCCTAAGAATGTACATCAATTGAGACAGTTATTATGGTTGATCGGATATTTTACGAAGTTTATTCCAAATTATGCAAAACTTTTACAACCCCTAACACATTTATTAAAAAAGGACACTACTTGGACTTGGAATGGGCAACAGGGAAAGATAGTTAATGAATTAAAATCAAAGATAGTATCAAAACAAATATTAACTATATTCAATTTAGATTCTCTGGTCTATACGGACCCTAGTAGGGAAGGTTTAGGAGGTATTTTAATGCAAGTAACCGAGCACGGTGAAAAACCAATCTCTTACTATAGTGTTCAAACAAATAGTTATGAAAAAAATTATCATTCTTTCGAACTAGAACTGCTAGCAATAGTAAAAACATTACAAAATTTAGACATTATTTACTAGGTTCAAAATTTAAAATAATAACAGACTGCAATGCCGTTAAAAACACTATAAGTAAAAAGGATATTTTGCCGAAAATTGTGAGATGGATGTTTGCCCTTCAAGAATTTAATTTCGAAATCGCGCATAGAAGTGGGTCACAAATGAAGCATGTGGACGCTTTGAGTCGCAACCCTGTAAAAATTAATACACTCAATACAGTTGAAAATATATTAATAATCAAAGATAGCGATTGGATTGTTTCAGCACAAAAAAGAGACCCAGAAATTCTAAAAATTAAAAATATATTGTTGTCAGGGTATGCCGATTCAAATAAAGATATATTTAATAATTATAATCTTCGTGCGGGTAGAGTATTCCAATTAACAAATTATGGTAGACGATGGGTCGTACCAGTTAATTGTCGTTGGCAAATTTTGAGGGCAAATCACGATGACATTGGCCACTTTTCAGTTGATAAAACACTCGCAAGAATTCGGGAAAGATATTGGTTTCCCAGAATGAGACATTTCGTTAAAAATACATTAAGTCATGCTTAAATTGCCTGTACCATAAAATTCCTGTAGTGGTAGCACGCACTTTAGAATTCTATCAAAAGTGGCATTTGTTTTCGCTTTTCGCCACGAAGCGAAAATTTGGTAGCATGCGTGTATGAAAATATTCGCCTGCAAGCGTACGACTCGAGGCGAAAGTGTCAAAGTAAAGTCATTATTTTGCCACAATTCTATTCAAAGCCAATTTACATATAATTTATACATTTATTATAAACAACTGTCATAATATTTTTTACTTTAATAGTATGAAATCCAATAATTTCCGAATCAAAAAACGAATATAGAATTCTAAAGTGCATGCTACCAAGATTCGTAAAAGTAAAATCGTATTCGCCTCCTTTCTATGATAGAATTCTAAAGTGCGTGCTACCACTACTGGAGGGAAAAAACCGGGCCTGTTACATTCCATTCCCAAACATTCACGTCCATTTCATACATTACATTTGGATCATTTAGGTCCTTTCGTTGAAACTAAAAATGGTAATAGCTACATATTAGTGATCATTGATGCTTTTTACAAATTTACTTTCATAAAGGCGGTACCCAGCACCAAAAGCAAATATGTGATAAGTGAGTTGATAGAATTATTTACAATATTCGGGAACCCAAGAAGAATTATTGCCGACGCGGGAAAAGATTTTTGTTCTCAAAAAGGCATCAAACTGTTTATAAACATTGTGGAGATGCCGCGGGGAAACGGCCAAGTGGAACGAGCAAATCGCACAGTGCTCGACGCATTAGCAACTATGGGAGCTGATGTAGAAGCTAATGAATGGGATATACATGTAAAAACTGTTCTGCAAGGCATTAACAGTACGGTGCAGAAAACTATAGATACCAGCCCAGCAGAAGTAATGTTTGGGTACCCGTTAGCAACTGATGGAGACCGACTAAACCCAGATTCGGGAAGTGAAGATCCTATGGATGTAACCAGATTAAGGAATGAAGTAAAAATGAAGTTAGAAAAAAATAGATTCAACCAGAATGAACGTTTCAACAAAACTAGAGCACATGCACCTATCTACAAAGTCGGTGATGAAGTACTGGCAATGATATCAAGTCAAGCTGGTGATGGATCAAGCAAGAAGTTACTGGAAAAATATAAATGTCCTTTTAGGATCGCGGAAGTTTTGGGGAACGACAGGTATAAGATAAAAGATGAAAAGTTCTCGGACAGATGCAGAGTACCATATGAGGGAGTGTTTAGCGTAGAGCAGTTGAAGCCATTTACTATTGAACGTAAGTTAAATTTAGTTGACTGGATGTTAAGTATGTTGCAGGTGTAATGAGATGAATTAAGGGCAGAATCTCTAAAGCAGATTGCTGTTAAAAGATAGAATCATAGACTCGAATGTTTAAAGAACATTGCGAGTGTTGGTTATGAAAGCCTGAATCAGGACTATGGACCTGGTTCAGGGGTGTTCAGCGAAGCTATATTGAGATAAGCTCTTAATAGTGAACACCTATTGAAACACAGTCTCGGTATTGGACTAGATCAATCTACTATGCGAGGGCTTGTGTAACAATGTGGGCACCACAAGAGTTGATCCTGGCCAGATCAATTCGCGTGTGTACATATCACTGTTAAGAATGAGATATTAGTATGTAAATACTGATGGAGGTGTACTAATTTTGTTTTTGTCGTAGGGTCCTAGGGTTAGCCGAAGTTAATGCCGGTATAAGAGTCGGGGAGGAAGCTTAAGAGTGCGTGCGAGGACGCACGCATGTCAGTATGGCCGGATGTTATCGACTATTTAACACAATGAAGGAATTATGATATATATATATATATATATATATATATATATATATATATATATATATATATATATATATATATATACACAATTGTATAAGCATATTGTTTATTTAATTACGGTACTTATGATTTGGGATTCATTCGTTTGTAAACCATTGTGGAATAAAGGTGTAAAGTAAATATCTCTGAGTTTTTGATTGGTGTACGTGTATGTGCGTGGTGCGTATTGATAACATTATTATATGACAAAGTTTAATAGGTAGCAATTATGTGTGAAAAACAATATTCATATGACAGACAGAAATAATTATTATACGATAAAGTTTAATATGTAGCAATTATGTGTGAAAAACAATATCATTCATATGACCTCCATAGTTTCGTCGACAGGAGGTTATTCGAATGTAAAAATTTTCGATAATTTTTCGCAATAAAAGAGGATCAGTGGCATCTAATGCAGCTCTAATGTTGTCTTTCAGCTGGTGGGTTATGAGTATGCACTTTATTTTTCAAATGCTACCGAAGAAAATAACCTAAAGGAGTAAGATCACAGGATCATGGGCGCCAAATCAATTCAGAGTTTTTGGAAATGATGCGATCAACGAACATCGAGCGCAAAAAGGTGATTGTTTCATGGGTTGTATGGGATTTTACGCTATCCAGAGCTGATTCACATCCATTTCATTCAAATAGTAGGGAGTTATTGCAACTTTTAAGATGAAAGAACGTAAACGTTAACCTTATGTAGAAAACACTTTATTTTAGAAATAAAGGACTTTCAATTTCAATGTTTACCGCATTTAATTAGTGTATTCACGCTACGTTAACGCTCAAAGCAACACAAACGAAGTTACTTCCACACTTTTCACCGAAACATAACCTCAAAAGATACGGAACGTGTGACGTTAAACGCTCGCTATTGCATTGCACATAACGTATCTCCCTATTCATTTAACGTGAACCTTATTAGTACGCATGCGCACTCGGGCTGTCACTTGACTTTAAAGTGCACGTTATTTTTGCGTTGAAGCTGCAATAACTCTCTATTCTCTTAGCATGTTAAAGCCTTATCTACACGTTGGCCGAGGTTAGGTGAATGAAAGCCAACGCCGAGTTTACACCAACGCGTGGAAAGGCTTTTTATCTAACTTTGTAGCGCGACTCGCATTAGCCACTCGCCATTTGCCGACGCTCGCCTCAGAGTCGGTTTTCGGTGCACGAGTCAAAGGAACGAGAAACATCGAAACCTCATACGTTGGTCAAGGTTAGACGAATGAAAGCCAACGTCGAGTTTACACCAACGTGTGGAAAGACTTTTTGTCTAACTTTGTAGCGACTCGCATTGGCCACTCGTCATTTGCCGACGCTCGCCTCAGAGCCGGTTTTCGGTGCACGAGTCAAAGAAACGAGAAATGTCTGACACTGGTCTAATGGTCTGGGGTCTGGGCCAAATACTTGCCAACGTGTGGGCGCAAAATACTTGCGCCGACTTGTCTTGCTTTGCCTCGCTTGTTTTTGTTTATATTGGTTTATTGGCGCTAGTTGGCCCAACGTGTAGGTGAGGCTTTTACGGTAACGGTCGAAATTAACGCTAACAGAAGCTCCATCGGCATCTTCGCAGAAGTACGGCACAATAATGCCATAGGCCCATAAAATGCACCAAACAGTTTTTTGTCAACAAATGTTTTCATAGCCATTACGTATATGTCAGATAATAGGGAGTTACTGCAACTTCTAAGATGAAAGAACGTAAACGTTAACCTTATGTAGAAAATACTTTATTTTAGAAATAAAGGACTTTCAATTTCAATGTTTACCGCATTTAATTCGTGTATTCACGCTAACGTTAACGCTAAAAGCAACATAAATGAGGTTACATACACACTTTTCACAGAAACCTAACCTCAAAAGATTTATAACGTCTGTCGATAAACGCTCGCTATTCCATTGCACATAACGTGTCTCCTTATTCATATAACGTGAACCATATTAGTACGCATGCGCACACGGGCTGTCACGTGACTTTAAAGTGCACGTTATTTTTGCGTTGAAACTGCAATAACTCTCTAATGACAATCAACATCCACGCTAACCGTTGGATCACACTTTATAAGAGATACGAAGTCGGTTAAATAAGAAAAAAATTGCACCGTTATATACAAAAATGTAAATTGTAGTTTAAGAGATATAAATGCAGTTTTTATGGGGTTTACCTCTGCTATCTCGAAAACCGTAATAAGGTATGTATTTACGACTTCGATTAAATGAGACTTTTTGTTTACCTTCTTTACATCTTAGATGTGTTTGTGTTTTTCAAAATAATCAAATAATTGTATTAAAACCAATGTAGTGGGTAAATATTTAATTTTCAAATAACTTTGTAACTATTAAAAATTGAAAAAATGTTTCATATAAAATTTTATTGTATTTTATAGCCTTACTGACATTCACAAAAATTTGTTCGATTACTATCATACAAAATTGTCTCTTTTCGGAAACAGTTGAAGATCCATGTTGATTAAGCTTTTTTACTCATTTTGGTCAGTACTATATGTCCTCATAATTTTTTATACTTGTTTATTTAACGCCCTGTATATTAATGCAAAAAACTAAAGAAATTGCTATCCAATCAGTGTTTTTTTTTTAAATATTTTTTCTGATAATATATAAAAATCTAGGAGTACTAATGAAAGAGCGATGTTAAAATTGTAATTAGTACGCGCGAGCTGGTTATGCGTCTCGAACATTTAATTCTAGGGATATCTGTTTTGTCTGCAGGTAGGTATATATTTTCATTTATTTTTATTAAAATTTCTTTACCTTATCAAATTAATTAGTAATGAATACAGAAATAAAAAAAAAATGTTGAGAATAAATAAATTATTTAAAATAAATACGGGTTCTATTTCAATCTATTCCATAAAACATTTTGCTTATAGTTTTTCATTTGAATTCAAACAAAAACGACGAATAGTAGGTTCAGTTCGCCCGAATTCATCGGGAATTTTACGATAATAACCGATAGGGACTGTGACCTGTGACGTTGCGTTTCAATAATTATGCAATTTTATTACAACGAAGTAAATATGTATGTCAACATTTTCATTCTACTAAAATTTTTATTTTAAAATATGCTACCTATAATTTTTGAAGTTTACTCTTTTTTGTAGGGCTAGGACTTTGAACTCGGTATTTAGTTAAATGGGAAATACCTATCCACCCGGACCAAATGAAATACGGGTCGGAGTCGATTCTTCACCCATAAACCCGTAAGACCCATAAGAACCGTAAGAATCGCAGACCCGTAAGAACAGTATAACCAGTAAGAAAGTAAGAACTGACATTTAAGGTAAAACGTACGACTGCCTGTAAGGGGCATACTTCGCCGCACCGAAAACATACATATCTCATTATTGCATTTAAATACACACATTTAAATTATGTGTCTGTCTTATAAATTGAATTTTTTTTAGTTGTCCTATTATTGTACATATTATGAACTTATCTTTTAAAACTAATTGTATTATGTGAAACTTGTAATCAAATAAATCAACTAAATTAAATAAAATTGATTATCAACGGTATGATTATTTAAACAAATTGTTACGCAAGGATTTACTAAAGTTAATTAATTTGTATGTGTATACGTAATACATTGTTTATATAGGTTGGAAATAATAATTTGGGAGTTAGTTGTATTTGATATGTGACAAGAGGAACGGTATTCAGAATAAAGGGAGTGTTTATTTCGTACTTGGTTTTTCTTATTTTCCTATTTTCCTAGTAGTCCTAATAAAATAATTAGCAACGTAATAAATACGTCTTACGGGTGATATGGTTCTTACCGGTAATACAAAAATTACAAAATGATACTTTTGTTTTTGTTTTCAACAATCTACGTGATTTTCTTATTCTCAACAATTTCAGCTTCAAAAATATTCAGCGAAACCCTAAAAAGTTTCAGTTACCTACCCAAAAAGAGTTTCCTTTCCAGAATATAATTTAACGTTTACTGTATTTAAATCACGAACAAGCATTCGTACTTACCCCTTTGTCGTTTCGTAGCTTGGCCATTCCCATATTGCATCGCATGCCGAACATGATGATAAAGCCCATGCATGTGAGCACGGCGACGGTCATGCGTTTGCTGAAGCAAGGACACTCAGGCCGGCAGTACTTGTCCACATGCCGCAGGGGAGGTCGCTCTGGCGACGGCAGCGACTCCGGCGTGTGGATCTCCTCCGCTGGAATGCCGCCGCCCATTCCCTCCTCCACGCCGACCTTAGTCTGTTTCGGTAGCTCGAACTCCTCATATTGGACGTTCCTGCAATCAAAATAGCAAACACGTTTTGAGCTAAGTCCGGTAAATTCATTATAGAAAATTCATGGCAAAAATTCGACATGTTATTTAAAGTTAGGTTAGAGTAAATTAAAGCCGGCAGTACGGCAGTGTGGTTAGAGTGTCAGATTTGTGATCGGCAAGTCCGAGCAGGCTTCACAGCAACGATATGTTGGATGGGTGAAAGCTCAGCAATAAAAATTTATCACACTGCGGCTCGGTGCACCCGGCACTCTTACACCAAAAGGTTCTAAAAGGGTTACAGATTATATAGATAAATTAAGTTAATTTTCTTACAATGAATTTCTCTATGATTTTTTTTAGATGAATTTTATTTCGATGATTTTTTGCAATTAATTTTCCGTTAATTTATGAACACTACGTATTGATAATAATGAAATTACATATAAGGAATTAAAAAAAAAGTAAATTATTTTGAGGGTATATAGGGTTAACAATATAAGAATCTCGAGAACTATAGGTACGAAGTCGGATAAATTGGACAAAAGTTGCCCTATTAGAAGACCATTTTAATGGTGTTTTGGTTTTTGAGAAGAAAAAAAAAAATGCGTAGGTCACTAGATATAGGTGAAAATGTAAATTTTTCAGTTTTTTTATTTTTTCGAATATCTTCCAAATGTGAAATAATACTGGATATTGGGTTGTACATCTTCAAGGCACTTTTTTCTTCTTTCAAATGGAAATATTTTTATAACTTTTGGATTTAGAGTTATGATGTCCATGTTTTAATTTTTATATGGACATCATATTTGTAAGTTACACCACTGATATTTTTTTAGCATTCATTTGTTTTAAATAGCAAAAATGCAAGAATTATTAAACAAACGAAAATTATTGTCTTTTTTCATGGCACTCTGATAATTGCCTTAAATCGTGTATTTTCTAATTCATACATAAAAACAATTGAACAACAAACTTGGTACTCAATCAGTTTATCATTCTGAACATTTTTCTTCATTACCTTTTTATTTAAAATTAATAGGTAAAGAGATATTGTCAAATCAAAATTGTGACATAGAAATTCCTATGTTCGGGAAAGAAAGTAGACATCCGGTATAACGAATTTCAAGTTGACACCCGGTAATTTTATCATCACGGCATATTACCCAATGCTTAGTGTGTCAATCTGCTTTAAACACAGATTTCGGTAAATTTAGTATTAACTTTCCTTAGGGCCAGTTTTACAATCTTCAGTTAGAATTTTAACTATAAGGTAAATAAACAATATTTAATCAGATTATTGACAGTAATGATCAATTTGTCATTTGATTGTTATTTTCATTTCAGTTTTGTAAAACTGGTCCTAAAAGTTATATTTTTTACCTGAAGATTTCGAAAAGAAAAATTTTGGCTGCTCATACTCGTATGACGGTAAACGTGTGATTGTGACTAACAATACATATAGAACCTTATTTTTGCATGTTTTTCAATACTCGTATATGACGCCACCATAATTGGGGGTAATGGTATATGCAGCAGATGAATTGATAACAAACGAATACTATTTAAAATGGCGATCGTGACTTACTTAAATATACTCAGTATACACAGATTATTATTATTATTATCATTATTATTATTATTATTATTATTATTATTATTATTATTATTATTATTATCATCTGAATTACGAGTATATAAAACATCAATAACCGGAAAAAAATAATTTAAAAACCAGCTTAAAGTATTTAAGTGAATTTATCGTTAATTAAAAAAAATAATTTAGAATTGTTTTTATAAAGTTTTGCAATATGAAAAGTTAATTAAACTTTAAATACTTTATAATTAACATTTCAATTTATTTACGGGTTAGTTAAAAAACTTATTGAAGGTTTCTAACTTTAATTCAACTTTTTACCTCTCATATACCATAGGTAAGGATGCTGAAAATAGAAATTTTTGTTCATATGCAGTTTTTGAAGTTCATAAAATCAGATTTTAACATTCTCTTCATTTACCATTTTTTGTTAGTAGATTAATCAGAAAGAGTAATTACATATGGCCAGTTGCATCGCTTATAGTTAAAGTTTTAATTACAGGTTTTCAAAAGAATTACATATCGAAATTTTGACAGTAATATAGTAATATTTAATAATTCATTTGACACTTTCGTTACCATATTGTCAATTTAACCAATAGTTAAAATTTAACATAAGCGGTGCATCTGGTCATTAAAAGTCTTAGCTATCTAAAAATATTAAGTAAAAAGTTCTATAAATGTAGCTTTAGTCACTGCTATTTTGATACGATCGCAGCAAGTCTATGTAGAACGTATATCTAAATCTAGTGTCATGCTATACTTTTTCTACGACTGCAAATTAAGACAGCAGAGATAAAGATACAATTTTTAAGTTATTTATTTTTACCTTCAGCACGTGCTTAATGAAACATCTGAAAATATCTAATCTTGAAGACTAAGCTATGATGGACAGAAAAATTTGGACAGTATTTTTTTCTAGTGTAAACTGATCTTTAACAACCCCAGAAGTGTTGTAATTTGTATGCAAATAAATAATTGAGAATAATTTAGGAAACGATTTATTAAAATAATTTAAAAACTACAAATTTTCTAATACGTGGTCTTTGCACCATTTCGATTGATAACATTAGCAGGTGACATTTACCCGTGTATTTCTAGTATTTTTTGAGTATTTCGATGTCTAATATTTTGGCTTCGGATTTTTTGTAACAAACGTTTTCAATGCAATTCAAATCTGGGCTGCGGCTAGGCCAATTATTTTATTTTCTCTGCACCAATTTGTTACCGAATGAGATGTATGAACCGGACAATATAAATTCATTGTTGGGATATAATTGGAACACAGAAGGCTACATAATGTTTTCTAAAATCCGCAAAATATTAAATTTTCCCCATGTGCTGATATCCAAACTCACAAATTATTCGAAATTTTGCCACTTTTGTCGGAATTGTTAATATATCTTTCATCGTACTGATAACCCTCACGAATAGTACCAATATGTGTGGATTGAAAGGTCTTTACAGTTTTGATGAAGAACCATGTGTTCTAGAGCGAACCCCATTCACGCCTTTTTGTGTTCTGCTCCTAAAATACATTTTTTGCTGTTGTACGGCAGCACAAGTCCGACTCTCTGAGACGTCTTCGGCCAGTTCGTGCAGATTCCAGGAAATTTGTTTCTTCAACAGCTTTAATAACGGTGAAGAATGGATTTTCTCTTAGTATCTCAATTAATTTTCTGCGAGTATCTTCTTCTTCAGTTGACACACTGTACCGCCCTGATCTTGGATTCCTTCCTATTATGCCTTGCTGAATCCATATATTTAAAATATTAATGACAGAATTTTTATTAACATTATACATAGTGCTGGGCAATTTGACTGATCGGCATTCTCTTTTCCTGTCTTACAATTGGGTCCTCCCCTCTTATTTTTTTATTATTTTAAATAAAAGTTCGTTTTGTTTTGTTTCACTGCATTTGATTTTTAGAGGAATCATTGCTATCTTTCTCGCACCAATTTCTATAGGAGGCTGCGGAAGAAAAATAATAATACTGTGACGTCACTGTGGCACTGAAAACAAAATCAAATATCTCCCAAAGTATTTATTAAAAAAATGTTTTTTTTTTCTTAATCGTTATTTATTGAGTACTAATTTGAGCATAAAGTGTACATTTTATTATTTTTTGTTATGGTGGAGGAATCCATTACCGAACATTTCACTATATCTTCATGTGCTTATCACATCAGAATCTTACATTATTCCAAAAATAATATTAAAATAATATGCAAGCCCAAACTCATAATAGTTCGGCCGGTTTACATTTTAGTTTAAAATATAAATTTTACATTATGGAAGATAGTTTTTTGATGTTTTCAACAGAGAATTTCTGTAACTTAATTACCATGAACTGTGTTAAGAGTTCAAATTAAAATATATACATAACGAATTATAATACTATAGTGCCAATTTACTACCGCGGGTCATATTGCGGTGTTGTGCGGGTAACGATACTTCATGGGGGAGAACGTTCTCGTGTACAACGTGTAGGCGACGTGTGGAAGATTCACGGATTTCAAGGGGATCTTATAGCTCAGTTGGTCAGAGCGTTCGTAACAGAAGGTCTCGGTTCAAATCCCAGTGAGATCCATGAATTATTCACAAATCCGTCTTCGTTACTTATATAAATGTAATCGGAATCGTATAATCTGTGTATATAATATGATATAATATTAACCTCCTTATAAAAATAATAAAAATGCTGTAATTGCTAATTGTTGTTCTACACGATTACAAAACCTTATTTCAGGTGAGAGAAACAATTTTGTCGGCAGTTGATTGTTCACGCTTATAGCGACACGATCGCAGCGACTGTGCTTTATATATATAATGAAGTAAAGTGTGTTTTGGCGCAGGATTATTCTTCTTTTCTGGTGAGGATTCTGAGTTCTATTTACTTTCAGATTATATTTACATTCTTCATTCTTTCCAAGTATTAAACTATTACGTTGCGTTACACTATGCGTTTAGTGTGAGACCTCGAGGGTCTCGGGGATCATAGGGATCCCCATAAGGTCATGCGGGCCTTACGTTGCGTTACACTATGTGTTTAGTATGAGACCTCGAGGGTCTCGGGGATAGCGCGGATCCCCATAACATCATGCGGACTTTTTTTTTAGCACTATACGTTAGCGAGGGACCTCGAGGGTCTTAGGAGATTCTGCGGATCTCAATCTGGTCCTACGGACCTTATTCTCTCTGTAAACTACATGAATGGTTCTGCGTATCACTAACGTCCACTCTTATTTATTACTCAGCGGTTTACACGTTACTCGAATCCCAGGTAAATTGCGTTCCAAGCGGTAAGTCACGCGCTTCGATTGAAGCTACAAACAGTGTTTTTAGTAACGTTTGCTGTACGCACTTGATATTTACGAAGTTGTTTTTTATTGTGCCAAAGGTCTCGGTACAAGCTAAATCTGAATTAGGATGACCCTTAAAATACCTGTCGAACTATTATCAACAGTCCTAATAAAACTTTATTGGAGTCTAAGGTTAAATAGATAATAGTTATAAAATCCCTAAACCTAAAAACGCCAGAATAGATACGTATTTCGGCAACTAAGTTGCCATCATCGGTAAACTTACGTCCAAGAACAGATCAGTTTTGGATTACGTAACATGTCAACCGTGTCAGAGGTCCAAAAACAAATCTGAAAAACAGAGCAGATTTAGATTACTCAGTATGTCAACCATACCAGAGGTCCAAAACTTAGTTGCCGAAATACGTATCTAGTTTTAGCATTTTTAGTTAAGGTTTAGCAGAAAGAATTTTGTAAAAGTTTTCAGCCATTTGTGTAGTTTTATACACGGGTTATTACCCATTTTTAGATGTGTCAATCTGTTTCTTTTATTCCACATATGTAATAATGAAACCTTAGGTTACATTATTCATTGGTTAGCAGGATTGAGGAAAAGATCAGGGTTTCATTAATCAAAAAATATCGATGTGTTCTATTTCTTTTTGAAATCCACTATAAGCTCTATGCTTTATAAATCCTTTGGAAAGACAAGTAACAACTGTCAATGAACAAAAAATTATTGTCATATTTTACTATCATAAAGAAAACTAAATATATGTTCTACAACATATTTCAAAAATATAAGACACATAGAAAATTGGGTTAGCTATTAAATTACCGGATATTAAACGTAGGAAAATTATAGCGAAGTAACAATTCATGTGATTCAGTACCTATCGTTTCAATATAACATTTTAATGTAGTTGATAGAATCGAAGGTTGGTGGCGTATAATGCAGGCTTTGTGTGGCGCCGAATGCTAATGCACTGTCCCCTAACATAATCAGGTCGATGGGATGAGGCCGACTAAATGGACTGCCATTAATAACTGAGCGTGACAACATGAAGAGAACGCCCACAATAACCGTATCATTTTGTTAACTTTTTCTGACTTGATCTATTATTTGTGTTTTATAACTAAAATGACAAAGCGATGTAATGGTTTCGTTAATGTCATTAGGGTTGGGGTGGGGTAAATGCTTTGGATTATACAAATTTTCAGCTTTATATTTTACGTATAATAGCTGCATTCATTTTACCAAAAAAGTTCTTAGTACAATGTGTAAGTGACGGTAGATTAAGAGACATGATTAAAAAGAATGTTTAACTAGATTTATAAAATACAGAATATAATTAAAATTATCAATCTAATAAAACGAAGTGAAAATATTACAGAAAGCAATCAGCTGTTGGTTTATTTAAAGAAAAAATACAACAATTCCGACGTTTCAGATTCTAATGATACATCTTTAGGGTTATGTTGGTGGTTTTAAATGAGATATTGCAATACATATTAACATGTCTATTTTATTCGTAGTTTTATTTAATATAACAGTTTGTTTATATGGATTAGAAAAAATAATTTAAAGTATTATGAATTCAAAATGTTGCCAAAATTGTGCCGTAACCGAGTACAAGCCAACGAAAAACAAGTTGCACCATAGACCTTACATAATAGATGAATCTATCACTATGTCTTATAAATAAATACGCATATTAATTTAAAAATATTAATACACATATAATACATAATTAATTTAATTAATACGGTATTCTACATATTTTATATAATAAAATTTAAACATTTCGATGTTTAGGAGCAATCCATACTTGCAACGTTTATGATTCTATAACTTATATTTCTACCACGCCACGGAATATATTGCTACCTTATTGGCTTGTATCAGTTCACTTCAGTTGGCAAGGGGAGAAGCGGTGCTGCTTTCCCGAGAATATCACTTTTAATAATTATTTTCTCTTTTTAAAGATTAATTTGAATAAAAATAAAAAATACGGGTTAAATATTTTTTAGTTTTCTCTCAAATAATGCAAAGAAAAAAATCGTTAACAGTTAATTAAACTCCTTAATAAATCTAATATTTAGAAAAGCTACAACAAATCACCATTTGACATTTCTTTATGTATTTAAGTAGCTACTTACTCAGTGTAATAATTTTTTAGCTCCTTGGAGGACTTGTTCACGTCAATAGATCAGTGGTGATGAAAACTAGAATATTGCAATGATGATATGTAACAATGTTGTTTTCGTGATATCTATTTTACATATTTCAATTGGACTCGAAGTCCTTCATGATTTATTTACGGCTTGTCCTAAAATTTGCTTATCTCATCTAGTATAACGGTTCCTGTAGGAATTGATACTCTATATTCTATTGTGCACGTTAAATTTGAGACACCAAAAAACTCAAATAAAGAGAAACTTTACCGCATTTTTTGTAGCAAAATGAATTCGTTATTTTGAATTAGGAGCAGATTAACACCTAATAATTAATAAATCAAGCATAATTGTTATTTTCATTAAATAATAATTAGACCCTATATTTAATTTAAGCCATCATATTTTGTATAGTATCTTCTAAAACTTGTTTTGTAGCAGAATTCTATCTTGTAGGCTAGAAGATCACTGTCTACACTAATAGCTTTTTTTTATTTCCGCTTCACAATTGCCCAGTAAGTCTCTGACGGGTTTAGTTTTGGGCAATTACATAGACTATACATTTTGGGACCGTTAGCATGATTTTGATTTCTGCATAATAGATTTTGCATAATAATATTAAACCAACTCAGGCCAAAAAACAATAGAAGTCTAGTTATGGTGATAAATGGCGTTACGGTTCGGTCGTAATAAGTCTGAGTTTTTCTCAATATGTACAATTGCCTGTCTCACAAGATATTGTTACAGAAATTTTGATATATTTCTCGTTTTAAGAAGTATTGTCCTGGAAGTTGTTCATTCATTCATCAGAAGAAATTTTCGTCAAAATTTCAGTGTTTTGTTGTGACCTCAGGATTTAGCTGTCCAATGTTGCTTATCACTGTGATTTCGAACTGCATAAACTTTGTAAATACCTAACTATTCATATTTTTTACTTTCCACATATACAGTTATGTCAATACAACAAATTGTGGTCGTCGGAAAAATATCGTGTACAACACGTGCTGAAAGGGTATTCCACACTCGCCTTCGACTCGTGGCTCAAACTTCACATTCGTGTGATATATCCAACTTTCAGCACTAGTTATACAATATACTAGTACCGAACATAAAATATTGAACAAACCAAATAAAATATTGAGCAAAACTGCAAAAATTTGCTTATCTCATCTAGTATAACGGTTCCTGTAGGAATTGATACTCTATATTCTATTGTGCACGTTAAATTTGAGACACCAAAAAACTCAAATAAAGAGAAACTTTACCGCATTTTTTGTAGCAAAATGAATTCGTTATTTTGAATTAGGAGCAGATTAACACCTAATAATTAATAAATCAAGCATAATTGTTATTTTCATTAAATAATAATTAGACCCTATATTTAATTTAAGCCATCATATTTTGTATAGTATCTTCTAAAACTTGTTTTGTAGCAGAATTCTATCTTGTAGGCTAGAAGATCACTGTCTACACTAATAGCTTTTTTTTATTTCCGCTTCACAATTGCCCAGTAAGTCTCTGACGGGTTTAGTTTTGGGCAATTACATAGACTATACATTTTGGGACCGTTAGCATGATTTTGATTTCTGCATAATAGATTTTGCATAATAATATTAAACCAACTCAGGCCAAAAAACAATAGAAGTCTAGTTATGGTGATAAATGGCGTTACGGTTCGGTCGTAATAAGTCTGAGTTTTTCTCAATATGTACAATTGCCTGTCTCACAAGATATTGTTACAGAAATTTTGATATATTTCTCGTTTTAAGAAGTATTGTCCTGGAAGTTGTTCATTCATTCATCAGAAGAAATTTTCGTCAAAATTTCAGTGTTTTGTTGTGACCTCAGGCAGGGCCGGCTCGTGGTATTTGAGCACCCCTGTGCAAAATTTTATTATGCACCCCCCTCGCATTTAACAACACAAAAAATGAAATTGTTTGAAACGTTTCATATTTTTATTGCGAAAACAAAATACACTACAAATAAAATTGTATATAAATTTCAAGCAAAAAAAGAGTTATTAAAGTTATATTTCACAAAAATAAAATATAGTCTATAACAATTTTTTTTTAAAAAAGGAAATATGTACCTAAATTACCACAAAAATAATAGTTATTTATGCAACAAGAGTAAAAAGTAGACATATTTTTCGTCAAATCCTATAAGTGAAATAAGACACTTTTTAATCGAATTGCATACAATCTTTTTTACATCTGCAATAAAAGTGTGAAAAAAGTGCCGTAACGCTTCATAATTTCACGCGTTAGCGTTAAAAAAAAGTGCACTTTTTTCACCGTTTTATTATGTTAATAAAAGACAAATGTACCTGCTATATAAATACATTTTAATAAAAAAAATTCTATCTAGAACATGAAAAATACAAGCAAAAGCAAAATTAATACAGTATTACAAAAAAGATATTTTTCTTGCTTTGGCGGCTGCGAATTCGGCAATAATATCTTTAAGATTCAAAGTTTCAATTACTGAACTTTCAATCGATATCAATGCCAGATTGTTAAATTTGTCTTGTGGCATTGATGTTCTTAGATATTTTTTTATCATTTTTAGTTTTGAAAAAGACCTCTCTCAAGTAGCAACTGCAACCGGAATAGTTAGCAATATTTTGAATGCTATAGACAACAAACAACTATCAGTTAGTTTCGGGTAGAACAGGTTGCGACGCTTCTCGAATTAACTCTCTTTTCCTGCAGGCTGGTCGGCTAGCGCCTGCGTTCTGCGATGCGTATTACAAATTTAAGCGCGAAATACACGAAATAACAAAAATTTATATTAGAATATTCATTTAATTTTTATTTTATTGTCATGCATAATGTTAACATTATTATTACTAAAATTGGTAAAATCAGTTCTGAAAATATAAAACTGAGTTAGGATAGCATAATAGCCGTCGATGTTTTGCTTGCACCCCCTTCGGCCTTGCACCCCCGTGCTATGCACGGGTTGCACAGTTGCACGAGCCGGCCCTGACCTCAGGATTTAGCTGTCCAATGTTGCTTATCACTGTGATTTCGAACTGCATAAACTTTGTAAATACCTAACTATTCATATTTTTTACTTTCCACATATACAGTTATGTCAATACAACAAATTGTGGTCGTCGGAAAAATATCGTGTACAACACGTGCTGAAAGGGTATTCCACACTCGCCTTCGACTCGTGGCTCAAACTTCACATTCGTGTGATATATCCAACTTTCAGCACTAGTTATACAATATACTATTACCGAACATAAAATATTGAACAAACCAAATAAAATATTGAGCAAAACTGCATAAAATAATGAACTGTTAGATCCGTGCCATTATAAATTATGTTACGAGAAAAGCGAAATTTTTCACTTGCCAATGCCTTTAAATTTGAAAATTTATCTGTGAAGTGTAGTGAACGTGTTAAATTTCACAACCGATGTTAAATTAAAAATAGTAAAGGTGTGATATATTTATTTATTAGTTCAATCTGTTTCCCGTTATCATCTTATATACGATGCAATTCGTGTAGAAAATATCTGTTCGCCCTCAAGTGTTAATATCGCGAGAACAATGGTCGTGATGGCGCGCTTTGTTGCGCTGAGTGGCCCAGAGTCTGCCAAGCAATATCGCGGGCTCTCCACGTCACTTCCAACCGCGTTGGATCCTGGTTGGTATTCATGACTCGACCGTCTCCCAAGAAGTTAGGGGATCTTAACAGTTTGATAATCGTTCGCTGTTTTAATTAATGTTTGAACGATGAACTGCTTTTTAATACCACTACGTTTGAATTTGGGTAATGGAATTGCATCTGGAGTTGAAAAACTTATATGCAATATTGAAGGTTGAAGGTCGAGTTAAAATGCAATTTGTGAGAAATAGATGATTATATTTCGTCAGTTTTCTAAACAAATTATCTATACTCTACTTCCTTGAGTTGATAGGTATGTCACCAATTTCTGCTGCAATAATTACTAAACTTTTATCTAGCATATTTGTATACGAGCCCTGTCCCATAAGTGTTGGCCCAGTTGCATAAAATCATTGAAATGACTTATTTAAGCAAAAAATCAAAACACCTACTAATTTATTTCCACTGAATTATAACTTAATGCCTTAAATACTGGAAATAACTGATCTACACTAACTAATGCAATTAGATGCAGCTTCTCCAGTTGAGCACAAGTATAAGAAATGCATTTTTTTTATGACTGGGCCAACACTTATGGGACAGGGCTCGTACATGGTATACATGAGAGACTTTTATTCGCTATGTCATTATCGTACGTGTTATAGAGGGGAATATGCTACCTTCGTCCAACCAACGGCAATAACTGAAATAGAAACGGCAGAGTAACCGAATGTCATTTTCAAATATTTAAATAGTCGTGTCATTCTGTCCTTAATGTGGTGATTAAGGTGGTTTTGGCGTTGATAATAGAGAGGTATTGCAGCTTCAACACAAAAATAACATGCACCTTAAAGTCACGTGACAGCCCGAGTGTGCATGCGTACTAATAAGGTTCACGTTATATGAGTAAGGAGACACGTTAGGTGCAATAGAATAGCGAGCGTTTAACGTCACAGGTTCTGTATCTTTTGAGGTTATGTTTCGGTGAAAAGTGTTTGTGTTGCTTTTATCGTTAACGTTAGCATAAATACACTAATTAAATGCGGTAAACATTGAAATTGAAAGTCCTTTATTTCTAAAATAAAGTGTTTACTACATAAGGTTAACGTTTATGTTCTTTCATTTTAGAAGTTGCAATAACTCCCTAATATGTATTTCATCGTGTACTGGAAATTTTGTTAGTTCTTGGTATTATGAGTGTATTCTTTATTTTGCTATTGCCATCCATTATACTTGTATCGTTTTTATTCAATTGCTTTATTTTTGCTAAATAATTATTTATGCTTTGAATTATTATTAATAACAAAATTGACACAATATATAGGTACTTTATAATATAATACTGCAATTTTTGCATTACGTCAACAATCCCAATGACGGGAGACGGACTTATAACTATTAGAGTTATTGCAGCTTCAATGCAAAAATAATGTGCATTTTAAAGTCACGTGACAGCCCGAGTGCGCATGCGTACTATAAGGTTCACGTTAAATGAATAAGGAGACACTTTATGTGCAATGAAATAGCGAGCGTTTAAAGTAACACGTTCTGTATCTTTTGAGGTTATGTTTCGGTGAAAAGTGTGGACGTAACTTCGTTCGTGTTACTTTTTTCGCATTTTATGTCATTGGAAAATTATAGATTATTGAATTTTGTACAGGTATATATTAATACTTTTTCTATATATTTTACAGATAAATATAAAAATTATTTTTTTTTTAATCCCGAAGCTTAAGATAAACAAAATTCCTTTGTTACACAGTTTATTTTTCAAATGAATGTAACTGACAGGTAAACGTCATTGTCAAAAAATTAATCACTTCAAATTACTAATAGTGACATATTAATAGTATGTTCCGAAACTTAACCACAGTGACCGCGGTACTTTTTTTCAGCGAACCGGTGAAGTTTCGAAACGCGGTGCCTGAAACTTTTGGTTACTTTTTACTAACCATACTAACCGTGCTTGAAGGCCGGTTCGCGTGGTTAAAATTTGAACAGCTGACCTTGAAGGTGTTTTCAGTTGTGATATTTTTAAAAAGAATATTATTTAAAAATGGAGGTAAATGTTTATTTTTTTATTAATGTACCAATATTATTATAATTATTTAAAGGAAAAGGACTCATATATGTATGGATACTATACACTTGAAATCATTTATTTCTTCATTACCTACTAGATAATGACGATGACATAAATAATTCTTCGAAAAGCCCATACATGATGTATCCATTTGTTTTAGCCATTATGCCCACTGTTATTTACAAGATCATAACTATAGCGTTCCAAAACTTACCAAGAATTTCAGCCACCATTTTGCAACTGGTTACGTGGTTACGGTTCCTTTGGTTAAGTTTCGGAACATACTATAAATAATAAAGAAAATCGAAAATATAGCAATAGGTATATGCAATGGAACATAATATAGTTTGCAGCATTAGTAAATACGTAGGTATGTATTTAAATTAATAAAAAATAGCGGGAGGTTTTGTGTTGACCACATCAGATTTTTCATCTTAGAAGTTGCAATAACTCTCTAATAACAACTATACGCAATGTTATTTGTATACCGTAAGTTTCAGCTAAGATGCAACTATTCTACCATTAATGTATTACTATGGATACTAGTTAATGCAATATAGCATGTCAAAGTTGTCAATGTCAAATGAACTTTAAAATTTATTTCATTTCAGTTAAAAAATAAACGATGACATTGTTTCCAGAGAAATCAGAAGGATCATAATTCAAAATATTTTCACACCAATAAGGTGGCATTTATATTAATAGTATAGAAAATAGCCATATATCATAGCCCCATATTTCAATCACTTGTATAATAAATTTTAAGGTGTGGTGGGTGGTCGTATATTGCCTCTGCTGCGATGTTATATTTATCCACAATTGGTGGAACTTATTACAAAGCAACAAATATGTATTTGGCTGCTTACAGGTGCTGTTACAATTTGTTGATTTTCTATTCACTTTTTCCAGTTAATGTCCATCTGTTAACATGCTATGCTGTACTGAAGAGCTCTAATAAGAGCGAAACACGTGTCTACAGCTGCTTTTGAGCGGTTTCCCCGTGAAAAAAATTTTAAAATAAATTTTATATCTATTGATTTATTTCGTTTGTCACTATGGCATATTGGAATCATTTAATAACATAAAATATGTAAATAGTGATGCAAATTAATGATAATACTATCTTCATTAATACTGTCAAATTTATTTGTGCCCATACTTCACATAATTAACTTAAGTCATTATCATTGAGCGAAAGCGATATCTACACGATAGTTTGGTCACCTGGTAATAAGAAAATATGTTCGTGCATGATCGTCTACTTGCGAAGATATTGCATCCAGCACATAATAGACAGTTAATTTTGTTATAATCAGTTAGAAAATTATCATCTTTATACGTATCAGTAACTTCTTTTACTTCTTAAATGGAATACTTAGTAATGAGTTGTACCTAAAAAATCCTGAATATCTCTTTAAAGTTTTACCGATTTTGGCACCTCTTGTACCTTCCTCAGGAGCTACAATTTTTTAGCAAAAAAAAGATTTTTAATAATAGATATACATCACACTAGGTCTGGATCCATGGATTTTTTTTTTTTTTTTTACAAAAACATTGATATTGATCTAAAACAGTAAAATACAAAACAATGCAATAACAATATAGTACAACGTCTCCTTTGTTTCAGGAATAAAGTTAATTTTATAAATTACCATGGGTCCATAATCAACTATGCACAAATTTCATCATTATTCTTATTCGCGGCACGTTTTCGGAAAGCGCTACACAAATCTACTTTCCGTGCGACGTTATTTAGACGTATCTGTCGCATCGATCGTGAATATTAAGTAATCGCACGAGTGACTGACTGAGTATATATATTACGATCCAGGGAGGCTCTGATGGAGATGGTGGCGGCGGCCACTGAGCCGAGACAAAAGCCACGCCAACTTGTAAACGAGCTTAGATGCTCAAAACGCGGGTAAAGTGTGCAAGACCATGAAATTATGCATGGTGCTACTTCAGCGGAATATCAAGTTTTTTTGTGGGAAAGGGGATATGAGATTATAATGGATCTGTAATGTTTGCTAGGGGAAATTAATCTTAACAGATGTGTATGAAAAATGTATGTGACTAAATGGTTTTTCTATTTTGTCATAAAAATGTATAAAACTCTTATACATTTATTATATTCAAATATATGAATATTAGTTAGTATCACCAGCGCCGTTTTTATGCGTTTGGGAATTCCATCAAATGGAATTATAAATTATAATATTAATTTAATGCAACATTAAGAATTTTGGTTGGAGTAACGATGATCGACTGGAGATTGATGTGTGGAGAAGAAAATAAAGTAATCGGAAACTGCAGTAAGTTTTTAAGAATTTTACTGCGATGATAGTTTTTCGTCTTGTACATATGCCGTCTGGATTGTTTTACCCTTAACTTTTTATTTAAATATTTCCTTCTAATAGTGTCCACAATTGGGAATTTGATATTAATGAAAGGTGCTCAAAACTTACTGTTTTATGTTACGCAATTAAGCGTTTAGCCCAAATCAGTGACACACGGACAGTACGAATGTTTTATTATGCTAAATTCAACTCTATTGTTACATATGGTATAATGTTTTGGGGCTCTGCGCCAGCAGCATTACGAATTTTTAAACTTCAAAAAGTCGCTGTAAGAAATATGTTTCATCTGAAGTATCGTGAATCATGTAGAGACACTTTCAGAAGTCAAGGAATATTAACTGTACCTTGTATGTATATTTTTTCAGTATTATTATTTACACGCAAAAACTCTAGTAAAATATTAACACATGAGGACATACATAGCTACAACACGAGAAACAAATCGAATTTTATTACTCCAAAACATAAGTTGAAATTAGTTTCCAACAACCCTTTCTCGATGGGTATTAAATTTTTTAACAAACTCCCTCATTCCATAAAAAGTATTGAGTCAAACAATTTGTTTAAATTTAGACTAAAACAGTTTTTAATTGATAGAACATATTATAGTGTGAACGAATATATGTATAATACTGTTTAATTTCGTCACTGTATTTTATTGATGTATCTTATTTATTGACTTGCTACATATCTGCTGTATGGATCGCTTTAGCCAAATAAATTATTATTATTATTATTATTATTATTATTAATGACTAGTCAGAATTGATGAACGATTTTAAGATAGAGAGGTATTATATGTAAATGTTCATCTTACTGTTTATTGTCGCCGAGCGACTAGATCTCTTATCGCTTACCACATATATTTTAGATATAGGTAATGTTTGACTACAAAGTACACTTTGAAAATATATTCTCCTTTTAATAAGCTTCAAATGCTACTTTTTGCTATTAATTACCATAGCAATGACTGAAATTACAGTTTTCGCAAAATCATAAATAGACAGTAAATTTTGTTACTAGTAGATATAAAAGGCATAAAGAGTTCGCAGTGAACATGTTATATGCGTAACTTGTATTTCAGAATAGTCAATTTAATTATAAAAAGCATAAATTGTAATTCGGGATATCAAATGTAGTTCAGAACATTATACGAGTATGTACATGTGCATTGAAAACTTAAATATGTATTTCCTAGGAGCTTCTATTTACTCAAGAACATGAACCACAAGGAAACTATCTTGATCACTAACGGATTTTGGTTTTAATAAATCTTTCTATAACTGTATAGTTTGTATTGAAAATTATTGAATTATAATAACATACAGCGAAATTTACTTTCAAGGATGCCAATTTGGTATAACTGTATGTTAGTCACAACTTACTACATTTTAAAGTTTGAGCGTTTCTGCAAAAACGACCTATAAAAAAACAATTATTATGTAATTGCTCATCAATGGTTATTTTTCTACTATTTAACATCCAGTAAATAATTTTCTTAAATTTAACTCGATCCTGAGTTAAATAGGTTACAGAAATCTTTAACAGTAAGAAAACTAGAAAGTTTTTCTTTCATTATCTCAAATAAAAAAATGGTCTAAGTTTGTTTTTGCCAAAAGCACATTAATTGTTATACGAGTGAACTTTCATTAAATTATTATTTTTCAATTTTTTTTTTGTGACACGTGTTGAACATTTAAATTCCTACTGCGTCGTATATTAGATTCTTTTAAATACTAATTACATTCTACCCCATGGTAATGCAGTCATCCCGAGTGCCGAATTGTAAATTCGCATATAATCCTAAATTCTGTTTCGGCGTCACGCGCCACTCGGCTGCTCTTCACGTAATCCAAATAGATATCTTTACATCTGGCTCGATATCCCCGGAGAAAATGATGCTGTAGTCTGAGGCTGAGGATTTCTATTTACAAGTATCTACGTCTCTCTCGTTTTCGCTCTCGACGGAGAGCGTCGTTTATCTACTGCGAGACGACAACGCTAAATCATCGCCCGCTGTGAGAAACGACCATATAAAATGTTCCCGTCCTCGTTATATTTTATTGTCTTGTTAGAGCGCTCTTATAGTGCAGTACAGATACAATAATATAATGTTATTTAATTAAAATTTTTAAATGTAGCATCGAATATCGCTATAAATATATTTACAATTGCACAATAATCAATACAAGTATGTAGGTACGTAAATACATAGTATTATTTTGAATTTGAGACAGTAAACTAATATTAAAAATTGTAATAGAACATTCTATAGTATATTTTATAACGAGTATCGAAAGTGAAAAGTTTGACAACCGAGTGTGTTCATACACGAGTAATACGATATTACTTTCGAGCGAGTTATGAACACTATTTAAATATATATACAGGGTGTGCAACGAAACGCGGAACATAGGAGTTTAACATAGGATTTTAAAAATTTGCGAATATTGGCTCTCCTGTACATTTTAGAGCAAAAATACAAGAATAAATAGATGTTTAGAATTAATTGTTACTTTCAAAAAGTCTTCATTTAATGCAGTAGAATATCTGTAGCACTAGATATTTAGAAAATAAAATATGACATTGTCGTCAAAAATCAGATAGCCATGGAAATAAAAGAAATAGAACAAAATCTCATTCTGACAGTTCATTCAAAAGGGGTCAACTTAAAAATCTTAAATGGGACCCCCTATTTTTTATTGCAGATTCGGTAAGAGCGTAAAAAAATATGTTAGTTTTATTCGGAAACTTTTTTTATACTCCCAACAGGTGGCGCTGCAATCGTAAAAATGTAGAATTAATTTCTGATGAAATCGAGTTGTCCATAGTCAGTTTTTAAAAAGTTTCTTTCATTTAATTCCCCCTGAGTGTTGAGGAGTAATATTTCTACAATTTTGTGTACTTATTGAAACAAAAAACGTCATTTTTTATCAAATTATTAATAAAATATTAATCGGTTAATGCGCCAGCTAAATTATAATTACGAAAAATATATTAAATGGACATAAAAATGTTGAAACTTGCTACTTATTTTTCTCTATTTTTAAATGAAAAGACAATTAGTTTCGATTTGAATAGGTGCAAGGGTGAAATAGGGATTTGAAACATTTGAAATATTTATTTAGATATAAACCAACATCTGTTTTGATAAAATAAAATACGTTGTTTATGAAAGAAAACCGTAAAAACATGTGCAAGATGTGCAAGCTATTCATTATGTGGTTGAAATTTAAATATTTAATGAGAGAACAGTATTTCAAGCTGTAAGATTTCAATTAGATTTAACAGAAGAAGCAATTTCAGCACATCAGTACATGGACATAAATACAAATTAAACAGCAGCTATATAGTTAATCTTAATTCACAGCCAAATGCAGGGGTTCGCTCCCTCTCGAGTTCCCAAGAGTCGGATTATCGCGGCATTTGCACCTGCTGAGCATCGTGACGGTGATTTCCTACTCAACAGGTTGAGAATGTTATCCACCATGTTTCACATTATTTAAAAATAGGTTACGTTTGGAGCGAATAAGGAATACATAAAATATGTATGTAGGCTTTAGCTTATATTTAGTATGCATTTCATTTTAAATATTATCCATTTCGTAAAACATTTATTCTATAAAATTCTAATTTTTTTGGTTTAATTTACGTCTTTGGAAAAATTATTTTAAAAATGTAGTAAAAGTAGATTTAGCATTGGATTATTTAAAAAAATCAATTCAATTAAAAAATGTATTTGACAGTTAATTCGTTGTTAATATTTTAAAATATTACAAATTAAATCTATTTCTTTCACAAATTTAATTTCAGTTTATTTGGCCATCAATCAAAGGTGTAAGTTAATAAATTTTGGTATTACAATTTTTTTACTATTTTGCTCTAAAATTTTATTTATAATCATTCTGTACCTATAATTCTAAAAAAAAATCAAAAACTTTATATAAGAACAATGCATTTTAAATTTGATTGACATTTGTCGATTACAAACATATGAACATAATTAAAGTATTTGCTCACTTTAAAAATAATGAATTAAGTTATAACTTGTTACGAAGGTCGTTTCTCAAATTGCCGCTAGATTTTTAAGTCATTTCTCTTCTTAGTATTTTTTTAAATTATAGTTTAAATTTACAAATTATAAATTTAGTTCATATTTATTTTATGTTTGGTTCATATTATATTTTAAAATGTTAGTGTATATTTTACTTATGTTTGTAATGTCAGTTTTTAAATTTATATTTGTTTTTGTCATTATTTATGTGTAACATTTCTAGAGTGAGGCGTTTGTGTAAGTTTTGTTCGGTATCAATAACCTTGACGGCATCAAAATTAAAATTATGTCCGAGTGATATTGCGTGTCCTACTAGTGCACATTTCCCATTATTATTGTTCTTATTTTTGCAGTTTCGTTTAGGTTCTGTCATTCTAGTTCGTAAATACCGCCGAGTCTGTCCTGTATAAGTTGAGGTCGTTGAGGTACACTCCGTGCGAGGAATTTTGTACACTACATGTGACCTGTAATTTTTATCTAAGTCCGCTTTTAGTTTACTAAAAAAGATTTCCTATTGTTTTTGTTTGTTTGAAGCCAATATTAATATTTAAATTATTAGTGAAAAGTTTTTTAACTTGTATAGCCATCTATGTATGTTAAGGGATAATAAATTTTCTTTTCATTTATTTCTGCGTCATTGTTATTATTTTGTTGATTTATGTTGTTGTTTATGTTATTATGTTTATTTTTTACTTCATTAATAAGGCTGTTGACTATTCCTCTAGGATAATTATTTATTTTTAATAGGTTTTTAACATTATTTAGTACATCGCTCTGATATTCGTTTGAGGTTAGTAACGTGGCTCGTGATATAAGGTTTTTGACTAGTTCAACGAGGATGTTGGTGAAATATATAATACATATAAAAATTATTTTATATGTTCCTATGTTTACTCCTTCGATTCAAAAAACATAGTATAGTGAAGATTACCATACGAGACAAAGCCGCGTTTGATAACACGGCAAGTACCATAATGATTGGTTTTGATATAATCTCCAAAACCGGCTTCTTTAATTTGTTTGTAAATAAGTACCTCGTTAAGTCGTTACCATAGCTACATAGCTCATTACGGTAATGAATACTATAATGAAACTATTATTGCACTATCCTATAATATACTTAATTAGAGTACTCAAAATGAGGCAGCATATAAAATCTATTATGAATTTATTATTTTTTTAGTCTTTGACAACGTACACTAGAAGTAATCGGTTCTTTCAATTCAACTTCGGTTGTGGTTTGCACATGACATTTTCAATTATACAGAGAAATAATGACGAGATAATGAAATTAGCTTGGATATTAGCGAGAGTATTTTTTTTTACAAAATGACATAAAAATCTATAGAAAGTATTTAGGTACATACCTATACAGTATGTCCACGGATCGAGTTCCACAGAGGAAAAACTTTTTTATTTTTTATTTTACAAAAAAATGTATTCTTGATAAAAGTTTTTGTATGTCCCGAAACGGCCATTTCAATTTTAACATTTTCAAATTTTCTTTTAGTTTCAGATAAAAATCGAAAATTGGTCGTCCCAAAAAATAAATTTGCGTTGTCATGGTACTAACTTGGTTTTTTTACATCCAGTATGGAACCAGTTGATAGGAATTTTTTGACTAATTTTCGTGCACCTCTATATAAATATCTGGAAACTTTTGATTAAATTCTTCGACATCTCGACGGATCGCTTTATTACCTTTGCCATAACATTGAATTAGGTAAACTCGTTCGTCTTTTGACAACGATTATGGTTGATTTTCCTAACTGACAGTTAATAAAAATAAATAAATAACAGCAATTACCATGGCAACGCAAACTTATTTTTTGGGACTGGTAACTAAAACGACCAATTTTCGATTTTTATCTGAAACTAAAAGAAAATTTGAAAATGTTAAAACTGAATTGACCGTTTCGGGACATGCAAAAACCTTTATCAAGAATACATTTTTTTTTGTAAAATAAAGAATAAAAAAGGTTTTTCTCTTTGGAACTCGACCCATGGACATACTGTATGTTGATTAATTTCAAGAATATATATAAAATTATGCAGAGGAGTCACGTCATTAAAGTTTATAACTAGATAATGACGTCACGGGATTACTAAGTTTACATGGTATACTAATTTAATTTTAACAACGAAACACAACTGGCATAACAGTTACTGTTTGTATTGAAAAATACAAATTTGATACGCAACAAGGCAAGAGTGATGAAATATAAGAAAAAAATAACGAACAATGTAAACAAATGTTATGATACGAAAAGATAAAAACGAATGAAAGGACGTCAAATGTCGGTTGACAAGATACATGTCATATAAACGTACAAATATTGAAATCCAATAGTGCCAACATGTGGTGAAAAAATGAACTACAATTATTTGAAATAAATTTAAAAATGCATTAAACATATTTGACTTTCAAAATTGTAAATTTAATTAAAATGTACAGTAAAATTTTTAAAAGAAGTCCGATCAAGGCCATCTACGAATTGTATCTATGAATTAAGATTTTGTGCTGTCAAATTTAGTATTATATTTTACTTAGTTTTTATGAGGGTCCATAATATCTTGTGTACCTCATAAAAACTATGTAAACGACACTACTAAATTTGACAGCATAAAATCTTAATTCATAGATGCAATTCGTAGATGGCCTTGAAATTCCATTTAAAAAAATATAACATTGATCTATAAGTTGAGTACCATTGGTTTTAAAATAATAGTGGTTATGCCAAAATGTGTCCCCCCTCTATGCCTTACAAAATTTCTTAATCACATTTTTGTGAACTTTGCACATACATGAATAAAATGCACTGTTCCATTAACTTGATACACTCTGTATATCACAATGTTGTGTTACACATTTTTCCACCAATATTGTAAAGATTTTTTAATTCCATATCTCTTTTGCAATTTTGAATAAAATATTGTATTGTTGACATTTGAAGACAATATTTATTAATAAAATGTTGATTTTTTTTGTATAACATAAACCAAATTATAAAATTTAAATAAAATTTGATTTTTCGTTTTAATCAAACAAAGACGAACCCTTTGTTAATTGTTCATAGCTCACGACTGGGTGTACCCAGGGGCGGATTGCCTTATCGGGCGATCGGGCAAATCCCGAAGGGCCGAGTGGTCCAAAGGGCCGGTTGGCCACCTTCAATTAAATAATGTAGTCAGAATATATTTAAAAATATAAATTTTGGACAATTACTCTAATATTTGGAAAACATGTTATTTTTTCGTGGAACTTCGATAACTCGAAATTGAATACGAGTATGCCAGGAAAAAATGGATATCTGTTGGAATAAAAAAAAAATCTTCCTGCACATACATATAAATTTTTCGTCCAGTTTCAAAACTTACAAATCAAACCAAATAAAAAGAACTAGGAGTTTCCCCAAAATATTAGACTTAACGAAGTTCTGTTTCTGATGGATTCCAGTTTTCGGTTAAAGTTACCAAGAATTTCGAGTAATTTTAAGGTCGAGTTATCAAATAAAAATTATATGCATTTTTTTACCCGAGGCAATATTGCCAATGTATTTCGTTCCAAATATTAAATACTAGGGTTTTTTTTTGTTGGTATCATCGGAAAATTTGATTTTCAAAGCCAATCCTATTAGCCTATAGGCCTAGGCCGGTAACATGTTTCTGGACAATTTTGAAATACATATGATAATGTGATAATTTTCATAAATAAAAATTATTACACTGATGGATAAAAAAGTCAGACACTTTGATTTTTAATTTTTATTTTTGTCATTATCTCGAGAACTATCAGAGGTACGAAGTCGACTTATTAGTGTAGCGTGAAATACAGTAGTGACAAAAAATGGATATCGCCATAAAAAGTGTCCTACAGAAGTGCAAATCAAAATCTGGAATCATTTCATACTTAGAAGTTTTCAAAAACAAAAAAAAAAAATATCTATAAAATTTACATATTTGTCTGTTTCTAATGACCTATGTGTTTCTTCTGAATAAACAATACATTGCTGAAATGGCATTCTAATATAGGACAACTTTCGTCTAATTAACCGATATCGTAGCTCTTATAGTTCTCGAGATAATAACAAAAATTAAAAAACCATGTGTCCGATTTTTTTCAGCAGTGTACATATATACGAGTATGTAATATATCATTTTCACTCTGAAAAGGGCCGGACTAAGAATAATCGCCCGGGCCGATTTATTTCTCCAATCCGCCCCTGGGTGTACCTATGTTTTTGAACGGTGCTCTATTGTATGAGAATTTTAAATAAATGTATTGACAAAAACTCGCTAAAAGGTGTCTATTATAGCTATTTTTATTCCATTGCAACTTACAGTTTATTGATATGGGGCAACTCTCAGCTTATAGATGATGTTTTTATTATTCAAAAAAAAGCTATTCGTATATTATGCAATCTACGACCTAACGAATCTTGTAGAGGCAATTTTGTTGCATTAAATATTTTTACTATTCACAGCTGTTATATTTATCTTCTATTAAAACACGTTTTTACTAATATACATAAGTATAATTCGGTGTCCCACTCTACTTATTCTACACGAAATTCAAATAATATTTTAGAAATCCCATCTCACAATACAACTGCCTATGAAAAAGGTTTCTACTATTCCAGTATAATATGTTACAATGCGTTACCGCAATGCTACAAAAAAATAAAGGTAAAAAGATCACTGTCTCAAATTAAACAAATTCTCATACAAAAGGAATACTATAACTGTACCGATTATTTTAATGATTGTAAAAATAATACCTTCTGTTAATTGTAATTAATGTTAAAATCTGGTTTTGTTATTATTATTGTAATATTAATTAATTAATAATATTATAATTCATAAATTAGATAAGTTTATAAATTAGCTCTTTGTAAATATTTAAATTAGTTATTAACAACTGTAGTCAATTATTGAAAAAAAAATATTGTTGGATTCCATACGTTGTTTCTGTACAACTTTTTTGGAATAAATTATTATTATTATTATTATTATTATTATGTAGTTGGATCTCAAGAATTGAAGCCGTAAGTTATCTCCTTTTAATGGATGAAATTTACCATTATTTTCAGTGATTCAGAAGAAATATATCGTTTTGATGTACAGAATTTATAAAATATGTTATATTACAGTTCATATATTAATAATTTTCAAATATCTATGAACAAAGAAAACATTTCAGGTGAATACAAGAGTTATTTTTTTAATACAATATATAGTCGAAACATCAAACATTTAACATACACATCGCTCACCTATTCAACCGTACAATAATTTTATGATCCATCTAGTAACTAAAACACAATTGAATAAAGCAAGTATGAAAATAATAGTGGCACTAGCTAGGTATGACCTCGTTGCTGGTCGTCAAGCAAATGACAGCAATCCTACTCCGATGAGGGAATCAATTAATTTTTAAAAGTTGTAGCACGGTAGTAATAATGACTTGCGCAAACTGCATAATTTTACATATTTAATTTATTATAGAAAGTTTCATAAAAATAAGAATCTAAGTCGATCTTATCGTTTGGAAAATTTGTATTGAGTCGAGCTTGAGTATGATTTAGGTCTGACTGAGAAATCGAGTTTTTCAGGCCGATTTACACACACACACACTCACACACACATACACACACACACAAACACACACACACTATATCTCGTGTCAAATTGACATTTAATTAAATACTTTCAAATTGATATACGTTTTTTTGTTCATGGCCTACTCCGAGTTAGGATTATTTTTGAATACTCTGTACTTATAAGTCAATTAAATGAATAAAAACTTTTTTGGGAAAGACTGATAAAAATGTTTAGGACAAATGTTGTAGTACATAGTTTAAGGATTTTATAAATGTTTTACTTTCGGAAAACGATGGAGTGGTTATCAAGAAATTATTTTTTGAAATTTTGATGGATTTCCATTTCGTCATTGAAAAAATAAAAAATAATTATAAATGCCAAATTTTTCAGAGAGCCTAAAGGTAAATACGAAAGAAATAAAAATTACAATAGTCTCTAAAATAAGGGAGTTATTACGATTTTTCGAAAAACAAAAGAACTCCAATAACTACGAACCGGGGCAACAAATCAAAAATTGGAACTAAGAAAAGTTGTTTGTTTTAATGAGTTGTAACTACCATTTTCGGGTGTAACGACTTAGTATTAACACCCTGTATATGTATATACAAGATGCATCAAGTTAATGGAACAGTGCATTTTATTCATGTATGTGCAATGTTACACAAAAATGAGATTAAGATATATTGCAAGGCATAGAGGGGGACACATTTTGGCATAATCGCTATTATTTTAAAACCAGTGGTACTCGACTAATGGATCAATGTTATATTTTTTTAAATGGCATTATATATTTTTTATTAACTCATTAAATAGGGAATTTTCTTCAAAATTCAACAATTAATTAATATCATACCCTTACATTGCGAAAATTTTGATAATAATCAATTCAAAGGTACTATTTCATTTCTATTTTGAGTGGGCTAAGTAAACATTTAACTGTTAAGAAGAAGAAAATTATCTTTCATTGTCGTATATCATTGTTACAAATTATTAAATTAGTTATTCGAAATATTCCAAAATTCGTTATTTTTTATTTCGAGTGATTATTATTTGGTCTTCTTTAATGAGGATAAATTTTTGCAAAATAAACTGCATGCTTGAAATACATTTTGATAGGTCTCATATCAATAAATAAAATAATCTAAGTATTTGTTAAATCTACTGCCATTATTAATTTAATTATTCGTCTGCTCCGATGGCTCAATGGTTAGAGCAACGCCTCTTAGTCATGAGTGCGCTCGGGATTCTGGGTTTGAATCCCACAAACTAGAGCATGGATTTCTGTGTATGTGAACCTACTTAGTTATTGGGATTTAATCCTGTTGAAGGACTATAAAAGAAAAAAAAGGTAATGAAAATTACCTTAATTTAATAATGGGTGACATTTAATATTCTTTTGTTTTAATGATTGAATGTTTGCTCAGCCTACTTAAAAAAATAAAATAGAAATAAAATTCTAATTTTGAATTAATTTTTATCAAATTTTTTGCAATGTAAGAGTATGATATTATTATACTGTTGAATTCAGAAGAAAATCATCTATTTAACGAGTTAATAAAAAATATATAATGCCATTTAAAAAATATAACATTGATCCATAACTTAAGTACCACTGGTTTTAGAATAATAGTGCATATTCCAAAATGTGTCCCTTTTTATGCCCTACAAAATATCTTAATCACTTTTTTGTGTAACTTGTCATATACACGAATAAAATGCAGTTCCATTATCTTGATACAGCCTGTATATCTGAATGAAAATGGATAGTTTTAAATGTTTTAATAACAACATCCTTTTCATTCCAGTAGAAAAGGGCAACAATAATACGTTATTTTTCTTCAAAGAGTTACGTTAAAATATGATAAGATTTGTTGAAAAATTTGTATAAAATTTCGAAACTCTTCAGTGAACAAGATGTTCTGTACTTGTGTAGGAATGTATATTTTATAAAGTAAAAAGTTTACAGAAGCTTCTCATTTTTAACGACTTATCTTAATCAATACTGAACCATCTAAGGAAGTAGCTTATTCAGTTTCTGAATTCCTGAAGAAGGTTAATATAAGTTTTATAATATAAAAATTAATTTTGTAACCTCAGATCAAAACAAAAGTAGAGATGCCTAATTTCTTGTCTTTTTTAGCAAAGTCGAGCAATACGATTCTTAAAATAAGGGACTTGCCTGAATGCATTCCGAGATTCGTTATAATAAAATCACTTTTAATACATAATATGTATGTATATCATAACACTATGTGTTACAAACACTATTTCTCATTCAAATATGTGTTTCTAATCTTTTGATTTGTTGTTTCATTTTTCATTACCAAGGTAACTAATTTACTTTTAACACTAGTTTTTAAAGTAACAATGATCTATTAGCTGTGACTCTGGTATCATAAAATGACATTTTTATACTAGCGTTTTATAACAACTTTTTGATTGTCATTTTCGTTACTAAATGAAATACTTTTAAGCACTAGTGCTTCAAAATGACAGTTTAATCCGTAAAATGTTACTTTTAAGCACTAGTGTTTAAAAGTATTTCATTTAGCAACGAATAGATGAACCTGACGTCTGCCTACTTTTTAATTTTGAGAAATTCAAAATGTTGATATTTGAGAATAAATGATCTGTTATAAAAATTCTTGAATGTATGTAATACATTGTGAAATGAGTATATTAGGCACTTGACGTGTTGTATTACTAGCTTACGCTCGTGCGTACAAATTTCACGTCAAGTGCCTAAAACACTATCATTTCGCTACTTCTTACATAAATAGCTATTTTAAGCCTAAAAACAAAATTTAAAAATCCTACTTTTAATATTGTTTATAGATAAAAAATCTTTATAGGTCGAGATCCTCTAGGCCTACAGCCTATACATACATGTAAACAATAACAATAGGAATTACGAATAGTCACGATTGACCAAAAACTACTTCAACCAAATATTAATCCGCGGTCAACCTGTGTATAGGTATGAAATCTCGGATGAAAATTTAGTAATCACATGAAACAGTTTATGTTGTTTTAATTTGGTTTAATTCTTAAACGGATATTTTAATATCAAAAAGTCTGAAACATTTATGACAACACAACTAAACTGTACAAGGTATGCCAGGACGAGCTTACGTTATCAGTATTGTAAAGACTATTTTAAATGAAATGCTACATTTTTTTTATTTTACTATTGGATTCAATAGAAAATTATACATAAGTAACAATAAAAACATTTTACCCATGATCAATCACTTCCGGCATAATTCAACTTTTTTATTTTTAGTTTAGAAACGGCTTCTTTTTTATCACTTTATATCTCGAATCGAATTTCTATAATCTGTAAAAACAGTTTTATAAATAAAGCTTTTGTTTACAATAACATAAATTAGTAATCGACAATTTCTGAAATATATAATTTCTACGACAACGTAAACTTAAAGTTCAAAAAGTTTATGAATTTTTTGAACTTTCAGTTTACTTTGACGTAGAAATTACATTTTTTAGAAATTGTCAATTATTATTATTATTATTATTATATATTAGTATAAAAAAATGCTCTCTTTTTTAAACTTTCTTTACAGATTGTAGAAATTCCATTCCGTTCTCGAGATATAGAGTGGTAAATATGTGTAAGTAGCCGTTTTTAAAGAAAAAATCATGGGTAATATGTTTTTGTTGTTGCATATCTAAAATTTTCTACTGAAACCAACGGTAAAATAGAAAATATACCATTCTATTTAAAATAAGAAAGTTAGGTACTAGTGTACCACTGCTTTGAAAATATTTTAGTTGAAACGTGCATGTAGGAAAACCCATAGATATCAAATTTCGTGAAATAATATTGAATTGTTTTTAAAATACAGATAGCGTAAGCTCGTCCTGGGACACCTTGTATATACAAAAACTGAAAAATAATGGACTATACCTTAGAAGGAGAAATGCTGCTCAAGGGAAAACTTGGTACTCTCTACTTTTTCCTTACACGTCATTACAAAATCACGCGTACCAACAACTCTTTACCCCGCGCTCGTCTTATACTATGAAATGAGTTTCTGTTAATAATTAATTGTTCAACTACCTGCGACAATGTCATTTACAATTGATTCGTAGACGTATGTTTACTAGTCCGCTATCCGTTCAGTTGTCAAAACATATCAGCACAGATGCAATTGATAGATTTGGCGTCATTCAAAATCCCGAGCAAAATATGGTTCTTTATGTTTCCCTTTCATAATGTCAGCTTCACTCTTAAAACAGAAGATTAAAATATAGATATAGATTTAATATTAAATCTTATAAAGACCAGAATTGCATCTTATATATTTTTACATAAAGATTAATATTTAATTTTATAAGTTACTTATTCATCTCCAGTTGTTACTTTTTAATTTAATAAAATTAGAATATCCGAAATGACTTTAGTTTAATTGTAAAAAGAAACAAAACTGCCTTAAAAAATTTAATTTTAATATATGTATATACATTAATCTAAACTTTGGCGATTACAAAATTCATCCGTATAGAGAAAGACCTTGTTGTCTGAAACATTAATTTATAAATTTTTAAAAGAACTATTTCTGTTCATTGTGATTATTTAGAAATATACGTTTTAAAAGGAAGATTTTAAATCTTATAATATGAATTTTCTTTAATTAATTTTGTTAATTCAATCTAATTTGATGAAAAATATTTGTCAACCAAAGATTAAATATATTTAATATTTCAATAGATTGAAAATAAAAGTTATAATTATCACCTATAGATTAATTTCCTCTGCGTTGAAAAATATTTCAATCCCAACATGATTACAAATTTTAATCTTCTGTTTTGAGAGTATTCATTAACAACGTTTAAAAATGTTTGTATTGCAAAATGTATAAGAAAAATTAGCTCAACCTCATGAAATCACCGCTTATATAAATATGTATGAAAAGCGTGTAACGATAAGTAAAAGATAATAATAAAAATAGCTGAGTTGGGAACGCAACAGAAATTTAAAATTTATCACTTAATTTCAAATATAATATTACAAATAATTTTAATCCTTAACAAACTTATTATATTTGTCTAAAAGAAAATTATATATTATTCCAATTAAAATTCATTGAATTCGATTTTTTGAATTTTGTATATTAAAGATGAAATTATATAAATATATAGGTACAGAAAGTAGCAGTCGGCAAACCTTTACATTTTAAGAGCCTGTCCCTTTGACTTTATACTCTCTGCTGGTATTTTTTTCCTGAGAACCGCAAAACGATTTTAAATACCAAAAAAATAATAGTGAAAATCCTTTTACCTTTACATTTTAATGGTAAACCGTGCTCTCTCCACGACAACTTTGAGAGCACATGAGGTGACGCCTGGTAAACGCCCTCTAAAGTAGAGATACATCGCTATAAACGTAATCTGTGAATAGGAGTAGATTGGCACACCCACAAACGAGTTATAAGCCGTGATGATATATTTAATTATTTATTTATGTAAATTGTGGTCCGAAGTACCTTGTCCCAGATTGTGACCTGACCGGAACTAAACGATATGGCTCCGTAAACCAAACAATTCAATAAATGGACTTGTTCGATTTATGTGGGAAACCCCTCAATTGTATTACAGAGATGGCGCTCACTTTTTCGAAATAAAACTGTGCTAGTGCTACGAAAATTTTCTATAACATTGTCAATCTTCCTACATTTATTCAACGGCTTTACAAAAAAATGCAATAGTAGCAAACTATTCGATATTACTTTTAGGAAATATATTGCTTATTTTTTATTAATACATAATACTTATATGTAGTAGACGTTCTTCGGATCTCCTAAAAGAAATACTTACACAGTACAATAGTGTTATTGCTTTGTATGCGTTATTTGGATGTAGAAGAAATATAAAGTAATATTAATTTTCTGTGAACAAGTCAAACTAAGATATGAAGTTTGTCTGTCGCTACATCTTAGTATTGATTGATGAAACCCAGAGACACACATCTCGCTTTACTAGCACTACTGTTTGTGAAGTTTTATTGACTTTTTGTAGGACAATAATTGTTATGTATTTTTATTCTAGTAATTTATTTTGAGGAGTTCCGGATAATTTAAAATGGTAGGTATGTAAATTGAATTTTATCCTTGTATATATTTTAATGGCTGCAAGAACTTCTTGACTGGAAAGGTGATGAAGGAAAGAAAATTACTGGATTTCAGTCAAATATTAAATATATTTTCCGCCTCTACCGGTTTCGACACCTCATGTGTCTTCTTCAGGAGGTGAAAATTTTTAGATTGTAAAACATGGATAAATACATAAGATAATAATAAATAACATATAATACATACGACCATTGTATCAATCATTATTAAATTAAGCAATTTTTTCAAAACAAATCCTTAATTTAAATTATCCAAATTCTACTAATTTCATCCGAAAATCATGTGACATAATTAGTTTAATAAAATTAATATAATCTTTTTTTATTCGCTGTAGATCTACACATTCACATTCTTTAATTTCCTTTTCATTTCAAACACCCTTACATGTTTAGAGTTAATAATTACGTTATTATAGTACAATAAATTCAAAGAAGAATAAAGTGATCTAAGTACATTTTAAAAGATGATATGTGCATTTTTTCTCGATATGAAAGAGGAATTTCTAATTTCAAATTTGGCCGGTTGTACCAACTTAAATTTTATACGTTCCTTAAAAAGACAATATTGTATCGAAATGAAATGTGGAATGAATTATTTGCATTTTTTTTTATTTAAGGGAAGCTTAAAATTTACGCCTTGTTGGTCTAACTGAGAATTATAGTTTTCATTAATAATAAATATTTAAGATATAATTTGTCTCATAAGTTTTGGCACAAATTTCAACGTTTTTTTTTTTTTTTTTTTTTTTTGTAATAATGCATTTACTTAAAGTTATGTAATTCCAATTCCACCGATTGTCTTAATGAGTAACAGCTATAGTTAATAACTAAGCGTAATGTGTAAAAATGTTTATCATATGGCAACGTTTACTAACATTTCCAGCTTTGAACTAAGAGCAATGTGTAAGAACAAAAATCAACCTGAACTGTCAACTATCAGTCTATTTTATAATTATTAAATTTTTAATTTTTCGGTATGAATATAGATACAGAAAATTATCTATATAACATATTAAAAAAAAAAAAATGCTGCTGTGATGGCACTCAGCTAGACAACAAGTAGTAAGGAAAAATTTGTGACATTTCTGCTAGTATCCTAGTAAATCGTCATGATGCATTAAGCCTTATTCATTAATTATTATGAATTAAGCATAAAAAGAAGGATATGAGGCTTTAATAATTAACTTTTTCATGGACGTGTTCTTCCATAAGGCGAAATTTCTACGGCCACCTAGCATTGGGTTTTGGACGACATTTACATCGATTTCTCGGACTTCACACTGAGCAACTCCGAACTTAAGCAGCAATGATTTTTATACTAAACATTATTGTAGAGGTCCCTATACTATACTATGCCGTCAAATAAATATGGACTGATGTTCAATTTTTTTTCCTTCTCCCCACCCTGTCCCTGAGTGTCCCTTGTCGTCCGGTGTTGTCGCTTCTTTATAACTTAGCATTTTCAACATGTCCAACGGAACTGGCAACAGTGTAGAAATCTCCAGTCCATATTTATTTGACGGCAAGTATAATAATATCAGATATGAACAAAAAACTAAATTCGCAAGTAAAGTGTTGGTATGGTGCGCTATTTCCACAAAAGGTGTATCTAAACCTTATGTGGGCAGAGTGAGGTGAAGATAACAAAATTGGTTAATTTTATTGAAGAAGAACACGCTGGCGACGATTTTATCTTCTGGCCAAACCTTGCGTCCTGTCATTATGCAACACACACTCAAAATTGGCTAACAAACTAAAGCAACAATCCCCGTAACCTTCCGCAGGCTCGTTTCATAGAAGAAGTTGAGTTCTTTTATCTAGAAAAGTTTACGATGGAGGATGGGAAGCCCAAAATGAGAACGAACTTCAACGCAGAATATAGGTACAAGAATGAGGAATGTCCAAGACATCGATGTAAATGTCGTCCAAAACTAGGTGTTTGCAAAAAGTTGCGCCTTATGGTAGAACACGTCCATCACTATTTAACTTCAGTTCATAATTTTGTTCTTTATGAAAGAGTTAATTATTAAGTATTTCAAAACTTTAAGTAAATGCAAAAAAATGTTGAAATTTGTGTCGAAGCTTATAAGACATACGTTATGTAAGTATTAAATCTCATTTTGACAGTTTTGTTCCATTTACCAAACTAACTAAACACTAATATGTTACTTTTAACACCGGTACCATAAAATGTCATTTCTAACTAACCGGGAAAAAAAGCTGCCCTGTGACTTTTTTTTTATTTTGAAGCTAACACCCATCATTGCGCTGGGTTTATGCATCACATTAATTATAAAATTAAATTAAGCAACTGAATTAAGATACTCTATTAAAATGACATGGTTTACGCAGTAAACTAAAATTGAGAATTTTCTTTTGATGTTTCGTAAAACCAAACTTCTATAGGCGAAATTGAAATATTTATATAAAATAATGGATAAAAAAATATAGATATAAGAATTATTGAATAAGGCCATTTATTATTTCGTTGTTTTTCTCTGCAGATCGTAGATATTTGTACGTTAGGTTTTAACATCATTCTAACCAGAATGTGTTACTGCTGACGTTGTTCTATGAAATTAATACAAAATCAATACTTATTTGTACATTGAGAATATAACTTTAAATTTAAATTAGAGGAGATATACAAAATCGAACTCATCGCTCATTAGAAGAAGGAAGCATAAAACGTGCTACAATTAGTCTACAACTAATATCGCTGTATCAGTAAAATAATTCAAACTTGATACATGACAAGGGTGTCGGACCCCAATGCACCCTTGTGTACTACTTGAACAGTGCGACATCTCTACAGGCTCGGATTCAGTTCGATTGAACTTTCATTCTTAGCAATACGCTATCATACTCGAATATATATTTTTGCAAGAAGTGTTTGTTTCTAATTTTATTAAAAATATTACATAAAGTTACAAGTGAATATTTTGAAGAGATTATGCCAAAATGATTAAAAACAAAACGGAAAATATCTTTGTTTTTTTTTTTCTTATGTAAACAACGTTGGGAGCAATATTAATTATTCTTTAATATTTTGTAGGTTGCATATAAAATAGCGAATAATAAATTACGGAATGCAACCTATTCTAGCACAAATTAAAAATGTAGTCACGAATCGCGTAACGGCGAATGGGCGAATGAACGGATATTTGAAATTTGAATAGCTTACTGACCTACTGTAATTAGTGTTTTCTTTTTTCATGTATTTTCATTTTCATTATTTCCATTGCATAATTAGGTTAGTGACAGGAATTTGTGTTTTTTATTTTGTCCGTTAGCTATATAGATACGTACTTTGTATCATACCAATCCCAAATAACAAGATGTCATCAAAAATCGTTAATGGAACTCATTCTCGCAATAATAAGTGTATTAGAATATGTCATCCAGTTATTTTGTCTATTTAATTGAATAAAACAATACTTTCTGAAGTTGGTGCGTTGAATACACTCCATTAAAATTGTAATACTGTAATACACCTTCGTTAAAAGTAATAATTGTTTGATGCCATCAAATATTTTCATGTCAGAAATAATGATTAATATAAAATTCATCGGAAAATAAACCAATCAAATAGCTTGTGCTTCACCGAAACACAACGATTGGCGTGCGTCGGTTGAAAACAAATGAATATCATCCATGGATATAAATAAACAAGAAAAATATATTTTCCACAATCGTTAGCAAAATTCATTATTATTCAACTTAAAATATTGAGCAAAGTAGCATGTTGAATCACTAGTGAGCAAAATACACAAGCCTATAATAATCTACATCAGGAGTCATAAATTTTGGTGGAGTTACAAATTGTACAATAAATATCTACCATAATTTTTTGTAGTTAACGTTACATTAAATTCATTTATAAATATATGTAGGTACTGTTGATTTTTCATTAATAAAAAAGTACAATGTTTCGTTTTTTAGAAAAATTATATTTCAAGATTGAGGAAAAATTCATGTTTAGCAGACGTGAGCATATCTTTTTCTCATTTGTCAAGATGGCGCACTCGCTCCCGCTTGTGCGGCCAATTTCCGGACGCGTGAGAAAAAGACATACTTTGCTCACTTGTACTAAAATTAGCTATTTGACATTTCGTAAAATTTAGTTGGTTGATTCGTTGTATAATCTTAACATATACAACTCGAGCTTCGTAAATCATCTGAATGTCTGCGCACTATATATGTTACGGTGTTACCTGAAAAAACATCTCGTCCTTCCAACTGTATATTCAATTATTTTCGAAACTCTTGTTATATAACTACTAAGTTTCATTTTAAACAGAATATTTTATTTTGTTTTCGTTATTCAATTTTATAAGACAATCCAGCAACAAGCAACACAAAGACTGCTAACTAAATTGAGTCATACCCATTTTAATATAAAGGTCACTCTCTAGAATTATATATTCTAATAATTAGCTCCCTTATACAATAATGAATTTCATTCTTTCCTTCCACTTCCTAAAAAAAATCTTCCAAACAGTCTAAATTTCAAATATCTGTGACTGTCAAATTAATTACAAAGGGAAGTAAAAACTGAAAAAACCGTCAAATTATAAATAATTGTCATATGAAATTAACTAAAGAATGTTTTCGAATCACAACGATATTTTTTAAAAAATAATCTTAAATTTAAATGACAGATAAATAACTTTTTAAAATACAAATTTAATTTTCCACGACCTGCTGAAATTCTTATTCTCAATAATTCTAGCGTAACCATAATTCAAAACCGATCAACTGATGTAATGAACTTTTAGGTAATATTTTCATAACGCTGTTTTGTCAAGATATTTGAGAGTTCGTATCTGTTTTATGAGAGACAATGTATCATATAAAATCTGACGGTATACCCTACTGTGAGAGCGGTTCAATGACGTGTATCTGAACTGTAATATACTTGGCGTAGAGACGCTGTGCTGTGCGTCCCTCGGCGTTGCTAGACTAGATGCCCCCGTTTTGCATGCCGCCTCCGTAGCCGCTCTTTATTTGCCTGCGCCTGGCTTTCATTCAACGCATAATGAACTCGATGATATGTTCAGTTTATTTGATTCCAGGCGACGTTTATATTTGATGTTTGGTAATATAGGTTCGAAGTATAGTATTTAATTTCATGTACTTCAAAGGGACGGTGAATGCCGGGTAAGCGAGCGAATTTAGTAACAAATAATGAATTTTCAAATTGTTTTCTGAATTTACACGTTGTAATAAACATTTTTTTTTTTAAACAATATACATAAAGTTAGTTTTACACAATATAAAATGATAGTTTCTTTTTTATACTTTGTGTACATATGAGTAAACAGGCATTTCATTCTGTAGATTTTAATACGGACGATATTAATTTTGTTGACAACTTATAATAAAACTGACACGTCGCCAGTGAAATTTAATCGTTCCAAATTTAATGAAATATTTCATACAAGAGTTCTTCTGATTATTTACACGTATACTAATGACATATAGCTCTTGCAAAGTATGAACTGGCTATGTTATTTTCACAATTAATAATAAGGTATAGTTTTACTTATATACCAGGAGTCCAAAACAATTTTTGACATATCAATTTAACGTGGATAAACAGGTTATTCAACTAGGTATCATATGTCCCGAAAAGTGTTATGTAGTGCCGAGTAAACTTAATTTTACACTAAGTTTACTGGGTTAGCAAAGAGGTAAATTAAAAAATTCAAAACTTTGTGGTTTAAATTTTTACATATAAAGCACCTCAGAACAAGTACAGGTAATGAAGGTCCGGTTTATAGCGCCGTTTCAGCACCTTTGTAAGCTACAATGTTTTGCCAAAAACAAAACAAAGCACAAAATATAATGGTGTATATTGTAATTCTACAACTACCAACTCTTAAGGGATTTGAGATTTTTATAACAAAATAATAAAAAGCTGAAAAATATACCTAATATAGTATGTTCATTAAAAAACAAGTATCATACGGCAATCTGTCAACGGACGAATCCAAGTTTGGAAAACGACCCGCGAGGCGAGTATTACAAAAGGACTATAAAAAATTAATTACAGATCTTTATTCGTTTATTTTGATCCTATATCTATTATTATCAATATAAGTCAAGCAATGTAAACCTAGGTAAGTTATCAATAATATGTATAAAACTATAATAAGAAGTAAAAATATTGTAGCCAATAATGTAAATGATGAAATGGGGGACTTTGGAAACGTCCAAGTAAATAAAAAAGGAAAAAAAGAAAAAGCGTTTTTCACCTTGAGTAGGCGACTAAAGTCCTTTATATAGAATCTAAACCTCTTAATTAAATTCCCAAAATTATACATAACCAATTATTAAAGTTTTAGTTAAACTGTTTTTCATAGAAATTATAGATGGCTTTAGTAAAATTCAAAAATATTTATGTTTCAAGGTAATGAAGTTTTATTTTTTAGTTGCCGAGGCCAGGGCCGAGTAAAGTAAACCCAAATTATCTTTGTATGTACAATAATTATTATGAGGTTGGCAACAATGCATTTGGATGAAATCATCATATAATGGATTACTTTAGTGCAGATTTTTAAACTTTTAATGACGATTTTTGGGCACTTTAATGACGATTTAAATAAAAGTGATTTAATATGGTTTATTAAGTATACAGGCTGTTTCAAAGAAAGTGTAAAAAAAAGCGTAATTAACATAGGTCTGATCTTCAAATGTTTCCGAGATAAATGAAATATCGATGAAAAACTGACAATGAGAGTGATCGAACAAAATTTTGTCTATGTCAGTAAATAGGCTACAAAAACAATAAAATTTTATATGAAACATTTTTCTCAATTTCTAATATTTACGAAGTTATATGAAAATTAAATATTGCCCAAAGTCGCCACAATACTTAACTTAGTACTATTATTTGGTTTTTTATAAAATAAAAAGCACATCTAAGATGACCTCCAAAAAGTCATATTTAATTAAACTCGTAACTCTTATAGTTTTCAAGATAGCAGAGGTAAAACCCGTAAAAACTCCTTTTTCACTGCCTCATATCTCGGAAACTATTGAAGATCGGACCCATGTTGATTAAGCTTTTTTAACTCAATTTGGTTAGTACTATATGTCTTTAAAAAAATTTACACTTTCTTTGAAACACCCTGTATAAATTGAAGAAATGAGGAATATACTATTAGAAATAAATAAATTGACAATAATGTTTAAAACAAAAAATGTGATTTATCATTTATCATCAACTTATAAAATAAGAAAAAAATATTAGATAAAAATAATTTTATTATTGATAAAGTTTGGTTTCACTAATGTAAATTATTTATTTAATGCAATAATGCATGTTAAAACCGTAAGCTCTCAAGCAAGCGCCATCTGCTATTTTCTTCCGTGAATTGAAGTATATGTCCAATGTCCATGTCACACTGTATTATTGCATCATACGCATGCGATAAAGAAGAGGTTCGAAAAATCATACAGAAAATAGATCAGCCGCTGTTATACCATCGCATCACCACATACGTCATAATGCAAAAAAGAAATCCGTTTCATATGATTTTATCATCCAAATGTGTACCCGTTTGTTGACAATAATACACACATATAAATAATATGCCATGTAATTATTATTTGTGTGAGGGATTCACAGCAAACCGCTATGCAAAATGAGAATTACTTTACATGTTACCTATTTGGTTACGAGATGGTAGCAACAAAACTAGTAGCGCACAAATTAAAAAGAGGTTAAAAATTTTCAGAAATATTAAATTAATCGAATTTTTAAAAAGTTATTAGATTGCCATTAAAAAGTGATGAGGTAATAGATCTTGCTAAATAATAATACAAGTAGATCTGTTACTTGAGTAATAGCACTGGCAGCCCTGATTATATATATATCGAGACCCATTAAAACTATGTGGAATATCATATAAAAATTATCTATACATTTATCTTTCATAATAATAATATTTCCAAAATATACGACAAAGAAATTTTTGCTTCATCTAACTAAAATCAGGATCAAGACATAGAAATTTCTTGTGGTGCCTATTAAATTTGTCTTAAAGAAATGAAAATGTGTAAACGGTTTTGCTCTATTATTACAAGTATTGTTTTACAATCATCTACAAGATTTTAATAAATACGAGTATAAAGATATAATTCGTGTGTAAGGATAAACGTTTTGGTTGACGACTTTATAAGAACGTTCGTATTACATTTATTCAATAGCTGCAGAATATAGTTGGATTTCTGTGAAAGCGTTACGATTTAGTCCGATATCCTTGGTAATCCTTTTATTGTGGCACATCCCGGCATCGCAGTCATTGTGACGCACCGGCTTCACAGGAAACGAGGATGAATCTAGCGGATAGACAAAGATAGCTCACGGGGATTCGCCGGAATAAAGGACAGACAGATCACCATCAGGTGACCCTTCATCTGCCGTATAAAAAGAACGATCTCTAAAGAATTGGGATCAAATAAGATAAGAATTTAGAAAAGAAACCCACGCTATTCTAAAGATTTCTTTAGCTTCCAAAATATTTCTTTAAACTTTATTTAAGTAATTTGGTGATGATAAAATTTATTTCTTGTGTGATATTTGAAGCATAGGTTAGCATTGTTACCACTTGTTAGCTTGTTACTAAGAAGTTTTCATTACATTATATCTTACGAATAAAAAAAAAAAAAACAACCCTCTGGTAATCGTTATAACAAAGAAATTAAATTACTATTTCATGAATAATATCGGGTACGCCTTCAAATAGGTAATATTTAAATTTTAGATAAAAGTAGTGTACTCATCGTCGTCAACAAAAAGTATTAGGTTAGAAGTTACATTATCATAGTTTGTAACCAACTAATAGAGTTTTTTTTTTTTATTATAAAATAATATCTGTTGTAAATAATGTTACTGTTTATACATTTCATTCTCACAATAGCCCGTGGAGATGAATAAGAACCCTTCTATTCTCACTTTTTAGCTGTCAAACAACATTTTCTTATAAAAATTAATGTCTAGGCAAATTTTGAGTTCCTACAAATTAACGACTCCGTCAATTTTACACGTTTTCGTTAAATTGCAGCCAATTTCATCATAAGTGTTGATGTGTTAGCAAAATCTCCGTTACCGTTCTTATTTTCTGTCTATTGTGCAGCTGCTAAAGATGTTTGGACATTGACCCGAATGATTGCGAACGCACTATTATAATGATAACGCTGATATAAAGCGCGCTTTTATTCTATATTATATTCTCATGAGGTTAAAAGTCACTTTTAATAAAAGCACTCTATAAAATGAAGTTGATATATGGGCGATAGTTTCTTTATGTATGTACAGTGTGATGAAATTGATTGTTTCGTGGGGTGTATTCTGTAACTTATGTTCATTTTACCAGTGACAATAGTAGACACTGAATAAAAAATTCAAATGACATATTATATTAGTTTCGATTGGCTACAAATTTTAACAGGTTGTTAAAATTAATATTACGATACAGAATACATAAATCTCTGTATTTGCATTTTCACGTAAAATAAGTTTAATTTAAAAAATGTTACAAAATTGTTTAGAATTTAATCATAAACACAAATTTTTAAAAATACGTAGATTGTCGTTTGCTTTTTTACCTCCCGCTACCCTAGGTAAGGGAAGTATAGGGATCGTGCTAAAAATCACATACAGAGATTTTAGTGAATGAGCACGTTTTGATGTCCCCAGAATTCGATTTCAACATTTTTACTATGATGTTTGTAGGTATGTATGTGTACGAGGTGTGTTCAAAAAATATCGCGAATTTTGTGTTTTTTCAAAAATTATTTATTTATTCATGAATATCTATTTTGTCCCCTTCAAAGTAATCCCCATGAGATATTATACACTTGTGCCAACGGTTTTTCCAATCTTCAAAGCACTTCAAAAAATCATTTTTTTTATCTTGTTCAGCTCCTCCTTCGATGCCGTCTTTATCTCGTCAAGCGTAGCGTAACGTCGTCCTTTCATGGGCCTCTTCAGTTTAGGGAACAAGAAAAAGTCACAGGGGGCCAGATCTGGGGAATACGGTGGCTGCGGCATCATTAGTGTGTTGGTTTTGGCTAAAAAGTCGCGCACAAGCAACGAGCAATTGAGAAATTTTGGTACAAATTTCGCGGCGACCCGTCTCATGCCCAAATCATTGATAAAAATCGAATGGCACGAGCCAATCGATATGTTTAGGTCCTCAGCAACTTCTCTAACGGTGATTCGACGATTGGCCAATATCATTTTCTCCATTTCATTAATTTTTTCGTCTGTTGTTGAAGTGCTCGGGCGTCCGGCACGCTTTTCGTCGTTCACATCTTCTCGGCCTTCTGAGAACATTTTGTACCACCGATAAACGTTGCTTTGGTCCAAGGTAGCTTCTCCGTATGCCACAGTCAACATTCGGAATGCATCCGCGCACTTAATTTCGTTTTTCACACAAAATTTGATACAGGTTCTTTGTTCCATTTTTTTGAATAGGTAAAAATCGAAGACAATCCAAAACACGTGCAAGCAAAGCAGCTGTCAACAATTAAGTGAACATTCAAAATGGCCGAGCTTGTCGACATAAGTGAGAGACATGAGTACCAACATAAAGCCACAAAAAGATCGAAATTCGAATATACGTAACCCGCGAAAATTCAAAATTCGCGATAGTTTTTGAACACACCTCGTATGTGTATGTGTGTGTGTCTGTGTGTGTGTGTGTGTGTGTTTCTGTGTGTCTGTGTCTGTGTGTGTGGATCATGTGGGCACTCAAATACTATCAATCAGAAAAATTTGAAATTTTGTATACCCATTCTATACTAATGTGGGAAGAGCTCATTAGTTTTTAGTGTACGAGTATATCGGATAACCGGAAGTAACATTTATACAAGCTTTTAACAGTTTTTCTTGTAAAAAATTCATTGAATAAAATTTTTTAGCAACTTTTACCAATACAAATTAAATATAATGGCACAATTTTCAATTCTACGATAAGCATTTAGTAAATAACTTGAAATAACTTTGAAAAAACTGCGTCAAACAAAAACAATACTTAAATAACAAATTTGACATATTTAAACAAATGTCACTGTCACGAAGAAATAACATTAAAATTAGTAATGAAACCGTGTTAAGAAGAATTTAGTAGTTTAAATATGATTGTAATGAAATTAAGGTTTGTAAAAATAATATATTTTCCAACAAACATAAATATTAGATATACAAGATAATTCGATTTTAGTTTGATGTTTGCAGCATTTATAAATCAAACAGCTCTCAAATAAGAACGTAATTTCAAAGTGTCAAATAATAGTTTGCAAATACACATTTACGAAATGGATAATGTACGGCGAAGAATTTACACAGATTGCGTTTTAGAGCATAAGGAAGTTAGGTATTTGGTGATGATTTTGACAATAATGTATGTGTGACGATTTTTCCTTAAAATATATTAAGATCCGAAACTTCGCAAAGTTGGTATTTAATACTCTTACATAATTTGATTGCGTTTTAGAACATAAGGAAGTTGGTGCTGATTTTGACAATAATGTGTGTGTGTGTCGATTTTTTCTTAAAATATATTAATGATCCAAAACTTCGCAAAGTTGGTATCTATAAAACTAATTTTTAAAAAGTGTGTTACTAAAAGCTCCGAAAATGTTAGTTGGGAATACACGTGTACCATTTATGCCTTTTGTTTTCACATTTAAATTAATGATATTTACAAGGAAGCTTGTTTCACATTTCACCGGTACCGTATTTCGGTTTACGTCACAACTTTCGTGCCAAAAATTTAATTATTATTTTAAATGATTTCCGTTAAAGCGGAATTAGAATAAGAAATAGAATTTTTACCTCCCGCTACCCTAGGTAAGGGAGGTATAGGGATCGTGCTAAAAATCGCATATAGAGATTTTAGTGAATAAGCACCATGATGTCTGTAGGTATGTGTGTGTGTTTATCTGTGTGTGTGTGTGTGTGTGTGTGTGTGTGTGTGTGTGCATCGTGTGGACACAATTACTTAAATACTATCAATTAGAAAATATTGAAATTTTGTATACCCATTCTATACTAATGTGAGAAGAGCTCGTTAGTTTTTAGTGTATATCGGAGAACCGGAAGTATCATTTATACAAGCTTTTAACAGTTTTTCTTGTAAAAAATTCATTGAATATCATTTTTTAGCAACTTTTACTAATTAAAATCGAATATATTGGTAGAATCTTTAATTCTACAATAATAACATTTAGTAAATAACTCTAAATAATTTTAAATATGAATATATAATATAATTTATTTTCATTATCATCTTGCCTATGCGTCAAACAAAAACATAATTTTAATAACAATTTTGACATATTTAAACAAATGTCACTGTTAGGAAGCAACTACATTCAAATTAATTATGAAACCGTGTTAAGGAGAATATAATAGTAAAATATTTAATTCTAAATTTGCTATTTTTGCAGCACTATAAATTAATATTAATTTACAACTACACATTTACGAAATGGATCATGTATGGCGAAGAATTTACAAAGATTGCTTTTTAGAGCAACTGGACATTGATGCTGATTTTTATAAGAATGTGTGTCTGTGACGATTTTTTCCTTAAAGTCTGTTAAAATATGATCCGAAACTTCTCAAATTTGGTATTTAAAAACTCATATATAATTTGAAACAACATATTAGATTTTAACCATATATGATAAATCGTATGTAGTACTTAATTTGGATCTCTAACAGATTTTTGAGGAAAAACAATAAAACATAATCCAAAATTTCGTATTACAAACTTTTCTATTTATTGGACAACAAATTAGATTTTATTTACAAACGATCAACCGAAAGTGATACTTTACTTAAAGCTCACTGCTATTTTAAACATGTAATTTGCGGGAGGTCATGTGGTGGCCACATCAGATTTTTTTTGTTAAATTTGAACTTTCTGTGGAAAAAGTGTAATTTAATATCAAAAATGTTATTTTTTAAAATAGATGTACAGCATAAAAATTATAGGTATAATTTAAAATTCTGTTATTTAATAGCATCTAAAATGTCATATTTCATTTTTTTCAAATAATCACCAACCATCAATATATGAGCAGAACTCAATGACAACCAAGTTTTGTTTCAATCGGTGTGTTCAAAGTTGTGACCTCCTTTTGTTAACTAAATAATAAATTAAGATGACATTACAATAACATTAAATTATACCGTTATTTGTCAAACAATACATAACAATAAAGTATTTTATAAGGAAAAAGGAAATAATTTTCATGCATTGAGATAGGACAAATTTATGTATGTATATAGAAATAATAGTAATGAAAATGTTTGTTTGAGTTTTCGGTCAAAATTTCACTTTCATTTCGATAACCGCAATCAAACATTGTCTGTCGTAACTCATAACAGGGGCTGGTAGTTTTTAATTTAGCGTAAGTGACACCACACAATACCGCCCGCGTTTGTATCTATCACAAAGCAGCGCCACACAATCACATGCGCATCCGTACCTGGCTCGGATTCAATTACATTAATGCTGCTACCAGCACAATAAAACAGATTACAATTGGAGTGCTTGTTTCACTAAAGGGAACGACTAACATCTATGAAATTTAGAAAGATTTTTTTCTTTAGATGCATGATATTCCTGCTGACAAAATAATTATTTTTTAAATTTGTAAATGTTTTTCAAAAAATGATTTGTACAGTCTCCTTATTTCTAAGTAGTTTTCTTCATATAACTTGTGAAGCTATATTATCCATCTCCGTAATTATTTTATTAACAATAATTATAAATAACCAGTCTTGCATTGCTTTCCTTTAAATTTTTTTAAAATTTTTTCTTTAACATTTCAAAACGCAATGTCAAAAGAGAAATAGAATAATGTTGTCTAACATTCTATTGCAGTTTCTCGAGACCCGCAGAATAGCATGCGACACTAACGATATTTCAGGGAACTAAATTAATGGCTAGTGATTCACGAGATTCTTGTTCTTATCTTGCTTTTTGTTGTTCTTGTCTTGTTCTTGCTGCAAGAACAAGAGGTTGGTTGCAAGAAGCCAGGCAAGAGAAGACTAGCATGCAGCAAGAACAAGACTTCTTTTTAAAAAATTTGCAAGAGGCAAGACTCCTTGTTAATAAATTTGCAAGAAGCAAGATTTCTTATTAAGATATTTCCAAGCAGCAAGATTTCTTGTTTTATGGAGACACACATTACATTAATTTTTATAATACCCCGATTTTAAGACTGATGGTACTGGGAAAACAAAATGATAGTGTAGTATATGTAATTAAAGACACTATTCTATTGTTTAATCTTTCGGTGCAGTACAGGTCCGCCAACAGCTTTATATTATTACTGTCTTAACTCAATGTGCATTTATTATTAAACAAATGCACTAATACACCAAAATATGTGGTAGGACATGCAGTTTATAATACTCTACTGTTTTAAAAATAATATCCAAAAGATGGCTGCCATTTTCAGCGATGCGGGCCGCTTGGCGCTGCCTGAAGTTATGCGCTACATCGACCAATATCGGTAATCACTATGTGAATCTTGTTCTGGAGCTCTCGATGATTCGAGGCTTGTTGCAGTACGCACAATGCTCGTAAATCATTGTACACAGGGTGCAGAAAATTTCCAGACTGCGAAATATCGCGTTTAAGTGAAGCTTCTTGGACCCCCCGGTTTCGCTACCTATCAATGTGTGATTTTTTTTTTGTGGGACTACTTGAAGTCTAAGGTATACGACAACACGCCTCGGGCCATCCAAAGAGCTCCAGAACGAGATTCGAAGAGTGATATTGGCCGATGTAGCGCATCACTGGAAGTGGCCGCCATTTCTGGATATTATGTTTTAAACATAAAACAATAGAGCATTATAAACTGCATATCCTAATTCATATTTTGGTGTAATTACTTTGTTTTTTAAATAAATACACATTGAGTTAAGACAGTTTGAGATTCATATAAAGCTGTTGGCAGGTTCTGTATAACATGAGTAGTAAATGATAAAATACAAAAACTTAATTATTTGTGTAAACTAAACATTTATATAAAAGTATAGTGAAAATAATTTATTTATTTAACAGCACGACTGTTTTTTATTGCTCACAGTGAATTTAGACCTAGTAAATTTTTGGCTGATACAGAATTCAAAAAAATTGCTAGCAAAATATTACTAAAACAAAAGTTTTGCAAGATACTAAATTATGCTTGCGTTGCATTTAACTTCGCAAACCATCGTTTCGTATACAAAATCCATACACATACACACACACACACACACACACACACACACACACATTCACACACTCATTTACAAACATATACAGAAATCATCGTGAAAATGTTAAAATCGGATGCTAAGGACCATAAAACATGACCATTTACCAAAATCTCGACATGCGATTTTTAGCACAATCCTTAACCTCCCTTACCAAGGGTAGCAGGAGATAAAAATAAACAATATTTTAGGTAAATAATAGTTCAAATATACTGATTGTTAACTCATTGTTAATATTAATATTTTAGGTGTTAACAATTATTCGAAATCTGTCACACAGCACTTATTCTTATAAAACCAACGTCTCAGTATATGTACATTTACACCTTCATCATTAACATGAGCTATTATCACACAAGAAGTAAGATCTTTTAGATTTATAAACATAAATTCATGTACATATATATAAGTACATTCGTTTAAATATTCAGTTTTATAAACATAGTAATAATTGAAGGGCTCGAAAAGAAGGGAGCTCCATTTTTATAAAATTTTCAGGAGTTAAAAATTGTTTATATTTTTTAGATTATCCGTAAATGTAGTACGTGTATTTTAATTTTAGCAAAGTGCAGCATTTAAAACAAAGTTGATGAGCTGCGTCCTTTTGCACCCGGAGACAATTTGAAATATGTCAACCCCTAACTAAAACTATTTAACCTAAATCTTGATTTTTATTTAAACAACAATTTAGTATCGTCATATTGTTCGTCTGTGCTCGACGTTTTTATTTGATTTGAAACAGCAAAGAAAATATATTATGCGGTGGAAACACAAATATCCGCCTCATTTTTGCACGCAACTGATGAAGGAGACATGAATGTATTTTATATAACTTTCCAAAAATCATCGGAGCTGCCTCATTTTAGCATCGGTCGATGAAACATCCTTTTCTTGATATGAATGGCCACAAAGTTGAAATTGGCGATGTCTCATTTTTGCACCGGTGTCTACAATTGTATTTGGTATAACCATATTTTGATCACTATCACTCACGTGTTCAAATACGTATTGGTTAAATCATAAAATATAAGAAAATACCCAATTGAGTACAGTAAAAGGATTATCAAATACATGATGCGTCCAACATTTGATTTGTTGTTCACAGTTTCATAAATTTTCAATTATCTACGAGTAAGTATGTATAGCTTCAAATAGAGGTTGTAGAGAAAGATTATTTCTGCATCTTAAAACTACAGTATCCGTATCGTTAATTACATATTCAAAGCTTTGATCAAAATCATACTACTCATAGAGTATGAGATAATAACGTAGGATTTCTATTTATATTAGTATGTACATAAACCCTGAAACTGCTTGCTGTACTGAATAGATCTTCGGAACTAATTAATCCTGGCAATGACGACTTAATCAGTAGATATTCATCTATATAAAAAGCCTGAAATGAAAGTCCCCGTCGTCCGTAGGGGTTGCTCGCTTAAACAAACCTATCTCCGCGACGATCTTATTCACAGTTCCATTTACTCGCAATTCTTTCCATTTCCGGTGCATTATCTACACGCGCCGGTTAAGCGTTAAACGGTGCGCAGCCCGATAACCGCCACGACGCTCTCGGCCTCAATTATACGAATACGACGCCGTCAAGCCATAATTAAAAATGGAAATGAATTCAAGGAATGCTGGGGAATGGAAATGCGCGTCCTGGTTCCAACGCTAACACTGATATTGAAATGTAAGATTTGCCAATTTTATTTTCAGGGTACTTTACTTACTTTCTATCAAATATATATGCTAAACTTTTTTATATGATAAGTATCAAAATAGTTATAAAACTGATTGAAAATATTAAAGTATAACAAATAAAAAGAGATTTAAATGATTGAATTAATGATATTATAGTAGGAGTTACAAAGTGCGTTAAGTGACCGGTTGTGTCTCGCTCGGCCCGGATTCGATTAAGACCAACGTTCAACTGAAAACCTGAAAATTTATTTCCCGGATAATACAGGTAATGCAGCCAAGAAATTTTATAAGAAAATGAAAAAAAATGTTAAGTTTGTTTTATTCGATTGGTTGGAGTTAAAGGATCAATCTTTTATATATTCGAAGAAAGACCTTAATAATCCCAGACAATTTTTAAATTAAAAATTCGTTTATTCAGGACGTTTCGAGCACAAGTGGCCCATCATCAACTTCACATGGTAAAACAATTATGTAAAAATTCTTGTAATAATAATGTCGATGTAAATGTTTAAATATCAAGTTTAAAATATAATAAAACGTGGTACTCCATTTTGTTTTTAATCAAATATGATCCTAAAATATAATCATTTCTTTTAGTAATAAAAAGAATTTCTTATCTTTACATCTGGATATTACAATGAGAACAATAGAGCGAATCAATGTTAAGATGTACAGAATGGAACAAATTCGAGTTCCTTATATGAAAAACATTGTTATTATGCCAACTGTTTGAGAAAACTTTAATAGGCACTAACGGAATTTTCGATCGTCTCTTGTTTTTGAGATACAGGCTAAAACGTGTTTTAGTCTTATTTTGAAAATAACTCATACCTCGCTTATTTTGAGAGACAAAGGAGAAAATGTTTAGATAATAAACACAGTTTTTTACGTAAAATAACGTGGTGTAATTAGATTTTTTCAAAACTTAATAATCCTCGAGATATAATACAAACATCATATTTTTAAATAGGAACATATGTTGAAAATAAGCAGTCTCGTCTTTTTACTTATTTTATAAGCTTTTCAACGATGTATAACAAGTCTATATTTATTTGTTTTAAACATGAATAGAACTTGAAATATTAATTATTTGGGGTGAAAAAAGGAAATTTATTAATAAACAAATGATAAAATCAATTACAGAACATAGTTTGTTTATTTTTAATGTTATTTTCATTATCCTCATTTTCTTAATTTATATACTTTAGAGAGCATATTTTCCACATTTTTTGGAATTATGTCAAAGCCAACAACACCGATAAAAAATAAATTAACTAATCCGAAAATAATTGACTTAAAAATAATTTTTAGAATATAATTAATAGATATATAATAAAAATAAACAAATGATAATCTGTAATTGGTTTTTCATTTGTTTCTGTACAAATTTCATTTTTTTTTTACCTCAAAAATTAATAATTCAAGTTTTATTTATGTTTAAAACAAAAGAGTGTTATAAATCGTTGAAAAGCTTATAAAATAAGTAAAAATATGAGACAATTTTCAAGCTATGTTCCCATTTAAAAAAATATGATGCCTGTATTATATCTTAAGTATTATTAAGTTTTGAAAAAATCTAATTACACTAAATTATTCTACGTAAAAACTATATAAAAATTATTTAAACATTTTTTCTGTATGTCCCATAATAAGCGAGATATGAGGTATTTTTAAAATAGCAAAACACAAGTTTTTGTTTGTAGCTCAAAAACAAAAGACGATCGGAAATTCCTGTGGTGCATATGAAAGTTGTCTCAAAAAGTTGGCCCATAAAGACCTACATCAATTTTCTGTTCTTATAAATTTATTACACAAAGCACAAGAGCATAACCACAAGAACGAAAATGAAGTAATATATAAGCATTAAAATGAAATATCAATTCACTGTAGAGAAGATTCATGTGTTCCAGTTTAAGAACTTTTAGAATGTATTTTACATCAATGCCAATAAGCCTTTGCTTAATCATTCAAATGATAATGCGGAATTTATTATAAAAAAGTCTCAAAATCTTGCAAAATATGTGGAAAATGGAATGCGATATTAATATAAATGTACAAACTCAATGTTTATAAATATAATATATTCTGTAATCAATTTTAATTTCTTGTTAATCAATAACAATCATGGACATGTCTATAGAATTGGAACATATAACTAACTGATTTAGACTGACGACGTAAAAATTGTTCAAAGGAAAAAGATTGCTTACATTGTGTGAAGAATTTTATTATTCATAAGGACTAAATTAGTACATTACTTTAAATAAAAATACATATTTCCACAAATATGCTAATTAGGTACTGCTTATTTTGCATATAGGTAAATCCTTATTCAATAAATTGTACCTCGCAATACTATTTGAGTTTTATCATTTTAAAATATTTTTTTTTACACTTATTTAGTGTTAATTTTCTTTATATAATTTTTTATTCGTTAATTTTTTTAAAAAGTAATTTCTAACTGTACATCGAACATAAATATTAATTTCTTGAAGTTTTGCGGACATGATTTTTGTACACCACTTTGGACTATTTCTTCATCTTATGTTCTATTTAATTATACATCAAAAATCGTCTTTTGTAAGATGTCCTTTTTGAAATTCATTAAGGCCAGGGAACGACTGCTGTCTATTTTTCCTGTTGATTGCATGTGAAAATAAAAAGGAAGCAAAAAGTTTTATTCAATTCTGAAGTAAGGAGAGCTCATTATACCTTCACCTATAAAATACTTTATAATTATTATTCAAGTAACATATTGAACTAGAAAATATTATGAAAATGGAAATGTACAAATGCTTATGAATACTTATTTGTTATTAATATAACATATTTTTTCACGTAATTATTAAAGACAGTAGAGGATTAGTTACAACGAATGAAAATATGGTAGAATAATTTCCATTCGGAGCTACTGTAGCATAAAACCAATTTAATACTGGCTGCGCTGCGCAAGCATATTTCTAATTGTCTTTACCGCTTCCATTAAACCAGTCCGCCTTTAACGAAATTGTATGTGCGATTGTAAATCAAAATCTCCCCTGATGGCTAGGTCCCAGTGTCCTGGCGTCCTAGCGTCCATCCATCCGAGCGTAACTCAATGCCGAGGCATTTCCGGCTTCCGCTCAGTCGGCTGTGACGCATCACATAAATCCCAAAATCGAAAACTTCCCATATTTGCACGGGCTCGACTCAACAGAAAGAAACGTTTTAGTTTCAGTCGCAGTTCGCAATCATAGCACAGTCGCGTCGTTCTCCCCTTTCTGAGTGATTTCGGCTCTTAAAAGCCACGCTATTTCCATGTAGAGCTGAGAACAATACGTACCGATTGCAATTCGATGCAAATTGCTTGTGATGTACGTTATATTTGACTTCTCCTAGACTAACCGTGTTTGCGGACTGGAGTTTAGATGTTACACACAAACGGCAAGGCTGCACTTTGCATTTTATCAACTTGCTTTTAATTTCACTCTCGCAATTGATTGTCTGCCATCACATTTAAATTAAATTTATGTAAATAAATCAGCAAGGAAAAAACGAAAAACTACCTATTTGAATATATAAACAGTAAAGTTTTAGGCTCTGTTTAACTTGGATTTTTTTTTGCGCCGAATTTCAATAAAATGTTTAAGGATAAACTGAAACTGAATGTTGATATTGCATTAAATCCATTTCAATCTACAGTAAGATAAAAGAAAGATCCAATGGACAAGAACTACAAATAGTACAAATCATCAAATCAAAGCTGGTTTATATAGTTCATTGTTTTAGTGATACAATTCCAAAGCTACATAGGTACAACTAAATGATATGCGAAACTGAGAATGGACGAACATCGCAGATCAACACAACCCAACACGGCGAACAATGGTTGCGACAGAAACAAAATTTCTCCAATAATTGTATCAATATCAGAGCAAGATCTGATAAACAAGTCTTATACAGTGCATTGGAAAAATTCAAAAATGAAAAAAGCTAATTTCCGACTAAATTAAATCCATTCTTTACATTTTATTTACATGCGTAAAAAAAATTCTTCATAAACATTGGTTTATCAACGACCGTGATAAAAGTCCGTATCGATTATGTCACCGGTAGGATCCTTCCAAGATATTTCCAGTTATTTTCTGAATTATTCTATTGTTGATTTTGGGATCGAACAGATGTGTTTGTAGACTCTGAAGAAGATTTAAGTATAGATACACCGAAACGTTGGTTTTGTAGGAATAAATACAGTTTGCCTCAGATTTCGAGTATTTTTGAACATCTCAGTCTAGAAATTTACCAACTTTTATTCTAAATAATGCTCCAAAATTATTTCATAGTTATACTGTTTCTCTTCGTCGTTTTAAAGTTTTCTAATCTGTTACACTGCTTTTTAGAATTTAGATATCTGATGTATTTAATAAATCGAATATAGCTACTAGCCTTTTACAATTATATTAATTTTTAACTAAGGTGACAATGTAGTATATATCATAAACTAAAAAAAAATATAAGGGTCGTTATTTTAATATTTTTGGGAATGAAGTAATAGAAAATAAAGTAGTTATAGGGGAATCAATCTGTCATATGAAATTCAATCATATTCCATAAATTTTTTCAAGCACAAAATCTAATAACTGGACTTTATTAGATTTCTTGTAACTCTATTTCGTCTTTTAATATTACCCTACCGATTCTGTTTAGGGAGATACTCAAAAACAGATTATGAGGAAAATAATGGGAATTTTCTTAAAAATATAATAGTGTATTAACATTGTAGATATGAATATCTAATAAAAGCGGTATTTATAATAATAAGAAGTATTATAAAGTCATAATTCGAAATGCATCTTACGAATAATGCAACATGTTTTGTTGAATGTTCATATGATAAAATAAACGCAATAAATTTCATTATGTTAGTCAATGTTTTATTCAATTATCTGACAGGTATCATTTATTATTATTGTTATTATTATTATTATACTTTTTAAATTTTATTTGCATTATTGTTTAAATAATTTATAATATAAATTTATTTAATTCTTTTGTAATTTTTGCTCAAATTTCATTAGTTCTTCTTGTATTTAGTATATAGAGTTTTTTTAAACTTTTGCATAACCTCATTCTTTTAGATTTTAGAAGAACCTTAGGAAGAGTAAGAAAATATTGACCATAAATTAATATCTAAAAAAATATATTAAGAATGATGTTCTCTCAGCCAAGAGTACGGAATAATACTAGAATCTTATTGACATGATACAAGTAATGCAGAAAGGAGAAACTTGTTTATTTTTTGCCTTGCACTGTTGCTTACATCTTGCGTTCGTTAATATACCAACACTCCTATCTCCTCTTGTCCTGTTACAGCTTTTAAATTGTGTTACGTAACATCATTGTCTCTTCAGTTTAACACAAATGGCCCATAATAATAAATTGATAAGCTCAATAAGTATTATTAAATAAATCAAAAATCACAAAGAAGGCCAGTCAAATTAAAAAACAAAAAAACTGGGCTGATATCTTTCTAAAAAACCGTGGGTCTTTGCCATCTCTGGCATATCTGTAATACTCTTTGAAAGAGTTAGAAATTAGACAATTAGTGCAATAACAATTCGTTTTATGATAATATGGCCATTTCATTTCAAAAATACTACGACATCGTTTTATCCAGCTTGGTCTGGTGTATAACTTCAGTTAGACGAGACAAAAATTGCGATATAGATACAATCATCTATAAAAATCTTCAGCAATTGATTGGTAGAACGCGATCAATTAGTTGACCACCCTTGTTCTGTCAATCATAGTCTCGGTTTTATACCCCCGCGCACGGATGACCGTAGTTCTACTGTAATTGCAAATGTAAAACAGTGAGCGTATATGAACTTCCTAATCACCCCTAGCCCTCGATGGCGATATTAAGCACCGCTATGAACCCGGTTTGTTTACATTCGAGATGGATTTCGCTATATAGTCGTGTTTACGTCTCAAATATTTGTCGGCTGCAGGCGCTAGACAGTAATATCGGCGCCCCCGGACCACTCTGCAGTCGCTTAGCAATGCGCCGAACACGCGTGAAAGAACGTGGGACCAGGCCAATGGATCGATCACTACTGTCTTTCCGAGATGTATTATGTTGTTTCGCAATCATCACTGAGACTTCTAGCAGTTTGTTTGTGCTGTGCTCCACATATTGGAAAATCAAGAAGAAATCTGACGTTAGAAAAATAATCAGTTTCGATAACTATGGCTGGTAGCAAAAGCGTGTTTCTAACACAGTTGTCAATTAGGATGTCAACGACTTGGCACATACTTCCGGGTTATTAACAAAATCAGTGTTGCCAATATGCTGTTTGAGCCGAAAATGTACTTACAACAATATTCTATAAATTTGACGGCATTAGTTGAAATGTTTAATATGAATTGGTTCTTGTCTTGTTTGTATGATAAACAATTTAAAAGAATGAACCCAAATTTATTGATTATGACTGTCAGTATATTTTCGACCAGTATATTGGCATCAATTCCACTTTAAACTTTATATCGTACTTTTTCATGCAACTTCTTCTATAGTTTTACGAAGGAAAATAAAACCGCTGTAAAGTGAGATATTTTAAATTCACGACACGCAACAAATTTCGTTAAGTGTAATGTAACATTAGCGTACGGTGGTGCGACAGGCGAGCGATGAAAAAAGACACAGAAATGCACTTCATGTGTTCTTGAAGGAAAGACCATTTGCTTTGGCTACAAAGAAAGCGGTCTCTCACTCTGAAAGCCAGAGGGGTTTTGATAGAAAACAAATGTGGTCAGTCAACTAGAGGGCGACAGGAGGGTAAGAAAGTCACGACGTTCCATCAATCTCAGTTCAAGGAGAAACCTACTGACATGTACTACATTTTATTTTCTCACGAGAAGTTTTTTTTTTCAACGACCACTATTAAAAATGAAAATTGTACTTTCATTATATTTTAAGCAGTTCCTAGATATTCAAATTGGGCACAGTATTTATTATTGAACCATATGATTGATCGTCCTTCCACTACCATAACACCAAATTGTATGGTCCTGCTATCTGTCAATCTGGCTCGCGCCCACTTCTAAGAGTTTTACTCCTTGTGGAAAATATATGCTTTTTGCACTTGTTGCACAATTCTCTAGTAGTATTTTAATTTTTATTTTTAAATAATAGCCTATAACAAAATGAATATCACATCAGCACCAAAATAAACAAATTATCGATTTCCTCTAGGAAATTTCGTCACTCTATTAAAAGGTGTGGTAATTTTTTTATTGAGCGTCATCTGTCATTTTATTATTCTAAAACGTGTAGCAGAGTACTATAAAATTCATCATAATTAACCACATCACCAAAATTTTCGGAAATTGGGACTGTTTGCATGCATTTAACAAGTCTCCTGATTTGACAGCTCTAGAGTTATATTTATGAGATTATTTGAAAGGAAAAGTTTATATAAATAAGCTACGGACACTGGATGGAAGAACTCGAAAATGTACTGGTCGAAATGTTGAGGAGACTAATATTTATCGGCGGACAATTAGCCTATATTATTTTTGGAAATTGATATATAAAAATATAAAGGACTAAATAAATATATTGCTAAAATAATTATTTTAAAGTTATATCCAAATCAGACGACGACAACCAATTAGATTTAATTTATTTATTTTTTTCTAAAAGTACTAATTCATTCATTAATATTAATACTGCCATCTTCAAAGTATTTCGCAATAGGGATTGTGCATTTATGCCAACGCTGTTTCCAATCTGCTGTAACGGCGAAAAGTGAAGAAGGACGCTGTTGTCCCTATTCGGTCGCCATTTTGTAATGACGTCCCTGCTCGTTCTTCATGCTGTCAAAAGGTTTGCTCGGGCGCCAATAAATCGGAAACACAGCATAAGGAGAGATGGTCGATCCTGTAAAGGACGCTCTCATAGCGTCGCTGAAAAGGATGGCTGGAACGCCAAAAAGTGCTCGGGTAGCTTAGTGGAGACAGAGTTCGGCTTTTGACAATGAAATCAATTGTAATCATTTTTAATATTTTATTAAAATAAATTAAAATGAGAAAGTAATAAATATAACAAAGCAAAGTAACAATGAATCAGCGATACTTGCAGGATATTTCTCTACTATGCACGCTCAACAATGAACGGGCAACAATGGCACACACCAAGGTTGCGGGAACACGCTATGAACGAGTAACAATGGCACACACCAAAGTTACGGGAACACGGTACGGTTACAGTGTTGTCACTTTGACAACACTCATTAACAATCGCGATTTCAATCTAACAATGTTGGCACACACCAACACTCATTGACAATCGCGATTACGGCGTACAGCGGCCAACACCACTGCACAAAACAACCGGCTACACCGGTACGGTCCACCTGCTGCACTCTCTCACGAGCTGCCGGCACACACCAACAGCACTGAGTCAGAGGCAGCCAAGGTCATCCACAACCCGCTCACCTGGCCCTCACCAGGTTCGCAGAAGACGGCACACACCATCTTAGGCTCGTTGGAGAGCTAACGCTCCCTTGAGAGAGCACACACTCTCTCTGTTTGTAGCTAATGCTCGAGCTTCTATTTATACCCCGAAAAACCGTTAAAAATATCAAAAAAGGTTCAAACACGTTTTTAGTCATCCTGCAAATTCTCGCTAAGTTTGAATAAAAAAATATAAAAAATACAGTTTCATGTAGGATCGAACCGACGATCTCTAGCGTGCTGGTCAAGCGCACTAGCCACTCGACCACACAATAGCTGACAGATAAACAACAATTTTATAAACAGTAGCAGCTATAACCAAAATACAACAATACATTTTACAGCAAACGACATACAATATAACCAAACAATTATACTGTATGCGTAAATCAAAATAATACAAACCAATAAAAAATGAAAAATAATATTTTTACTTGTGGGATTTGAACTTTGATTTAAATAATCAAACTTTAGCAAAAAACTGACATGCTAACCACAAGGCTATTACGTTAAACATGAAGAATAAATTCAAATCTAGTGACCATCGTCACACCCCCCTCCCACTTCGGAGACAAAAACAAAAAAGGCAGTTCAATTCCCACTAGCTTCAAAAACAACTTTACTTAAACAGGAACGGGAATATCAAAACTTTATTAATCGTTTAGAAAATCATAAACTTAATTTACACCCAAAACTTTACTGATCAATCAAACATATTTACTCAACTCACACGTGTCTTTACACTACTGGTCTCCCCTGGCTGGACTGGACTGTCCTTCGGGCTGACTGGCTGCCTTAAGTTTTGGACACGTTCTGGAACTGGACCTCGCCGGGGCGCGCTTCCCGATGGGGTGGTTCGCAGTTTCCAACACTGCTCTCAAAGGGCGTGCGGCCAGTGGACAGCTCCGGGGGATTGGTCGGGGCTACCATAGGATGCCGGTCGTCGGCCATATCGTAGGAAACACTACGGTCGGCAGACGGACTCATGGACTCGACGAACACGGCGGCGTCGTACGCCCTCAGGTCACAGAACTGTGAAGAATTCACATCTCCGCACAGACCATGACCCCGAACACCTGGGGGCGACGGTAATACTTCTCACAACAGATGATTACAACGGGCTGTCTCGGAATCGACACCGTACGATTTCGGTGTCTCCCTGCAGTCTTCTCCCATGATTTCATTTCTGTCAAAAGGTCCCTGTTCGGGCGCCATTTGTAACGGCGAAAAGAATGAAGGACGCTGTTGTCCCTAGTCGGTCGCCATTTTGTAATGACGTCCCTGCTCGTTCTCCATGCTGTCAAAGGGTTTGCTCGGGCGCCAATAGTTCGGAAACACAGCATAAGGAGAGATGGTCGATCCTGTAAAGGACGCTCTCATAGCGTCGCTGAAAAGGATGGCTGGAACGCCAAAAAAGTGCTCGGGTAGCTTAGTGGAGACAGAGTTCGGCTTTTGACAATGAAATCAATTGTAATCATTTTTAATATTTTATTAAAATAAATTAAAATGAGAAAGTAATAAATATAACAAAGCAAAGTAACAATGAATCAGCGATACTTGCAGGATATTCTCTCTACTACGCACGATCAACAATGAACGGGCAACAATGGCACACACCAAGGTTGCGGGAACACGCTATGAACGAGTAACAATGGCACACACCAAAGTTACGGGAACACGCTACGGTTACAGTGTTGTCACTTTGACAACACTCATTAACAATCGCGATTTCAATCTAACAATGTTGGCACACACCAACACTCATTGACAATCGCGATTACGGCGTACAGCGGCCAACACCACTGCACAAAACAACCGGCTACACCGGTACGGTCCACCTGCTGCACTCTCTCACGAGCTGCCGGCACACACCAACAGCACTGAGTCAGAGGCAGCCAAGGTCATCCACAACCCGCTCACCTGGCCCTCACCAGGTTCGCAGAAGACGGCACACACCATCTTAGGCTCGTTGGAGAGCTAACGCTCCCTTGAGAGAGCACACACTCTCTCTGTTTGTAGCTAATGCTCGAGCTTCTATTTATACCCCGAAAAACCGTTAAAAATATCAAAAAAGGTTCAAACACGTTTTTAGTTATCCTGCAAATTCTCGCTAAGTTTGAATAAAAAAATATAAAAAATACAGTTTCATGTAGGATCGAACCGACGATCTCTAGCGTGCTGGTCAAGCGCACTAGCCACTCGACCAAACAATAGCTGACAGATAAACAATGATTTTATAAACAGTAGCAGCTATAACCAAAATACAACAATACATTTTACAACAAACGACATACAATATAACCAAACAATTATACTGTATGCGTAAATCAAAACAATACAAACCAATAAAAAATGAAAAATAATATTTTTACTTGTGGGATTTGAACTTTGATTTAAATAATCAAACTTTAGCAAAAAACTGACATGCTAACCACAAGGCTATTACGTTAAACATGAAGAATAAATTCAAATCTAGTGACCATCGTCACACTGCAAAACACTTGCCTAATGATTGTTCATTGCTCCTTTAGCGATTTTACCATTATCTCCTCTATACTCGTAAAATGCACATACTCGTATATGAATGTCACCTCGTTCTTATATGTAGGTATTTTTTGAAAGCAAACTGATGTTTAAATTAAATAAAACTTGCAGAGTAACAAATAATTGATACTTGGCTATTATGATTATTCAGATAAATAAACGCGGATTACTATTTTTTTCAACTGTTCTTTAATAGTGTTTTAAGAAGTAAAATCAAAATATGAATGTACAGGCTGGAACAAATTCGAGTTCCTTATACGAAAAACTTTCTTATTAAGCACGCTGCAGAAAATTGGTATAGGTCTTTATGGGCCACTTTTAATGCAATTTTAATAGGCATTACAAGAATTTTCGATCGTCTTTTGAGCTACGGGCTAAAAGTTGATTTTCGCTTAGTTTGAAAATACCTACCTCATATCTCATTATTATAAAAGTTATAAAAATATATAGATAATTTTTGTGTACGGCGTTTTTACGTAGATACGTAGAATAACGTGTAATTAGATTTTTTTAATAATTCTCGAGATATAACACAAATATAATATTTTTAAATAAAAACTTATGTTTAAAATAGTCCCACCTTTTTTCTTATTTTTTAAGTTTTTCAGCGATGTATAACAAGTCTACATTCTTTTATTTTAAATTTGAATAAAACATGAACCATTATTTTTTGGATGAAAAAAAAATATTAAGAAACAAATGAAATAATCAATTATAGATCTTCTTTATTTATTTTGAGTATATATCTATTAATTCAATTCTCAAAATTCTATTTGGTCAATAATTTTCGGATTAATTAATTTTTCATAGCGACACAATACATGTTTGAACAAGTATGCTCGCCAAATTACGAACATTATTCGACGAAAAGGGAATATTCAGAAATTGGCAAATACCGAATGCCTGGCCCCGGCTTTATCCATTAATATTAATTTTAGGACAATACCCTACTTTTGCAACTTATTGACAAACCTCCTTTCAACTTGAAAGCATCAAAAACAATATAATATTTCATAAATCTTGGTTAATCTTCAAACATAAAAACTCATATCATCTCAAAAGATCCTGATCTCCCGTCAATCAAGATCCTGCCCGTGGTAATCCATCAGGCTGCGCCATTCATCGGGAACATCGGCTTTCCGCGGCCAGTGGAGTGTGCAGAGATACCACAGTCGTGCCGGAGACGAGCACAAACCCTGCATGGCCTTGCGCGTAACTCCTCGGGGAAATCAGCTAAACCACTGCCGGGGTTCCCGGGAAGGGTTTTTATGTATTTGTTCCACAGGATACGCCGGTGTTTATTACGTGTTAAAAAGGGAGATTACTTGCAAACTGATTTGTGGTATTGACATTTGATTATCAAAAAGAGTTTAGGGGATTACTTTTAATGTAATGAGTCTGTTTCACATTTTTTAAAAAGTATTTTATATGAAAGTTTATGCAGTATTTTTCATAGGAACAAAACTAAAAAAATAATTTATTGTTATTTTTGTAAATTAAATAAAAATATTGGCGTCATGAAAAACAACCCCCCACTCCTATGACGTTGGAGTACATACAGCACGACATTTATAACCAATAGGAAAACAATTTACGTTATTTATATAAATAAAAGTAGGCGATAGTTTGTCACATGCTAACTGTATGAACTCTGACGTCACATTCTATTTCAAATTACGTGACTTTTTCAAAATATTACAGATATTTCAATATTTAATTGTAAAATATTTTACAGATATTTCGTGATATTTTCAAATTTGAGGCTCTTTAAAGAACAACCGGTATCTGTTAAAATTTAGTACTTAGAAGTCATATAAAAATTCCTGCAACAGCCCTATTATATACATCCATGTCAAGATAATATGATGTCCTATTTCATCCATATATGAAGAGAAAATGTTGCGAATTAAATATATATATATATATATATATATATATATATATATATATATATATATATATATATATATATAGTGGTAATTATTCGTACCCTTTACTTTTGTCAGTAACATGTAAAATAAAATGGGTTACCAAAAAAGAAATTAATTTAAAAAATAATCATTGTCGTCTTTCAATATTTCAAAATCAAATGACAAGTCATTAAATTTAAAAACTGTTCAGTTTACTTTGTGTAATTGTGCTGAAAACAAATTACATACAAAAATTGAGACACAAAATTATATGTACACCTATAGTTATAAAATTATTTAATACATAATACTACATTTTAATATTTAGTGACTACTCATTGGCTTTAATTACAGCTTCCAGCCTATCTATTGATTTTATTAAATTAGATGATATGGAAGGTGGAACCTTCCTAAATAGTGGAAAATACGAGTATTTATTACGGATTCCGACCATACATTCTCAATAGGGTTATTAGGAGTTTTAAGTTATTTTGGTATGTTATATAACAATCATTCCTTACCAATAAGTGCTGTATCTGTGGGATCATTATCTTGCTAACATATACAGTGCTAGCCTAAAAACATGCACACGCCCCCCCCCCCCCCCCTTGTTTTTTTTTATATAGGTAATAGAAACACATGGCTTATATAAAATTTTTATTATTTTAAATACCTATACTATTTAACGGCAGATATAGAAATTTTTTATAAAGCCAAATTTACAAGATACGACTATCAACTTTTATTTTTTAAATAACCTATAATTATTTTACTAAAATATAAACCACTATTTTTTTCTCTTTTCAATGATATAAAAGTTGGTATATCAAATATATGAAAAGATTCGAGAAAAAAGATAATTGAACACTATTAGAAATTGTATATTCAAATATTCTATGTGGCTATGTGAAAATAAACAAAATGTAACAATGAAAAACAACGAATTAAAATAAAAATTTAATTGTTACTTGTTTAACGTGTTTTTCTAAATAATTAAAAAACTTTTAAATTTAACTTACACATAGCCCACTAGAATATTTCAGTAAAAATAAAATATAAAATCTAATATTGTTCAATTATCTTATTTTTCTCGAATTTTTTTCTATTACCTATAATAAAAAAGATAAAGGGGTTGCATCTTTCCAGACTCAACCCGTATCCTCCCTTCCAAGTCCAAGTTTATCCGCAGAAGATTGTAAATTGTCATTTAAACACTATTTCATCATAGTTTCATTAATAAAACATAAATTCCCCAACCCGTTAGCAGACATACAGCTTCAAACAATAACGTTTACACCGTCGTGTTTTGTGACGCCACACAAATGATTTGTATCTAGTTCAGTAGTATAATAATTAAATTTTAATATATGCTGAAATTGGTTCAATAATATTGATGCAATACATTGACACATTATTTTGTTTGACAAATAAATCTATAATATTATATAAATTACCTACTTAAGTAGTTCATTTTTATTGTCTAATTCTTTTTTAAAATTCATACTTTTTCGTATTGCCAAGCTTTGTGACAAAAACTATGCATGAGTGGACTGGAACATTTTTACCGCGACTCATGGTGACGAGCACCGACTTAAGCGGACAGTTTTGCCATTGTGTACCATCGTATAATTGGTGCCAACATAATTTAAATATGTAATATAGAAATTTAGTGAATGCATTCTTCTTTATATCACTGAATATAACGGTGTTTTTTTTTTATTACAGAAAGGAAAATGACTAATAGAAAAAAAATTCTGCATCAAATGGCGCCATGTAAATTACCTACGTAATATTTTAGTCCCATAAATTAATTATTAAATTTAATCATTTCCGTATTGATACCGATAGCCATGGCATTTGAACAAAAAGACTAACAAATGTTAAATAGAAATTAAAATCATAGTTAAAGGTTTCTGACAGATAAAATGGCAAAAATTTGTTTGTCTTTTTGATAAAATGCCATGCCTATCGATATTAAGAAATTGAATAAATTTAATATTTAACTTATGGGACTAAAATATTACGTAATTTTCAGTGAAACCACAACAGTTGAAATGGGGAGCAACAATTTTCCCGTGTTACCGCCCAATGTTCGGCTTTCAAATATTCATCCTGTATTTAATATGAAGACTAAGTAAGTAAGTATATAATGTCGCTCTGATTATACCCTTCCGTTAAATAAATTATTAAAACAAAATGTTTGTTATTATAAATAAATTTAATTGCAAAAATGAATTTAAATTGATTATAATAATAATAATTATTATAATCAGTTTTTATTACAACTCATATATCTGAATGTTGCAAAAATATTTTTAAAAAATTGTTAGAATTGGATGATGTGTGTTCACAACTGATAAAACTATTAAAAACACGATAGACGACGAATACGAGCTGTAGTATACAATATTTGTACATACCAGTTTTTTAATTTACTGAATTTTATTTGTTCATTGCCGTTACCGTTCTTGATGCTTCTTGTGGTTCACGAATTGAAGAGAGCTATGGCCAAAGTCATCTCTTTCGCTAAATTGGTCGATTTATTAATAACTGTCAACTTTTAATTGATGAAATTGCCTGTATTATATGTTTTTATTAGGCAACGAATTTATTTAATTAGTTTGTATTAACAAAAGATCAAATACAAATTTTGAATTTCTCAAGATATCTCATTTCAAATTGAATTTAATTTTAGAACTTCTTTGGCTGACAATGCATCCCTGGTTTGTGACTATTGCCAACCGCTTTAAAAGAGTGTATGTCGATTATAAGGTTTCACAGGGACGCACAGTTACGAAATCAATTTCATTACCTCTTGCGTCCCGCGAGTCCTTTTAGGCCAGGGCCGGCCCGAGACTTCTGATCGCACCACATGAAAATTTTAAATAATGGAAAAGTGTTAATAAGAGTAAATTTATCTTAGATTTTTTCGCGCTTTCATGTCACCAAATTTTCGATTAGTCCATTATAATGTCGCGAACCGCTCATTGAAAATTATCGAGCGATATATGATTTGAAGGAGAATTCAAACCGCGCTATTATTTTTATTTATTATTTTATTAAAAAAATGAGAAATTAGCCGATTTGTAGTTGTACAGAATATTTTGTGTTGTAACTCGTAAATCGCTCGTCGGCAAAAATCGTGTAATATTTAATATGAAACAGAATTTCATGCCGAATTCAAATTTTCAAAGCGTGTTACCTATTTTATATTTAACCCGATCAGAGTGGTGTACGAAAAAACAAGAAATTAGCCGAATTGTGTCATAACTCACGAACAATCACAGTATCTTAACCTAAATGAAATTAATGAATTTGAGCTATAATCGACAAAGGAAAGGATGAAGGTTCCCGAAGGAAAAATAATCGGACAAGCAATCTGCAGTAAGAGTATTTATTTCAAGGCTTGAAATAAATACTCTTACTGCAGACTGCTTGTGCGATTATTTTTCCTTCGGGAACTTTTATCCTAAATGAAATTTTTTGGAAAATATTTTGGGTTCTACAGAGTCGTTTTATTTTTGTCGAATTTAGTATATATAGGGAAAGAAAAATATATTTGTGTATCACGTTTCCTTATTTCTCAGTTCGGAAAATCTAATGTGATTATTTAACAGTTCATCCTAGATAAAAAATATAAAAAAAAAAAACCAAAATATGTTGTCTTTTCCCAAATTGGCGAAGGGTTGTTGATCAGCGCATTTTTTGTACAGGATTCTGTAAAAAAAAGCTTTTGTTGCAGTTTTTGATGTTGGGGGTATTTTTATAGATTTCCTGAACACTTTTTCAGTATTTAGTTTTGATGCTACAATATTTTCAATAGTTATAATCGCGAACAAATATAACCTTTCTTTTTCCATAGTAGAACATAAAGAGGATTTAATTAATATAAATTTGCTATAACTTGTTTCACAGTTGTAAACATTATGATCAAAGCAACCCACAAATTCGCTCTATGGTCCCGGAATCTTTACATAAAACTACACACTAGACGAATCAATATTCTTATGATTCCATTTTTAATTTATTTTGCAAAATAATAATCTCAAAAAGTCGCCCTAAAATCAAAGTCGCTCCAGGTGTCGCCTGGCCTGCCTATAGCTTGAGCCGGCCCTGCTCTTAGCAGGCAGGAGAAATCGGTTAAGGTAGTCGAATGTAGAAGTCGAAACCCCTGATGCAAACACTTGCATTGAGTCCTTTAACTCAATTTGCTTCTGAACTTTAGAACATTAGTTCTCCATAAAGTATTTCCTTTCTATGAACTATTAACTTGTGGTATGACGGAAGTTTTGAGTAAAAGACCTTCAAACTCATGTTACAGAAATTCCTCTGGCTTTAATTTACTTGTTATTTCATAGTACATTTAAAATTTTATACAGAAAATTTAAATGAGTACATATTGATATATCTCCATTTCTATTATTGAAATCTTCGAATAAAAGCAGACTGGATAATTTTGTTTACCAAATTTCCATTACGCCGTATTTAAATTACCCCCCTTGTGGATAATAATAGACAGAAATATTAAAAAGAAATCATACATGTATGTATGTATATACACACATTTTTTTTGATGAATGAATAAGCAGACGATGTGAAATGTCCATCACAACCAGATGTTGTTTGCATATGTTGGTTCTGGCAGTTTAATTGAATCTAATTCAAATCTGATCGGTGGACAGGAACACCTCCACACAGGTTCATTAAATTAAACTCTCACATGAACTTGCCAAAAAATCTTTGAATTTTACATACTTGAGTAAATAAGTAATACAGCAACTACGTAGTGTAGATATCATTACTAATATTAAGATAAAAATTGTAGAATTTTAAATAATTTACTTTAGATACATCTTGCAATATCTGCTTCTACTGTATTGACTTTTATTTTACTTAAATAAATAAATAAATAAATATATCATCAAGGCATATTACCCATTTCTGAGGGTGCCACAATCTGCTTTATCGCAGATATCGGTAATGATGATGACATATTTGTACCGTGCGGGCGCTTACCAGGCGTCACCTCACGGGCACTCATTGCTGGCGTGGAGAGTGCACCACAGGGGTCACTTTTGTGCCATTTAAAAATCGAAATATTTGGCGTCGGTCGGGATCGAACCCGGTTCCCCAGGTTCGCGACCAGCCACCCTGGCTCACGGTCATGGGACTGGGACCCCATTTTATTTTACTTGTACAATCAAATTTGAATTTTATAAGTAATATTTCTCTTTTGTAGTGATAGCTGTCGACATAGACAATGGAATTGAAATCGTATGAATCTATAATAGGTATTTATTATACAAGTGTATGGAATGTAACATTAATAATGGAACAAAAAGTTTCGCTACGATGGCAAATGTCTAATTTTCTTTAGTGACTAATATACATTCCACACCAGTGAATACGTTTTATCCAACACTTTTTGCTTTTTTTAAAAGTCTTAAATTATTTTTATATTTACGTTCATTGTTTGACACTGACAAGTAGGGTTGCCAGATTTTAAAACTTTTATGTCTTACTAGTATGTTATTGTTTTTTAACAACCTCAACATTAGGTCCGTTATTGAGTAAATAATGCCCTAGGGCGTATTAAATTCCTATAGTAATGTTGACAACAAACTGAGAATAATAATACTGATACTAACATAAAGTGCAGTTAAGGTTAAGAAGCACCGTGAATTGTAGTCGTTTATAATCATATTTGTTTCATCACAAATACAAACCAGCATACTTCTTATTCTTAGCAATAACATTGCTCGTCCATATTGACAAAAAAATACCACAAGAAATATATTTTTTGTTTGAAAAAATGCTTTGTTTACAGAAACAAAATATTACCTAGATACCGCATTCACAGGCTACTTTGTAAGTTGTATTAAAATTTTGTGATTTATTATTTTTGTTTGGCAATTTCTAGTCAGACAAAATGTTTATTAAGAATTTCTAGTAAGACATAAAACGTTGAAGGCACCACGGGTGTTAAACGACAATAATGCCTTCGGTCAACGTACTCGCCTCGGGCCAGAGGCCCTCGACAGTACACTGTTGACCTCATTATTGTCCTTATAACAACCCTTGGTACCTTAATTACTATTATGTAGGATAACTGAATGTACAAAAAATATAGGAAATTTGGTGAATATATAGGATACATTTCAATTTGAAACTTTTAATTAAATTATTAACACGTTATTGGTTATTTCTTATACTTTCCATGGCTTTGAGCTTTTTTCAATAAATATTTTTCTCTTTTAACAGAATCATAAAATTCTTAGCGATTCATTTGATAATTTACAGTTATTAGTAATTTTGATTTTGTTCTGTTTATTAATTTATTGAATATATAGGAGAATTTACCTTGTTTATAGGATATAGGAGTTTCGAACAAAATATAGGAGACTCCTATTAAATATAGGAGGTCTGGCAACCCTACTAGCAAGTCCTATTTTACTACTACTATTTTAATTTTAAATTACAAAGTAGACATTGGATGGTTGATATGGTAATTTTAAAATTAAAAAGAAAATACTTTCATGGCACTAATGCATTCTAGTAAGTAAACTTAATAAGAATTTTACATAGAAGAAAAGCCTGAACCCCGCCAACTGCGGCCTATACTCTTAGTACGAGTATTTGATTCCGTCATTATAAGTCGTATATAAATGTTATAGGATTATTTAGTGATATTATAAAGAACATATTCTTTTATTAAAAAAAAATAAAATATTATTTTTATACTTGCCTAGACTAGGCGTGGCGTAAAAATACCAAATCACTATTTTTATATTTCTTTGAAATATGTTTATCCAAATACAGTGCCTAGCATTCCTCCTTCTTGTGTTGATTCAAATCCAAAACATTGTTCAAGTATCACGTACACAGGTTTATATGAAATTCCCTAGCTTTTGGGAAATTGGCGTAACATTCTATTTGCCATGCACTTCGACAAACGGAACTACATCTCCTGCGAAATTTGAAATCAATATGAAACGTTTTGAGGCTGATGGAAACATTTCCCATCACAAAGTGGCTAAGTGAGCCGTGATGGGCTCGCAACAGCACGTGGCAAAGTCGAAGCAGATTTCATCTGTCTTCATTAGCACCGCGACAGAAATGTCATCTCAGGATGGCTTCCTATGTTATGAGCCGGCAATTACATTAGATGTGAAAATTTCATCTTCATTTTAATATGATAAAGTTCCTTTCCACTAATTAGCCTATGAGAGCATACAAACAATTTCAGAATACCAATAAAATTACCAACCAATCAATCAGTTGTGATTCTGGTATTATTTGTAATAGAACTAAAGTTAAAAGACATCTTTAAGTGCCAGTTAGGATATACCTGGTAAGCTCGCTCGATGGTAGTTATATCGTTATTAGCAAAATCTACATATAAAAGTAATGGGTCTTGGTATTTACATATTTTTAATGATGTTCATTGTTTAAAACAGAAAATTATTTAATTGAATTACTATTCTGGAAAAGTATAGCAGCACTTAGGAAGTGAATTCTAAAAAGTATATTAACATAATATTAATGGACACGTGTGTTGGCTCTCATTAAAACATTTCAATACAAATAAAAATTTTATTAAAACACTCGGTAAGTTTAAAAAATAAATATATTAAAACATTAACGTACATTAAGACATTGCGTCATTCTCAGAAGTTGTCATTTGGAAAATTATATTATTATTTCTGACATTAGCCATTGTTTTATTTACACGTTTGTTTTGAAAATAAAGAGATGATACGAGTATGAAAAAAAGCTCTGCAAAATATATTATTTTTTGTGAGATTATTATTAAATTAACAGCGTCTATTTTAGATATGTTCAAGAAATACGAGTATTTGTGGAAACATTTAATTTAATCACATCAGGAAAGAATAAGCAATTTCTTAAAGCGGCCAGTAAACTAGAAAATCTGTTTTTAACAGCACAATATCTCCCGCCAATTTCATTTTATCTTATATAAATATCATATAAAATGTTTTTTGCATAAAGATATGTACTTACCCCTAAATATTAAATTAAACTCGAGTTGCACTACTGACGCTTAAATTTTAAGTGTTCGTTACATTGACAATATCGTATCGAAACGGAATGTCAAATGAGTAATTGAATATTGCTGTTAGCATTTTTCTTTTTGTTTAAATCTACTTTAAAATTTAAGGGTCAGCGCAAACTAGGCATATATATGATGACAGTAATACTAAATTTTCAGTTTTATCGGATGATATGCCATAGCCCCTCGCTCGCTTGACCTATCAATGTGTATTTTTCCCCGTGGCGTTTCCTGAAATCACGTGTATATGAAAACAAGCCTGGCACACTAGACAAGCTAAAAGAAGAAATTCGACAGCATATCGCACAAATCGACCAAGGACTGTTAGAGTTGAGGCCAACTTCAGAGAGCGCTTCAAAATATGTCTCTGTAAAAATGGACAACATTCGAACAATCTAGTTTTTCGTACTTAAGTAAACAAAATGGCATATTTCCACGTACACATTTCTGTAAATAAATAATTTTTCACTCAAAAATAATGCAGTACTGTTTATTCCAAAATCGTTCGTTTTCCGTGTCACACCCTGTTTGGGGATGTCGAACATGTTCCACCATTTACTATGGAAATACGGCAAAAATATTTAAATTTTTAATTTACCAAGGACAGCACATAGTGAAAAACTAAATATTTATTATACAAGTGAGTGATGACTTTTATTCACAATCATTATAGTAATATACCGATTCCTAACATTTTGGAGGTTAGGAAATACGTTATTCCTAACTTTAATGACAATCTCTTGGGTTGGAAACAACAGATTTCACTTCCATCTCTTGAGTTGGAAATATCTACGTAGAGGCTGCCTAGCAACATTGCCATAGATCCTTATGATAAAATAGACTGAAACAAATTTTGAGAGCTGTCAAAAATATTAATGAAATTAAAGGTTATAACTCATTGATTTATTTTGAAAATTATTGATTTAAAATGAGGATGATTGTGAATAAAATAGTATACATAACCTCGGCTGTAATGAAACATCTCCCATCTCGGATGTAATATACCAATTTTATACCGAAGCATAAAGTTTACCAAACGATATGATGGCCTAGAGTGCTTGTTTCGCGAGTGGATAAAATGTCTTAACTCTCAAACGGTAATATTTCTTTCAACACTTACATTTAAGTTCTTTTTTTGATTAAAATTAAAAATGATATTCGGTATTTATATTTAATTTTTATAGTTATTAACGCATATGTTGGTTGCTCTGGACTTGTATGTACTTCTACGTCGTTTGTGATTTTATCCATATATTCATCAGTAAAGTGGGTGATATAATATTCAAAATTTTGTTATAAAGTTCAACACACATATATTTTAATAATGCAAGAATACTAACAAGTAGTAGCGAAAGTGTAAGATGATATTTCATATACAAATCATTTCTTAACAAGGAACACAAATTTGAAGAGATTTCACTTTCCCGATCCTTTTGCGAAATGGTATATTACAACCCACATGCAGACTACTCCTTCCTGCGATGGCGAAGCAATTTGTCAGCGTATTTTTCCTCCAGACCAAAAATTCCTCTATCTTGGCATCCAAAGACATCTTCGATCCAGACATCGGAATAGTTTTTTTATCGGTGTAAGAATTCGGCGCCGCATTTCTGGGAGTTTATTGTGTTTGTAACGGCGCCAGGCCGTGCGACGCCAACAATGGCTAGACTCCGAGTCTCCTCGGCGTTCGATAGACGAAGCGTCGAGACGCTCGTGGACGAACTGCGGTTGCCGCGGAGAACTTCCGATCTTTCGCCTCATTTACTCTCCCTCAAGCCGGTCGCTACCCACGATGCACTTTATTTATGACGTAAAGAACATCTAACGCAATTACTTCATTTTTCATTTTGGAAAAACAAGACCGAATTTACTTTCCCTTTTATTCAATTCACAAGAGCATTTCATTTTGTTTCATAAAAGTTGTAGTAAATGTAATAAAATAAACATAAATGTGAAATATATTACCTGCCTACATATTACGGCGAGTATTTTTCATATTTCACAGTTTAAATTTGTTTTACGTAATAGGAAAATATTACACCAAGTAGTACGATTTGTATACATATATTTCATTACGTCATATTTTATTTTAAAAATTTACATAAAAGGTGAATTCAAATTTAATATTTTTTATAATTAATTTCATCAGTTATTAGTAAACATTTGAGTATTCTGTTTTTCTTCGGAGTTTATGGAATGAAAGATGCATGGAAATTAAGTTAAAAGGATAAAAGGAAGAAGATTTCTTTTGTCAAAAATTCAGTGGTATACCCAAATCATTCAAGCAGCCAATGCACGTCATCACTTAGTGTAAAAACTTTAATGCATTAAAATCACTAATAGTGAAAAATGAAATAAAATTTCAATCATTTTTAACCGTCAAAAAGTGTATAGCCTTATACAATTATTATTAAGATGACTAGTAGAGTTCATTACTTATCGTATATGACATGAATAATATATAAATAATGTAAATCAACGTCATATTATTCGTTTAATTGTTGCTATAGTTGGCAACATTGATAATTTGCATGTTTATACTGTCAAAGTTATTATTTGACAATTTGAAAAATATTTGTATCGTGTTTGAAATATTTTTGTGCGTTGTAAAGGCCTATTTATAATAAAGTAATGGTAAACGCAACACAACGACGCAACTTGACCGTTAAAGCAAACACAATCTGTGAATCTCCCAAAGGTAGCACTTCTAATCAATCAGAAAAATTCGGTATATTTCTTTGAAATTCGGCATTTATTGCCTTTATATGGCATACATAAGTATAAATAAGGTTAGTATTATAAAATAATTTAAATAGAAATAGACAGTGACTAAAATAATATTTATTTTATAGACGTGACAGTTCATTAGCATGTCGATTATACAGATTGCAATCTGCATAACTCCTTTCATAAAGATTCTAAAACCTCTGCAAACGTAGCAGTACATGACGTCACACATCTAGTTTCTTTTATTCAATTTTTATTAATGACGTGAATTGGCTGCTTGAATGATTTGGGTAGAAGTTTTTAATGACTAAGCACGTTTTTGAGTCACTAGAAAACGATTTTACTATCTTTACGATTGTATTATGTATTGTTACGATTTCTTTTCATATAAGAGCTGATTTGATTTTGGTTATAATTGGACAATAGGAGGTACCTCTTTAATTGAAGCTCTTAATAGTTTTTCCTAAAAAAATCCTATGTAAATATCATTTTATTATGTTCGTTATTATATAGGTATTCCATTTTTTTCAAATTTAATGAATTCCTGAGATAAAGTATGAAGAGATAAATCTTGCAACTTATGCTGCTACACCAGCGAAACTAGTTCTTCTTTAAATGTCTTGCCTATTGCAAACGTCGACAGTTATGGATCGCTACTTGACTCAATCCACAGCCTTTCGTATTTGATATTAAAATGTTGTACTGCCAGTACAGTATTTTATGGTCAGCATTTTTCTTAAATGTTCAGTGTTTTTTATATACGTTCAGTATTAATAATAAATGTTCAGTAATATAATACTTGTCCAGTAATAAAAATAAATGTTCAGTTAAATAATATTTTTTCAGTATTAATAATAAATGTTCAGGCAGTTAATATATGTTCAGTATTTAAATTAAATTATCAGTATTTTTCATAAATGTTCAGTATTAATAATAAATTAATCATCAAAACCACTCATCGGGAATCAATTTCACCGGGTGTCGGAAGATACCGACGTCGCGATGCTCGGCGACGGTTTTGAGTTTTTATCAATTCTTAAAATCACTCATCGGGAATTAAACTTTAAAAGGTGTCAGCAGATACCGACGCCCATTGACGTCGCGACGTCAGGCGTCTTTTTTGAGTTTTTATCAATTCTCGAAACCATCGGAAATTAACTCCGACGAGTGTTGGAATGTACCGACACCAACGCTATCGCGGTGTTAGGCGTCGTTTCTGAGTTTTCATCTAATTTCAAAACCAAGTTATGCAGGCGCGAGTTTCGTGCGTTAGGTGTTTATGCTTTGGTTCTTTACTGAACAAATATGAAAAAAGTACTGAACAACAATATTTTTTACAGAACAATTATTATTCATACAGAACATAAAATACTGACAAAACAATATAAAATATTAAACAAAACTTAATAATATAATGGACTCTTAAATAAGTGCAACTTTTAAATCTGAACAACTTCTCATTATACAGGTTTTGCAATAAAATATACAGGAGAGTACGGAATTGCATAAAACGGATATGATAAATCCATCACCTGGTATAAATAATAATGCAGTATGAAAATTGATAGCAGTAAATATGATATTAATTTTTAAAGTTTTAATTTAGCTTTGAACTCATATATCATATTTTAGGACATATACATATCTTAAATAGCACCTAATTTTTCTGCACGCACCTACCTACTATTTTCACATATAATGTTGCTTTTATATACACATAGTTACGTAATTTTTTTTTGTATTTGTTTGGTGATGATATGTAATAAACCTGGTCATTTTTTTAAACAATAACATTATTTCGGTCCTTTTCAAGAAACATTTTATGATTATGAAAACACAAATTGTCTTCTTTTTCAAAATTTGTATTTATTTTATACACATAATAACATTGTACCTCTCCTTTTTCTATTGTTTATTAATGACATAAATTCTTGCTTTAAAAATTCCAAATTCATAATGTATGCAGATGACCTCAAGTTATATAAAAAAATTGTTTCCATGAATGATTGTGTTAGTCTTCAAGAAGATCTAGATAGATTGAGCATTTATCTAAAGCAGAATGATTTATCTATAAACTACAGAAAATGTTCCATTATTTCATTTTCACGTTGCAGAAGTATATTTGAATATAATTACAATATTAATGGAAATGACATCAGTCGTGTATCTCATGTCAAAGATCTTGGAATAATCTTAGATAATAAGCTAATTTATGATATTCATATTGATAGCGTTGTTAAAAAGGCTTATAAAATGTTAGGTTTTATACTGCGTGTGGGATCAAATTTTAAAAATCCCACAACCCTTGTACATTTATATAATACACTTGTCAGGTCTCAACTGGAATTTGCTGCTGTATGTTGGTCCCCACATTATCAGATATATGTGAATAGAGTTGAGGGTATTCAGCGTAAATTTATTTCTGTGCTTATATTTAAATTTCCTAATTATACAAGTTCTTTCATATCCTTACAAAAGCGTAGAGAGATGTTAGACTTAATCTTTCTTTATAAAATTATAAATGGTCATATTGACTGTCCAACTCTCTTGAGTAAAATATCTTTACGTGTACCGTCTTATTCTACTCGCTCATCTGATATTTTTTCTGTAAAAATGTTTAGAACTAATTTTGCAATGTTTTCTCCGTTAAATCGCCTGTTGTGTTGTTTTAATAATTTATTATGTCTTACTGATGTACCTGATATTTTCAGTTGTACTTTGTATGTATTTAAGAAATTCATAAAAAATATTTGTACTCATGTGTCCACCTCTTTCTAAGTTTGAATCACTTAAGATTGTTATTTTTCACCATATTTGTTGTGTCTTAACAGATAAGTAATATTTGTAATTGATTATATTGTAATCGTGCTGTACTGTTATTGGGACCTTGTCCTGTTGTACGGCCATTTTTCATAAATAAATAAATAAATAAATAAATAAATTATTACTGCTTACTTTACTCATAATTTTTGTCCATCAATGACAGTAATTTGAAAGTAGTTACATTCGAAGTCACTGGTGTCTCTGAATACATATGCGCTACTCGACTTAGTTTTCCTCAAATACATTTTTTTGCCATTACTCTTTTACTCGTATTAACTTATCCTGTCTTACATTATTTTCATAAAACTTTTTTATATTGTGATACTCACTGACATCAACTGAATTCGATTTCAAATCTTATCAGTAACTATGTAGTTTCTAAGGTATACGGGTTAATAACCCAGGATGATAAATATAACATATCTGCATTAAAATATTAAATAGGGATGTAGTACCCTGCTACTGCTACACTGCATTTGGCATTCAATGTTTTCTCCTTCATTTAACTAATAACACTAAACACCATTCTAATACTGACTAAAACGCACTCAAATTCATTATTGTTTCACTTTGTCAACCCCTTCGTGATTCATCCCTAATTCATGCGTCCCTTGCGTCTGTGAAGCCTTCCCCCGTCGTCATCAAACTGTCGCGCTGACAGCGGACGTGACGTCACACGACAATCCGGATTACGCGTGCCATGTACAAAACATCATTTAGTTGGAAACTTTTTTCTTTCTGATCTTCTGTTGTCAGCTTTTCACAGTCCACTAATGATGAGGAGCGGTATTCAGGGGTGGCAGTGGCATGGCACTGGCTTGCGTATTCAATGCAGTATATGTACGTCTATGTATATTTAGGGTTCTTTGTACTTATGTTTTATTTTACTGGATGGACTCATTCACAAAAAATTTTAAACCAGGATAATTGGATAAAGATGTTTTTGTATACACAGTAAAAATATCGGATGGAATTTTGTAAGTTGTATCAATATGTTTTAAACTAAAACTGTTATATTCCAAAATACTCGTATATTTAGCTTTCATAAACCACAATCCAAAGGTACCGAGTACAAATCCCGATTATATAAAATAAATATATCATCACGACACATTATCCATTCCTGGGTGTGTTTACTAGACGTTCATCACGCGAGTATTTATTACTGGCGAGGAGAGTACGCCACAGGAGTAACTTTTGTACCATTTAAAATTTAAAATATTTATTTTGGTGCCGGTTAGGATGGAACTCGGTTCCCTAGTTTCGCGACCACACACCCAGGCAAGCGGCCACGAGACGCTATTATGGCTTTAGTTTTCATCATCTTCATTATGCATGATCATTTCATACCTAATGTAACAAGTGATATGATTATCATCGATGATATTTTCGAGTAAAACCGAGTTGCAGAAATGTGCTGCTTCGGTTTCACGAGCAATATTCGATTATTAATTCTATCACGAGCTTATATTTAATGAGAGAATATAATGAATTTTTATTCAAATTAACTGTCAATGTTGTAAATAAAGAAAACAAATCCCTTAGTAACGAATGTAAATAAGGTGATAATTTCTTTGTTTTTTATCATCGCTGTGATAGACATTTAACTAGGGAAATTCTGAATGTTGATTGATAGAAAATATGACACGTGACTAATGAATTATATTCTCTTTCATATACTTATTTCTTTTTACTATTGAATCTAATTAATAAAGGAAAAAAGAAAATATTCGGAACTGATTTAACCCTGAAGAGGATCATTGTTATGATCGAAACATCGGTTTGAAATCAATAAAATCTTCTAGAGTGCAGTTCCGAATATTTTCTTTTTTCCTGCATCAATTTCCAGGCGATCATTGTTACTCCAACTAATTAATAAATCCTATTCAAGACTTAATACACGTTTTAAAACAATCCACCGAATTCTGTTTATTCCTTTTCACTAACTAATTCAATGGGTATATATAAAAGAAACATTGTTATTTTTGTAAATGAGTAATGTTTTCAAGTTACGATAAAACGTGTACTTTGACGTTTGTATTTCAAATTACATTAATTTTTATATTTAAACTTAGTCTTTAATATTTGACTTTATCAACTTATAGTAAATATAATTTAACTGAAAGGGTATTTGTTTTTACAAGTTCTGTTTTATGTTTAAATTATTTTTAAAGTAATTTCATGTATCAAATAATGATGAAATTCCATATTCAAATTTATATTTTTTTAAATCTCAGTTTTATTTGCTTTTAATATTTAACATGTTCACATCAATTTTATTTATTGGCTGAAATTTTCTGAAGTTGTGGTTGCTAATGAAGTAATAAGGATTCTTGGATATAGAAAGCTTGTAAACGATGAGTAATTGTTTATTGAAACAAAAAAGATGAAGTTCTGGTCGTGGTTATGACCATTTTCAAGACAATAGTGAAAAACAGTCGATACTAGATTGTTGAAATTGTAATAATTTAAATTTAGAATTAATTTTAACTCTTCAACCTGATCAGGCTGAATGTATTTAATTCTTTACAATTATGTAATTCTAAATTTAAATTTTGACAATTTCTACAATTTAATAACAATTGTTTTTCACTATTGACTTGAACTTGAAACGCCGTCTTTCATGTTTCATTAAATAATTACTCATTGTTTAGAAGCTTTCTATATCCAAGAATCCTTATTACTTAATTTTATTTATTAATTAAAAGTTATTCATTTTCAGATTCTGAATCTCGGAACTAAGCAGTGGCGGCTCGTGCTATAGGGCACAAGGGCGCAGCCCTACCAAATAAAAAGACAAGAAAAAAAGAAATAAGCGAGTACATATACATTTTAAAAATACATTAATTATTATTTATTTACTTTCATTATTATGCAATGCTTACTACACCGCCGATAGCTAGATAGCCTATATACTGACGTGTGCACGTACCGATATGCTGCTAGAAGCTAGGGCACAAATGTTTCTGCCCCGGTCTCCCACTATTTTTACTCGCATTTTGACCAATAGCAGCGAAGCGCGCGAAGCTGCATATGACTGCATTAAGCCTGTTCGGGGCATAGCCCAATTTAAACGAAGATGTCCGAGTATGTCCGGCATTTTCCGAGGTAATCTGTTATTGTTGAATTGTAATCGTCTAGTACTCATTTAATTACGAAGATGGCTTCTGTATCTTAAAGATTAAATAATTTAATATGCTCTTTTTACTTTTTTAAATTTTTGTGCCCTACCATACAAAGATATCACCAGCCGCCACTGGAACTAAGTAGAAATTATCGTTCCGTTGGAACCGTCTAGAATTCCTACTTTTGACCCTAGACTCCACTTGCTTACTGAGAATTGTCTCACTCCACTCATAGCTGCCGGTTCGCTTTACCCAATTTTACAACATAAAAGGATCTGGAACAGTACGTACATGTTACTGTCAAACTTTCATGAAATACTTAACTGCACTTCAGAGTAGTTTTGCATCAGAAGATAAATGACATTTTTTTGTATATTTGGATTGATCTCATATCTGGAAAAGCTAAAAGAATACTAAATCAGAAGAATAGTACATAATATTTATTTTAAGAATGAGGAAACTAATTGGATTTATCCTTTAATAACGATTTCAAGCTTTTAAAATATAAATTTTTATAAAGTACATTTTCTCTTTCAGCAAATACCCTTCTCCATCATAATAAGATGAACTAAATCTTTTCACCTTCCGCTACCCTTGGTAAGGGAGGTATAGGGATCGTTCTAAAAATCACATATCGAGATTTTAGTAAATGACCACATTTTAAGAAATCCAATTTTAACATTTTCACTATGATGTCCGTGTGTATGTGTGTGTGTGTGTGTGTGTGTGTGTGTGTGTGTGTGTATGTGCGTGTCTCGACCCTATTCTGTTATAAAAAGAAGCCATTAGATTTTTGTGTAAATCGGATAACCGGAAATGACACTTTACTTAACGCTCAATAAAAAAGTTTTTCTCTGATAAATACTTTAAATGATATTTTTTCCCGATTTATATTATAAAAATTTGAACATTATTAAATTTTATACAGATATGCATTCATACTTTTTTTACATATTTTATAGATAAATTTATATAATAACCTATTTAAACCCCGGAGCCTATGTTTTAAAGATAAACACAATTCCTTAGTTACACAATTCAGATTACAAATGTAATGTAATTAAATTATTGCTCTCTACTTCATTTATGTATGTAAAATATGTTTAGTTAGTTAAGAATGGTTATGATATGTGAAATATAAATAATAATAATAATAATAGAAATAATAATAGTAATAATAATAATAATAATAATAATAATAATAGTTACACAATTCAGATTTCAAATGTATGTAACTGACAGCAGATAAATGTCACTGTCAAAAAATCTATCATTTCTAATGAATAATGATAACACTCTAAAAAAAAAAAAATAGTTAATAAAACAATAGCTATAGTCATACGAACGTAAAGAAACATAGTATAGTTCCCAGCACCAATAAATATGTAGATATGTATTTAAATTAATATTAATTAAATAGCGAGAGGTATTGTGTTGGCCACATTAGTTTTTCTTTTTAGTTAATTATAAAATACTTTATATCTAGCGAAATGATGCAATAAGTAAATAAGAAACAACGTTTTTGATTTCGTTTCTTTGTTTTTAATTTTTTTTTGTAAAATATTTTATCAAGCACGAACTAAAATCTCTCTTTCAGATATATTTTAAAATATACCTCTTTTTGTTAGCTGGAAATATTAAAATTCAGGTACAAAATAATCTTCATCGCACTTGAACTTCCAATAAAATTATAAAATTCGCAGAGTGAGAGAGTCACCACCTGTCATTAGAACTTTGCATATCCAGAAATCCAGTGACCATACAGTCTCTTTGACAATGTCCAAAACCAGAGCCGGCTAAGATCGTCACGTCTCGTTTACTTCGCAATCCTCTGAACTGAGCAGTTAATAAATCCACATGCAGTCGTAAGCGCTAAGCGTTTGTATCGCTGTAGCTCTTGAAGCGGCTCTCAACAACAAAATCTCCTTTATTGCGCGGCCGATTTGCACACAAATCCCTTCGCATAAACTCCCTAGCTCGCCCGTGCGATCCTCCCAAAGCAACACTTGTCGACGTTGCTACGGAGATGCCACTGAATTCCCATTCAATGCTCCTACGATACAAGTACTTCAGATTTAGATTATGTTCATTGCTTTCAGAAAAACAATGCTTTCATTCAAATGAATTTTTTAAGTGACTAATACTCTTAGTGAAAGTAGTTGCAGTAAAATAGAATTTTAATACCTACTTGTAAAGTTTTGAAAGGTATTTACATAGATTGTAAGAGAGAACAAGTCTTTTTACACGGCTTTCGCTAATACTGTATGTGTCAGCTAATTAGTAATATGTACATATATCGCCAAATGAATTTATTTTCATTAAAGTTGTCTTTTACATCTTGTACAAGTATTTAATAATTAATACAAATTAATTAGTCTAACGATCGCATTTATAATTATGGTCACGAGTTTGAAACTTAATAATTAAAAAAAACACATTTTTTAATTATAGACTATTCATTTTTACGCAATTATACTAATGCTCATATTCATAAACACTCGTAAAGTTTCAAAACGGTTCGTTATAATTTTTGACAAATAGAATCAAACTTGACAAATAAAATTTCGATTTATCTTTCAATGCCAACTGTTTTTATTAAATAAAAAGTATAACGAACCGTTTAAAAATTTTAACGAGTATTTATGAATAATTTTTATATTATTAAATTAATTAATATAAAAAATGACTATATGTGTATAAAAATTACTCCCGTTTTCCCCGCTTTTAAAGAAATGCTCAACGTTATTGATGTATAATATCAATATGTATGAACAATAAATAAATAAAATAACAAAGAAAAATACTTCTGTATGTAAAGAAAAAAAAAATTATTATGCTGTCACTGTCGGTTTTGTAAATAATTTTAATGTTAACTTTCTTCGATTTAATTAAATTTGTTAATATAACAAGTAAAAGTGTGAGATTTCAGCTCTATTGATAATTAAAAATAGAAATTTGGCATGATGATTTATAATGTAGTTAAAATATTAATAATTTTTTGTTTGAATTTCATTAGTTTAGTTTTAATAATTTTGTACTATAAAGATATTGAGCTAAAATGATCAGTTTTGTAACAAATTATACGACTCAATTTTTTTTATTAATTTAATTGATTAATTCCAACTTGACAGTATCAGTCAAGAAGCATTGGTATTACCTTCTCAATTCGTCTTGGTAGCAGTTAGTTGCTACACGTTAGACCAAAAGATGCTCATTCAATAATTATTAATCGATTTATTTGTTACTGTCAAAATTTATATGAAAAAGTTGACAACTGACATTTGTCAGAAACAATTGTTTCATTACTATTGTTAGTGAATCAAATTATTTTAAAAATTACTTATGAGGAATACTATGCATACATACTTCCGATATTAACCTGCATTTTAAAAAAAGAATTTTTGAAATTTATTAATACTAAACTTTGATTTATTTTAATGGGAAATACAAATTTGAGTAGGAATTAAATGAAGTAAGAATGATTGCAACATTGATTCATAATTATAATTTATGATAATAAAATATAACATTAAAAGACGTTGAATATGCGGATAATCTCTATTAGATGTTTTACCTTTTTCTTCATTTAAATTTATAACAGTAAAAAAAAAAAATCAGACGAAATGTCGAATTTACCATTAACATCAAATCTTTAAATCATAAACTGGTCAATTAAATGAATACCTACTGTAGTTCCTATAGAATTTTTTTTATTATTTGTCTATATACATTGCATATTTTTAATAGGTATGTTTATCTGTTACAAAATTTAACATTGCTGCCGTTTGTTGTAAAATTTGTACAATCATATCCAAAATTCCTCATCAAATAATTACGTAGCAATAAAATCCATCCTGGTCCTGTATTACAAGACCTGTATTTTTACCTCCCGCTACCCTTAGTGAGGGAGGTATAGGGATCGTGCTAAAAATTACATGTCGAGATTTTAGTAAATGACCACGTTTTAAGGTCCCTAGAATCCAATTTTAACATTTTCACGATGATGTCTGTATGTATATATATGTGTGTGTGTGTGTGTGTGTGTGTGTGTGTGTGTGTGTGTGTGTGTGTATGTGTATATGTGTACGGATTTTGTTAGCGCTCTAACTCAAATACTATCATTCAGAAAATTCTGAAACCTTCTATTTCTACCCTATTCAAATATGGAATGACACCATTAGATTTTGGTGTAAATCGGATAACCCGAAATGGCACTTTACCTGAAGCTCATAATGGTGTTTCTTCAAAAACTACCATTAAATGCCATTTTGTGCATTTTTTGTCATTATGAAAAATAAAGATTATTGAATTTTATACAGGAACACATTAATACTTTTTCTGTATATTTTACAGATAAATTTAAAAATTATTTTTTTAAACAATCTCGAAGCCTAAGATAATTCCTTTGTTACACAGTTCATATTTCAAATGAATGTAACTACAGGTGAATGTCACTGTCAAAAAACTAATCACTTCAAATTAATAATAGTGACATTTTAAAAAGAAAATAGTAAATAAAGCAATAGTATATGCAATGGAACAGCATTAGTAAAAACGTAGGTATGTATTTAAAATAATAAAAATTAAATAGCGGGAGGTTTTGTGTTGGCCACATCAGATTTTTTTATGTATCAAAACAGTTTCAGTTCCCAATTTACAATTTTTATTTATAAACAGTCAATCAAACATTTAATTTACCTAACTAACAGTTACCTACCATTACTTCACATTTAACTTTGCATTAACAAACCGACCCTAAATAATTTAGTTATTATTACCAGGGTTGTATGAAATAATCTCCCTATTCCTATGTACTCAACAAAACAACAGTAGTTAAAAAAGTGTGGAAAAGTACCAAACATTAAATACAAGTACAGAAAATTTATAATTTAATGACGTTACCCCATATAGTTTTGTTGTAAATATTTGCAACGGGTACAGCTAGTACGTTTAAAAATTTGAATACTATTTTGTTCGTACTGTTTTTGTCTATAACATATTTATGAAAACATATTATAAGTACCGCTTTTCTGACAATAAATTAAAGAATTTTTAAAGCATGTAAAGCATTCTAATATATAAATATTTACGCCTTGAATATGGTAGCCAGCGTTACTCTAGCACAGTGTGGGTCACTACCTAACTACAGCCAAATAATATTAATTTTCTTCTATAGTGTTAAATAGTAGATATTAAGTGTTTTCGAATGCTGTACAAAAATATAATATATCTATATACGCAATTTGGCCTACTAAATGATACCGAAACATTTTTATTAATAACCTTTTTACCTCCCGCTACCCTTGGTAAGGGAGGTAATGGCCACGTTTTAAGGTCCCTAGAATCCAATTTTAACATTTTCACCATGATGTGTATATGTGTGTGTGTTTGTGTGTGTGTGTGTTTGTGTGTGTGTGTGTGTGTGTGTGTGTATGTGTATGTGTATGGATTTTGTTGTCGCTCTAACTCAAATACTATCATTCAGAAAATTCTGTAACCCTGTATTTCTATCCTATTCTAATATGGAAAGAAACCATTAGATTTTGGTGTAAATTGGATAACCGGAAATGGCAGTTTACCTGAAGCTCATAATGGTTTTTCTTCAAAAAAATACCATTAAATGCCATTTTTTCGCATTTTATGTGATTACAAAAATTAAAGATTATTGAATTTTCTACAGGAATACATTAATACCTTTTCTATATATTTTAAAGATAAATTTGTAAATAATTTTTTTTATAAATCCCGAAGCCTAAGATAAATACAATTCCTTTGTTACACAGTTTATATTTCAAATGAATGTAACTGACAGGTAAATATCACTGTCAAAAAAATAATCACTTCAAATTAATAATACTGACATTTTAAAAAGAAAATAGTAAATAAAGCAATAGTTACATGCAATGGAACGTCTTATAGTTTGCAGCAATAGTAAAACGTAGGTATGTATTTAAATTAATACAAATTAAATAGCGGGAGGTATAATATATTGCTAGGTGATTTATTTACACAGAATTATTTTTTCTAAAAATTGTATGTCATATTAAAATTTTTATTAAGAATATTTCAAAAATAGAAAATTGAATCAATCAGCAAGATGTAAGACATAGCAGTCGCGGAATTAGATTGTGGCAGACACATGACACCGACATGAAACTCGAAGTAGCGGATGACCAATGTGTCACACTTGTCTCTGCTACTGAATTCAAGTAGCGGCTACAAATGCTACAATCGACTTAAAATGGATATATTCAATTCTACTCGGTAGTGGTGCAATAATTTGGTGACCACGTGAGTTGGTTAGCACTCTACTACGCATCGAATTCGTTATTTGAAACATTTTTCTGGTTTATTAATAATTTAGTAATTATTAGATTAATTTACCAATGTTTGACTAAAATATCAATTGAATATCATTAAATATTTGAAATATAAATTATAATATATAAACAGAAGCAGAAGGTGGAGCACCGAGTCACTTCTAGAAAACATCAAATAAAAAAAATACCAATTTGTGCTTATATTTAAAAAAAGAACTAATGCTCAAAAATCCCTGTTATTTCGTTGTTTCTATATTTTTGCCAGTACAAATTTATCTTCTTTTGTTTTAATGATATTCAAATCCAGGGGTATTTATCAAGAAAACGTAAAAGAAGAATTCATAAATTCTAATCACGTCTTGCACATTGTATGCAGAAAGTTGAAGTTATAAACTCGTAACGGGATTTTGGTAAATGAGTGCGAATTTTTCTCGTGCAAGACTGTAGGGTGTCAAAGCCTGCAATCCGAAGCCCAGAGCAAAAGCAGGGTTCCTCTCCTCCCAGCGTAACGAACGGCATACCAAGTATTCATGCGCTGGCTGAGTCTTCCGTCCCGGACTCTTTATCAACTGTGTAACCCGACACTGTTGTAAAGCGCCATCCGCCATCAGCCGCCGTCCCCGCCATCACGTGAAATTAATTAGAAGCACATCAATGCGTGTAAGATATGGTTTCCCAGGTCTATTCATCGAATATTTATGGAAATATTAATTACCCAGTAAAAGTTACATAAAGTAAAAACAACATCAAAGGTGCTCCGTTCATTTTTCATTCTGCTTTTTTTGTATTTTCAATTTCAATTTGTAGGACAGTTTATTCAAAGCCTCAAAATAACTTAATTTATATAAATAAGAGTATTTATGTTTCCTGAATAATTTACTAATAATTGATCTAACCGATTTAAAAACTGTAATCAAAAGTATGCTAGTTATTGAACAAAACCCGTTATAAAAATTACGTTTTTAGACGACCATTGTGATAAGTATGACATATCAACTTAGTATCCTAACACTGAAAGTTGAACTTATCACATTAGTGTTACAATATATTTCATATCGTAATAGTTGACACGGTTGCTAGGTTACTATGTCATTATTTTCTGGCTATATGTATACATTATTCATTTGTCAACTGTCCGTACGTTTGAACCTAAATTTCAGTTTTGAAAAAAAAGTAAAATTTATTTATGTTCGTCTAAAAAATAATGTTCATAACTTGTATGAAATTCAAATATCTTAGCTCGTGTGTATTGACTTGCACTCCGCTACGAGTCGTGCGTCAATTTACACTCGCATGGTATTTGGTATATTTCATAACTTGTTACGAAAATAACTATTTCGATTTTGTTGCCAAAGTGTCTGGTAGCGAATCTGGGGAACCGGGTTCGATCCCGACCGACGCCAAATATTTCGAATTTTTAATGGCACAAAACTGACCCCTGTGGCGCACTTTCCACGCCAGCAATGAGTGCCCGTGAGGTGACGCCTGGTAAGCGCCCGCACGGTACAAATATGTCATCATCATTACCGATATCTGCGTTAAAGCAGATTGTGGCACACTCAGAAATGGGTAATATGCCCTGATGATATATTTTATTTTATTGACTCATAGTTTCTTTTGGTTTCCTGGTCTGCTTCCTATAATATAAACAAAATGAATTTAAATAATAAATTTTTATATACTCGTATCTATTATCATTCTCAAATTTATACGTTTAAATTAAACTTTTTTGTTGAAGGAACATTAGCTGCAGTATTAATTAAAAAAAGAGGACTATTTTGAAATTATTTATGGTACTAGTGATTAAAGAGATATTTTATTCACAAGCGGAAAGTGAAATACACTAAATAGGGAGTGGATAAAATGTCGTTTACTTTCGACTGGCATATAAAATTTTATCCAACACGTACATTAAGGTCTTTTTGATTAATGATATTATTTTACGCAAACTTTATATCCTAATTAGTAATTTTCTATTTCAAACCTTAGAAAAGAAAAAATATATAGGCATCAAATAAAGGACTGTGCATCAGAAGTTGCACCTTAACTTTTATGTTACTTTTAAAATGTTTAAATATTATCTCCCCTAATTATTTTTCCTCAAAATATGTAGTTTACATGGCCAGCTACTCTTTTTATTTGACATTAATAATTATGGTTGATTACGATGATCGACTGATTTCAGAATGAAAAAATTGGAAAATAATCAGACATGCAGTCACATATAAATTATTTATTTCCTGGCCTTTTTGTATGTGACTGCATGTCTGATTATTTTTCAATTTTTCCATTAATAAAAATTAATTTTAATCGTTAGTATAGAACATATTGAAAACTGATTTTCAAATATTATAATGTACTCATATTAGAGCAGTTTCACCAAATATCATAAGGTCTGTTGCAACAATTTTTGTCTTCTAAGTAGATACTAAAAAATAATGTTCTTTAAAAAGCCTCAATTTTAAAAATACCACGAAATATTTATTAAATATTTCATAATTAATAACTGAAATTTGTGTAATATTTTGAAAAAGTAACGTGATCTGAATCAGAATGTGACGTCAAAGTTTATACTACATGTGACAAACTATCGCCCACTTTTATTTATATAAATAACTTAGGTTATGGACAAACTATTTTCCTATTGGATATGAATGACGAGCTGTATCTATTTTGACGTCACAGAAATAGGGGGTTGTTTTCCATGACTATTTTTGTCCCAATCTTTTTATTTAATTATTTGCGAAAATAACAACAAAGTAATCATATTTTTTTATTACTATGAAAAATATTGCATAAACTTTAATTTAATATATTTAAAAAAAAGAACGTGAAACCGACTTTTACTTACTTACATTTATTGTTATTTATTGCTAGCCAAGGTTACGGCGTTCTCGATAAATGGCTGTCCATTCAACCTAGACATTGTCTCGTGTCTCCTACAGGCTACAGGCACAACACTGATGAGCTTCAATAAAAGCGAAACGCGTCTGTGGTTTTGGTTGAGTGGACCATTCTCTGATAAATGACCGAGAGATTCATTCAGAGCCTGCAAACTGTTAAACCTGCCAAGCATAATTTTTAAATACGTACATACTTACATTTACAATAAATATGTGTCTTATAATAATTCAATTGATATATTTCTTTTTAGTTTATCACAGTTTAAAAAACAAGTGACAAATGTAGTACTGTCCTTTAATTAGTTATTTGTTATTAATTTTTCTATTATGTTTTCATTGTAGTTGGTTATTTGTATCATGAAATTATATACTGCTATATTATTATTTCTAATGTAACTTAATTGCTAATGTATTTTTTATTTTGCATTTATGTTGTATGTGCTTTCCTGTTATTGGGACATGGTCTTGTTGGAAAGCCGAAGTTAAATAAAATACAAAAAATAAAAAAAAAATTAGATAAATTTCACCAAGTACTTCAATTGTACTTTATTGTACATTTATTATAAAAATATTTAATAACGTACGGACACGTAAGCCATTTTGGCCTCAGAAATTGTATTGAGCACTACAAGATAAACTACTTCTTCTTCATTCTCAACCAAAAAAAGTTTACTTATGCTATGCAAGTTGCAATGTATGTTTTTTTCAAGACAAAAAAAAAATTGTAATATTGTAAATAAAATCCCAATCTACCATCAAAAATATTTCAGAAATTAATTATAGTAAGTCTAAAGCTTATTAAGATTTTTTTCCTTATATTTATATGTAGAATAACGCCCTTATACATAATATTTATTCCTTGTAATTATGAGGTATCCTGTAGATAAAAGGGAGCTATAAGATCATTGTTTTCCCCAGAGTATCTATTAATTGCACACTACCTTGTGTCACATAAGTTTTCAGAAAAAAAATTGAACATGCGATATTGTGGTTTAAGGAATATATAGTGACTCTGTTTAATAATACACCATTTAACATAACTTAAAGATTTAACACCGCTTATTTAATATAGAGCTAATGGACCGTTTTCTTCTATATGACGAAGATTAATTCTGACTTGCCCCATGAGCCTTTGCCGAGTTTTAAAATTTTTTTTGCGTACTTTCTGAGAAATCCTACACCTTATTATTTTCATTTTGGGGAACCTACATATTGTCTTACACCTTTCTTTTAAGTAACGCCAAAAAAGTTTCAATAGGTCTAGCCTGAGTACATTAGGAGGATTGTTTTCGCGCGATAAAAATTGTATGTTCTTGCATCCAAGCACTGCGCTGTTGTTCGGGCACAATGGCTTGAAGCTAGATCAGAACAAAACTTAATATCTTCGTTGACATTAAGTAACTTTGGCAGGCAATTTTGTGTATGAACTTCTAACATGTCTATATTGTCTGGATATGTCTGATTTCAAAATTACACCACGCACCTTTATTTTATCTGAAAACTTTAAATTCTATATTGAAACTTTTTGGACGTTACTAACAAGAAAGATATATAACAATATACAATAGCCCCAAAATGAAAACAATTGAGGAGAAGAATTTCTCAAAAGATACGCAAAATAAATTTAAAGACTCGTAGAGCAAGTCTGAACTAATCTTCGTCGTATAGAATAAAACAGGCCACTAGCTCTGTGTTAAATATGAATGTTAAAACTTAGGCTATGTTAATAGTTGTAGTAATAAGCATATTCGATATTACATTATCCTTAAACAACAGTGTCGTCTATAGTCCGTTTTTCCAAAAACTTATATGACACAAGATATTGGTTTTTAAATTCCTTGCACTGTACTTTTTTGTAAATAAATTGTTGGGTGTGCCAATCTGCTTTATACACAGATTTCGGTAATGATGATGACTTATTTGTAGCGTGCAGGTTTCACCTCACTGACATTCATTACTGACGTGGAGAATGCACCGCAGGGGCCACTTTTGCGCCATTTAAAATTCGAAATATTTCTTTTGGCGTCGGTCAAGATCGAATCCAGTGCCCCAGATTTGCGATCTGACAATAAGGCACCGGGTCACGAGATCCCATATAAATGATTATCAAAGGAAGAAAATGCAGTTATGTAACTACAAGTTTTTAAATCAAAGTTAATTTTAAAATTCTTCCTTATAAAGAAAAAAAATACGATTGTACAAATTGAAACGCAACATCTAATCTAGGAACAAAGAGAAGAAAATTGAAAGCGGATTGATCTTTTCCGTACTTGACGGTTATTATAGTCGTCAGTTATTGTAGGGCGACGCGATGACAACGGCGGACGGTCTGACGGCGTCGCTTGGCCGTCCATTACTCTGGTTGCTCAATCTCTTAATCAGACCATTAGCGCTCCGTCGGGCCCAGCCAGCAAGACAAAGCCCATTACGGTATTAGCTATTCTCCCTCTTCGCTACTCACAGATTCTTCATCTGGCATTAGCGGCAAGAGATGGATATTAGTTTATTAGTATGGTATTAATAATTAACATGTGCTACTGATACCAACATATCCAGTTTCCGTGTTCAACAGAATCATTTAGCTACTAAAATTTAGGCTGCCAGTCTCATTTCGCATTAAGATTTAAAATTGTTGATTAACATATCTGTGATTCTATTTTTGGCAAATGCAGATTATAAGTTACACTGAACATAACAACAAAGCTTTTGGAAATAAACGGCTTTCAATTCCTGCTTTTAACAACTCCGAAAAGTTGCTGACAGAAATTTCAAAAATTAGTTTTCCATAAACTGACATTGTTTTTTAATGTATTGTAAAATATTTGAAAAAGTGACGTCTACGAACCTTGTGAGCCAGTGGCCCTGTTTACATTTCTATATATTGCGGTTTACTTTGTAAACATATTTGAGAGGACATTTAATCGTTTTATGTCGTTCCTTTTAGTTATAAAATGAACTGCAGAAGACATCATCACACAGGTCAGAGCACTATAAGGGTCTCTTCTTGGCGATTTGACAATTAGAAATAACTTTCAAATCGATTCCGGTCAATAGAATAAAATTTAATATATCATCATTTGTCAACTATTCACACACAAAAACCATCTAAATTGAAGTTAAATTAACTAAATAAATTCTTTATTTTTCAGCCTACTAATATATTTTATTAAATTATCTAAGTTGATTTAGTTAAATTTTCTAAATTTGTAATAACAAATTATAGTAAAATTAAATGTAAAATTAGATTAAATGACTAGGTTTATATCATAATAAGTATTGAACTAAATATAAATAAAGAAATTAACTAAATATGTATTTAATTTTTCTACTAATTTACCTAATTCATTACATAAATTACCGAAAATTTTAGGACAAAAAAAGACGCCAAAATATAGTAAAATTAAATAAAATAAGTAAAGTAACTATTTGCAAATTTAAATTAACGATTTTTTACAAAATATTTATTACCTATTTCGCATTAGTTAAAATGTTAAAGTAAGATTTGTAAATTATAGTAAATTATTAGACATATTACCTAATAAAATAATATCTAAATATTATTAGACAAAATTTCAATTCTTGCTTTTCCAAGTAACAAATACAGAAAGAAATAATAGAGCAACAATGTTAAAATTTGATTCTCTAGGCATCAAAACTTGCTTGTTCACAAAAATCTCCTTCTCATTAATTTGAGGCTATATATATATATATATATATATATATATATATATATATATATATATATATATATATATATATATATATATATATTCTTACTTAATCCTGCACCTTTCTACACTCACGGGTGTAAGGCGTTCCCCCGGCTTGCGGGGGAGGGGGCTGAGTTCTGGTTCGTTGGTCTTCTCCATATTTCTTTCCACTCTGCTCTATCTTGTGTTGCTGTCTTTGTTTCTTCCCAAGTTAAACCTCTTCTTTGCGATGCCTCCTTTGCTTCTTCCAGCCACGTTCTTCTTCCTCGTGGTTTCTTTCTTCCAATTTTTGCTTCAAACACTTTTTTAACTATTCTCTCCTCTCCCATCCTTTCTACATGCCCATACCATCTCATCTGTCCTTCTGCTATCTTATCTTGTATTGCTTTTACTTTTAAGTTTTGCCTGTAGGTTGTGTTTTTAATTCTGTCCAGTCTTGTTTTTTTCTCAAGAATCTCATTTCGATAGCCGTAATTTTTTCTTTTTGTCTTTGCGTTAATGTCCATGTTTCAGCTCCGTGTATAAGTATAGGTGTCACTACTTTCTTAAATATGTGTACTCTGGTCTCTTTCGGTATTTCTTTCTTTCCTAAGAAGCTGTGTTTGATGCTATTGAATATTTTGCCTCCTGTTTTTCTTCTTTCTTTTATTTCTTCATTAAATCTTCCATCTTCTGAGATCATTGACCCCAGGTATTTGAATTTTTGGACTTGCTGTAGATATTCATTTTTTAGTTGTATCGTGTGGTGTTGTTCATTTCTTCCTAGTATCATGGTTTTCGTTTTTTCTTTATTGATCTTCATGTTTAATTTTTGTAGCGCTTTGTCATATATTTCTATATTCCTTGTTAAGGTTTTTTCGTCTTCTGCTATGATGACCATGTCATCTGCATAGCATAGTTCTGCTATTTCCACTCTTCTCAATTTCCAATGTCCTATGTAGTATTTCTTTACTTCTTTCTTTGTCTCTTTTATTCCTTCGTCAAGAATTAGCGTAAACAGGAGCGGGCTCAAAATGCATCCTTGTCTTACTCCGGCTGTAGTTTCAAATGTATTGGAGGTCTCTTGTTTCACTCTTACATAGCTCTTAGTCTTTGAATATAGGCTCTGAATTCCTGTTATTAACGTATTTGATATTCCCCTTTTTCTTAGCGTTTTCCATATGTCTTCTCTATTGATTCTATCAAACGCTTTCTCTAGATCAATGAAGCACACATGTACGTTTCTCCCTTCTTTTATTGCCTTTTCCCCTATTTGTCTTAGTATGAATATCGCATCATTTACGCCTCTATTTGGTCTAAAACCAAATTGAGTTTCCTCTAACGATTCTTCCAGCTCTGTTCTTAGTCTACTCTCCAAGATTCTTGCATATATTTTGGCCACTGTGCTTATTAGGGTAATTCCTCTATAGTTCTGGCACTCTCTGCTATCTCCTTTTTTAAATATTGGTGTTATGATACCTATTTGCTATTCTGTTGGTGTTATTCCTTTTAGCGCATCATTCATTATGTCTTTAAGTTCCTGTAGTGCTGATTCGGGTAGTGCTTTCAGCATGTCTGCTGTTATTTTGTCATGTCCGGGAGCTTTTCCTCTTTTGGTTTTTCTTATTGCTTCTATTATTTCTTTCAAGCTTATTTCTTCTTCTTGTGTTATTTCTGTTTCCTTTGTTCGTGTGCGATGACTTTCTTGTTGTTCTTTATCTTTAGTGTCATTTCCCTCTAGTAGTTCTATGAAATACTGTCTCCACTGTCCATTATTCTGTCTTCTTCTGCTATCGTCTTTCCTTCCTTATCTTTAATGTTCGTAATTGTTGCTGTCTTCTTTTGTCTTATATTTTTAAGTGTTCCAAAAAATAATTTCTGGTTTTCATTGTATGCGTTTTTCATTTTTTCACCAAATTCTCTCCATGCTTTTTCTTTTTCTTCCTTTATTACTCTTTTTACTTTTTTCCTTTGTTCTTTATATTTTTCATAGTCAATAGGTTCTTTCGTTTGTAGATATTTATTCCACTTGTTCTTTTTTTCTTTCACTGCAACTTTTACCCTTTCCGACCACCATATAGTTTTGTTTGTATTTCTGTTCACTATTCTAGTCGTGCCGCAGCTTTTTTCTGCTGCCTCTAGTATTGTCTTTTTGAAGTTCTTCCATTTCTTTTCTATGTTTCCTTCTTTTTCTTTTGCTTTTTTCTTAAACTCTTCGTTGACGTTCTTTTGAAATTTTTCTTCTATCTCTTGTCTTCTAAGTTCATCGCATTTTATTTTCTTATTTACTATCTTTCTTTTGGTTTCGTTCTTTGTGATTACTTCTTGCTTTAGTATCATTGTTACAAGGAAATGGTCGCTTCCAATCTCTGGTCCTCTTTTTACTTTTATGTCTTTTACTCTATTCCAGCTGTCTATGTTAATTAGGAAATAATCTATAATCGATTTTTCATTTCTGCTTATAACTTGTCTAGTTATTTTATGTATTTTTTTGTGCTTGAAGTGTGTATTTCCGATTTTAAACTCATTCTCTAGGCAAAACTCTATTATTCTTTCCCCGTTTGTATTCTTCACATTCTCTCCATTCCTTCCTAAGCACCACTCTATTCCATCATTCTTATTTCCTACCTTCCCGTTAAGGTCTCCCATTATTATTACTCTCTTTTCACTTCTGTCTACTATTTCTTGTAGTTCTTTAAAGAAGTTATCTTTTTCTTCTTTTCTTGCGTCCTCATTTGGTCCATAGCCCACAATTAGCGTGTATTCTTCGTTTTCGTCTCCTTCCTTAACATTTATTGATAGTAGTCTTTCGTTCAATAGGTTTTCTTTAGAAACATATTTCATCTTATCCTCTTTAATTAAAATTGCCACCCCTGCCTTGGCGTTTTCTTTTTCCGATACTCCTACCCAGTACATCCAATATCCATTTTGTGTCTTTGTGATTCCTTTGCCTTTCCTCTTTGTTTCTGTTATACCCACGTAGTCCATATTCATTTTTGCCAGTTCTTCTGTTAATTCATATTCTTTCCCTGTTAAACTTTTTACATTCCATGTTCCAAATTTTATTATTTTCCTTGGTTTATTTACTCTATTTTTTATTTTGCCCTTCCCGTACTTAATTATATGTGTTTTGTTGTTCCTTATCGTATCCTTTTCCTTTGCTTGCGACGTCTTTCCTTTTTGTTGCAATTTTCCTCGTTTTTCCCTTAGTTTTTTGACGCAGTACCTCCTTCTTGTCACCTGTCTTTTATTCTTCTCCGCTAACATTTTTATTTCCTTTTGTATTTCGCGCTCGTTTCTTGTTAGTTCGTTGTTTATGAAAATTTTGTCCTTTAAAGTTCGTAGGTTCTTTTTATTCGCCATTACTTTTTGTTTATCTTGAAAATTTTCCATTTGTACCTTACATGTCTTCTCTCCTATCTTTAGTGCTTCCTTCACTTGTACATTAACTCCAATTTTCTTGTGTATGAAATCTTCCACGGTGTTTTGTATGTCTTTTCTGTTGATTGAGTCTGTTCTTAGCCCTACAATCACGAAATTATTTTGATTTTTTCTTTCTCTAATCTCTCGATTCTCTCTTTCATGTCGTTCAATTCTTTTTTGATCTCTATATTTTCTTCCTTCAGCTGTTCATTTATCTGTTTCATTAGTAGTAGTTCTTCTTGATATTCTTTCTGATCCTGTTTTATCTCTTTTGTATCATTCTTTATTTGTAATATAATTTTCATTAAGTCTCTTAGTTCTATTTTATCACTTCCTTCTTTGTTACTTTTGTCCGGTGTTCTCATAGTCTTTTTACTTCTTTTTGTTATATCTTGTACTTGTATCTGTACTCTCTCTCTTTCTTTTACTGTCATCCGACGTGTAATCTTCTCTATCCGATGACATTTTTTGCACAACTTTCCTGAGTACGGGCCTGACTAAATTTTTATCTTGTTATACACGCTCTAGCTGCTCCGCCACTACTCTACGCTTGCTTACCGCTGTATTGTATGTCCTTGGCTACTGTCTCGCCACTGTATACACTTTTACTCTAATTTAGAGCTTCTAGACACTTCTCACTCCACTTTCTTTACTCACAACACTATCTTATTTCACCAGAATTTACTTATTTCATATGGCCGCGAATTATATATATTCATTTACTGAAAATAATTTAAATAGTTTTACATTCTTTACAGTAATGCGAAATGTTAGCAATTTCATCAAAAGATAACTTAATTATTCAATTCTCAAAATTATGAAACTCTAATGTATTGCCATGGAATTTTCTTGTACCTTCCTTGTTCTAATGTATCATTTGTTTTTGATTACTTGAAGTTTAGAACTGTCAAAGAATTAAGACAAAATATTTATATTACATTTAATTTAATGTTATTCTATTCAACCATATACAGCTAACACTGTTCAGAATAATCAAAAACAATGATACGTTTGGAAAAAGTCAAAATATTTCCTCAAAGAAGAAAAAAATATCATAGCAAACTGATAACTGATAAAACATTCAAGTTTCCTTAATTTAGAAAATTATTAACTAGATTAATTTTTAATGAGAAAATAAGTAAATGACATCACCGTAAAGGTAATTTCAATTATTTTCAGAAAATATAAATATAGTTACAATATTCCATTTAACACACCAACTATGATAACGTTTTCAATATAAGTGGAAGTAGACTTAAAATTATTTTCACATCAAAAACTGGCATTTAGTTTTGTCCTCAACATTTTAATTTAAACTATGGGTCTAAGATTAATAATGCAGGAAATAACAAATTATCTTAATTTTTTTCAATCATCCTGTACAGGGCCAACAGGTGATAAAGGTTAGTACACAGTTTTTTTGTTATTATTGTTTCATAATTACACCATCAAGAATTTCCTAGCAAAATAAAAAATAACATTTTATTAATAATGCTATTATATTCACAGTAATGATTTTGTGAAATAGAATTTATAGAAATATGCATCTAGATAAGATAGCCATGAATGAGCGAATGGGGTTACAAAAGCAACAATAGAAAAGAGCAATTGCTGGTGGATCTGATAAAATGATACAAATACAAGCGCGTGTATGGGCGGATGTTTAGCAGTGAAATATGGCATTACATTGCGCATGTAGGTGTCGCCAGCGCATACAAACGACCGGGGATTAGTTAAGTGAAATCCCTGGCATGATATACTACTCCCTCTTAACTTGCATATACTCTACTCCATTTATATCCAGCAATGTAATGAGTTTGAATAGCTCGATTAAGTATACAGTATAATGCTATACTTCTTCATGTAATCATTAGTAGTATTTTTCAGATATATGATTTTGTATAATAGGGTACTATACCAAAATAAAATATTAGATAAGAAAGCCAATATATTAACAAATAGAAATGGCTTTAATGTATCATTAGGGCCATTTCTATATGTTAAACATGTAGGTAGGATCGCAATTAATTAGTATCATCGAATTTGTGACGGCGGTAAGTTCACATTAATATAAGTTTATAGCACAATGTTCGCGCTAAGTATCGTCTACTCCGATTTGGAGAATGTATACTCGTCTACGAAATTGTAAAAAGATTTGAGGAAAATACATTGACTTCAATAGGAACCGATCTTGTGGCTCAGTTGGATAGAGCTTCTCACTAGATATGAGAAGGTCCAGGGTTCAAATCCCTGCGAGGTCAATGTATTTTTCAAAATTTAATCTTCGTGTATAAAATTTCTCCCTGATCTATTAAGGCCATTTCTATATGTTAAACTTGTAGGTAAGATCGCAATTAATTAATATCATTATATAGTATTAGGAACAATTAAACCTAAATTCTGGTTTTATTTATTTATTTATTTATTTATTTGCAACGTCTTGTCATGTATTGCACGATCCGAGTCATAGTTGCCTTTTGGTTCCATTCGGATATATGTGCATTAATATTATCAAAACTTTCGACAACCAAATTAGATGTTGCTATGTTAATTAGGTTTCATAAATTTCACAAGGTGTACCATTTAAATATTTATTTGGAACTTGGCGAGAATAAACCACACAAAAAAAAATTTGTTAATATCCCTAGTTTCATACAAAACCCGAGCCACATTAACAATAATACTTAAGGAATCAAGTCAATTTAACAAGGATATTTAATTGAAATAATAAAAACGGAAAAATTTCCATAATATAAAGCAACGGAGTGTACGTCCTTGAAATTATGGCGAAGGGAAGGGTAATAGCTGTGGGGGACGCAGCAGCAAATGAATACATTATCTTGTGTTAACACTCGTGATAATTGTTCCCGCAGCTGGAACTTGGAACCGACCCGAGTCACATTTCAATTAAGTAAATGTTCCACGATTTGACCAACTCTCTTTATTTGCATTAGTTGTTACAAACATTATCACAACGTCACAACATACCTACACTACGAAATATATTTCTGAACATGCCCAGTCTGTAACTGTAAATAAAATATTTTTTTAAACGTTGCAAAAATAATAGTAGTTTATATATCAAGGGAGTAAAGTTCGTCATTATTTGTCGAGAGCGAAGATTGAATCCTGAGGGCTTAGCCCGGGGGATGCAATCGCTTGAGGCAAATTATGACACTTTACTCCCGTGTTATATACAATATTTTATATACAAACGGAAAAATTCGTTATTTATCAAAAGAGCATGCGAAATTAGTAAAAATGAAGCTCATTTCTATAAACGAAGAAAAACTATTTATTTTAAATTTAATTTTGCAAAAATCATTGATTTTTTTTCAAAATAAATATAATTGATAAAACATTTATTTGTTAATCAATATCAATTAACAAAGGACTTGAGTCACTTATTTCCCAAGGGAGTACTTTATTTCCTCAATAAATAATGAAGCACATTAAGTTATGATTTTGATAAGAATATTATTTAGCGGTTGAATATAAAAAATATTAAATATCACAACGGCTAACTACTTATTCATTCATGGTATTCTAATTTAACGCGATCCCATTAATTACTTCGCGTATTAATTAGAGCGCGAAATATTCATACAAGTTCCCAAAATCAGACACAGAACTAGACAAAAATTGCGTTTTAAATTGTGCTAATGATTTTAACATCAATAAATGTATGTAAGTTACCAAATTTTATGTAAATTTTGAGTTAAAATTAAAAGAAAATTAAAAGGAATACATCAGTTACGTAAACTAAAATGAACCTGTTAGATATCTAGTAAAAAAAGAAACGGGTTTCTCCAAAACCAGGATATGATGTTTTTTCTCCGGTTTTCTTCAAAATTAATTAATTAGAAACATCGAAAAATGCGCCGAAAACAACAATCGATTGATGAAATTGATTAAATGTAGGTATATGTTTTCATTAATTACACTATTGCAAATCTTTAGCCCATAACGTTTGCATAAAAATAAATTATCAGTCTTAATCATTTCTTCATCCGTCCATCATTTCGGAAAACGATACTACGAAGACCATAAGTAACAAATAAAAAAATAATAAACCGGTATAGCAGATTTTGAAATTACCATATAGAAACAATCTTTAATATTATATCGGTTCGAGTCAACATGAAACAATATGTTATACACCAAAGTTATAAAGAGTATCATTATTGACCAAGCGAAAAGATTATAAACCCGAGGGAAACGGGGGATTAAAATTCGCGAGGACAATAATGGCCCTTCATAACCTTGGTGTACATACTATTTTTCTTTCTCTACTAGCACATAATTGTAATAATTATTTATGAAATTATTGTTATTTGAGTTTTACATGTGATGCCACAGTTGGTCTAGTAATTTTTTTTTATTAAAACAAAAAACGATTTTTTTTTCATTTCATTTTATTTTAACACTTTTATAAAAAGTCATAATCAGTGAATATCTAGGAAGACCAAAAATCGAAACATCTTTATTTAAAAGCATATACAACATTGTAGAATTGGTGTAGTACTAAAGCAGTAATTAAAATTTCTGAAAATGTACTTGCATATTTCCAAGATTATGCAAATAATAAAAAAAATTAAAAATACTCCACTGCATGAGCTCATTACTCTTTGTTGAAATCAACTCTTTCTTTAAAAAAAATATTGATATTTCAAAGTTTTTCAAATTAATTACATTTATAAAACGTAAAAGTGGAAAATTATCACGCAAAAAATCGTCAGTGATGGTAATATTCTTCAATTAAAGCAGAATGGAGGTTGGAAGTTTTTCACTGTATACCTGAATGATATGTGGAAGATTCGTTGTCCGTTAAAAAAAGTATAACATGCATGGTACACGGACAACTGCCATCAATGTCTTCAATTAATCCTGCTGATTCTGTCGTAACATCAGCTGAACAGAGAATTGAAATCCTTAAATAGTACCTACTATAATTAATATACTTGCAACTTCAACTAATATGCCTACTGATTCCCCAAATATTACAGGATCTGCAATAAACATGACTTGTCATAATTGTACGATTAATTATAATTTCTACAAATAAATTAGCCAGTACTTGATTATAACAGTAATATATTTATTCGCTTAATTTGTGGTTTTAACCATAATTGTCTATTCTTGAATTCTCTGTTTAACTTCCGGACAATAAACAATAACCTAAAATAAAATACAAATAATTTATTAATACAAAGATTGAATTTTTGTTCCTTATTTTGTCAAATCGACGAAGGCGAAATTGACATGAAAGAAGTTTAAATGCATGAAAGAATTGTCAAGTGTGTCATTTGTTACCGGCTCGAAAAAAAATATTCAAATTAACCTGAACTGTTATAATTAAATTTTGCTATCTAAACAACTATTTCAATGCATAAAATGTTAATAAATAAAATCTCTTGATTTTATTAAATCTTGCTATAAACATTTCCGGTTTAATACTGTCACAGTATTGTCAAAAAATATAAATTTATTCATTATTAACCAGAACAAGTTGAGAAATTTAATTTCACGGCTCTCTATTCAGAATAAAAAAGATGCTCTGTATAGCTAGTAGTGAAAAAATAATTATTTCCAGTTTTCAAATCATACAAAAGTGATACATGTGATGTTCTCTTCACAACAGCTTTGAGAGCCCTTGTAATGGCGCATAGTAAGCGCCTTAATAGCCGTAATCATATATTTATTTATTTAAGGTTAAATTTATTTTTTCTTTATATTCTGTACAAAATTGTGTTTCGATTAAATTTTTGGAAGCAAATAAAAATTTTTTCTATACGAAGAGTTTTTGGATGAATGCTTCATTTATTTCAACATAGTCAATAATTTACAAATTACAAATTTCCAACTGCGACGTTTCGGTTCTGTTTAGAACCATTTTCAAGCTAACAAAAAATTATTTAAATTGTTAAATACATGAAAATTATAACATACAATTGTCAAACTTACTTACTTAAAATATTAAAAAATTAAAAAGTTTTACATTTTAATTATAAATGATTTTACAAAATTTAGAAAACCAATGAGTTAAAAGTCAACTAAATTAAAATTGAACAATTCGTCTTATAAGTGACCGCCAAAATCAACGACCTTAACAAAGTAATGACATCTGTAGAAAGATGCAAGAATGAATGACAAAAACATTGAAAACCCTGAAGAAAAAAATTAAAAATTACTGTGGAGTGATATATTTAATATTGGGATATAAATTTTTAGAATTATTGTAATCAGATTTACAATTTATAGAATTATCGTCAAGATAAATAATTTTTTGTTATCTTGAAAATGGTTCTAAACAGAACCGAAACGTCGCAGTAGGAAATTTGTAAATTATTGACTATGTTGAAATAAATGAAGCATTCATCGAAAAACTCTTCGTATAGTAAAATTGTGTTTCAATTATAGAATAAAATAATTTTATTTAAATCACTGACATTTAAATATCTCAACTGGTTTACATGGAGTTGTTTGGGCGGCTAGATTTATTACAACAGATTATTTTATATATTATACACTATATCCCTAAATCTACAGACATAATAAAAAAATCTGTTGTGGCCAGCACAAAACCTTCCGTCAATTCAATGTATTTCGTACAAATCCGATACCAAAAGTTCCTTGGAAAAGATTCTATATATCCTGTAAAATTGTAATACGAACACACTATTTTTTACAAATTCCATATTGCAAGTTCCTTTGGGAAGATTCTATAAATCCAATATTATTATAACACGAATGTACATTCTGTAACTTGCACTTCACACTTCCTCATTCCTATCCAACGCATCTTCTTCAGACAGTTCTTCCTCTCTCAAATATTTTGCTACACAGTCGTTCCATCTTCTCTTTGGCCTTCCTCGTACTCCCGGCATTGAAACTGCAAGTCACTTATGAGAGGGACACTCTGTCACTTATGTTACTTTCTGATCCTATACTTTCCACTTTGGTTTTGCACTTGACACTGCCATCTGTCAATTAGAATTTTTTTGAATATATGTGTTGTTTCCATAATTTTAGCAAAGCTAACTGATTTTTGAAAGTTAACCTCTCTTAATCTCTCTATAACTCTATATCTATTGAATATGAAGGAAAATGTATAATCAAATTGTATAGAGAATAAGATTTTCTTTCATATTAATGATCACAAAATGTCAAAAAATGATATTTAACTGCGGTTTTCCCAGAAAAACTGTTAAAAACTTCAAATAAGGGTACTTCCGGTTGACCAATTATAACCAAAATCTAATCAGCTCTTCATATGGTTGTAAAGAAGAGGAATACGAAAAAATCATAATTAGAATTTTAGTTTGCGAGTTATCGTCGGAGAAAAATTTGTCGCACACACACACACACACACACACACACACACGGACCCACACACAGACACACACACACATACAGATATCAATGTAAAATTAGTAATATCGTATTCTAGGGATCTTAAAACGTGCTTATTCATTAAAAACTCACCACCGGAATTTTTTGACCAAAGACAATACCTTCCTTACCTAAGGGTGACGGAAGGTAAAAATTAAATGTATTAAATTGAGAATTTAATGTTCTTCATAATCTGTAATAACATAAATATTAAAAAATATATATTTAAAAGATTTTTTTAGGAAACTACTACTCCCGGTTGTCGAATTGGTGCTAAAACCTAATCAGCTCTTCCCATGAATGTCATATTGCGATATCTTGTAGTTAAATAGGTCTTAAGTCTTACAGAATTTTAGAAATTGTTTATCCAACATCCATCCCTAGACGCACACACAAAAACACTCACATCATCATAAAAATGTGAAAATAGGATTCTTGGTACCTTAAAATGTGTTTATTTACTAAAATCTGGATATGCGATTTTTAGCATGAATGCTATACCTCTCAGCGAAAACAGTAATGTGTATTTTTAAATATAAATCATGTTTTATTTTCATGTATATAAAAGAATAAAAAGTAGACCATCTATACATTCGTTTACAACCGCTATAAATAGACAAAAAAATATACTGAAAATTGTGGTGAAAAAATCAGCCTCTGTCGGTTTCCCATCCATCTATCCCGATCAAATTCAAGTTAAGTGCATACCTTCCAACATCAGAGTTGGGCGCCGCGACGGCAGAATCGAACTGTGGTCGTAATTCGCCGCACGTCTAACGACGCCTTTATACGCCGCTAATACGCGGCCGATTTCGCAATTTCGTCACGCGAGGCATTCCGTTTCTCTTGTGCACCATATCCCCACTTACACATTGACGCTTGACATCCGCACTTCTTCCCAGGAAGAGGGTGTCAACAACACGTTTATCATCTGCGATTAACCTTTAAATAGATATGGTTTTCCATGTCCTGTTCAGCGAGTAGGTAGGTACATGTAATATTATCCGTTGTACGTCTTTAAACTAATTCTTTTCATATAACATACCTAATATTTTTCTACTTCTATGCTTTAATGTACTTATTTAGTATGTCATCTGTACTTGAATAATACTTATTATTATACAGATTTTCATTTCGATACAGATTATCATTATGATACATATTTTCTTTTCATTTCGACACTGATTATCATTATGATACAGATGAGTTTTGTAACCAATTTATTGGTTTATATAGTTTATATATATATATATATATATATATATATATATATATATATATATATATATATATTATGAATAATCGTAGAAAAATAGTGTATGCCTCATGTATATTGCCATGGTTCGAATCCTAAACTACATTATGCTATCATTATAAACTTACTGTATAATATGCTCTTATCATTCTTTTTTTAAAATGAAAATGACGTCATATGTAGTTCTAGTTTGTATGTAGTAGGTGTAACCAGGGCATCTTATCCAAACCAAACCAGGTACGAAACTGAATTTTAACTTAAATGTTATATGTAATGGAAATGACAAATTTTTTATATATTGATCAAGTCTAAAGTCCTAAAATAAAAAAATCTGGTGTGGCAAACACAAAACCTCCAGCAATTTAATTTTTGTTAATTTAAATACATACGTCCGTATTTACTAAAGCTGCAAACTGTTCCATTGCATATAACTATTGCTTTATTTAATATTTTCTTTTTAAAATGTCGCTATTATTAATTTGAAGTGATTAGTGTTTTGACAGTGGCATTCACCTGTAGTTACATTACATTCATTTGAAATATGAACCAGGGATATGAACTGTGTAACAAAGGAATTGTGTTTATCTTAGGCTTCGGGATAAAAAAAAATGATTCTTAAATTTATCTGTAAAATATATAGAAAAAATATTAATGTATTCCTGTAGAAAATTCAATAATCATTAATTTTCACAATGACAAAAAATGAGAAAAATGACATTTAATGGTATTTTTTGAAGAAAAACCGTTATGATCTTCAGGTAAAGTGCCATTTCCGGTTATCCGATTTACACCAAAATCTAATGGTGTTTTTCCATATTAGAATAGGGTAGAAATACAAGGTGTCAGAATTGTCTGAATGATACTATTTGAGTTAGAGCGCCAACAAACTCCTTATACACACATACACACACACACACCTACACATAAAGACATCATCGTAAAAATGTTAAAATTGGATTCTAAGGACCTTAAAACGTGGTCATTTACTAAAATCTCGATATGTGATTTTTAGCACGATCCCTATACCTCCCTTAGCAAAGGTAGCGGGAGGTAAAAAAAAAGCATCAAGCATTTCTTGAGGTTGCTTGGAGCTCGCCTCGAGTAAACCTTCGATAGAAGTACGAGTGAAGAAACAAGTAGCGACTATGAAACGAAATCTGGTACTCAAGGCATACTCAAATATGAGTCGAGGCGAAGTACTGACTATGAATATGGGCATTAGTTGGGATGTTAGTTATAGTTCACCTCATTTTCCAAGAAGTTGGAAAGTATAGTGTGGGTATAGCTGGTTGGAGAGTTTACACTTTTCAATGTCTGTTATACTCACTATACTTTCCAAGGCCGGAAGATGCCACATTACAACTTCAGGGCTATTCCCCATTTCCACCCTGAGAGATCAGTGGCAGGTATTTACATGTAACAAAGCTTTTTTACTTTTTATATATAAAGAAACGAATGAAATTGTAAATAATATAAAGAAAAGTATATAAATGTGAAATCAAAATTTAAGGCTATAAATCAAACTGACAGTCATATGACAAATAAACAAGCTCAGAACATTCGTTTATTCATGTGAAGTTTTTATTATTTAAATATCAATTACTCACTTCATTATTAATTTCCGATTGTGAATAAAATAGTATACAAACCTCGGTGAAAAGTTTTATTATGTCCTTGACTATAGCTAACTTCGGGCTTCACGCCTTGGTTAGCTCTTTTTGTCCTCGGCAGTAATGCAACACAAATTAGTAACTAGTAATAGCATATTACATCCGAGGTGGGAGATGTTTCATTACAGCCAAGGGGTTATGCATATTACCGAGAGGCGAAGCCTCGAGGTGAGATAATGCGCGAGGCTGTTATGAAACTCCCACCGAGGTTATGTACACTATTTTATTCACAATCATCCTCATTTTAAATCAATAATTTTCAAAATAAATCAATGAATTATAACCTTTAATTTTATTAATGTTTTGACAGCTGTCTTAAAATTTGTTTAGCCTACTTAATTATGGGGATCTACGGCAATGTTGCTAGGCAACCCCTACATAAACATTTCCAACCCAAGAGATGGAGGTGAAATCTGTTATTTCCAACCCAAGAGATTGGCATTAAAGTTAGGAATGACGTATTTTCCAACCTCCAAAAGGTTAGGAATCTGTATATTACTATAATGATTGTTAATAAAGATTAATTTTCAAAAGTAGTTGGCGGTATCAATAAATGAAGTTTACAAGTAACACGTAACTTTTCTATTATTTTTTAAATAATCAAAAGTAATAAATTTCTGAATTTTGGAAAATTCCAATTTAGTAATTAGTGAGTAATTTGGAGTGGTTGTAGACACTTTCACTCTTTGATCTAATATAAAATTAATTTAAGAATGATATTATTTCTATTTAGCAAGGGTTGATTGATCTCGAATGTGTCTTCTGTTCTGTAAAGCTCCATAGCTTCAGCTGTTACTAAAAGAACTATTATAATCAAATATGCAATATTTCTATAAATACAAAAGCAATTTGAAATTTAACATACATAGTACTTGCATTGACAAAACTTACTAGTAGTATCTAAGAGAAACACTTGATCTGCCAATAATAATTCTATTGAAGGACAATTCTGGTACACGAGTATTTCAACTAAATTCAGTTCAGTTTATTTTACTTTATTTGCAAGTGCTCATATAAAACTTTTTCAAAATTATTTATTTTCGCATCAAACATTTTTGAATTAACTGAAAATTAATTTTTCATTGAAACCAAGTAGAGAGTTTCAAAGAGGATGCTTCTATTAAAGGTTACCGCTTGCATATAATTACACATATGTTCAATTTATGCCAACATGTCCTCGCATAATGCAATTCTAACAGCATGCACGTTGCAATACATGTGCTGCTGTATTATTGAATTAACTGCTACTACATGCATTCTGTTTGTTTCAGTCTCTACAAGGGCAGCAATATCACTGGAAAACGCTGGTAAATTCCAAATGACTACATCTCTATTGCTGACAAACAGTAAATATAATATGTTTGAGAATAAATTTCATGTAGTAAGTATGGTAATTCTACAAACTTAATTACATATTTCATACATATTCAAAAAATTAAATTCAATATAATACTGGAGTCCCAAGTTAACACGCCCTACATGGACTTGTAACTAAAGAGAGGTTTCTATGCAACTGCATACCTATATTGTTTTTATTAGACACATGAACAAAATATTTTCATAAGTCTATGTATATTTTTTTAAATTTTGCTTAAAAACATATTTGGTGCGTATACTCGTAAATAGATATTTTAATGCTTTTTAACATAAAAATTGATGTTGCGAAAAATTCAATTCATTTTTCTATTTACCTATAAAAAATACGTTCTCATTTTATTCTTTTTTACCTCCCGCTACCCTTGGTAAGGGAGGTATAGGGATCGTGCTAAAAATCACATATCGAGATTTTAGTAAATGACCACGTTTTAAGGTCCCTAGAATCCAATTTTAACATTTTCACGATGATGTCTGTATGTGTTTATGTGTGTGTATGTATGTGTGTGTGTGCATGTATGTGTGTGTGCGTATGTGTAGGGATTTTGTCTTCGCTCTAACTCAAATAATATCATTCAGAAAATTCTGAAACCTTGTATTTCTATCCTATTCTAATATGAAAAGAAGCCATTAGATTTTGGTGTAAATCGAATAACCAGAAATGGCACTTTACCTGAAGTTTATAATGGGTTTTCTTCAAAAAATATCTTTAAATGCCATTTTTTCGCATCTTATGTCTTATGAAAATTATTTCAATTTTCTACAGGAATACATTAATACTTTTTCTATATATTTTGCAGATAAATTTAAAAATATATTTTTTTATTAGTCCCGAAGCTTAAGATAAACACAATTCCTTTGTTACACAGTTCATATTTCAAATGAATGTTACTGACAGTAAATGTCACTGTCAAAAAACTAATCACTTCAAATTAATAATAGTGACATTTTAAAAAGAAAATAGTAAATAAATCAATAGTTTTATGCAATGGAACAGTTTGCAGCGTTAGTAAATACGTAAGTATGTATTTAAATTAATAAAAACGTATAGGAATGTGTGGCGAAGGATGATTGTTGCGTAACTATTATTGTGGTCCGGATGCAGTTATTCGCTACCGAAAATCGGTCACTTTAATATGTTCTTATATATGAATGCTATGATTATTGTGGACAAGGCGAAAGAAAAATGTTGTTAAAGAGTGAAGTGAGTCAGCTGAGCTCTTACTCTTATCCCTTTTCTTATTGTTACTATTGTTTCCGGGTTTTTACTATGTATGTATGAATGTATGTATGAATGTATGTATGAATGTATGTACGTATGTATGTATGTATGTATGTATGTATGTATGTATGTATGTATGTATGTATGTATGTATGTATGTAAAAATTAAATAGCGGGAAGTTTTGTGTTGGTCACATCAGATTTTTTATGTATAGATTGCAAGAGGTGGCGTCGAAATCGAACGGGAATTACAAATCTTGAAAATGGGCTTGCAATTTCTTAACTGCATTTTGAACGAGTTTATTTTTGCACCGTACAGAGTCAAATTTAAATAAATGATATCTGTCAAATATAAATACAAAACTTATTTCTAAACAAAATTTGTTCCTTATGAAGCTAATTTTATTAAATTATGATTTACTTTAAATACATATAAATTATGAATATGTAACAAAATCATGTCATTAAACTTTCTACTTTTCAAATTAGGAAGATGGCAGCTATTTAAATTTGGCGCTATAAACTCTTTCAAAGTCTAAGTATGTAGGTATGTATGACGTTTTCAGGAATATTTTCCTACACTGTTAGGTATGTATATGTGTTTATTTTTGTTATTAATAGTTTTATTTACAAAATGGATATTTTTTTATTTTATTTTATGTAATATATTATATAATAATTATACCATATTTATACTGTTTTTGTACCTACCTAATGTTTTGAATAAAAGACTGCATATAAAAATGGAAATAAGATGAAGATTATAAGAAATACGAGTATCACATTCAAAAGCAACTGTTAAATTTTTTGCAAAATTTTTATTTAAATATACATATTTGCAGTTTTTGCATACCTATATGGTGCATATTTTGATGACTTTTTCATACATACACTGCATGCATATTTTGCAATTTTTTTACTGCATGTAATTAGCTCTTTACTTTTAAACTATAAATTTAATAATTATTTCATTTTTGCAGTTGTGGATTGATCTAGAATGAAATAAATGAATTTGCATAACTTAAACATCGTTGGGAAGCTAAAAAATCTCTTTTCAATATGGCGTCAATATAAAAATGAAAATTGATATTATAGTTCAAGATCCAACAGTGATAAAAAATATGTGAGCACTTCCATTCGAAAAAACATAAAAAAGCCCTAAAGAGATGCAAACCAAATTCCACAATATCATACATGGAAGTTATTCGCAACAATAAAAAAAAAACAAAATTTATATTTTCTTCTGTTGTTTAATTAATCGACTTCGTATCTCTTATAGTTTTTGAGATTTCCATACAGAGTAGAGAGACCTGTACGAGTAGATACTCGTATTCATATGTCATTATCATATTGTTAAAATTTGAATATCTAGCTAAAACATAAATATATCTTTTGATTTAAGTATTATTACGATTTGTATTATATGAGTCCAAATGTATAAATTTTTAGGAAATGACAAAATAATAAAAAATAATGCTAATAATTGCTCACTTTAAGCGCGTACATAGTTCTACAATTATTTTCATTTACTGTAAATTGTAAAATGAGGGACGTGACTATTTCTTTATTACATAATGTAATATAACCCAAAACGCCAGTTCCCATACCTGCAGCTGGGATGGACAGCAACCAGTTCCCATTTAGTTTTTTCAAGGCAACCGGCTCCGGCAACCAAAGCACATCCTAATTTTAAAAGTGTGAGACGGATCTCGTCATTAAAATATTCAATTATTGTTGCCAGAAATAATGGCTCGCATTCTTACTAATTCACTTTTATTATCTTCTTGTTAAAAGTTACATTTTATAATGTTATTTCATTATACAAGCACACTCAGTATATGGGCGGGTTTAAATTTGTAATTTGAATAGTTCGAAATTTTACATAAATTTGGAATGTTAGCAGACAATTAATTGACAAAAGTTTGAAAACAGTTTTATAAAGTATGTAACAAATTTACAATTTCAATTATATATGGGTAGTGTTTGCGAAGTTTACGTATACACGTGGTTACGTGGGTAGTTTGTGTAAGTGAAATAATGGACTATTGCATTTCTATTTTCCCTTATATCAATAACTGACAAGAGAAGATGATATTCAAGATAACTGTCAGGGACTGGGACGTTCGGGATTCAATTAATTTTTTGCAAAACAGGAATATAAATAACACGGAATTTATAAAGTAAAAACAACACAAAATTTTACTTCTCTCTTGTAAAATTTGTAATAACTAGAAAAATATATATTATTTTTTTTTTAATTATCTAGTTTTATAAAGAGCAGTATCCTTACTTTAACTCAATTGTTAATTATCCACATATTTATTTTCTGGGTGGCTCTAATTGTATTATTGTATTCTTTAAAATTTTTCACTAATTAAATAAGTATATTGGCTTAATCTATTATCTATATCTATATATTTAAAATTTATTATTGTGCAGTAATAATTTCTTCAAAAATAAGTTTTCCCATGTTAAACGTCTGTGTCACTCAATATGTAAAGCTCATGCGGGTTCAGTTGACACTGGCACTGCGCGTACTAACCATTTGAAAACATGAACTATAATTTCTTTGGCTAATAAAAGAATTCCAGTCCCCTTACACCAATTTTAAATGTTAATGGAATGTTTTTCTTGTTGTTATATTAGCATATAATAATTACTAATAAATAGGTTATAATTATTTTAAATGTTTGACAAAACGTCAATATACGAAACTTCCCTAGTATTACAGTTCTACCCGTCCACGTGGATTCTGTGCACACTACATCAGTTTCAACTTAAAGCGCGCTAGCTATACATTCATTAAAATATTTTTCGTAATACCATACTGTTACTATGATATAAAAGCAGGGTTGGAAAAAATCAAATAAATCATGATACTTTGATTTTTTTATTTTTAAAGATCTAGTGGTGTTATTGTACTCTTTTAATTGTTTTAAAAGCAATATAAATATTTAATTTCATAAACGAAAACGAAATCTGTAATAAACCCCAAAAGAAAAGACACATTTGAATTTTTGCATAAATTTAGTATATAACGTACACATACGCGCGCGTCTTTTTAAACAATGTATACCTAAATAAAATAGATCAAAACATGTAATCAGTAATGTGTTAGAATTCAAATACAGTCCATATTTTTGTTGTTATTTATACTTTTGTAGTAAATAAATTAATTTGTATTACAATTTGAATCTTTTTTTCATCTGTGATAAAAATCAGTGATTTTTTTTTTAAAAATCAGTTGATTTAAATCATGATTTTAATCAAGATTTAAATCAAATGATTTAAATCAGGCCAACCTGTATAAAAGGACTAAAAACAAAAGTGAGAAGATAAAAATAACAGACGCCGGCTGTTATTTTTTATTACAGTCGCCTACAATTAAGAATCAAGTGTTCCTAGAAAAATAACAGCATCTTGATGAACCGTTGTCACGGAGAATTTATAAATCAACAAAAAAGTTGTTCAGTATGATAGAAAGAGAAGAATTTTATTATTATTTTATTATTCGTATGTTATGTTTAAATTTTATGTTATTACGAAAAACGCCACACGGCCGATATGCAAATAACGAACTCGGCTGAGGTTCATAGTTCGTTATTTGCCTCATATCGCAGTACCTATTCATTACGCTAATGTTTTCTATTGATTCTATTGTTTTTGATAATTTAACTAATAATCACCATGCGATTAAGATTTGAAACTCTCAGAGTTCGCATTTATGGCATACACTACAAAAAACTGAACGCACTGTGGGTTAAATTCCTCCGTTTATGACCTTGTTGTTCTCCTACACATTATTACCAATTCCCTACGCCACAGACAACTTTGTTAGCGACAATTTTATTACCGACTGCGATTCTTCGCTTCTCTTCGAGGGTTGCAGAATGATGCGCGGTTTCGCCGCGGGATCCAGCCTGTTAGCCCTTAACGATGACACATAAGGAAGATAAAGCACTACACTTTGTATAATCGCAAAATGACAAAATGCTCACTTTTATTTATTATTTTCTTGCTTGCTGTTGCAAGTTGTTAGCGAGAAACTTCGCATGAGAAATAATATTACAGGACAGAAATTGTAATGCGAAATAGTGTTGCCACAAGACCAATACCAGTCTTGGTCTTGGTCTCGTCTCGTCTTGGTCTTGTCGAGACGAGACCATCATTTGGTCTCGACTAGAAAAGTCGAGACGAGACGAGACCAGCATCAAGTCTTGTCGAGAAAGTCTTGAAGTCTCGACAAGACTCTCGACTTCAGATCAAAGGTATTTTTTTAAAACATATATCTATTCTAAAAGTTCTTCAAAAACTGAGAGTATTGCTGTAAATACTGATTGAAAATTCGAATAAATAAGAGAGATATTAATTTTTCAAATTTTGTATTTCTACTTTCATAATAGTGTCCCAGAAACATTAATTTATGTAAATATGATGTATTCCTTATTCATCTAAATAATCCAAAATATAAGTTTTAAATGAATATAAATTACAGTGTAAGTGGGATGAAATGAAAGAAGTATCAATTTAGAATTCTTATGTTATTTTAAAATGCACCTATATTTTTTATTAAATTAAGATCAACCTTTATGTTATACTACACATGTTGATTTTAATTTAATTTTTGTTTAATTCTCAGTAAATATATTGGTACAACTGGGTATATGAAATATTGACTACATCTTCAAAAATATTTCCAATTTTCAAATAGCACACAAAAGTTACATCTGTGGTGCATTCTGCAAGTTAGCAATGTACTTCAGTTTTATTTATTAAATTAATATATTATAACAAAAGTAACATTCCCTTCAAATATACATTATTTTTCTTTTATTTTTAAAGAATCTATTGTAATTCTTAGAATTTTACGAAAATGCACACAAAGATTTTACGATCTTAGGGAAATTCCCGTTTTAAAATAACCATATTCTACATTTTTAACGGTTGTACTTCTTATTCACCTAAATAATTCTTCCATTGAAACATATGAATAATATCGCATGTAGAAATAGGAATATATTAATTGCAAATAATGTAAACTATTAATACTAACAAATCAGTTACATAATTATTTTGTAAAGAAACAGTAAAAATATAAAAAAAAAAACGAAGATTTAATTCTTCTCAAACTTTGTATCCATAATTTATGTAAAAATACTTTTCCAACCAATGAAAATAAAACATTTTCTAGTGTTATCATTAAAAATTAACAAAAAAGTTTATGTATCTTTTACATGTATAATGAAAGTAAAACTTTATCTTAACAAAGTGAAATGTAAGGGACATTGTTAAAATATGTAGTTACAGGTATAACAATTTGGGAAAATTGGTATCAGATATTCTAAGAAACTGGTATTAAGCATTTCTCGTAAAGCTTCGTACAGACCTGAACATTGTGTCGAACGACAAACAGAACAACGAACCGAATAACAAACAGACTGGGAGAATGGATATAAATTTCACCAAACTGAACAACGAACGAAACGCGTTTGAGGTGTTCCCATAAATTTTTGCGAACACGAACAACTATGGAAGCTGCAGCGGCATATATTTATTTTCACTATGCTTTAACCGGGAAGAAAAAACGAAGAAAAATAAAATCAAGAAGATGATGGCAAACACATTTATATAGCCAAAGAAGTGCAGAAAATGGCAGTTTAGTAAGTGAATTAAAATTTCAAGCTGTAAGTGAACATTAAAGAAATTTCATAAGATGACACCTTTTGATTTTTATTATTTATTAAACAAAATTGGTAAATAAAATACAATTATAACCCTTGCGTTCTCCACGTTCACCGTTGTGTTTGTCGTCCCGTCCAAACCTGCAAACACATTTGCGCGCATTCCCTTTGATGCTTAAGAAAAAACCGACAACTGATGGGAACGACAGCGCGCACGAACACGAACATAAATGTGTTCGCGAACGCGTTCGTGTCCCCGTCCAAACTGGTGTTTCGTTCGCCGTTCTGCTTGGTGCTCTGTTTGTCGTTCGGCGCAATGCTCAGGTCTGTACGAAGCTTAAAGCTGTTTGTCGTTCGACACAATGTTCAGGTCTGTACGAAGCTTAAGAACACATGCAAAATGCAAGTACACTCGCCCGGTGCCCATAGGCGTATACAGGGGTTAGGGGGGGCGGGGGCGCTCGCGCCCCCTGAGAAAATTAAAATACATTGTATAAATTCATTCATATGAAAAAATTGAAAACATTAATCGTTTACTTAAAGCCTTAAAGAAAATAGAAATATAAAAGTCGTAATGTACAAGCCCTTCTTTAACAATTTTCTTAAAACTTTGTATGCACAAATGTGTAAAATAAACTGTTTTTCCAATTCCCTAATATAATATAATTAAAAAAAAAAAAAAATGGGTAAAAAATAACACAACATTTCTTTTCTTGTAAAAATCCAATAATGGAACAATAAATTTTACAACGGCCTTTGCTATAAATGCTGCATATTACCAGACAATAACAACCACTTTTAGACATCTGCTAGTAATAAAAGTAGGTAGGTTTGCCCAACCCAAATCCAAAATATTTCCGAATACAATACTTTAGTCAATCTAACAATTTTGCATCCTAAAAATATAAAACCATGTAATAAAGAAAAGTATAAACGTATGATAAAGAATTAAATGAAACATAACATAGACAATTTTTATGAGGAATCATTATTATGGTTTCATAAGTGGAAAGAGGAACCTCTTGAGAAAGAAATACCATATGAAGAATTATTAGATATCTCCAAAAAATTCTATCCATTTTTACTCCATGGCTTGATTTTATTTTTAACTCTACCTTCTACAACATGTAAAAGAAGTTTTAATAGGTACATAAAAAATCTGTTGTGGCTAGCACAAGACCTTCCGTTAATTTGATGTATTTTGTACCAATCTCACATCAAAAGTTCCCTAGAAAATATTCTATATATTCAATAAAATTATAACACGAACATATACTATTTTTACAAATTCCATACCGAACGTTCTTTGGAAAAAATATAAATCCAATACAATTATAACACGAACAATCATTATGTACCTATATTGTACTTGACACTGACATCTGTCAATTACAATTTTTTGAATATATCAGCTGTTTCTAGGATTATAGTAAAGCTGACTGATTTTGGAAAGTTAATCTATTTATAATTCGTTAAACCGTACAACTGTTATTATTAAAGTTTCTTAGTTACTATTTTTTTTTACTAATTTTATAAATTTAAGCACGTTTATTATAATTTATTTGTTTTTCAAATAAGTGTTTTTTTTTAACATAAATATATGACTAACTATATTTTTATTCGTCAAAATTTTGATATAAAGCAGAAGTTCTCAACCTGTGGTACGCATACTAGGGGATACGCGAAAGGTTAAGTTTTAGTTATCTACTTATTTAACATTTATTTAGAAAAATATAAAAAAAATAGCGAAAGAAGTTTTTTTTTTCGGGATTTTTGTCCATTTACTTACTGCTACATTTAAACATATACATACCTATTTAACTATTGCTAATAATAGAAATGCATTGCTGTGATTTATTCTGTAGCTAAGGAATTGAAATTATATATTTTATGTTTATTAATAAGAAACAACCTCGGTATGTATGTATATTTTCATATTAATTATTTCAAGAGCTCAAGTATCAAGTTGATGATATTTACAGAAAAAATAATAAATATCTCAAATATTATTTGGAATTTTTGAATCGCGATTGTACTGTTGTTCTTAGAATTTTATGTTCTATGAGATGGGATTATAAAAAAAATGTTAATGGAAGCAAAGTCGAGAGTCTTGTCGAGACTCGAGACGAGACGAGACTGACATCAAGTCTCGTCTCGACAAGACCAAGACGAGACCACTTTAGTCGAGACCAAGTCAAGACCAAGACAAGACCGGCCCTAAGTCTCGTCTCGTCTCGACTTCTGGCAACACTAATGCGAAAGGACATTTAAAAACTAATGCAGTCGCAACAGTAGCATTTTACCGCTTACTACTAAAAGAATAGACTGCTGTATGAGAATATTAAATATCTTTATAAGTAGAAACGTAAACGATGAATTTTCGTACAACCAATTTTCTTGCGATGAAATTTCCCAGCAATGTATTTTCTTACGATGAATTTGTTGTTATTTTTATTTAAAAAAATAACGGTCAAAGCCATTAAATAACAAAAAAATAATATTTTTATGGAAAAATAGACATTTACGCTCTCATTTCTTATCGTAAAATTTATGTTTTTTGAGGGGCGAGCAACAAAGTTCTTTTTCACGCATCTCCCATGGCAACAAGTGTAAAAAACCTTGTTTGCTCGCTTGCAAAATAGTTATTTGTGTAACAAGAGCGCTCGATTGTAGCGCTCGCTACGCTCGCGCTTCAATTTTCAAGCGCGAGCAATAAAGATACTTTACGCTAGAGATGCACACATAATTTTTTCTACGACTTTACTAACCAAAATAGAAAAAAATTATAATACCTATTTAGTAAGTTCAATTCAATCTCAACCAATTTCTGTTTTGTGTTGTGTGTAACCATGACGATGTGAGTATCCAAGTAAATAAATACAAAATTCTGTCAGTAAAAGATAGTGATTTTTCCTGCACTTCCTTGAATTTATTATCTGCAAAATCAAAAACATTATACGAAAAGAATTATAACCTCTCCATTGAATGGTGTAAGTTAAAAAAAAAAAAATCAAGAATTACAGTGAAAATGTCTTACTAGCTTACTTTTTGTAAAAATCTAATGAAATCGTCTTCTCTTTGGTCCATTTATTCCATGCTAAAATCAACACTAGCAATTAAGAACTGAAAACTCTAGTGAGTGTCATAGTCACAGAATCTAATTTATCTTCGTCAGCTGTTTTCAAGTTCTGGAATGAATATACAAAACTTCCAAAAGTGCACATTCAATTTTAACATTATCCGCCAATAATGAAATCCAATAAGTTTGTTAATTATGAAATGTGTGTTATTAAATATTTAAAGTTGTAATACAATGTACATTCACCAGTAGAGTTGTTATTATATATGTTGCTATGGGAGACGCGCGGTAAAGTATTTTTTTGCTCGTTCCTTAGTAACCATCAACTTTACGATGACAAAATAGAGCACAAATGTCAACTTTTCATGGTGGTCGTAGAAAAAATATATTTTTATTTATTTATTTACAATATTAATAGATTATACTTTTTTGACAATTATTTATCCTGAGCTCAGAATTACTCGCTACTAGATAAAGTTTTAGTAACTTGCTGCTTGTCAGTTTTTTACCTCTCGCTATAAGCACGTTTCAAGGTCACTAGAATCCGATTTTAACATTTTTACAATGATGTCTGTGTGTGTGTGTGTGTGTGTGTATGTGTGTGTGTATGTGTGTGTGTGGATGTGTGTGTGTGTGTATGGCTGGATGTTGGACGGACTATTCCTCAAAAACTATAAGATATAAGGCCTATTTAACTATGAATTTCTCAATCTGACATTCCTGGGAAGAGCTGAAAAGGTTTTGGTAACAAATGAACAACCGGAAGTAGTAGTTATTAAAAGAAATTTTTCCAAATATTATATTTTGAAAATTTTTGATATTACTAATTTTGAAGAACAAAATTCTACACCTAATACATTTAAATATTTTATTATATCTTCTATAAATTTAGAGATAAAGATGCTATAATATATAGAATATTGGGATATAACAAGTCGAGTAGGCGAAACTACACTAAGGAAACCAGTTGACAAATTCAAATGTTTATAACATATTTTTTAAATGACAGATTTTAGTGTCAAAACATTTTGTTAGCTTCTTCTGGGAAGAACATTTAATCTTTCTTATTGTTTTATTAATTAAATATTTTAAATTATAAGTAATATGCATACATATGTCCATCAGAAATACCGCCAATCTGGTTAATGAATTGGAAGAATCTGTGACATTTAGGAACTTCCTCATACAATGAAAAATAGATATAATTAGAATTATATGTGTGCAGAAGACATGTTAAATACAACAAAAAACAATATTTGGGTAAAGTTCTGTAATATTTTGTTATAAAACGACGGTTCGATAGCAAAGTGCAATATAATACTTATATTGCCTAATATGGAAATAGCGAGAGGTGTTGTGCTGGCCACAACAGATTTTTTTTTTTGAAATATCGATATATAGAACGGACGTAAGAAAAAATAATGTGTATGTTTTGTGCGAAAAGCGTTACTGCCGCTTTCGAAAGATTGCCGCGCTCCCTAGCGACAAAGTCACTTTACGCTCTTAAACACAAATAGGTAACTATTTTTCTACAGTGCAGTACAAAGTAGCTATTTGCGCTCTTTTGTCAACTGAAAATGTTACTTTGCCCAGTGGCGTAGTGTAGGTATTTGCCGCCCGGGGCAGATATCAAATTTGCTGCTCTCGACCCCATCCCCCCCGCCCCGCCTTCCAATTTAAAATTCTTGAAAACACGAAAATAAAATAAATCGCGGATAGATATTTAAAAAAAGGCGAAATTTTTTGTTCATTCAAGGTCAAATGCCTTATAATTGAAAGTTACATTTTTTCAAGGGATGTAAAGGTGTATGAAAAATGATCCCCATTATTAGCGCGTTTGAAGAAATGCTCAACTTCATTAATGTCTAATACCAATATGAATAGAAAAAATTAAATTTTAATATTTTGTAGCCATAAGTTTTGTGAATAATTTAAACGTTATTTTGTTCGATTTGTTTACATTTTGTTTATAATTAAAAAAGTAAAAGTGTTGGATCGCAGCTTCTATTAATAACTTACATTTGAAATTTGGTATGTTGACTCAAAATGAAATTTTAATATAAAATAATAATAATTTTTTATTTTAAAATGATTAGTTTAATTTCAATAATTTTTATTGTTAAAGCACAACATGCGTTCATGCCCATAAACATTAAAAAAGTAATAAAATTAAATTAATCATTTTTAAATAAAAATTTATGCATATTTTATATAAAACCTGCATTTTGAATCACCATGCCAAATTTCAATTCTTAATTATTAATGCTGAGAAGTAATACTTTGCCCTCCCCCCACACTACGCTACTGACTTTGCCGCTCATGCGCGACAAAGTAGAAAAAACGCTCGCTGTCCAAATTTCTAACTATACAATCACTTGTCTACTTTCTTAATAGAAACGTTTAATTAGGAACTAATGGCACTGTAGTAACACATTTACCTCGTTCACTAGTCAATCTGACAAATGCTCTGTACCGATTTTACATAACCAAACAAAATGTCACAGTGCTGTGAAAATAAAATAGGGCATTCATTTACATAAACGAAAGTATAAAATGCTTAAATTAGATTGAAGCAATAGCTCAAGAAGAATGGAAAATAACGATATAATAAAATTAAATATAAAATGTTTAGTAATAAGAATGATTTTACACAGATGGCGGTAGATGTGTATAATGGCGACGATAGTTACGAAAATTCTACCGGTGAACTGTTACCGGTAAACAGCTGTTCATCAGGTTACAGCTACCGGGATAGATACTTTAAGAACGCAAGAACAAGAACAGGGTAGATTTATAACCTATGAAAAGCAGTTGAAAGATGAAACTATATTTGAAATTTGACGTAGTTAAACGTTATCTCGTCTCGTCTTCTGAAATCTACTTCTGATTCCAACTTCGCGTGGCATCTCAACCTTTTTTGAGCTTAGATTCTTCATTTACCGCATTTACCGGCTGAATTACTCGATCCACAAATCATGGATCCGGTAGATGGATCTGGTAGATATGGTACAATTTTCGAACACGGTAACTATTAATCACTTGTGTTTTCGAACTCAGTCGGTAGGTGCGGTATCTACCGGTAGAATTTTCGTAAATGCCTACTGTGCCATTTCTCAACTCGAGTTTACTGTATTCATTTTGATTACAATAAAGTTATTAGTTATTTCGTTACTTAAATAATTGCGAGAATTCAATCAATACACCAAGTAACATACATGTCTATATAATCACAAATTCCTTAAAATACTTGTTAATTTTTTTAGGTGTGACAACTAACGACACATTTTGCTACAAAAACTCATCAAATCATCACAAATCCTTGTTTCCGCGCTCTAATTTTGGTTTATTTCATGGAATGGAAGGCTAATATAGCGATATAATCATTTAAAAGCATTTTGAGTTTAAACCGGATCTTCTATATTAGCCAATCGTTATTTATGGCGGAGAACCCCATTGTGGTGACTGTAGAATAAACCTTGTGTGTGTTTCGAGCGCAAAATTTCGAGAAAATGTCGCGCTCCTTAATCGACAATGTCGCATTTTGCTCTCTTAATACAATTGCTATTGCGTTGTTATAATGTTTTATTTTTAATGAAACGAAAATCATTCACTAATGACGCCCTATTAATACATGATTTTCTATTGATAAAATACGTATATTTGTGTGTTCAACAAACGTTACATAGCATAAATATTGCTAGCGTTAAGTTTTGTAGTGTATATACATGAATGACATGATTTTGACATTTGCTAGTTGGATAATTTACGTAGTAATCGTAGCATTTATTTAAAATTAATTTGAAAACAATAATATTCTTTTAACAACGAATAAAACGCTAACATGTAGTAATTTGAACGCGCTCGCCGAAAACAACAGATGTTAAAATACAATACCAGTATTATGTATATATGTGTATGTGTATGTATCAAAATTTGAGAGCAACTCGAATAATATCGAAAATCAACTATCATTCGCTCCCAAAATATTAATTAAATTTTTTTATTAGCAACATATTTGCTTTGAAATTATTCTGAAATTAATAAAAAGGATAATAAAGGTTCATTTATGTTCATATTTCATATTGGTATCCCCATAGAATCGATTCGGGTCCAGACGCTGAGATCTGCATTGTAGCTCGGCAACAAGAAACGCAGAAATAACATAAATCCTGGATTAATCTGACGTTATCAGCAGGGCGCAGTGAGCAGTAAAAAGGGATCAGGCTTACATCAATGCCACACTATACACGTGGAACGGATACCCACGTTTATATTACAAATTTAACAAAATGTTTTGCTGATTGTAAATATATTTTTCAAATCTATATACTAAGCTGCTTATCATCTTTTATTGAACTATTTAAATATGAAAATAACATATAACAGACAAATATAAGAAAAAATAATAGGTAATCCACAAAAGACAGAAAAAAAATTTATTACAATTTCATCGGTGCATAATTAAAAAAAAATGTTATTAATCTGACAGAAATTTACTTTTAATATATTTTTTTTTTATTCCATTCTGACCATCTTGTATATCATATAGAAATTATATCTGTTAAATTTTGGTAAATTAACTACATCCAAAATAGGTAGCTATTTTTGATATAAATACGAAAAGTGACATTTTATTTTATGAGAAGTATAGAACACGGCACGAAGTGAAGTGGTCCAAACCAAACGAATCACTTTTAACACGTGCAACATATACTATTTAATCTACAAACACTAATAATTTCATTTAAATATGTATTTCTAATAATTTTTGGACGTATAGGGTGATCACGCGGGAATGAAACAGCAATTATCCTTTTTATTAAGGGAGCTAGCGATTATCTTCAAATAAGCAGATTTATCTACTATAGGCAATATGGAGAATGAACTTTGAATTTTTAAATAGAAAGTACCATATATATTGAAAAATACACAAAATTTGTTTCACAATGGTAGTAAATAAGTAGTACGTTTACGTTGTACCATAGGCGCTAACTTTGAAAAATTTTGTCGGTTGCACTTACCGAACAAAAAATTGTGACTACAAGGTAGGTACAACTGAACATAGGACTTTAACACATAAAATCAGATTTTCGTAATTTCCTGCTCCCATAATTATTTTATACAAAAAATCTTCAGATAAAATTTGTAGAGCATAAAAATTATCAGTAAGCTTTCTTGCATAATTAATAACGGCAGAAAATAAGTATTAAAATGTCGAAAATTACCTCAATTGAGGCAAAATAATTAAAAAATGCCTATTTTTAGGTTAATTGCTTGACTATTGCTTTAGGTGCAGAATTTTTTGCTCCACAACTTTTATTTGAAGCCTTTTTTACCTAAAATAATTAGGAGAGCAGAAAATTACGAAAATATGATTTTACATGTTCCAGTCCTACATTCGTCTGACGGTCACAACACCCTATATCACCATAAGTATGTATAGCAAGTGATTGAAAAAATACGGACAAATACAGTACCCTATTATTAATTTTAGATCTATAGATTAAATTACAAAGTTGAAAACAAAATTCAATACCATTTTTTGGTTTGAAAAGATCTTGAATTCTTTTTCCGAGTTTGCCGGAAACGTAATCATCGTTGATTTTTTTAATGGAATGGTTTATATCATTTACCTACTTTACTTCTTTGACGAACTGTCAACGAAAGTAGAAATCAAAATCTTTTCACTCAAAAAAATGGTATATTACTTCGCCCCTAACTTTGCAATGGGGTATTCCACCATAACAACAAAATTAAGAAAATTTCAATTTAACATAAAGTATGGCTCAATAAATAATAGTTAAAACAATGAAAACACTTTTTAAATAATTACTTTACGAGATATTTCACATTTGCTAAAAGGGAAAATTGACGTCATACAATTGTTATCCTTCTCTCACAGCGTACTCAGAGCAGTGTGTGTGAGAAAGACAAGTATAGAGGAAATGTGACGTTACACTGATTTCTCGAAAATAAAATACTCTGAAACTAGGAACAATTAAGATTTTTTAATACTATGAATTGCTTCAAAACTGAATGAAGTTTTATTTAAAATAATAAAAAAAATTGAGTGGAATACCCCATTTAAACTATAGAATTAAAATGAATACAAAGTACGAGCAAACACGTGACCTACTCATCTATCCGAGTGTTGCGCCATTTCATAAAAAATCATAACTAAAAAAATCTGTTGTAGCCAGCACAAGACCTCTCGCCATTTCCATATTAGGCTATATAAGTATTGTATTGCACTTCGCTTTCGAACCGTAGTTTTATAATAAAAAATTACAGAACTTTACCCAAATACTTTTTTTTATTGTATTTAACATGTCTTCTGCACACATATAATAATAATAATAATATAATAATAATAATAATAATAATAATAATAATTTTATTAACCCAACAGTAACATATAATTCTAATTATATCTATTTTTCATTGTATGAGGAAGTTTCCAAATGTGAGAGATTCTTCCAATTCATTAACCAGATTGGCGGTATTTCTGATGGATATATGCATTTTACCTATAATTTCAAATATTTAATAAAACAATAAGAAAGATTACATATACTTCCCAGGAAAAGCTATCAGAATGTCACTAAAACTGTTGATTTTTGACACTGACAGGTGTCATTTAAAAACTATGTTATAAACATTGGAATTTGTCAACTGGTTTCCTTAGTGCCTTAGCCTCTGCGATTAGATTACTATATATATTATAGTGTGTTTATCTCTAAATCTGTACAACATATAATAAAAAAATTAAGTATATTAGATGGAGAATTTTATGTTCTTCAATATTTAATAACAAAAAATTCCAAAAATTTATATTTAGAAGAATTTTTTTAAGAAACACTACTTCCGGTTGTTCAATTGTTACCAAAACCTTTTCAGCTCTTCCCAGGAATGTCAGATTGAGGAATTCATTGTTAAATAGTTCTTAAGTCTTATAGTTTTTGAGGCATCCTGTCTACAACATCCAAACATACATACACACACACACACATACACACATCCACACACACACACACACACAGACATTATTTTAAAAATGTTATAATCGGATTCTAGGGACCTTAAATCGTGCTTATTCACTAAAATCTGGATATGCGAGTTTTAGCATGAATCCAATACCTCTCTTAGAGAGAGGTAAAAATGATGTTACTTATTAAGCGCGAAAGTAAAAATAACTTTCAAAATGTATAACACGTAACTATATTAAATAATTAGTAACGAATAAAAATTGAGATGAATAACAATGTTATAAATAAATTTAGCCATCTTCTGTCGAGTGCACTTGACCCCACGCACCCTACAAGTCGGCGCCTATGCGTTTTATTATTAAATTTTAAATGGCTTTTAAATATCTTATAAAAGAGAGTGTGAAATTTTGTTTTATTGGTTCTGTTGCCTAGGTTACGCTATATAGATGAATTTATCTGAAAAAAATACCATATATCTATGAACGAAAAAAACTATAAAATCTTAGAATCTCACACTCTTTTTATAATAGCGTTATAAAACAGATCATTTATTCTCAAATATCAACATTTTGAATTTTTTAAAATTAAAAAGTAGGCAGACGTCAGGTTTATTTATTCGTTGCTAAATGAAATACATTTAAGCACTAGTACTTAAAAGTAACATTTTACACATTAAATTGTCGCTTTTACGCATTAAACTGTTATTTTTAAGCACTAATGCTTATGCGGGAGGTTATGGGCTGGCCACATCAGATTTTTATGTTAGAAATCTGTTATGGCACAGTACCTCTCGCCATTTCCATTGTTATATAAGTATTGTATTGCACTTCGCTATCGAACCGTCGTTTTATAACAAAAACATTACAGAATTTACTCAAATATTGCTTTTTATTGTATTTAACATGTCTTCTGCACTCATACAATTCCAATTATATCTATTTTTCATTTTATGAGAAACTTTCTAAATGTCAGATATTCTTTCAATTCATTAACAAGATTGGCGTTATTTCTGTGGACATATGCATTTTATCTATAATTTTCCGATATTCTATATATTATAGTGTCTTTATCTCTAAATATATACAAGATATAATAAAAAAATTACATGTATTAGATGAAGAATTTTATGTTCTTCAATACTTGCAACAAAAATTTTCAAAAAAGTATACTTAGAAAAAAAATTCTAAGAAACTACAATTGTTACCAAAACCTTTTCAGCTCTTCCCAGGAATGTCAGATTGAGGAATTCATAGTTAAACAGGTGTTAAATCTTATAGTTTTTGAGAAATCGTCCTTCCAACATCCACACGTACAAACGCACACACACATCCATCCACACACACTTACATACACGCACACGCACACACACACACACACACACACACACACACACAAACTCACAGACAGAGAGAGAGAGAGAGAGGGAGATATCATCGTAAAAAAATTATAATTGGATTTTAGGAATCTTAAATCGTGCTCATTCACTAAAATCTGGACATGCGATTTTAGCATGAATCTAATACGAGTACCTCTCCTAGCAAGAGAAGAAAAAGGAAGGACTATAATGGTAAGAGCCCAAAATTTGCAGGTATGACTTTAGTAAATTGGGTCAGGTTATGTTAAAGTAATCTATGTTTAGAAAATTTGCAAGCAAAAAATATTGTGAAACAGTGCAAATAAAATTTAACCTTTGTCGTACCCAGCCGATGCTTTGTGATACTTTTCTGAATACTGAACGTAACACTTCTAAGATTTTATTTATTGTTAATTGATATTTGTACATTAATATTCTGGGTATTTTGTTCATACTGTACATCAATATCGTTAATTAAAAAATAATAATTGTGTGGGGTACGTTTGTATCCCGCATTAATGTGAAGCCACTCACTTTAAAATTTTCATTGTCTTGCGCGATACGATCAATGTTACATGATCTCTAGAATTCTTGCAGTACAGTACTTTAACTGTCGCTTGGAAACCGCGAAGAAACCGCACGTATGTATTATCGCGAGATATTAATTTTTTGCTTTAAAAATTCTTATTCTCTTCTCTTTTCACTGGTTATGAGGGTTGTATTTTAAATTTGTTGTAGGTACTCTCAAAAATTTTCAATACCTTTCATTCCTACAGTTTCTGAGATACAATTGTGTCAATCGAAATCTGGATATCCTGTACATTTATTTGCTATCTGATATGATATAAAATAAAAATGCATTTTGTGAGGGGTAATGTACACGGTATTCCGTGTAACTTTTTAAGCACGGTACGACGAAAGCTAATAGCGTTGTACATTACCGACGTATCTTGGGCAATGTCAGCTTTTGCACATAGACTTTCAGAAACATGTAATATTGAGAGGTGATGCTGATTCCATACTCGGACGAGGTGTGATATCCGGTTTTGTGTTATGTGATATTTCTACTTTACGAAATGAATACGAGCTGGTATTGATGCCGTGATCGAAAGATGTTGTAAAATGGCGGATGTTGATGTCCGGATGTACACTGATAATGAAATGGTCGCATAAATTTACAAATTCTACAAGTCAGATCTTTGTACTTATTTTGTTCACTTAATTACTAACTTGGGGTGTGATGCGACGTCATAAAATTTCGAATCAGACAATCGAACTTTAATTCAAAAACCTCTAAAATCGAATTAATATTTGTTCCCTTGGGGAAATCTCCATAATTCGATATTAAATTAATGTCTTAGCAGCTTTTTTACTTCTGCAATTCGATTTTTGTAAACAAGCTAGCAGTAAATTCAGTACAAGAAAAAATATAAATTCCATATTATCAGTGCTATGTTTTGAAACGGTATCACCGTCAGTTCTTGTTATGAAACCTACGGAGACGTACCTCTCTTTTTCATCACTTGCATATTTTACTTCTGTATTTAATTCTATGTTGGTATATAACATGCACTTATTTTAAAATAGAGAGTGCTTTGGCAGCCGGTACCGGTTCCCATATCTGCAGCCAGCACGAGTTAAATAAAAACTAATGTAAATAATTGTTCTTTTTATGCGCTTACATACACCACAATTATATGTATGTGCAGTTTTTACAGTTGAAAATGATGAGTTTGGAAATAACTTAATAACCTAACCTAATGCAGAAACACCGGTTCTCATATCTGCTGCCGCGATAAAATTATATAAAGCTCCGATTACCATTTAGTTTTTTCATGGTAACCGCCGCTGGAAACCAAGACACATCCTTTAAAATATGCATTGAACCAATTAAAAATTTTATCAACCTCTGCATTTCAAAATATATTTACTTGACCTATATAATTTAAAAAAAAAAGTCGATAAATTAAAACTATTATAATCGGAGAGTTTTTTCTTCCCTTCAGATACGAATTAAATTTATAAACAACGTTCGATTATGTTGCGAACAGTATATATTATATTATGTTGTTCCTTATCTAGCTTCCAAAAATTTAAACACATTCTAAGTCCCGCAATTTCTTTTAAATTATCATCACATAATTTCTATAACACGTATACTCGTATTATCGCATAAAAATATTGTTTTCTAAATTACACAAAAAATGTATTATCTATTGAAATGTTCCTCAAAATGAGCTTCTAAAATCTATATTTATATTCAATTTGTGAAACATTAACCATTTTTGTTAATATGTAAAGGACATACACACAATCTATTTTTTTACCTTCCGTCACCTTTAGGTAAGGAAGGTATTGTCTTTGGTCAAAAAATTCGGTGGTGAGTTTTTAATGAATAAGCACGTTTTAGGGTCCCTACAATACGAATTTACTATTTTTAAGATGATGTCTGTATGTATGTGTGTGTGTGTGTGTGTGTGTGTGTGTGTGTGTATGTGTGTCCGTGTGTGACAAATTTTTCTCCGACGATAACTCCAATACTATAATTTTAAAAATTATAATTCTTTCGTATTCCTCTTCTGTACATCCATATGAAGAGTTGATTAGATTTTGGTTATAATTGATCCACCGGAAGTACGCTTATTTGAAGTTTTTAACAGTTTTTCTTAAAAAAACGCAGTTAAATATTATTTTTTGACATTTTGTTTATATATTTATTAAAGAAAATACTCTTCTCTATATGGTTTGATTATTCATTTTCCTTCATATTCAATAGATGTAGAGTTAAAGCATTATAAAGAAATTAATTTTCAAAAATTAGTCAGCTTTGTTATTTATCATGGAAACAGCTGACATAATTATTCAAAAAAATTTAATTGACAGATGTCAGTTGCAAGTGCAAAACCAAATATGGAAAAAAGTATAGGATCTAAAATTGGTATGTCATAGTGTTGCTCGCAAGTGACACGCAGAGAAAGGCCAAAGAGAAGATGGAAGGACATTACTTATGTTATAATTTTATTGGATTTATAGAACCTTTTCAAATGAACTTTTGGTATGGAATTTGTAAAAAATCGTATGTGTTCGTGTTCGATTTTACATGATATTATACAGAATCTGTTCCAAGGACCTTTTGGTATGGGATTTGTACAAAATACATGGAATTGACGGAAGGTCTTGTGCTGGCCACAACAGATTTTTTTTTTTACATAATTGACAGTAAATATTTACGAGAAATCGGAACGACCATTAATGAATATTACTGCCATTTTATTATTTATATCCACAAAATACAATTTTATGCTGACCAAAGAAAAATATTTTCCTGACAAAATGCAACTTTATACTGACACTTTATTATTTATACAGACCATAATATTAATATTTACTGACTAGTTATTTTACAAATTATTTCCCTTTTTTATAAATCGTAATGTTCATTTTTATGAATATGTTACAAAATTATTGAAACTCTATTCCTATTCAACTTCGATTTCAGAAAAAGTAACTTCAATTTCAGAAAAAGTAAACTCAATTTCAGAAAAAAGTAACTTAAATTTCAGAAAAGTTAATTCAATTTCATAAAAAGTAAATTCAATATCAGAATACGTAACTTCAATCTTAAAAAATCAATTTAAGAAAGTATATTCAATTTCAAAAAAAGTAATTTCAATTTCAAAAAAATGATATCAATTTACCTGTAGGTAAAGATGTATAGAAGCTGCCTTAAATATATTACCAATTGATCATTTTTAATTAAATGAAATATAAGAATTTAATGACATTGAATCATTGAAATTCCTATAGCGAGGAGTCTCATTCCATTTCAACTACTGTAGAAGATGGATGTATATAACTGAGCTCAATTGTGAAAGTATAGTTTTAAATTAAATAAGTACCTATTATGGTGACGTGTAGTGATTGAAACGAAGTGAATTCAACAGATTATCATAAGTAAGAATTAATAAAAATATTTTTTATTAAATTTTGACGTTTTAATTTGTCATTATTAATTGCATAGCAACAATTTTAAGTAATAATATATAATATATTAAATATTATTTAATAAGCATATAATGTAAGCTATATTACACGAGGATAAAGTATAGAAACGAGCCATGGGCAAGTATAGTAACCATCCGAGAGTAATATAGTTATACAGAGTGTCCCATATAACATTACGTTCTTGAATATCTCGAAAACAATGTATCGTAATAAAAAGTGTGCCGAATCAAAACCTTCATAGTTTTTCAGGGGACATCAGATTCTGACAAAATGGCACCCGATCCCCCCCCCCCCCCCAGGGGGGGCGGGAAAGGAGGTCAACTTAAAAATCTTAAATGGGACCCCCTATTTTTTATTGCAGATTCGGAAAGAGCGTAAAAAATATGTTGGTTTTATTCGGAAACTTTTTTGTACTCCCAACAGGTGGCGCTGCAATCGTAAAAATGTAGAATTAATTTCTGATCGAATTGCCCATAGTCAGTTTTTAAAACGTTTCTTTCTTTCAATTCCCCCTGAGTGTTGAGAAGCAATATTTCTACAATTTTGTGTATTTATTGAAACAAAAAAAGTAATTTTTTTTATCAAATTATTAATAAAATATTAATCGGTTAATTTTTTTCTAGCAAATTTACATTGCCACCTGTTGGGAATACAAAAAAAGTTTCCGAATAAAACCAACATATTTTTTTACGCTCTTTCCGAATCTGCAATAAAAAATAGGGGGTCCCATTTAAGATCTTTAAGTTGACCCCCTTTCCCGGCCCCCCTGGGGGCGTCGGGGGCCATTTTGTCAGAATCTGATGTCCCCCCCAAAAAATGTGAAGGTTTTGATTCAGCACACTTTTTGTTACGATGCATTGTTTTCGGGATATTCAAGAACGTATTGTTATATGGGACACCCGGTATATAATATGTCAAATTCACTAACATTTGGATATGTGATTTGTAACATGATTCCAATACTTCGATGATGAGAGGAAAAAATGATGCGTTGAAGTATTTCGTTTTCAGAGAAATGCAATAAAAATTATATATTCCTAGAAAAGTATGTAGTTCACAAAAGTGTTTCCCCTATATCGGATTACCTTTATGCTTTAATTTAATGGTAATTCTTCAGTGAGTAAACTGCTAAAAACATTTTTCTAAAATAAGTCTCTTGTTATTTTAAATATTCATACGGCCCAAATAAATAGGTATGTAAGTAAATATTTAATATGTCCATTGTCTTCGTATATACCTTATTGTTTTCAAGATTTCAATGCCATTCGACACGTATTCTTAGTTAAGCTGTCAGTTTTTTTTTTTACTAATTATATTAGCCTTAGACTCCATAACACAATATTGTTTAGTGAACAGTGATTATAAGTACTCGTATACGGCCAATGGTTAGACCAACGCTTCTTAGTCTTGAGTGCGCTCGGGGTTCTGGGTTCGGATTCCACTAAGGAATGGATGTTTGTGTATGTGATCCCACTCTGTAATTGGGATTTAATCCTGTTGAGGTGATCTTAAAAATATTTTTTACTTATATTTCCTCATTTGAGGTATTATTCGTCCCGACTTTTTCTAACGACCAAATAACCTGTGACTCTCATATAACTCTCTCTAATCATATCAAAAACTCCCAATATTGTCTTACGAGAGAAATGATATTTGAAAAAAAAAACTTTTCCCATTTTATGCCGTTCCGAGCTTTGCGGTTATAAATTTTGTGCGTTAGGCAAGGTTATGTTATTGCATGTTTAGTTTAGCAGGCTGAAAACTCAATGAGCCACTTTTAAATATTGTTTCAGTTTATTACAGTCATATATTTGTCAAATTAGTTCAGGCCACGAATTATAAAATATCGTATACTGGTTATGCCACTTGTCATAGATTTCATTGTTTTTGAGGTTCTGAATGATACTTGTTTCCTTGAAAAATCCTCTAGATGCACTACGTGACAACGACCCTATTTTAGCCTGTCAAAATGACATAACTTCAAATTAGAAAATTTATATTCGTTTTGATCAAGATTTAAAATACCGGAGTATAATAAAATGAAGATAAATACCTCGTAGTACACATGTTATAAACATTTTTGATATTTTGTAACTATTCTTTTGAAAATGACGAATGATAATCCGATCGTGGTCACGTTCAGGGTCACGTTGTATCTCTATCGGAAAAAGCACGAAATATTACTTTTGACACGCGTTTCAAAGAGAGTGTGAGTGGCACAACCAGTATATTTTAAATCGTCATAGAGTACTACTGGTTGGTTAAAGTCTAATAATTTAGAAATTAAATAATACTTAAAGTTATTTGCCTAGTAAAAGCTATTTTTATAAAGTAACTATTTGTCTGAATTATACACAGATAAGTACAACTAGAGTCTAACTATATAAAAATCTATAGAATTCGGCAATTATTGAACCAATATAACAACCATTGTAGACATGTCAAAAAGATCTTGAAGAACTTTAGACAGTGCATATTACAGAATAATTAGTGACTTATAGTCAGTTACAGTTTAATTTATTAAAGAAATCCGATCAAGGTCATCTGTATCATGAACGAATTAACAAATATGCATAAATTTATCTGTCTCATATATCTTCCATTCATATTTTTTCGACTAAGTTACGACATGCCATTTTAAAACGGTGCTTGTTGTAGGCAAAACGTTTGGAGTAACGGAAGTTCATTTATTAATTCAGATATTATATTACTCTGATTCATAGCCACACGTGCAGCGCTATTTTCTGTCAGTATCACTGACACTGAAACTGTCAATAGGTATTTTATTTTTCAAATATTTAGTTTACATTTGTTAATAAACTTATCATTTGACATATTTTTGAGTTTTGATTGCTTTTTCTGTAACATATATTTCTATAATAACAAAATAACAGTAGTATCTTATGAACCCTCATTAAAACTAAGTAAACAACACCACTGAATTTGACAAAATAGGCGGAGGTAAAATCTTAATTCATACAATTCGAAAATGACCTTAATCGAACTTACTGTACATGTTACACAGTAATGTACTCGATATTATTAACATAAAAAATTCTTGTTGGTTTTAAATCACCATTCACAAAATTATTATGAAATTTATTATTCTTACATTAAGCCACATAGACATAAAATCATGCATGAATAGTGATAGTGCAACTTACGATCCAAACATTCCCTGCGCCTTGTCTTTGAGGCCCCCGAAGGCCGAGAAGCCGGGCATCTCGGGCGAGCGAGAGCGACTGCAGCCGGCGATCAAATGCCGATCTCCGTAGCCGTTGCGCTCATGCCTAGCTGCTCACCAGCCGCGCTGCTCCACGCTCAGCACCGCTTACTCGATCATCCCCTAGCACAAAATAGATACTACTCACTAAATAATAAGATACTTATTACATCAACACTCACTATTTAACTAAATCCGAAGTCAAATTGTACCGACATTGTTATAAAGTTAACTTGAAACAATAAAAATTCAGGATACCATACGAGCTCGAGTGCTGCCACGGAGATATCACTCATGATTAACTAGGTATGTATTAGTTGTTAGATTACATTAATACATTATATTTCTATTAATTTTGTTTGTCCAAATCGGACAAACAGCTTTAATATTATCTTGCGAAATATTAATTTAAAATCTGTAAAGATGGCTGCGTGACTATATAATAAGAAAGCAAATTACAGAACCTGAATTTTTGATTCCAATCTAGTAACGCTTTCTCCCATGTTGAAATATCATAGCAGAAATTAGTTCAAATCAGACAGACTTTTTAAATTGTTAACTTTCAACAATTCAAAATATGCTAGTTAAATACGCAAAACTAAGCGAAACAAACTGTCAAATTTTTCATGGTTGTCAATAATCCTATTTAGGCCCGGTACTTTCATTTCTGATTAAACAGTTTATTAACTGTCAATTAAAATGAAAAATTGATACCTCTATATATCGATGCCATATTTTTCGTTTAAATGACATTTTAACCAGACATGATAATATTGGGCCTCAATAATTTTTATTTATTTGAAAGTTAAAATTTTAAATGTTGTGGATTGTAAGTTTGGCCATTGGTAAAATAATATTGAAAGAATCTTTACTAAATTTTTAACTACAGACTAGTGAAGTTTCCGTTAAAATTAAAATCCCATTTTAAAAATATAGAAACTGGCATATAAATTAGGGATGGAGAACCATATTAGAAGGGTGCCAATGTGACGATTAACAACATTGACGTATAGTTCTTTGCTTCATTTTCAAATACATTCAAAATTAAATCAAATTCTATAAACACCAAAAACAAGCAGTCAAAAAATACAAAATATATTATTATAATCGAATTCTGTTATTGTAAATTTCTTAACTTAAAATAAATACATATTTATTAAGTTCTGATTGACATATTTAAAAATATCTGATGTGGCCAGCACATTACCTTCAGTCATTTCTATGTATTTTGTACAAGTCCCATGCCGAAAGTTCCTTGGAAAAGATTCTATAAATCCAATAAAATTATAACACGAACATACACTTTGTAAATTGCACTTGACACTGACATCTGTCAATTAGAATTATTTAAATATATCAACTGTTTCCATGATTATAGCAAAGCTGGCTGATTTATGAAAGTGAATCTCTTTATATTTTTTTAACTTTATATTTACTGAATATGAAGGAAAATGTATAATTAAGCCGTATAGACAATAAGATATTCTTTGTCAAAAAATGCTATTTAACTGCGTTTTTTCAAGGAAAACTGTTACGAATTTCAAATCCTTCAGCTCTTCATAAGGATGTAAAGAAGAAGAATACGGAAAAATTGTAATTTTTAGAATTGTAGTATTGGAGTTATCGCCGGAGAAAATTTTGTCACGTGCATATTCATTAAAAACTCACCACCGAATTTTTTAACCAACGACAATTCCTTCCTTACCTAAAGGTGACGGAAGGTAAAAATTCAAGAATATTAGAAACAATTTTGTGTGCTGATAATAAATGCATATTTTGAAAAAAAAAAAAAACAGTTGATTAACAGGCCGTCATCTCGGTTGTATTGAAGTAGAGGAATATAAAATTTATAATTTAATTGTTGAAACAGTAACTGAAATATAAAATAAAAATCCAATAACAGATATCTATGTACCGACGGAGGAAATTAATGTTTATGGCATCGGGGAGTGAAAATTAGAGCACGATGCGGAAGCCAATATTAATCTCAACGCGCAATATAAAATATTATGGGTTACAAGTGCACACAAAATTCTTATTATTATGCAATTTTGCAAAATTGTAGGACTAAAATTGCCGTTCTTTCATATTTTAATATTATAGGTATTGTCAGAATATTAAATAGGCAAATCAATTACATATCAGCAATAATAATATTTAGACGGGTTATAGGCCTTCATTAGAAGTAGGCAAAATAATAAATTTAGGCTGGTCAAATGTAAAATTATGTTATAATTTCATAAATAAAGGTTAAATTTAGTTAGCAATTAGTCGATATCTTAGTCATAGAGCATATATTCTAACCATCGTTTCGACATACATTTACGGGCTTGCATTGCAACGATACGATATATCGCGCGCGTTTTATCGTGGTGTAAAACAACATAGTTTTTACAAGTACCGATTTATAACACTTCGAAAAATCGGATACTGTTACCAGTTTCACTAGGTATTAGGAAATTATCTTGTGCTGAGTAAAATTGGAAAATTGGCAGGAAACAAATTAACGTGTACTGCTAATATCTTTATTGCATCGCAGCATTAAACAGAAACTACGTCGTCATACGTCAAACTTGTAGTTTCGTGAGGAATCGTATATAAAATGTTTGGTAATAAATTGACAAATATGGTATTATATTCCATCACAAATTTTATTATAAATTATGATATATCTGTTTGATACGGTCACCAAATTTTATTAACAATTTTGGTAATATTTTTTTTTTAAAGAAGCTATTTCATGTGTAAGCGTAATATCCCTCTATCACCGCGATATTTTTACCGTATCGCGAACGTGTGCAAATAAGAATTTTGACCCACAAAAATACTTGCACGCGATAACGCGACGATAAAAGGCGCCCGATATATCGGCTGCCATGTGATGTTGCAAACGCCCTTATATACTTTCATCAGGTAACATTATAGTTATTCTGAAAGCATAATTTTAAACGGATACGTCGATTGTGTAAGAATAAAAAATGCAGCAAAAATTTCGAGTATTGTTAATACAAAATTATTTTTGACAATTAGTCCATTATTTTTACATTAATTATGAAAATAGAATTAAAAAATAACCTTTTTCTACTCCTGTAAAAATTATCCCCATTATTTTCATTTCATAATATTATAATTTACTCTTTTCGATCAATCATTGAACCAGAAATCAATTATTCACGTTTATTTTAATTCTTCCGCGATCACCCGTCCTACGGCTGTCTCACAGTTTGATAGTTTTGTGATTGCCACTGTTGATACTCGTCTGTGTTTACGTTATTCAACCGGTTATTAACGTTTTGAAAAGTACTGAAATACGTTAAAATGGATTGTGAGAGCGGCGAAGAGAACTGCACTTCAGTGAGAATTTTACAATGGATATTACCACCCCGTCTCTGAATTTTCAGTAATTGTGCAATTTTTACAATACATCTTCTATCGCCAAAAAGCAGGTAGTTTATTCAATTTAATATTCTGTTTGATAAATATTTTTCTAATAAATTGTAAATTTGTAAAGTTATTTCTAAAATATTTATTTAAGTTATTTCCAAATTTATAGGAGTAGAAAAAGTATAGTATCATATTCGGGAATAATGACTACCATAATCCCTCATATAATAATATACTATTAAAATAAACAAATTGAAAAATTACCAAAATGGAAGTAAGCCACAAACAATATTTTTTTAAAATCATACATACGTGAAGATTTTTTTATTACCTTAGGTCAGCAGGAGCACTCACTGGAAGCGTCGTGAGCGTCGGCAGGCGACTCTGGCAGCGCGCTCCTGCTGCAGCCAGCGCTTTCCTGCGGCGCCCCCGCATTGGCGCGCTACTGTAGCGGCGCGCGCCCCGCCAATCACACTCCGGAGGCGGGCCAGCCTGATCTTAACATTGAAACAATCGCACCCGAATATTCCTCAGGCAGCCATTTTGAATCGTGCAAAATATATTGTTTCTGTGATCTTATTAACTGATTGTGCGAAGAAGACAACGAAGAAACTTCACGTACTGAACATATTTCATTATCCCCGCCAGAGCTTCGGAAATTGAAACAAATCTCTTCCAGGTACGAGAGAAGAATTTAAATACGCCAGCCATGGACAACATTTTTATAAACTTGGAACATGGAAGCTTAAGTGAATATGAACAGGAATATTTTTATTTTCAATATCATTTTATTTTATCATCCAAGGAAACTCATGTATATTATTCTGAGATTCTCCCTAGTATTATAAATAAGAAATAATGTTATGAGAGACTATTTACTATTTAATTTTATTTCAACCATTACATTCGCAGGCTCTTAAAGAGAGGTGTCAAGAGCAAAATAATCTTTTTACACCACACTTAACAAATTGAAATTTCCGTACTAAATAAACATTTTATTGATGAGGATGAATACAAATAGGTACCTATTTATTACCACTTTGCGTGGATAACTACATATAAAAATTAAATGACAAATATCATCTATAATTTTAATCAAAAAGGCTCTTAAAAGTACCTAGATATTAAAAAAATATATATGTCACTTGAGAGTAGACATTTTATTCACTCACACAATTAGCACACTGGACACTGGGTGTGTTTGTGAATGAAATACTAAAGAAAAGTCAAATAGTCTCGGTGAACACATTTATAGAAACTAAAGCAAAATAAGCGAATTTATTTCTTCTCTTTTTATAATTTAGTATTAGGTATTAACAAATACAAATTATTTATTATATTTTACGATTTCATCTTTTATCTTTTAACCGCTATAAATTAGATACTCGGTAAGTAAACCATTTTTCCCCAGTAGATTATTCAAAAGTATAAAGATGAAAAGTTACATTCAATATTTTTGGAAAGCTAGTATTTTTTACTGGGCACTTTTTTATTATCCTTTGTTATATTTTATTATTTTAATCCTTTACCAGATTAATGGGGTTTGGGGTACCTAGGGAGCATACAATGTTCTCTTTTGTAAATAATATGGATACCATTTAAAAAATAATGTTTTATTTTAGAATAAATATGCCCAAATTTCTGAACCAATTTAATGTAAATGTATTAAGTTTCGTGTTGAATTTCCTAAAAAAATAGTTTACAAAAACCTCACCAATTAGATATTTTAATAATGTTTTGCATTGTTATTTATCATAGTGAACTAGAAAAGCTGAAAATTTAAAATACATGAGAACTCCCAGCCTTCAAATATAAATTAATACGAAAATTTTGATGTCTCTTCATTCGGAATACAGAAATACAAAAACTGAAAATGTGTGAAACAATTAAAATTTCGCATTTACAGTATGGATTTTTTATAAATAGTTATTAACTGCGAAGAATAATATATTATTAGAACAAGAACTTGTTCCGTATTTAATGAAATATTTAAATATATTTCTTAATTTATTTACTTTATTTTATTATTCATGAGGACGATGAATATTTTTACTTATTTTTTGTCATTAGTTTTTAAGAAGACACCATTTCTCATTCTTGTATCAAGCTTCAAAATTGAAGAACACGGATCTGTTTTGTACACCTCCGCAGTTAAAGTTGTAAACTGATTAAACCCATACTTGAATATCCCCTCCATGTTCTCTTGTGCAGTGCTTATATTCTCCGCCCATCAATCTTCGTAACTAATACATAAAAATAGATAGGTATCTACCTAAAAAAAAATATTCTAATTTCTGAAGTATAAAAATTTAATAAAGGTAATCATATTTTAAATTCTAATTAGGTACTATACAATGAAATGATAATGGATTTTCGATAATTAATTTATCGTCAGATAGAGAATTCAAATTCAAATCCATTTCTCGTTAGTATCTTCATTATTAAAATCTTCAGTTTTGTTATTTCGTCACATTTAGCTGTGAATGGATTATTATAGTTAAGTACTAATTAATTGGTACTTTTCTATTTCTCAATATTGCTAATTTCTACAATTTTATTTTGCAGATAAAAGGTACGTTATTTACTGAAATGAAGATATTTAAAAATGATAATGCATTACATAATTTAACTTTAAGTTTTCTACACTTGTCAAACTTTAAAAAAATGGATAAAACCTAATAAACCACAATGATTAAATATAAATGTTTTTCTATTCATATTCTATTCTATACATATTTCATATAAGAATTTTTCCTTGAAATGATTCAAGTAAATGTTGTATAGAATTAAATACTGCATTTAAATCAATAATCACATTTTCTTTTGAACATTTCGTAACAGAAGAAATTAATTTAAAATTTTATAAAAGTTACTTCTTTATAGTGTTAGCCATGGTATTGAAATAAAAAGCAAACAAATTTTATGACATTTTGTATATCAGAAATTATAAAATATAGTTTTCATCAAAATAATACTACTCAATGATTTGTATCTTCTCTTCCTGCATAATTCTTCATTTTCAATAATAATAACTCAAACACAGAGCTTTTCTAACAGGTAAAATATGTCACAATCTGACAGATAGGTATGTTTCTGACAGGTAAAACATGTCACAATTAGACATATGTTTCTGACAAGGTAAAATTTCATTATATTTGTTTGTAATTTTACCTATCAGAAACGCTCTACTTTGAGTTATCATTCCTGAAAATGGAGAATTATTCACACGAAGAGAAGATAGTAATACTATTCTGATGAAAACTATAATTTATAATTTCTGACAAGAAATGTCGTAAAATTTGTTTGAAATTTTATTTTAATACCATGGCTAACACTATAAAGAAGTAAGTTTTATAAAATTTTAAATTCTATTTTCTCTGTTACGAAAGATACAAAAGTAAATATGACTATGGTTTAGATGCAGAATTTAATTCTCTACAACATTTATTTGAAGCATTTTTGGCTAAAATTAATAGGCCACTTTTGGCCAAGGAAAAACTGTTTTCCCATGTTAAACGCCTATGACCCGGTTTTCGTGTTACACCCGGTGTATATATATATATATATATATATATATATATATATATATATATATATATATATACAGGGTGTCTCTTAAATAGGGGGACATTGCTTAACCACAGATTCCTGAGGCTAAAATAAGACGATTTAACCAAACTTGCTTCTACCGGAAAGTGTACCATTTAGCCAGAATTCTACTTCAAAGTTCTTAGAAAAAAAATTAATTTTGCTTATAATAATCGGACGCTTTATTCGATTTGGATGAAATTTGGTATGACAGTTTATATGGTTATAAGTCATCTTTTAAGGTGATACTTGTTATTATTAGTGAACCACTAGTGTATGAAACTTAGATGTCCCAACATTAATTAGACCGTAACTTTTTAATGGACAGGCCGAAAACATGAAATTATTTTTCTTTGGAAAGATACATTCAATAGTAAACTTTTCTCTCTCTGTGTAATTTGTGATATCTGTTACGGTTCACACAGAAAAAAATAAAATCTGAGTATCCGCAATGCTAAATTTTTAAAATAAATTTAATCTAGCACTCTATCCATATGTCAAACAAGTAATTTTTAATGACAGTAACAATTGTTTTACGGGTTGTCAAAAATTTTCTTCGCAATATTCTAAAATTAGTAACATCCGTTTGTTCGGCCTAATAATATTTGACTATCATTATTATAAATAAGACGATTACATATCTCAGCTTACTCCTAAACAAGTTGTGAAGATTGACAACTCGTTACTGTCATTAAAAATTACTTGTTTGACATTTGGATAGACTGCTAGATTAAATTTATTTTAAAAATTTAGCAGTGCGGACACTCAGATTTAATTTTTTTCTGTGTGAACCGTAATAGATATCACAAATTACACAGAGAGAGAAAAGTTTACTATTGAATGTAACTTTCCGAAGAAAAATAATTTCATGTTTTCGGCCAGGCCATTAAAAAGTTACGGTCTAATTAATGTTGGGACATCTAAGTTTCATACACTTGTGGTTCACTAATAATAACAAGTATCACCTTAAAAGATGACTTATAACCATATAAACTGTCATACCAAATTTCATCCAAATCGAATAAAGCGTCCGATTATTATAAGCAAAATTAATTTTTTTTCGAAGAACTTTGAAGCAGAATTCTGGCTAAATGGTACACTTTCCGGTAGAAGCAAGTTTGGTTAAATCGTCTTATTTTAGCCTCAGGAATCTGTGGTTAAGCCATGTCCCCCTATTTAAGAGACACCCTGTATATCCATTTCCAATAATCCATTGTAAAATATCTCAAAGTTAAAGCTTTCATTAAAATATATATTTTTTGTCATTCTAATATTTATATTTTTCTCTTTTAAAGACCATCATTCAAAAAGTAAATTGTAATAAATCTAGTTATTATAAGTAATACAATAAGAACATTAAATATATCTATAGGTAAAAAGATTGTGATAAAGAACGATTTTTTTTTTAATTTTATTTATTTACACTGTCTTTCACAAAGTTTAAGTTATATTGTGGACGTTAAAGAAATATTGTAACTTTTTCTAGTTTCAAATAGTTTATCGCTTTATATTTATAACCATCAATAATTTTTTTATTGGAAGTAATCGTATTTCCTTAATGTACTAAAAATACCAAATTATTTTTAGTTCCCAAATAATATCAATCCTGCAAATAGAACAAAATTTTGTTGGTCCTGGATTATTGAATTATCCTGCGCGGATATCATGCGCAGTGTTTCCAAAATTGATTTTATTACATTTGTGAGATAGCGAGATTATCACCAAAGCGACACAACTAAATGGGTTATGCTAGTGGTTTGGTTGTCAATAAAGTCTGTGTATATTGAGTTCTAGTAAATTATATTAACTGCATTTATAATTATCATATAGCATTAATACCAGATTTGAAAATTATAACAGAGTTTCAAATAATATCAGAGGAAATTGTTTACACGGTTATATGAATAGACATTCTAACATAGATATGGTATGGTAGCGAATATCATTTTCTGCGAAATTTTTAAATATTAATTTATAATTTTTATTATTGCTTCATTAAGAGTAATGTATTTGTATATCAAGGCCGCGAAATCTCTACCGTTCTGAGAGAAAATTGTCGCCGTGGCCGATTAAAGCCGAGGTAGAGTAATTTCAAGCAAAGGATTTCAAGGACAATATTTTTTATGCAACAGTAAAAAAAATACTTAAAGTCTGATTTTATTGTAATTAATCATTTTAATTTATTGAAATAGAAAGGCGTCTGTCTATATTGGGATTGACATTTGATAAACAAAACAATTAGTTTGGTAAAAAAAATCGTTGAAAAGAGATTAAATCATTTCTAAAATAACTACTTATTATTTTTAGTATATTTATTTTCAAACAGAAACTTATTGTTATCATATTTTAGAGACATCACTATTACATTATCAGTCATGTCAATTCTCAAGTGTCAAAGTGATTTTAGTTTATATCTAATTTTGCGGTTTGTATAGCGTCCGCGATATGCTCAGTAAGTAAGGAGACGTGCATAGAGAGCTCTCACAGTAGATAGCATTTCCAAATCCTAAACGTTACGAAGAAAAAAAAAGCGGTAGTAGTTGCGTTACATTGTCGTCGATTACAACATCCTCCATACATCTCGCAGCAAAACAACGCCAGAAATATTTATCAAATTATGATCAATACGGATTGGGATCAGAATGTTTGCCTTCGGGATAATGAATACATATCGTTACTAACAAACAACATGAACTTACTTTCATTACTCCTGATGACAACTGCTGAGGTGTCCTGGCCAGTTCTTAAGTACATCAGTCCACTCTATTCGAACATTCTAATTCTTTGCAGGAACTGCTAATATCGTTTTCAGAAGTAAATATGCAATTTTTATTAGGTATTTCTACTCAATGAATATTGCCGTGGCGAAAAAAATGTATTCACAATCATTGTATCATTATAGTAATATGTCGATTCTTAACAATTTAGATTGAGAGATATGTCATTTCTAACTGCAATGAAAATCACATATGGGGAAGGAAGGCCTTAATGATTCCAGAACAATTTGTATAAAATTTTTTGTTTATTCTGGACATTTCGAGCCCAAGTGGCCCATCATCAGCTTCAACAGGGTAAATAAATTAAGTAAACATTTTTATAAAAATAACGTCTATATAAAAGTTTACATGTCAAAATTTCATATAAAATAGCACGTGGTACTCCATATTGTTAAATTATGAAGGAAATATGGAGTACCACGTGCTATTTTATTTGAAATTTTGACATGTAAACTTTTATATCGACGTTATTTTTATAAAAATGTTTACTTAATTTATTTACCCTGTTGAAGCTGATGATGGGCCACTTGGGCTCGAAACGTCCGAAATAAACAAAAAAATTTATACAAATTGTTCTGGGATCATTAAGGCCTTCCTACATATATAAATAAATCCCTATAATAAAGTAGGCTAAGCAAATTTTAATAGGGCACCCAAATACAGGGTGTCTCTTAAATAGGGGGAAATGGCTTAACCACATATTCCTGAGGCTAAAATAAGACGATTTAACCAAACTTGCTTCTACCGGAAAGTGTACCATTAAGCCAGAATTCGGCTTCAAAGTTCTTCGAAAAAAAAAAAAATTTGCTTATAATAATCGGACGCTTTATTCGATTAGGATGAATTTTGGTATGACTGTTTATATGGTTATAAGTAATCTTTTAAGGTGATTCTTGTTATTATTATTAGTGAACCACTAGTGTATGAAACTTAGGTCTCCCAACATTAATTAGATCGTAACTTTTTAATGGCAATGCCAAAAACGTGAAATTATTTTTCTTCAGAAAGATACATTCAATAGTAAACTTTTCTCTCTCTGTGTAATTTGTGATATCTGTTACGGTTCACACAGAAAAAAATAAAATCTGAGTGTCTGCACTGCTAAATTGCTAACGAGTTGTCAATCTTCACAACTTGTTTAGGAGTAAGCTGAGATATGTAATCGTCTTATTTATAATAATGGTAGTAAAATACTATTAGGCCGAACTAATTTTAGAATATTGCGAAGAAAATTTTTGACAACCCGTAAAACAATTGTTACTGTAATTAAAAATTACTTGTTTGACATTTGGATAGACTGCTAGATTAAATTTATTTAAAAAATTTAGCAGTGCAGACACTCAGATTTTATTTTTTTCTGTGTGAACCGTAACAGATATCACAAATTACACAGAGAGACAAAAGTTTACTATTGAATGTATCTTTCTGAAGAAACATAATTTTACGTTTTCGAAATTGCCATTAAAAAGTTACGGTCTAATTAATGTTGGGAGACCTAAGTTTGATACACTAGTGGTTCTCTAATAATAACTAGTATCACCTTAAAAGATGACCTATAACCATATAAACTGTCATACCAAATTTCATCAAAATCGTATAAAGAATTCTGTTATTATAAGCAAAACTAATTTTTTTTCGAAGAACTTTGAAGCAGATTTTGGCTAAATGGTACACTTTCCGGTAGAAGCAAGTTTGGTTAAATCGTGTTATTTTAGCCTCAGGAATCTGTGGTTAAGCCATGTCCCCCTATTTAAGAGACACCCTGTATATTAATAAAATTAAAGGTGACAATTCAGTGATTTATTTTGGTAATTATTGATTTAAAAATAGAATGATTGTGAATAAAATGGTATAAATACCTCGGTTATACTTTCGTCACAGCCTAATACATAAGCCCTCGGGCCTTGGCTGAAACATATCTCACTTCGCGCATATAATATACTACAAAGTGATCAAAAAGCAGTTGGCAATATAATTTAGGGGATCTTTATATTACATAGTTTACTCAACTCCAGGTGAAAGCGGCAATACTATTTGACATATCATATTGACAATAGATACAAATAGGTTATGCCAGAGGCGGGGCCTAACAGCTAATAGGATTTTGAGTGATTGAAATGCTTTAGATTATTGCTTATGAGTAATGTAAGATATAAAAACAAATGGGTAAGGGAAACAACAATCATTTTAATAAGAAATTGTAAATATACCCAAATTTAAATTTTCAAATGTCACTTTCAACAACAGGAAATAAATTTTTGGATCAGTGTTACCAATCTCAAGTAATTTTTGTTATTGCCAACTGAATCAGTTTTTGTGATCACTCTGTATTACCATTTTGTACCTCCCGCTACCCTAGGTAAGGGAGGTATAGGGATCGTGCTAAAAATCGTATATAAATCAGCAGTTTTTCGTAAAAAAATGGTATTATTATTTTAATATTACTTGATCTAATAATGAAGTCTTTATTATATATGTATAAAGTTACCTACTTGTAATAAATCAAAAATTTAGGAGTATGTTCAAATAATAGTATATTATACGCCAAGGTTGAGAAGATAATCGATATAAGGCGCCTGGTCAATAATGATCTTCTCAACCGTGGTTTATATACTATTTTTTTTCACTACTAGCACAGAAATTCTCTTTTTTATTGATAATAACAATAATTTTGACATGAATAATAACGTTACTTACTTGTTAATATTCACAAAATACAAAACAATAGTGATTTGTTCAACCCTACATCTACAAATATTTCACATTTTCACCAAAACAGCACAGTGTCCAGGCGGGGCGGCAGCGTAGGTCAATTTAAAATTATAGTGGCAAATTTAAATTATATACTTAACACCTTTCTTGAGTTTAATGAGTTAAATAATATTTGGATTTGGAGGCTTGAGTTTGATTGAAAAGTTTGCATTATAGACCAAGGTTAATAAAAAATTATTATTGACCTAGGTTACCATGGTTTCAAGCAAACGGTAGTGAAAAACAATTTTCATGTCAAATAAAGGTAAATAATAGTGGGTTCCTAGGCTAGTAGTGAAAAAAATCATTACTTTTGGGCTGATTTTCATTATTCTTTTTTTTTTTTGTACTACACCCGAAAAGTAATGAGTAGACTGCTGCCGCGAAGAACTCATTCAAAAAGATTAAATAATGCGAAACAATAAGAAATTTGAAATACTAACTAATTTTAAACTCACATCATACAAGTAAAGAAATATTTTTCTGATATATGAATAACAGAAGAGATTGAATATATTTCCATGCTGAAAATCTACAGAAGATATGAATATCAAAGCAGATTTCACATCTTATGTCAATATTTATTTACCGTCTATATATAACTGATATTTATTTTCAAAGTAAATCTGATTAAAATGTCTTTTGCTGCTTATATTATTATGGCATTAGTAAATACAGATTAGATTATTATGTCAATAAATACCTAATAGACAAACTGCGAATATCATTTATTTTCCAATAGCATTTTGTTAAAAGTTTCTCTGACATATATTTTTACCTGTAATATACTCTTCCTATTCCTGCAATGTACAGAGTAGCCAATATTCTCAGAATAAATGTAAGTTCAATTAACAAAATGAATAATTGCTCTCTCACTTTTCTTATGAACTCATAAATGTAAGTCTGATTAACGTTAACAACATCCACCATTTTCTTTTTAATAATACAATATGCTACTTGTTTACTATATTTTTAAAGCACATTTTGTGTTCTATTGAAAAATATTTTAAAAAATTAGTTCTTATATTTGAAATTTCAAAGTTGGTATTACATACTCCGGATCCGGAAGTAATAGAATGCTTTTTATACGGTATCGTATTGCCCATGATTTCTACAGTAAATTCACTTATTTGAAGATAGTTGGAATTTCCTTCAATAACGGACATAATGAGCCTGTTTCATATTTTTCAAAAACTATTTTAAATGAAAGTTTATGCAATGATTTTCTTAGTAATAATTTTTATTTTAATAATTTGTTGTTATTTGTGGAAATAATTAAATAAAAAGATTGGCGTCCTGAAAAACTACCCTCCACTCTTGTGACGTAGAAGTACATACATTACGTCATTAATAGCCAATAGGAAAATAGTTTTTCCATCACCTACGTTTATTCATATTATTTATATAAATAAACGTAGGCTTATAGTTTGTCACATGTTAATAAAAAATCTTTTAATTTGACATTTGACGCTGACATTACTCATTGTAAATGAATAATAATTACACTTAAGCTAAGTCGGACAATTTACCGAAGGTCGATAGCTGGATGGTGGCTGAATTTATATCTGAGAACGATTGTTTTACTGCTGCCGAAATAAGGGGTGTTAAAGATTTGAGGTAAAATAAAATATAAAATCTGAATTTGCTATATAAATTGATAATATATTTTACTTTAAAGTTCTGGTCATGATTCTTACATTGAATCTGCTATAGGATATGTAGATCTATGTAGAGAAAAAATATCTGTATAGTAGATGTAAAGTTTGCCCTGAACATAAAGTGAAGCAACAAAAATATATTGTTATCTTGAAAGTGGATGAAAGTTGAAATGATCTTCACAAACATGAAAACACGATTTTTCTGACATTATCAGCTCTTCGACCTACTGCTTCTAACCACAATTTTCTTTTCATCGCATCTTTTGACAAATTTATAAACTCTATAGTAGGTTTGTTCCTAACAGTATTTTTGTAAGAAGGCACAATACAATATCATAAATTACTAATTTTATTTTGAACTTTTTATTACCTACATAGTATACAACTTGAACCAATCTTAAAAATTTGACATTTGTTTGACAACTTTGACAATACACTTGATACCAAACACAAAAATTTTTACATTATAAACCGACCAATTAGAACCGCTGAAGATGTATGTACTCTGACGTCACATTATGTTAAAGATCACGTGACTTATTCAAAATTTTATCCAAATTTTAAAAATTAATTGTAAATTATTTAAAAGATATTTCGTGATATTTTCAAATTTGAGGCTCTTTAAAGAACAATATCTTTTAAAATTTAATACTTAGAAGTCATATAAAAATTCTTGCAACAGCCCTATTATTGCTGGTTTGTTTTCATATGATCATCCTGTAAAGAGTAGACCAAATTCGAGTTTCTTTGATATATAAACAAGTCTACATTCTTTTATTTTAAACATTCTTTGGGTTTGGTTTTTTTCATATCACTGAAATAGTCCTCTAACAAGGCAACTTTCACCTCATTTAACTGACTTTTTTCTTACAGTTTAAAAATCGCTATGCTGGACACGTTATCGTGGTTATCTTGTAATATCTATTTTTTCTTAACAGGAGATATGTGATATTTTCTTCACTTTCATAATGGGGAAGTTTAGCGATTTTTTAAAATTTTTTTTTTCCATGGGAAATAACTTGAAAAATGATGAAACATGTTTTATTTTTTTCAAAAATGCCCAGATTTTCCGGAAAAGCCAATTTTAAGCTGTGATGACGTCGGTAGAGGCTTGGCGCAACGTATGTCGATTTATATACTGACGCACGCGGTTGCGGTTACCAGTGATGCGCTTTTACGCTTTGTTACGACCTACGTTCAAGTGGTTCGATTTCACCGTTCTGTCTGAGTTTGCGCATAACTGACTTGTGATGTACTTAAAGTTTACCCAAAAAATATTAATTATAAATAAATGGAGCAATAATTTTAATTTTTAATTTCAATTTCAGCAATCATTTGTGTTATATTTGTGAGAAAATAGTATGTTATGTAGAATTTTTACCATGCTAAACTTCCCCATTATCAATATCAAAAGTTACCATAACTATTTTCTAATTTAATTCATGGTGCATGTAATCAAAGTACTGTTTATAGATATTATTTTTGATTATTGTTATCAAACTCACAGCTCCCCCCCAGTGCGAAAGCGTGAACCGGATCTTCAGTGCATTTAACCACCATGACTATCCTGACGAGCGAAAACAAAACCACCCCTCGGATAAAGTCGTAATGTGACTTATCGGTGGCGATGATTTCCACACGGTTACACCTTGGTTGTGGGGAGGACGCCAACGCCGGAACGTCTGACGCCTGGCGTTGGCAACTCTAGCCCCCGGCGTTGCAAACAGGGTTGTATGCCTCAGTCTGCAGATTGTACAGATTATGACATTATGTAAGGGAATACTTTGATTTGTAGTATATTTTGCTAGTGTTTATACATAAAGATGAATGATAATTGTTGAAAGTATTTATCATCATCACGAATCACGATTTATTAGTCATGGCTGCGTCTATATTAATTTTTTATTTACAGTATACAAATGTGAAATAATACTGGATTTTAGTCTATACCTTTTTAGAGCATTTTTATCACTGTTAATGACACTTTCAATAATACAAAAAATATTTTTTTACTAATTATGTGTACCAAACGACAAAAATGTAACTATTATTAAATTTGCAGGTTAAATACAATGGTTGTTGCAATGAAACCAATGATTTGGTTTGAACTAATTAATTTAACTATTAAATTTGTAGGTTAAATACAATGGTGTTGCAATGTAACCAATGATATGGTTTGAACTAATAAATTAAGTAAATATTTTTTCATGTATTGCGTCCACATAAAAATTAAAACATTCACATCATTTGAAATCTAACTGTAACAAAAAATTTGAGCATCATCATAGGAAAGAATATAAAACTGCCCTAAAAAATCTTAACAAAAATAAAACCTACAAAAATTGCATTTTTGCTTAAATCACGTACTTTTTTTAAATAACGATACATCATCAGAATGGTCTTCTACTGGGGAGACTTATAGATCACGCGTTCTGCATATGGGACACAGGGCACATTATTTTGGGACAACTTGTATAACTTTATTCTCTTCATTGTCTACATGAAGTACAAGTATACCTACTAAAACGAGCAATTTAAATTTTTTAAATAAGAATGTTTAAATTTCTCTTCAAACCGATTTTAGCATCTTTGTGCCGACATCTGTCCATGTCATGTGTACATACCGTGAGTATTTTTTAACGTGAAACATTGGGTTTGTCATATCCATGGTTACGACTTAACATTTGATTGACAGCAATGTATTTGCCCGTTCCATTTAAAATGAAATATAGGGAACGAATTTGACATTTAATAAGATGTCAATAGAGGTTAATTTTGTTTAAATAATTATACCTGCATTCTAAATTAAAATTAGTTGTAGAAAAAATATAGTGTGCACCTTGTGCCCAAGTGGTTTTCTGACTCTGCTAAATTTCTTACAATATTTAAATATAATACTTCTGTCAAATTCATTCCCCATATGTCATTTTAAATGAGACAAATACTTTGCTGTCAATCAAATGTCAAATCATAACTTATAGGAAATTCAACGGTTATCTGTCATATTGACAAGATGTCATTAGAAGTTAATTTTGTTTAAATAATTATACCTGTTTTCTAAAAATTAAATTTAGATGTAGAAAAAATACTGTGTGCACCTTGTGTCCGAAATATGTTTAGTGCTCTCGAGTGGTTTTTTGTTTTATTGTTAGAATAGATTGTATTGATTTTTGCTACATATGTAGGTACATATATAAATACTTATAATATTACAGGTACAAATACATTTTCAATATTTCGCTCCATATCATTCTGCAACAAATTGCTTCTAGATGTATTCCGTAATCTACTCTGAAAATAATTAACATAACAATGGCCTTTAGCCAATGCATTGCCAAGAAATTCTGCAAAATATATTATCAAAGAATTAAATTTCGTGTATTATGAAGTAATAAAATGCTGATTTATTTTGATTTATTACTGTACACTTTTAAAAAATATAGGTATCTTCGCACCCTATGTGGGTGTAAAAATTATCATCTTATATTTTATGAATTGCCAATGGGTTTATTTATGTTAAAAAAAATAGTGAAAAAATAACTAAATTGAAAACGATTTGTGATTCTAGAGTGTCTTAATTTTTATTCCTTAAGACGTATTAATTTTTAAACTTTTAAGTAAATTGTCGCGTCGTTTGTTCACAAAATAGTTTATAACAAACTAAACTTGATCAAAAAATAATAATGGAAGATATATAACACTTTAAACTTATTGCTTTAGCTCAATATTACGCCACGCAACTACTTAAACACTTAAGGCCAATTTTACAATCTCTGATTAAAATACTGGCTGTTAAATAAACAAAATTGAAACGAAAGGAAGTATCAAATGACAAACTGATGATTGTTGTCAATAATCCTGTTCAATATTGTTTATTTAATTTACAGTTAAAATTCTAACCGGGGATTGTAATACTAACCTTTAAAGGTTAAATATTCTATGACGTAGATGTTAAGGTCAAAATAGGGTACGCTAACAATTAGAGTCACTTAAATTGATCTACATATTTCAACAAATATATAAATAAAAGTATAAATATATTTAAAATAACGTTTGTGATATAAATGGATAACAATTTAATAATAGATATTTACATACCAAGTGAGCTAAGGTAATGTTTATTCATGAGAAGGAAAGGGCGAGTGAGTTAATCTCTTCGAGGGAATAAACATTCTAAGCTCACGTGGTTTGTACAATACTTATAGTTGTTGCTATAGAGTTAATAATGACAGTTTAAAACGTCAAAATTGAATAAAATAATATAAAAACTACTTACCGGGTGTCTACTTTTTGCGGACCATAGGAAATACAATGATAAAATTTTCAAATGGCTGTAATTGCTGCCTTATTAATTTTAGAACAAAAGGTAAATACAAAAAATCTGATGTGGCCAACACATGACCTCCCGCCAATTCCATGTTTAAAATAGCAGTGAGCTTTAAGTAAAGTGTCATTTCCGGTTAATCGTTTGTAAATAAAATCTAATTTGTTGTCCAATAAATAGAAAAGTCTGTAATACGAAATTTTGGATTGTTTTATTGTTTTTCCTCAAAAATTTGTTAGAGCTCCAAATTAAGTACTATATCCGATTTATCATATATGGTTAAAATCTAATATGTTGTTTCAAATTATATATGAGTTTTAAATACCAAATTTGAGAAGTTTTGGATCATATTTTAATAGGCTTTAAGGAAAAATCGTCACACACGTGTCAAACCTGTCATTAAAATTATTATTTTGTTTGACGCATAGGCTAGGTGATACATGGAGATAAATTATATTATATATTCATATTTAAAGTTATTTAGAGTTATTTACTAAATGTTATTATCGTAGAATTAAAGATTAAACCATTATATTCCATTTTAATTAGTAAAAGTTGCTAAAAAATTATATTCAATGAATTTTTTACAAGAAAAACTGTTAAAAGCTTGTATAAATCATACTTCCGGTTATCCGATATACACTAAAAACTAATGAGCACTTCCCATATTAGTATAGAATGGGTATACGAAATTTCAAATTTTTCTGATTGATAGTATTTGAGTAATCGTGTCTACATGATCCACACACACAGACACACACACAGACACACACACATACACCCCCTATACCTCCCTTACCTAGGGTAGCGGGAGGTAAAAATGGTCACAATTAATAACTGCATCCAAAAAGTCCAAAATTATTGTTTACATGCGTTTCGTTTGCGAAAGATATGCAAAATAAAAGCAACAATTTTTAGTTATTTACAAAGTGGCATGGACAATAGCACAATAGTATATTGAAAGACAAATATTACAATGATCCTTATAGAAAAATAGTCATTGTAATACGTGTTTCTTTTTATTTTTATTTTAAAATTATTATTGAAAGAAATATGTATATATCAAGGTTGGTAGCTGTGATAGTTTCAATAAATAAATTCACAATTTGAACTCTCACCGACATTTTGAATTCCAGTATGGAGGGGAAGCTGTGTTACAATTTAGGATTCTTTATGCAAACATACTCCAAGCATGACTCATACACAAAGTAAATACAACAAATAATTACTTTAGGTAAGAAATATTATAATTAGATACAACTTTCGGTTAAGATATGTATAATTTTTACGTTGTAGAAAAAGATTTTATTAAATATTTTAACACGCTGATGATGAGAGCCGTGGGTCTCTCGAAACGTCCAATACATCTAATAAATGTGTTTCAATTAAATATACTTTGAGAAGGCGAAATACAAAGTTCCTTACCATATATTTATCAACCAAGATACTTAAAAAATGAAAAATACATTAGCAATTAATAGTTACTTACGATATAAATGGGGTATAGACATTATTAACGCACGTATTGTGAATTGCCTTACGAGCCCTCAGGGCAAGATATTGTAATCACATAGTGCGTTAATGAATTATTATCCCACGAATATAGTACAGTTTTATATATCACCGTTAAAATTGTTCATTCGCTTTGATAACATAATAAATTAATCAAGATGGCAATAGAATCTGTTTTGTTTGAAAATCACAAAAAAGCGTTAATAGTCTATGATCGTGTCTTAGTTACCGAATAATAACAAACTTTTATTCTAAATCATTTTTACCTCTCGCTAAGAGAGGTATTGGATTCATGCTAAAATTCACATATCCAGATTTTATTGAATAAGCACGATTTAAAGTCCCTAGAATCCGATTATAACATTTTTAAAATGATGTCTGTGTGTGTGTGTGTGTGGATGTGTGTATGTGTGTGTGTGTGTGTGTATGTATGTATGTATGTATGTCTGGATGTTGTAGTCACGATTCCTCAAAAACTATAAGACTTAAAAAATATTTAACTGCAGTTTCCTCAATCTGACATTCCTGGGAAGAGCTGAAAAGGTTTTGGTAACAATTGAACAACCGGAAGTAGTAGTTTCTTAGAAAAATTCTTCTAAATATAATTTTTTGGTAGGTTTTTTTATTAAATATTGAAGAACATAAAATTCTCCATCTAATACACTTAAAAATTTTATTATATCTTCTATAGATTTAGAGATAAACACACTATAATTTATAGAGTGAACTAATCGCAGAGGCTACGGCACTAAGGAAACCAGTTGACACATTCCAATGTTTATAACATAATTTGTAAATGACACATGTCAGTCAGTGTCAAAAATTAACAGTTTTAGTGACATTCTGATAGCTTTTACTGGGAAGTATATTTAATTTTTCTTATTGTTTTATTAATTAAATATTTGAAATTTTAGGTAAAATTGTGGTAAAATGCATATATCCATCACAAATACCGCCAATCTGGTTAATTAGTTGGAACAATCTCTGACAATTAGAAATTTCCTCATACAATGAAAAATAGACATAATTAGAATTATATGTGTGCAGAAGACATGTTAAATATAATAAAAAACAATATTTGGGTAATGTTCTATAATATTTTGTTATAAAACGACGGTTCGAAAGCGAAGTGCAATACAATACTTATATAGCTTAATATGGAAATGGCGAGAGGTCTTGTGCTGGCCACAACAGATTTTTTCTGATGTCAAACCGTTTTGTTATGATTTTCTTCGGAAATAAGTTTGCCAGGCTGTCCTTCTGAAGAAAAAAACGTCCGATGTGCCCGTAAGTATTGAGAACGAAGCAAAAAACGTAATATCCGTATTTGTCCCAGCAAAATCTGGAGCCAAATATGAATTGGCTTATAAAAAATACTAGCAGTGGAGCAATTTGAAGAACACACAGAACATCACCAGTGAAAAAGTATTACTAGTATATTTTAAAGAACTAAATAACAACCAGAAGCTTTGGTGTTACTACTCGATACTGAAGACGGAAATATCGATCAAAAAGCGCATTGATATACAAAATATGTCAATCACACAACTTTGCTGAAAAATAAAGCAAAAGCTTATAAACCAAAAAAGTCTAGAATTCTGAACAGAAAAGATAGTGTTAAATTTTTGCAGCCAACAAGAAACGAGAAATACGAGTATTTATGCATAAAGGTTAGTCATATACACAGTGAGTTATTTATTTATTTATTTAATTATTTATTGAAACTAAACAGGCACAAGGGCCTAATTACATAGTTTCATTATAAACTAACTTATACACTAAATTAACATACTCTGAAAAATACTTTCAAATACTTAACTAATGTAACTATATTATCAATATATATACAGAATGTCCCATTTCAGGTACGAATGCATTGGTATCTCGAGAACCGTAAGAGCTACGAGGTTGGTTAAGTTAGACAAAAGTTGCCCCATTAGGAGGCTATTTTAATGGTGTTTTGTTATTTGCGAAAAAATGCATAGGTCACTAGATACAGGTGAAAATGTAAATTTCGCGATTTTCTTTTTTTGCTTATAACTTTGTTATATGAAATAATACGAGATTCTGGTTTGCACTTTATTAAGGCACTTTTGTATGGTGAATTTGCAGAAGTACTCAAATTTTTTTTATATCTAACCATTTACGAGTTACTGATAGCAACTTTTATTTTTCATATGGAGGTCATATTAAGCTATGACATTTTTAAATAGAGATTTTTTTTAGCTTTACAATGATGTAAAACAATAATAATTTATTTTTATAATTAACAGAAAAATTAACAAAAATTGTTATTTATACTAAAATTAAATTGAAAAAAGTAAATCGAAAGCTGCTATGGAAACAACGAACAACGAAAAAGTGCAACAATTGAATTTCTGAATTTTACTTGACAATAATAGATTATTACGAGTAAAAAACGAACTTTGACAACGAATGTAACAACTCATTTTTATTATATATATCTACATATCTACATTATTGTTATTAATATTATTACAAATTAGGCAACATCTTATTAAAGGGGAATTTTTCCTAATTTCTAAGTTATATCTTTTAATATAAAATATATCTTTTGGTTTCGAAAAAATATACATTGGAACATAAAAAGGTAATTTTGATAGTAAGTTAGGACACTGAATAATATTCTGAACTATTTTACAAATAAAAATAATATCTGAAATATTTCGTCTGGTTTCTAATTTCAAGAAGTTAAAAATGCTTAGTAGTGTGGTATATGGCATGAAAGTTGGATAAGTTCTAAATTTCTTAAAGTACAGATATCTTAAAAATTTCTTTTGAACTTTTTCAACTATTTCCTTGAGATATAGCTCAGATGGATTTCAAATTACACTAGCATATTCTAGTTTAGATCTTACTAATGCATTAAAAAGAAGAACAAGTGGTTGAGTTGATCTGAAAAGATACGAGTTTCTTATTATATAACCTAATAATTTTACTGCACTGTTTACTATTATTTATTTATTTATTTATTTAGAGTTGAGGCTGCACAACAGGACGAATCCCAATAACAATTATATCTATGTGATTATTAAATTTCAAATTTTCTTGGAAGTTTATTCCTAAATCTTTAATGTCGGGTCTTTTTGTATATTACTCGATTATTTATTAAATAATTATAATTGCTATTAGTTTTCTTTGTGGAATATTTAACATGGTAACATTTATCTAAATTCAATAGCAAGTTATTCCGTACCGCCCCACTCGTAAACATTATCTAAATCTTTTTGTAATAATTCGTCGTCATTTTGATCGTTTAGTGCTTAAAATTTTTGAAGTCATCAGCAAAAAGAAGTTTGTTTGAACTTTTTACACATGTAGATAGATCGTTTATATAAGGAAGAAAAAGTAGGGGTCCTAAGTTGGACCCTTGCGGTACACCTGATAGAACCTTAAATTTTTCAGAATAATGACTTTGGTAGGTTACGAATTGATACCTTGAGTGTAAATATGATTTCAATAGTGACATTGTATTGTTAGAGAAACCACTTATGGATAGCTTATTTAACATGATGGTATGATCTACTTTGTCAAAAGCTTTTGCAAAATCAGTATAAATCACATCTACACAATTCCCTTTATCTACTTCTTGTGTTACATACTCCATAAACTCTGTTAAATTTGTCTGTACTGATTTACCTCTTACAAATCCATGTTGTTCTTCACATATTATGTTTTTAACATGATAATAAATTCTCTCAAATAAAAAATGCTCGTAAACTTTACATATTGCAGATATAATTGATATAGGCCTGTAATTTTGTATGTGAGATATATCACCGGATTTAAATATCGGTGTGATTTTACTTGTTTTCCACATAAATGGAAATGCCCCTGATTTAATTGATTTATTAAAAATTAGTAGTAAAGGTTCCCACAAAATTTCAGAACAGCCCTTTATTATATAAGGTGGAATGAGATCAGGTCCTGCGGATTTTTTTGGTTTTAATTTCTTTATTGCTTGAATAACTTCTTTTGTATATATGTATATTAACGTATTATAATCTTCAAGTTGTTTTGATTTTTTGGTTTGGTGGGTGGATGCAGAAGAGGAAAGCTAATATTTCTTAGGGTAAGCAATGTCATAGATGAAGGATCATGTTTTAGAGTCGTAATTCCAGATACCAAAACTAATACTTCTTCTTCCTTGCGTTAATCCCGCGATAATGCAGGGTCCGCTTGTTTGCAAGTTAGACTTTGCTTGATTAATGCGACGTAAAAATTACTCCAACCGATGTGTCGCTTCACCAAAAAAAAAAAAAAAAAATTAAAAAAAACTACCAAAACTAATACAACGGTTGGAAATATTGATGGTATTAATTTAGTTCAGACTGTAAGAAATTACAGAAACTTCATCCTAAAAATTGCTCCAATGACCTTTTTTCTCTGGCATACAGAAATGGTTGATACACGAATCAACATAGTGGGATAAATACAATAGGAAGTATGTGAAAATAATTGCAGAGTTTTTGACGTTACTTGATGTAAAAGAATTTACTGGTCATTGTTTCCGGCGCACCTTCAATACAATGTTGGCAAATGCAGGAGCAAATCTCAGCAACATAAAATGGCATGGTGGATGGCGTTCTGATTCCGTTGCGGAAGGCTATATACAGACTTCCGCTAAGAATATGAAGAAAATCGCAGTCCAGATTTTGGGGAATAATGCAGGTGTACCATCCGATAAAACTGATGCCGACGTCTCGGTAACCAATTCCAGTTGCAGAATCACAGAAATGAAAACGGCCAGTGGTAAATTGTATAATAGTTCAAATTGTGTTGTTAATATTTATAAACAATAAATAAATACTAAAGTAAATTGAAGCTAGTGAGTTTTTTTTTGTCCTTTTTTTTCTCGCAATAAGAACATGGGTAATAAAGGTAAAAACGCTTCATATTGTGAAGAGTTATCAACTCGAAAAAAATAAATGCAAAATAAAAGATTGTAAGACTATAGGTACCGTGAGTATTTTTTAACGTGAAACATTGGGTTTGTCATATCCATGGTTACAACTTGACATTTGATTGACAGCAATGTATTTGCCCGTTCCATTTAAAATGAAACATAGGAAACGAATTTGACATTTGATAAGACTTCAATAGGTAGAGGTTAATTTTGTTTAAATAATTATACCTGCATTCTAAATTAAAATTAGTTGTAGAAAAAATATAGTGTGCACCTTGTGCCCGAGTGGTTTTCTGACTCGGCTAAATTTCTTACAATATTTAAATATAATACTTCTGTCAATTCATTTTCCCCATGTGTCATTTTAAATGAGACAGACAAATACATTGCTGTCAATCAAATGTCAAATCATAACTTAGGAAAATTCAACTGTTATCTTTCATATTGACAACATGTCATTAGAGGTTAATTTTTTTTTAATAATTATACCTGTTTTCTAAAAATTAAATTTAGATGTAGAAAAATACTGTGTGCACCTTGTGCCCGAAATATGTTTAGTGCTCTCGAGTGGTTTTCTGACTCCGCTAAATTTCTTACAATATTTAAATATAATACTTCTGTAAGATTCGTTCCCTATGCTTCATTTTAAATGGAACGGGCAAATACATTGCTGTCAACCAAATATCAAGTCGTAACCATGAATATGACAAACCCAATGTTTCACGTTAAAAAATACTCACGGTATGTATATTATATTGTTGACAATAAACTTTTATATATAATAAATAATTATCTTTTCTTGGATTTGTGAGTTGTAAATTTCACTACCGCACTAGTGTGGTAATAATTTTATTATTAGCATTTAAGGCCATTACACAACTAAAATGAGTGCGATATGATATAACTTCTCCCACGATGATATATAAATATCAATTAATAAACTTATATGTATCTGTCAAAGTCAAATAATATGACTATTCGAATTGTATGTTTTGTTATATATGGCTTCATTATTTTTTATTTTTTTTTTAAATGATTACAAAAAGACGAGAAAGTAGTAACAATATGGAATGGCGTACATATGCGATATAAATGGTAAAGGCAAAAAGAACTCGAATTTGATAAATTTGAAAACAATAATAACTTTTTCTCTGAATTTAATTATCTTAGTCATACACTTTTAAAGTCTAGTATAAATGACTAAATTACTAAAACGATATCTACTTACAGAAGAAATTCCAAAATTTCTTACTGTTGTTTTCATAAGTGGGAAAATTTCCGACTAATAAACCTTCGTTTTAAAATATCCAAATATAAAATAAGCTCGATATTGATTAACTGAAAAAATATAAAAAGATAATTAAAATTCAGATCTTCTTCACAGAAATGTAAGGGAGAATTTATTTGAAAATCGGCGAAAAATGATGAGTCTGCTTAAATTCCCCTATCTCCGTTCTGGGTACTTTAGCTTTTAGATTAACTCTTGAAAAATGAACCCCTTTTGTAGCTCTCGTTTGCCGCTTTAGTTGTGTCTCTGTCCAACACATTGAACTCTAATGATGCTATCGCCTTTATCAGATTTTTTCGTTTTAGGTAAACAGCTGCAAATGTATTTCAACTTTTTGTTTGAACAATGAAAAATTGAGATTCTAAGATAAAATGTTTCGAGAATGATGGCTCTCTACCCATTTGTAGGTCAGCATTTAGGTCAAGGGAGGAATCGAAGGTCGTTGTAACCTATTTATACATGACGTTCGTTACCAATACAACTTCATCTCTAATATTATAAAACCATAAATGTCTGTTTGTTTGTTCGAGTATCACGCAAAAACTACTGGACCGATTTTGATAAAACTTTTTACCTCTCGCTAAGAGGTACATATTGGAATCATGCTAAAAATCGCATATCCAGATTTTAGTGGATAAGCACGTTTTATGGGCCCTATAATCCAATTATAACAATTTTACGATGATGTCCGTGTGTGAGTGTGTATGTGTGGATGTTGGATCCACGGTTTCTCAAATACTGTAACACGTAAAAAATATTTAACTTGGTAACATAATTTTACTGGAGATACAATGAGGTATCCTACAACGAACACAATTGGGACCAAAACATGGTTCGTACTAACATTTGTTCGTTCTAGCATTTTTTAATGAAAACTTATCAGTTAATCGGGCCGAAAACATCATCTCTACATTTTTTAAGTAAGTGTTCTGGGATGCATTTATCAGTTTTGCAATAAACTTTCTGTAGGGAATTTATATAAAAAACATAAAATTGACGGAAGATTATGTGTTGGCTACATCAGATTTTTTTTATAGTCATTTGATATCATAGAATGTTTTAACGATTCTACATTCAAAATAATGTAATTGTACTGTTAACCTAAATGTGGTACAACTACAATCTACGTTATAATAAATTTTATCCTCCATTTAATTGCTGTTTAGACAATTATTCTGAAATATTTACCCATAAAATTAAAATGGGGTCGCGTGGCTGCGTGCGTTGCGCTAAGTGACCAATTGTTATTGGGATGGTCCAGATTCGATTCAAACTCGAAACTTAAAAATGATTTTCTATTTTTCAAATAGCACAAAAGTTATTCATCCTGTTGTGCTCTCTCCCCGACAACATTAATATTAGAAAACTTATATAACTCCGAAATAAGTACCTATATTAAATCCTTGAACTTATACTGTATTAAAAAATCTGTTGTGGCCAGCACAAGACCTTCCGTCAATTCGATGTATTTTATACAAATCCCATACCAAAAGGACCTTGGGACAGTCTCTATATAATATCAAGTAAAATCGAACACGAACGCATACTATTTTTTACAAATTCCACGCCAAAAGTTCATTTGAAAAGGTTATAACATAAACATACACCAAGTAAAATGCACTTGACACTTCCTTCTTTCTGCTTCAGCTTTCCCCTATTTTATTAGGGGTCGCTATTTCCTCTTCTCTTTCACTCATTCCTGTCCAACGCATCTTCTTCACACAGTGGTTCCTTTCTCAAGTCTTCTGCGGTACAGTCCTTCCATCTTCTCTTTGGCCTTTCACTGCATGTCACTTGCGAGTAACACTATGACATACCAATTTTTGATCCTATACTTTCCATATTTGGTTTTGCACTAGCAACAGACATTTGTCAATTAGAATTTTTTGAATGTATCAGCTGTTTCCATGATAAATAGCAAAGCTGACTAATTTTTGAAAATTAATTTCTTTATAATGCTTTAACTCTACATCTATTGAATATGAAGGAAAATGTATAATCAAACCGTGTAGAGAAGAGTATTTTCTTAAATATATATAATAACAAAATGCCAAAAAATAATATTTAACTGCGTTCTTTTAAGAAAAATTGTTAAAAACTTCAAATAAGGGTACTTCCGGTGGATCAATTATAACCAAAATCTAATCAACTCTTCATATGGATGTATGGATGTACAGAAGAGGAATACGAAAGAATTATAATTTTTAGAATTGTAGTATTGGAGTTATCGTCGGAAAAAAATTTGTCACACACGTTCATTAAAAACTCACCACCGAATTTTTTGACCAAAGACAATACCTTCCTTACCTAAAGATGACGGAAGGTAAAATTCAATTACAGTTGGAAGCGAGGTTCAGAAATTTATTTCTGGAATATAGGTATAAAAATAAAAATATGTCAACACCTTGAACTAATCTACAACCTGCTACAGTGAATTAAATTTTCCAGTTCCGAGTATATTAAATTCTTGAAAAATAAAAATATTTTCAAATCGTGAAGTTAAGAGAACTGAAATTATCTTGATCAATTTCTAATTATTTTTTCATACAACTGTCATAGGTACCGTGAGTATTTTTTAACATGAAACATTGGGTTTGTCATATCTATGGTTACGTACGACTCGACATTTAATTGATAAATGGAAACTGAGAAGGCAGAAGACTTATGTCATCGACCTGAAAAATTGTTCAACGTTGGGCCCTTCGAAAGGTATTCTTTTTTTTTCAAATGTATCTTTTGTTATCAATCTTTAATTAAATTATGTATTTTTAGAGAGCAACAGATGCCCTGCAAATAAGCAAATCTTGACAAGCAGATATGGAGATCCTTGTGAGAATGACAACTATTAATTATATGCATAACTTACAAATGTCATAAATTTTACTTGAAAATTTCACGTAGTTTCTTTGTTACCAGGAGAGTGGACTTTACTTGGCGAGTTAAACCACATGACATTGGAAAATCTTGAAATTTGGAATAAAAAATTATGACAATTGACATGTATGTACATAATTACTAGCTGTCATTCTATCACGGGCCCCCATATCTGCTTGTCAAGAAAGACCAACAAAGTCACATGGCTGCTCACTCCTTATAAATCAGTATCCCATGTAAACGTAGTAGTATATGACGTCTTTACTTTAAGGACAATTTTTTGATGACGTAAGTTTTCTGCCTAATCATTTCTACCGTAGCAATGTATTTGCGTGTCTCATTTAAAATTAAACATAAGGAATGAATTTGGCAAAATTATTATATTTAAATACCGTAAAACGGGGTTACTTTGCACCATTTTCTTATGATTTTGTACTTAATAGAACAGAAATATGTTTTGAAGCACGCCAGAAATTTGAAACCTTTTGCATTTTGTTCTTTGGTGTTATTAGTTGCTATACAATATAAAAAAATTATAATAAGTCCTCTATTATACATTATATATCATATAAATTTGGTGCAAAGTTACCCTACTGAGTAGGATACTTTGTACCATCACAGTATTTTGATCTAAAGTTATTAGTAAACAGAAAAGGTGTAAAGTTAAACACATAAAACACTTTGGCACAAAACTATTTATTTATAGAACTGACAATTTTTTCAAAAAACGTAACGATATACAGAATATTAATTATTTACAGTCAACCTAACTTTTCCATTTCTGGAAAGCGATATAATCCTCTTCTATTTAGTAGAGTAGGGGGGTTTATGTGGCGACATATATCCTCCCAATCATAGTTGAAACATCTGGCCTTTCAGGCCATTTCTACGACTTGATAGATTTAACCAGAGAAAATAATACAACTTCTTTAGTCTTCAATGAAACTATTTTACCAGGGAATAATTCCCCTTCGTATTGGAAAAACACCTATTCTCCTACAAGCTGCTTTACATCAGGTAGGTTGAGAATATCTGCTTGAGAGTGATGCAGCCTCTTCTTCCTCTTCCACTTCTTTTAACTTTTCTTCAGAGTATGGTCCCTGATCACATAACTGTATGGTGTATGCTTGAAAATTGGGATATTCTTCATCTGAAGAGTCCTGTATCGTCAATTCCGCTGTATTCTCCTTGTCTTTCCTGATTTATTCTCTGTTTCACGGTGGTGCAAAGTATCCCCATATTGTGGTGCAATGTTACTGTTAATAATAGTTTAAATTTTCTTTTAAACTAATCCTACACCAATTTGTAGCACTATCATCCAATTAAATAAATTCTCTTTATTTTTCCTTAGTAGTGTTTATTATTGGATAGCTCAAATTTCCTACAATTTACAAGATATAAAATGATGAATTTAAATAAATATATACAATAATTCTTACGGTGTAGAAATCGGTTAATATCTATCGATATACTATTTAAATATTATTACTATTTTACTATTCTTTTGACGTCTCACCTTGTTTCTTTCTTCTTTTTTTTTGAAATCAATAATTAGTTACTTGATCTAAATTTTTGTATTTTTGAATTTAATTTTAACATTTCTCTCCCCCGGTGTGTTGAACACAAGGGCTGGGTTCAATTCACCATTACTTTATATCTAATTTGGCAAGTTTAACTGCAGGTCTTTTGTAAATTCCGTTCGTTGTTTGAACTTTTGCACTTCTAACCTGTCCATCTGCTGCCTTAAAAACTTCAATTATGTGACCCTTGGGCCAACAATTTTGTGCCTGTTTATTGTCTACTATTATGACTATATCTCCCACTGCTAATGGTATCTCTGGCTTAAACCATTTTGTCCTTTTTGTCAACGTGGGTAGATATTCACTTACCCATCTCTTCCAAAATCGTTTGGAATACATTTGTGACATAAGCCAGTTTGTTTTCAATACTTTCGTGTCGTCACTGAAAGTACCAATTGGTTTCACTCCACTTGATGTTCCTAACAGAAAATGGTTGGGAGTCAAGGCTTCCGATTCTTTACAATCTAATGGAAGATAAGTTAGTGGACGAGAATTAATTATATTTTCAACTTCAATTAAATAGCTTTTTAATAGTGGATCTGTAGGATTTCGACAAGTGTTAATAGAATATAAAGTATTCTTTATAGATCTGACTAATCTTTCCCAACTTCCCCCCATATGGGGACTCGCGGGTGGGTTAAATATGAATTTTATTTCTGGAGTTGTTAATTTTTCTGAAATTTTGGTATGTTTAATTTTTTCGACATCTTTTCGTAATTCTTTTTCCGCATTAACAAAGTTTGTTCCGCAATCACAATAGATCTCTCTGGGCTGACCTCTTCTATTGATAAAGTTTCGATAACATAATATGAAGGATGCTGTATCTAATCCATGTGCTATTTCGATGTGGATTGCTCTTACTGTAAGACAAGTGAACAAGCATCCCCATCTTTTTTCACTTCTACGACCAATTGTAACATTAATAGGTCCAAAATAGTCAACTCCTACGAATGTAAATGGTCGAGTGTATGCTGCTAATCTTGCAGTTGGTAATGGGGCCATCTCAGGATTGCATGGTTTTAAATTTGTCAATTTACATTTTGGACACTCATGTCTTATCAGTTTTAACAATTGTCTGAGTCTGGATATACAAAATTTTTGTCGTATTTCATTAACAACTGTTTCGTGGTTTATATGGTAATACATTTGATGATATTTCTGTACGATTAATTTTGTCAAACGATGTCTACGATCCAAAATAACTGGTCGCTTGAAATTTTCATCGATATAGTTGGCTGCGTCAATTCTTCCTTTTACACGTAGTACGCCAAACGAATCTAATATTGGGGACCAATTATAAATCGAACTTGTCTGATCGACAGTTACAAATTGTTCTTCATTTGAGTCAATTCTTGAAAGTTTTTTGACTTCATCTGGGAAACTTTCACTTTGTGACAGTTTGTATAATGTTATACTAGCACATTGTAGTTCTTCGTTTGTGAGTAGTCCTTTTCTTTGCATTAAATTTTGTTTTTTGAAAATTATATTCTTACAAAACCTGTGTACATATCCCATTGTTTTTTGAAGCTTGGTCCAGTCAGAAAATCTGTTAAAATCAATAAATTGTTGAATTATTTTATGAACTGCCAACAATTCTTCTTTAATTTCCTCATCTTCGGCCTTTTCAGGCCATTCTGATTCATCTTTTATTAAAAATGGGGGACCTTGATACCAACGACTTTTGATATCAAATAATGAAGATTTTGACCATTTTGTTGCTTCATCAGCAACATTTTCTTTAGATGGAACATATCGCCAGTTTCTTGTGTCTGTTGTTTCTTGAATTTCTGCTATTCTGAATGCAACAAATTGACCTTTTATACGTTTTGCATCACATTTTAACCAGTTTAAAACAGTTTTTGAGTCCGTCCAAAAAATTGTTCGTCTTATTTTGAAAGAAAATGATTGAAGCAGACTTGTGCTATATCTGGCACCAATAAGGGCTGCAATTAGTTCTAGTCGAGGTATTGTCATCAACTTCAATGGGGCAACTCGTGTTTTTGCGCCAATTAAAACGCATTCTATTATTTCATTTGCTTGGATTCGCAAATAAGCAACTGCAGCACAAGCATTTATACTTGCGTCGACGAATATATGTATTTGTGCTTCTACTTGATTCCAGTTTTGAATATCTTGTAAGAAACAACGAGGTATTTTTAGATTTTCAATACTTGGTAACAATTTCAGCCATTTTTTCCAGGATGATATGTGTTCTTCTTTAATTTTTTCATCCCAGTCAAGGTTAGAACGCCAAACTTCTTGCAGAAGTATTTTTAACTGTGTTAAATAATGCGCTATAAAACCAAGAGGATCATATATTGACATAAGTATACGTAGGAGTTCTCTCTTTGTTGGCTGACAAGTTCCATTTAAAACTTCCTGATTACCTTTATTAAATTTAAGAGAATAAGTGAATAAATCTTCATTCAAATTCCACCACATTCCGAGGATTTTTTCACTCTCTGAACTCATATTCATATTCTTCATCATGTCTTTTTCGTCAGAATTTTCTAGTTGTGCAGTAACGTAAGCGGAATTTGATTTCCATTTTCTGATGTGAAATCCTGCTTTTGAGTGTATCATTCTGATTTGTTTTGCTAACTCCACCGCTTCTTCTTTTGTATCGACGCTTGTCAGCAAATCATCTACGTAGTGATCATTTATGATGGCATCGGTTGCTCTTGGAAACATTCCTTTGAATTTTATGGCATTAATATTTTTTACGTATTGTGCAGAACTTGGTGAACAAGACGCTCCGAAAGTCATTACTTGCATTACGTATGTATTGATGGAATCCGTATCACGCCATAGGAAACGCTGCGCATGTTGATCTTCTTTAATAATTAAAACTTGATGGAACATTTCGGCGATGTCTCCAGTAAATGCAATTTTCCTTTCTCTGAATCTATGTAATATTCCTACCAAAGATGCTAATTGATCTGGACCTTTTAGCAACAAAGAGTTTAATGAAACGTCATTTGTTTTTGCAGCTGCATCCCAGACTATTCTTACTTTATCTGGTTTATTAGAATTAAAAACAGGAAATATTGGTAAATACCAGATTCTGTCGTGTGGTTCTTTCAATTCAGCTTCTGATAACATTCGGATGTAGCCTTTCTTTTCGTACTCTTCGATTTGATTTTGAATTGTTTCTTTTAAGTTAAAATTTTTACTTAAACGACGTTCTAGAAGCTCTAAGCGATGTATAGCTGTTTGCTCACTATTCGGTAAATTCTTGTATTCGTTTTTCCAGAGTAGACCAGTTTCGTATCTGTTACCGACTTCCTTTGTTGTCAACTTCATTAAACTATCTGCTCTTCTTTCTTCTTTCGATATTTTTGAATCTTTTGGAGCTTTCACTTCTAAATTTTCTAAATTAAAGTAATGTTTTACGATGGAATTCAGTTCTTCATCACAGTTTTCTGGAGATCCGTACGAATGAAAGTTACAGTGTTTAATTAAACGGTTTTCTGTTTTATCGTAATTTGCACATATAGTCCAGCCTAATCGACATTTAACAGCGATTGGTTCATCTTCTTTTCCTTCTCGTATTTTTTGTGTGACGCATAATTTCCAATTATTCATGCCGATTAATATTGCCGGTTTACCTGACTGGTACGATTTAATAGGAAGTTTACGTACATATGGATACTGGCGACAAATTTCTTCATAGTTTAGTGTTTGTTGGGGTAAGTTTAAAGATTGAACTGTTCGGACTGATTTTAACGCATATTCTTTTGCATTATTGTAACTGCCAGATATTTTCATTGTTACGACCATTGATTGTTGTTCTATTCTATGAGTTTCGTCAGTCCATCGAATACAGAATGATGACTTCGGACCCTGTATTTCTAATTGTTGCGCGAAGCTATCTTCTAGAAAGGTCCCATCCGATCCTCCGTCTATAAAGGCTATTACAGAAATTTGTTTATCTCCATAATATAACGTAACTGGTACATATTGAAACAATATACTCTGTCTCTCTGTTACATGACTATTTTGATTTGTTATACTAGCTGGTGTTTCTTCAAAAGAGTTTCTTTTTTCTGAATGTAGCAGTGGATGATGACTTAAGTTACAGTTTTTGTGTCCACAATCTTTAGGTTCTGGACATCCTTCTTCATACCGCCAAGAATGTTTCAAACATCTCTTGCAGATTCTTAGCCTTTTCACCAGCTTCCATCTTGCGTATGGTGTCAGCAATTTGAATTTTTTGCATTCTTCTAATGTCTTGCAAGTTTCTTCACATACCGGACAACTTTCTTTTAACTTATTCTCTTTTGGTTTTTTATCATCTTTCACATGAACATTTATAAAATTTTTATTAACATTTTGCTTATATTTTGATATATCTTGATCTGACACGTATGCAGGCATTATCTTTAAAGCATACATAGCTTGTTCATTTAACCATTCTCCAAATGATGTTATATTAATTCTTGTTAAATTTTCACTATGGCGGGACCATTCTAATTTCATAGTTATCGGAAGTTTATGTATTAATTCTTGAATTAGTAATGGGCTATTATCATATTCAAATAAATGCGATGCTTCTAATGTAGCACATAAATTTTGTACAGTTGACGAGAATTCTACCAGTGTTTCTAGTTTTTCTATCTTAATAGGTGGAAGTTGTTTTATTTTCTTTATTTGTGAATTGATAATTATTTCAGGACGACCAAATATAGCTCGAAGTACTTCTATTATTCTTGGGACACAAGCTGGTAATGATAATTGACTTTCGACAATTTCACGAGCTTTCCCTTTTAAAGCTCTTTGAAGTCGGAGGAGATTCTCATGATTATTTAATCCCATTGCTTCTGTAGAATACTCATACGCACTTATAAAGGAAGCCCAATCTTCAGGTCTTCCATAAAATGTTGGTAACTCTTTGACTAAGGATTTACGAGCTGCCAAGTGACTTTCTGTTAACTGAAGTACGTTTGAAGTTCGCATGAATTTCTTTTTTCTGTCATTATTTATGTTCATTAAATTTTCTTCATTTGTATTATAGCTTTTCCCTATCTCACTTTCTGACATTTCAGACATTTCACACTTTTCTTTCAGAAGTTGCTTTCTTTCTTCTAACAACTCCTTTTCTCTACGCAACATTTCTTCTTCTCTTCGCAGTATCTCCTCTCTTTGTTTCAATATTTCTTCTTTGGATCTACTGCTTTTGTTGCTAACAGTGCTCATTTTCTTTCTTTGTGAAATATGGGAATTTATTGAAGAAACTCTTTCACCACTGGTTTGTAATGAATGTTTGCTTGATTTTGACGTACAATTAATACATATCCACGGATCAATTTGTCTTGCTTCGTCTTCCGTCAACCGTACGCAGTCTAAATGAAACCATGTTTTGCATGGGCCATCACACAAAACCATTCGATTGTCGTCCGGTTTACGACATAATGTACACTGACCCGTACTAGAAATTCTTGACATATTGACCAACGAAATTTGAGAATGTTAATAATAGTTTAAATTTTCTTTTAAACTAATCCTACACCAATTTGTAGCACTATCATCCAATTAAATAAATTCTCTTTATTTTTCCTTAGTAGTGTTTATTATTGGATAGCTCAAATTTCCTACAATTTACAAGATATAAAATGATGAATTTAAATAAATATATACAATAATTCTTACGGTGTAGAAATCGGTTAATATCTATCTATATACTAAACGGTTTCATTCACTATTCTTTAATCACGAGCATCGGGAAAGCTATGAACACCTCTACAGCTTAAATGAGTTGATAGATCTTGATGGAACTTTTACCAATTTGTAGGAAGTAGTAGTGCGGTGTGCCCTAAAAATGGGTGATTTTTCCGTAGGATGCATAGATTTTGAATAAAAAAATATTTAATGTTCAAAATTCCTTGAGGAAAACAAAACCATGGATTGCTTTCTATTCTATTCAAGTCTACAAAATCAGACAATTTTGGGTCAAAATTGACATTGAGTAGGCTGGATTTTTTTAAAGAAGAAAATCTATATTTGACATATGCCATATTTGAACTCATGTCTAATGGAAAAATATACTTGTATTTAATTAATATAAATAAAAATTACTTATTTACATATTTTGTTATATATTATTAATATATCATACGATTTTTGTATGTTTTTTGTTACAATTTCAATAAAAAAAATTAGGTACCTAAATTTTGAAACAGATATCGGTAATGATGATGTTATATTTGTACCGTGCGGGCGCTTATCAGGCGTCACCTCACGGGTACTTATTGCTGATGTGGAGAGTGCACCAGAGGTATCACTTTTGTGCCATTTAAAATTCAAAATATTTGGCGTCCGTCGGTCAAAAGACACTCAGGCATAAGAAAGTACAATGCATTGTTATTATCAATGTTTTTTCATTATTGTAATCAAATATTGTTACACATTATTAGTATTTCATACGTTTTTGTATGTGTTTTATTGTTATTATTTTAATAAAAAAAAAAACCTACACCTGACACCATTAATTTCATATAATTACGTTTTTTATAACAAAATTATCAATATTTTCTTCACAAAATCATTTTCTTATTATTTTTTAACGTAGTCCATCATATTACATCGTTTTAAACAACATTACACATTTTTCTACGAATAAAATATAAACCGTTATATACATATTCGTAAATATCATTTATACAAAGTTTTATACATCAATCCGGGCTATTTTTTACTCATCTATGACATAAAACCATTCTAATAATTTATAAATCAATCATTTACGAGTTAAAAAACGTCGAACATCTATATACTAAACGGTTTCATTCACTATCTATTCTTTCATCACGAGCATCGACAAACATATAGACACATCTACAGCTTAAACGAGTTGACAGATTTTAATGAAACTTGTTCCATATTGTAGGAAATTGTTCAGAGGAGTGCCCTAAAAATGGGTGATTTTTCCGTAGGATGCATAGTTTTTGAGTAAAACATTATTAAAGGTGGAATTTTAGCCTTTTAAAACAAAAAGAGAAATAAAATATCTTAGTCTTCCATGAAAAAAATTGAGACAAAGATCTCTTTGACATGTCAAACTGAATTTTTAAATGGGAATATTTATAAAAATAGACCAATCTGTAATAAGTTAAATTTTAAAATATTAACTATAATAATGGACAATTTTTTTACAATAGTTACAAATGCCCAAATCTTTAAAATTAAAAATTATAAATTTTTGATGATTCATTTCCGTGCTTCGTGATTGCAACACTGTGAAACGTCATATTTGACATGTGTCAAAATATTAACCTATGAATGTATATAATTTTGAAATAGATATGAAATGGATTATTCAACATATAAATGAACTGCCAAGGCATGAAAAAATACAATTAGTTACGTTGTGTAAGTATTCAAAATCAATTTTTTATGAAATGAAACATTTTTTAGGTTCAGAAAATCCAATTAACCATGTTGTATTAAGTTTTGAGTGATGGAGATCAGTATATTTATGTTTTAAAATTTAAAGAATCCGATTGTGTGCAGGTATTGAAAATATTTTTAATAATCGTTAAGGATATTGTACTTAAAAACCTGTCACTTATGAATAAATTTATAAATGTTATAGTAACTGTCATTTTAAATCGTTTTACAAGTTTCAAATGGTTTAAATATATAATAGTTGTTGTATTTTTGTCTAATTAAAGATTTATTTCACGTATTTTGTATTTAATTGTTCCATTGAAAATGGTAATTTGTACTTATATTATTATAGATATCTCGTAATAAAGCATCTAAAGTTGGTGCCACATTTTAACAAAGGTAGTGACGTAGGTGTTTAATAGTCTTTAATTGAAATGAACTAATGATTTAATTTGCGTATAAAATCAATAAACTTTACATTTGAATTCTGTGGAATTTAAATATCTGTCGATTACAACAATCAATACCTATTTATTAAAACTATATTGTTGTAATCAACCATTATTTTGCATTTTACGACCAGAAACTCATCAGACATAACAAAATACAATGCATTCTTATTATATTGTCATAAATCAGAGAATATATAGTGTGTAGGCATGTCCAATTAAAAAAAAAAAACTTTAGAAATGTAAACTAAATGTTCCAATCCCGACCGACGCCAAATATTTCGACTTTTTATATATTTCCAATTTTAAATGGCACAAAAGTGACCCCTGTGGTGCACTCTGCACGCCAGCAATGAGTACCCGTGAGGTGACGCCTGGTACGCGTTCGCTCGGTACAAATATGTCATCACCATTAACAAAATCTGCGATAAAGCAGATTGTGGCACACTCAGAAAATTATTAATATGCCGTGATGACATGTCTATATTTATATATGTTCCAATCAGCACTGGAAAATTCTTAATTCACCTCATAGTACACATAATGTCATAAGTAATCAATAAAAATTAAAAGACGTACATCTTATCATCCATACATCATTGTAAAAATGTTATAATCGGATTCTAGGGACCTTAAAAGTGCTTATTCACTAAAATATGATAATGCTATTTTTAGCATAAATTCAATACCTCTCTTTTTTATTAAATCTTATCTTTCTCTATCATATTACATCGTTTTAAGCAATATTATATATTTTTCTATGGATAAAATTTAAACCGTCAGATATATATTACGTATTATACACCCAAGCGGGCTAATTTTTACTGGTCTACAACGTGAAACAAAAATAACAATTCTTAAATCAAGCGTTTGCGAGTTTTCGACTTAAAAACGAGCAGTCAATCTAATGCAAACAAATTTTAAAAAAAATATTGTTCATTACTATTACCTTACTATGTAAGGTGAATATTAACTTTTTCTTTTCAATTAAGAGATTTGTTTAAATTTACTGGTGTCTTGAAATAGCGTTCATTATGGTCGGCGCTTTTGTGCTGGGCATAACCAGCCCAACCGTAAGTAGCGGCCCTGAATAAATTATTATTCTATTGTTAGTAACAACATTGGGAAAATATTAGCAAAAATAAAAACACAGCCTATCTTAAAAGACAATAATAAAAATGTCCATTTTTTTGTGAAAAATACGTTATACATGTTTCCGCCTTAATTCTTGTAGTCCAAATAGAATGGCATGATCGGTTTCGAGAAAAATATAACATGTCTTATGTCCTACAAAATTTTAACTTCAATCACAAAAGTTAACATGTGCACTGGAACTGCTTCTTGAATTTTGTTATAGTTTGAACAGAATTCTCTACCGTTATAGCTTTGCCTTACTAAGCCTGTGGTAGACCGGGCCCAGTTGGATATAGCACTACCTATGGCAACGGATATGTTTGCCGCAAGAAGCAACAGGAATAGATATGTTTATTTTATTTTTTAAAAATGTGTTTCATTATTAGAAAATAAAGTAAAGTGAAATAGGAAACCATTTAATATGTACCTGTCCTTTACCCCCCATAAATCAAGCTTGAATCGCTAACAGTAGATCTGCTGAGAGGGCAATAACGATAGATATCTGTTCAACCTATATATTTTGATCAAATGGCAACAGAAAGAAGTTCTCCAATGGTAGTTTTCGATGTCATAAATTATTAAAAGTGGAAACAATCATCCCGCAATGCATCGAAGTCCTCGTCAAAAATTTTAAGACGAAAACCGATCTCATCTGTCACACTTGATAAGTCATTGGTGACATGTGTCACATTTTACAAGTTGAAGATGAACTTCAAATGGTTTTATCTTTAAAAGCAGGAGATACATTCCGAAAAATTAAATACAGATTAGTTAAAGGTACGAAGAAACAAATATATCATTTATGAGTAATGGCTTTAAACCAATTATTTGAAATTGTAATTTTTTGACATTTCAAAATGTGTAGTTTGGTTAGGTAAACATGACATAACATAAATAATTAAGTGACAAACAAATATTCCTAACTGTATTACTGTGAAGTTCGTGCATTAATAATTTTCATACTACCAATAAAAATATAGTAAATTTTAAATAAAACTAGACGAGTAAGTGTTGCCAAACTTGCCATAAGTAACATTCCTAACAAGATCAATGTGAAGTCGGTACACAAGTGTTACCAAACATGTACAAACAAATATTCCTAACTGTATTACTGTGAAGTTAGTGCATTAATAATTTTCATACTACCAATAAAAATATAGTAAATTTTAAATATAACTAGACGAGTAAGTGTTGCCAAACTTGCCATAAGTAACATTCCTAACAAGATCAATGTGAAGTCGGTACACAAGTGTTACCAAACATGTACAAACAAATATTCCTAACTGTATTACTGTGAAGTTAGTGCATTAATAATTTTCATACTACCAATAAAAATATAGTAAATTTTAAATATAACTAGACGAGTAAGTGTTGCCAAACTTGCCATAAGTAACACTCCTAACAAGATCAATGTGAAGTCGGTACACAAGTGTTACCAAACATGTACAAACAAATATTCCTAACTGTATTACTGTGAAGTTAGTGCATTAATAATTTTCATACTACCAATAAAAATATAGTAAATTTTAAATATAACTAGACGAGTAAGTGTTGCCAAACTTGCCATAAGTAACATTCCTAACAAGATCAATGTGAAGTCGGTATACAAGTGTTACCAAACATGCCATAAGTAAGTGAAGAACAAATATTCCTAACTGTATTACTGTGAAGTTAGTCCATTAATAATTTCCATACAAAAAAATGACAATATCGGATTTTGTTTTTTGCATAAAGTTGTCAGAACCATGTCGTGTTTGGTATCAAATGAGAGGTACAGTCAAGGGCTACCATGCAGAGATGTCAAAATTTTAACAGCTCGATTGGCTTTCGTTTTTTACTTAAAGTTGTCAGAACCATGTCGAGTTTGGTATCAAATGAGAGATATCGTTGAGGGCTGTCATGCAGAAACGACAAAAATTTGACAGGTCGGTCGGCTTTTGTTTTTTGCATAAAGTTGTCAGAACCAAGTCGTGTTTGGTATCAAATGAGAGGGATCGTCAAGGGCTAACATGCAGAAATGTTAAAATTTTGACAGCTCGAAGGGCTTTTGTTTTTCGCATAAAGTTGTCAGAACTATGTCGAGTTTGGTACCAAATAGGAGGTATCGTTATGGGCTGCCATGCAAAAGGGTAAAAAATTTGACAGGTCGATCGGCTTTTGTTTTTTTGCATAAAGTTGTCAAAACCATGTCGTGTTTGGTATCAAATGAGAGGGATCGTCAAGGACTAACATGCAGAAATGTTAAAATTTTGATAGCTCGATGGGCTTATGTTTTTCGCATAAAGTTGTCAAAACCATGTCGAGTTTGGTATCAAATGAGATGTATCGTTAAGGGCTGCCACGCAGAAGTGTTAAAAATTTGACAAGTCGATCGACTTTTGTTTTTCGCATAAAGTTGTCAGAACAAAGTCGAGTTTGGTATCAAATGAGAGGGTTCGTCAAGGGCTACCATGCAAAAATGTGAAAATTTTGACAGCTCGATCGGCTTTTGTTTTTTGCATGAACTTGCCAGAACCATGTCGTGTTTGGTATCAAATGAGAGGTATCGTCAAGGGCTACCATGCAGAAATGTCAAAATTGTGACAGCTCGATCGGTTTTTGTTTTATGCATAAAGATAAGTAGTTTGTGTATCCGAAAAGACAGTTAGCGTTAGCACTTTGAGTTTCAAGTGTGCCTAGACGGATTGGAAAGACGTATAGACTATCATAAAACACTATCCCCCTAGGGGAACCTCGGCGTAGCCGAGATTTCGCTAGTCTATATACTAAACGGTTTCATTCACTATCTATTCTTTCATCACGAGCATCGACAAACATATAGACACATCTACAGCTTAAACGAGTTGACAGATTTTAATGAAACTTGTTCCATATTGTAGGAAATTGTTCAGAGGAGTGCCCTAGAAATGGGTGATTTTTTTGTAGGACCCATAGTTTTTGAGTAAAACATTATTAAAGGTGGAATTTTAGCCTTTTAAAACAAAAAGAGAAATAAAATATCTTAGTCTTCCATGAAAAAAATTGAGACAAAGATCTCTTTGACATGTCAAACTGAATTTTTAAATGGGAATATTTATAAAAATAGACCAATCTGTAATAAGTTAAATTTTAAAATATTAACTATAATAATGGACAATTTTTTTACAATAGTTACAAATGCCCAAATCTTTAAAATTAAAAATTATAAATTTTTGATGATTCATTTCCGTGCTTCGTGATTGCAACACTGTGAAACGTCATATTTGACATGTGTCAAAATATTAACCTATGAATGTATATAATTTTGAAATAGATATGAAATGGATTATTCAACATATAAATGAACTGCCAAGGCATGAAAAAATACAATTAGTTATGTTGTGTAAGTATTCAAAATCAATTTTTTATGAAATGAAACATTTTTTAGGTTCAGAAAATCCTATTAACCATGTTGTATTAAGTTTTGAGTGATGGAGATCAGTATATTTATGTTTTAAAATTTAAAGAATCCGATTGTGTGCAGGTATTGAAAATATTTTTAATAATCGTTAAGGATATTGTACTTAAAAACCTGTCACTTATGAATAAATTTATAAATGTTATAGTAACTGTCATTTTAAATCGTTTTACAAGTTTCAAATGGTTTAAATATATAATAGTTGTTGTATTTTTGTCTAATTAAAGATTTATTTCACGTATTTTGTATTTAATTGTTCCATTGAAAATGGTAATTTGTACTTATATTATTATAGATATCTCGTAATAAAGCATCTAAAGTTGGTGCCACATTTTAACAAAGGTAGTGACGTAGGTGTTTAATAGTCTTTAATTGAAATGAACTAATGATTTAATTTGCGTATAAAATCAATAAACTTTACATTTGAATTCTGTGGAATTTAAATATCTGTCGATTACAACAATCAATACCTATTTATTAAAACTATATTGTTGTAATCAACCATTATTTTGCATTTTACGACCAGAAACTCATCAGACATAACAAAATACAATGCATTCTTATTATATTGTCATAAATCAGAGAATATATAGTGTGTAGGCATGTCCAATTAAAAAAAAAAAACTTTAGAAATGTAAACTAAATGTTCCAATCCCGACCGACGCCAAATATTTCGACTTTTTATATATTTCCAATTTTAAATGGCACAAAAGTGACCCCTGTGGTGCACTCTGCACGCCAGCAATGAGTACCCGTGAGGTGACGCCTGGTACGCGTTCGCACGGTACAAATATGTCATCACCATTAACAAAATCTGCGATAAAGCAGATTGTGGCACACTCAGAAAATTATTAATATGCCGTGATGACATGTCTATATTTATATATGTTCCAATCAGCACTGGAAAATTCTTAATTCACCTCATAGTACACATAATGTCATAAGTAATCAATAAAAATTAAAAGACGTACATCTTATCATCCATACATTATTGTAAAAATGTTATAATCGGATTCTAGGGACCTTAAAAGTGCTTATTCACTAAAATATGATAATGCTATTTTTAGCATAAATTCAATACCTCTCTTTTTTATTAAATCTTATCTTTCTCTATCATATTACATCGTTTTAAGCAATATTATATATTTTTCTATGGATAAAATTTAAACCGTCAGATATATATTACGTATTATACACCCAAGCGGGCTAATTTTTACTGGTCTACAACGTGAAACAAAAATAACAATTCTTAAATCAAGCGTTTGCGAGTTTTCGACTTAAAAACGAGCAGTCAATCTAATGCAAACAAATTTTAAAAAAAATATTGTTCATTACTATTACCTTACTATGTAAGGTGAATATTAACTTTTTCTTTTCAATTAAGAGATTTGTTTAAATTTACTTGTGTCTTGAAATAGCGTTCATTATGGTCGGCGCTTTTGTGCTGGGCATAACCAGCCCAACCGTAAGTAGCGGCCCTGAATAAATTATTATTCTATTGTTAGTAACAACATTGGGAAAATATTAGCAAAAATAAAAACACAGCCTATCTTAAAAGACAATAATAAAAATGTCCATTTTTTTGTGAAAAATACGTTATACATGTTTCCGCCTTAATTCTTGTAGTCCAAATAGAATGGCATGATCGGTTTCGAGAAAAATATAACATGTCTTATGTCCTACAAAATTTTAACTTCAATCACAAAAGTTAACATGTGCACTGGAACTGCTTCTTGAATTTTGTTATAGTTTGAACAGAATTCTCTACCGTTATAGCTTTGCCTTACTAAGCCTGTGGTAGACCGGGCCCAGTTGGATATAGCACTACCTATGGCAACGGATATGTTTGCCGCAAGAAGCAACAGGAATAGATATGTTTATTTTATTTTTTAAAAATGTGTTTCATTATTAGAAAATAAAGTAAAGTGAAATAGGAAACCATTTAATATGTACCTGTCCTTTACCCCCCATAAATCAAGCTTGAATCGCTAACAGTAGATCTGCTGAGAGGGCAATAACGATAGATATCTGTTGAACCTATATATTTTGATCAAATGGCAACAGAAAGAAGTTCTCCAATGGTAGTTTTCGATGTCATAAATTATTAAAAGTGGAAACAATCATCCCGCAATGCATCGAAGTCCTCGTCAAAAATTTTAAGACGAAAACCGATCTCATCTGTCACACTTGATAAGTCATTGGTGACATGTGTCACATTTTACAAGTTGAAGATGAACTTCAAATGGTTTTATCTTTAAAAGCAGGAGATACATTCCGAAAAATTAAATACAGATTAGTTAAAGGTACGAAGAAACAAATATATCATTTATGAGTAATGGCTTTAAACCAATTATTTGAAATTGTAATTTTTTGACATTTCAAAATGTGTAGTTTGGTTAGGTAAACATGACATAACATAAATAATTAAGTGACAAACAAATATTCCTAACTGTATTACTGTGAAGTTCGTGCATTAATAATTTTCATACTACCAATAAAAATATAGTAAATTTTAAATAAAACTAGACGAGTAAGTGTTGCCAAACTTGCCATAAGTAACATTCCTAACAAGATCAATGTGAAGTCGGTACACAAGTGTTACCAAACATGTACAAACAAATATTCCTAACTGTATTACTGTGAAGTTAGTGCATTAATAATTTTCATACTACCAATAAAAATATAGTAAATTTTAAATATAACTAGACGAGTAAGTGTTGCCAAACTTGCCATAAGTAACATTCCTAACAAGATCAATGTGAAGTCGGTACACAAGTGTTACCAAACATGTACAAACAAATATTCCTAACTGTATTACTGTGAAGTTAGTGCATTAATAATTTTCATACTACCAATAAAAATATAGTAAATTTTAAATATAACTAGACGAGTAAGTGTTGCCAAACTTGCCATAAGTAACATTCCTAACAAGATCAATGTGAAGTCGGTACACAAGTGTTACCAAACATGTACAAACAAATATTCCTAACTGTATTACTGTGAAGTTAGTGCATTAATAATTTTCATACTACCAATAAAAATATAGTAAATTTTAAATATAACTAGACGAGTAAGTGTTGCCAAACTTGCCATAAGTAACATTCCTAACAAGATCAATGTGAAGTCGGTACACAAGTGTTACCAAACATGTACAAACAAATATTCCTAACTGTATTACTGTGAAGTTAGTGCATTAATAATTTTCATACTACCAATAAAAATATAGTAAATTTTAAATATAACTAGACGAGTAAGTGTTGCCAAACTTGCCATAAGTAACATTCCTAACAAGATCAATGTGAAGACGGTACACAAGTGTTACCAAACATGTACAAACAAATATTCCTAACTGTATTACTGTGAAGTTCGTGCATTAATAATTTTCATACTACCAATAAAAATATAGTAAATTTTAAATAAAACTAGACGAGTAAGTGTTGCCAAACTTGCCATAAGTAACATTCCTAACAAGATCAATGTGAAGTCGGTACACAAGTGTTACCAAACATGTACAAACAAATATTCCTAACTGTATTACTGTGAAGTTAGTGCATTAATAATTTTCATACTACCAATAAAAATATAGTAAATTTTAAATATAACTAGACGAGTAAGTGTTGCCAAACTTGCCATAAGTAACATTCCTAACAAGATCAATGTGAAGTCGGTACACAAGTGTTACCAAACATGTACAAACAAATATTCCTAACTGTATTACTGTGAAGTTAGTGCATTAATAATTTTCATACTACCAATAAAAATATAGTAAATTTTAAATATAACTAGACGAGTAAGTGTTGCCAAACTTGCCATAAGTAACATTCCTAACAAGATCAATGTGAAGTCGGTACACAAGTGTTACCAAACATGTACAAACAAATATTCCTAACTGTATTACTGTGAAGTTAGTGCATTAATAATTTTCATACTACCAATAAAAATATAGTAAATTTTAAATATAACTAGACGAGTAAGTGTTGCCAAACTTGCCATAAGTAACATTCCTAACAAGATCAATGTGAAGTCGGTACACAAGTGTTACCAAACATGTACAAACAAATATTCCTAACTGTATTACTGTGAAGTTAGTGCATTAATAATTTTCATACTACCAATAAAAATATAGTAAATTTTAAATATAACTAGACGAGTAAGTGTTGCCAAACTTGCCATAAGTAACATTCCTAACAAGATCAATGTGAAGTCGGTATACAAGTGTTACCAAACATGCCATAAGTAAGTGAAGAACAAATATTCCTAACTGTATTACTGTGAAGTTAGTCCATTAATAATTTCCATACAAAAAAATGACAATATCGGATTTTGTTTTTTGCATAAAGTTGTCAGAACCATGTCGTGTTTGGTATCAAATGAGAGGTACAGTCAAGGGCTACCATGCAGAGATGTCAAAATTTTGCTAGCTCGATTGGCTTTCGTTTTTTACTTAAAGTTGTCAGAACCATGTCGAGTTTGGTATCAAATGAGAGATATCGTTGAGGGCTGTCATGCAGAAACGACAAAAATTTGACAGGTCGGTCGGCTTTTGTTTTTTGCATAAAGTTGTCAGAACCAAGTCGTGTTTGGTATCAAATGAGAGGGATCGTCAAGGGCTAACATGCAGAAATGTTAAAATTTTGATAGCTCGATGGGCTTATGTTTTTCGCATAAAGTTGTCAAAACCATGTCGAGTTTGGTATCAAATGAGATGTATCGTTAAGGGCTGCCACGCAGAAGTGTTAAAAATTTGACAAGTCGATCGACTTTTGTTTTTCGCATAAAGTTGTCAGAACAAAGTCGAGTTTGGTATCAAATGAGAGGGTTCGTCAAGGGCTACCATGCAAAAATGTGAAAATTTTGACAGCTCGATCGGCTTTTGTTTTTTGCATGAACTTGCCAGAACCATGTCGTGTTTGGTATCAAATGAGAGGTATCGTCAAGGGCTACCATGCAGAAATGTCAAAATTGTGACAGCTCGATCGGTTTTTGTTTTATGCATAAAGATAAGTAGTTTGTGTATCCGAAAAGACAGTTAGCGTTAGCACTTTGAGTTTCAAGTGTGCCTAGACGGATTGGAAAGACGTATAGACTATCATAAAACACTATCCCCCTAGGGGAACCTCGGCGTAGCCGAGATTTCGCTAGTCGATATACTATTTAAATATTATTACTATTTTACTATTCTTTTGACGTCTCACCTTGTTTCTTTCTTCTTTTTTTTTGAAATCAATAATTAGTTACTTGATCTAAATTTTTGTATTTTTGAATTTAATTTTAACAGTTACCTTACGTGTTTAAAATGTCAACAAATACTTGCTAGATGATTTTAAATATAAACTAATTATCACAATTTATAGCCAAAGATATTTAACAGGTACTATAGTGGTGACTTACCTGATATTATTAAATACTAACCGGCGGAACACACAATTTTGTGACAGAGATGAAAAACCGAAAAAGATTGCTTTCACAAACAAGTGCCCTACAGGTTATGTTTTGAAGTAGGAATCATCACCTAACAAGGTCAAAAGATGTTTCTTTAACTTGAGGTGAACATGTTGCACAGTTAAATTAAAAACTACGCAGATACCTCCACGATAAATCTTTTTCAGACTTTGATGCAAATTTACCCCACAAGGTACAAAGTAACCCCGTTTTACGGTATTGTAAGAAATTTAGCCAAATCAGAAAATCACTCGGACACAAGGTATACACAGTATATTTTTCTACAACTTTATTTAATTTAGAAAACAGGTATAATTATTTAAACAAAATTATCCTCTAATAACGTATTGGAAAATGTCAAATTCGATCCCTGTTTAATTTTAAATGAAACAAAAGACAAGCAAATACATTGCTGACTACCAAATGTCAAGTAACCATGGATATGACAAATTCAATGTTTCATGTTAGAAAATACTCACGGGGTATGAGTACTTTATAACACACATAATAAAAAATTAATAAAGTTGTTGAATAGGAGTATCAGAAAAGCAGTCATTTTTGTTTCCTATGGGATTGTCTCATTCTACATTTTGCATATAGTTCTATAGATATCTTGACTGAAATATCTTGGAAATATTGAATCTATGACACACAGGCATAATGAAAGCAACTATGCGTTCACATTTTGTTGCCAGGTAACGAAATTCCATTTAATCAGTCAGATGAACAGGTTAATCATTTGGAATTAATTCGGAAATAATTACGAGCAGAACATTGCAGTTTTATACTTACCGGATATTTTAATTTATTAAATTTAAAATATCATATGATCTTAAAAAGGATTTTAAAATTTGATATGTGAGCTATACGCAGTATACTTTATATTATTCCCGTGTAAATTTTTAAACGTAATTAAAAATATATTTTCATAAGAAAAGAAACATTTTTTGCAGTAAAATAAACAGGAGAGCAGGAAAATGTATAAAATTAAGATTTCATGTTAAAACCCTATAAATTAGAATCCATCAACACAGAAAAGTTTTGCTGGTTGTCGTATTTGCATTGATATTTACTGAACCACCGATTACAATAAATATAATAATAATAATAATAATAATAATAATAATAATGATAATAATAATAACAATAAAAATAATAATAATAATTGTATTCAGTGACTCAGACTCTCTGCTTTATTCGAGCGCGACATGTCAATTATTTCTAAATGCGTGATTGCGTGGCTGCTTCGTTGCTTTTACAATAAAATGGATAAACCGGCCGTTTAAGACTTCTAAATTTTGTGGACCCTATTTAGAAAAAAAATGTTTATCGTTTCTTTGCAGTTTTCAAACAAATTAAATGTAGGTGTTTCCTTACTTTATGATAATACTAGCTGTATCCGTTGCAAATATTTGCAACAAACAATATACAGTAACGTTATTAAATTATAAATTCGCTGTACTCATGTTCAATGTTTGGTACTCTTCCACACTTTTTTAACCACCGCTGCTTTGTTGGGCACATAGCAATAGGGAGATTATTTGACACAACACTGGTAATAATAAGTAAATTATTTAACGTCATTTAGTTAATGCAAGGTTAAAAGTGATGGTAACCGTTAGTTAGGTAAATAAAATGAATGACTGTTTATAAATATACAGTTAGAGAATATCTACCAGTTTATAAACTTATAGTTAACAGTAAATTGGGAACTGAAACTGTTTTGACAGATAAAAAATACAGGTTTTGTAACACAGGTACAGGTGGATTATATTGCTAGGTAATTATTTCATGAGAAAACTTTGAATATCATTATACAAATTTTGCAACAAAATGCAAATTTATCAATTATTCATCTTTTGTTTAGTGTCATATTTTTTATTTGCATAATTTATATATTGCAGTATTATAGATATTTTATACATTGCAGTGCTAGTGATATATGTTTCTACTCTTTCGAAATTTGAAGATTATATGGACAATCAAGATATTTGAATTATTTAAGCAAAACTCCAAAATTTCAAAAAAATGACATAACCTTGATTGTCAAATTAATGAATGGGACACGGAAAGAGCCTCCCGGTGAGTGTGAGAATACATTCGGGCGTCCCCTGGACAACGGTACATGAGTGCCGGCTAATCTTTCCTGCACTACATGTCTGATGAAGAACTTTGCCTGGAGCATGTCTTGACATTGACATTTCATCAAGCAAGAATTTAATTTAAAGATATGTACTTAATGCAGATACGAATAAATAAATAAACAAAATGCAGCAATGTTAATTTTCCAACAGATAAACATACCTACCTATTAAAAATATGCAATTTATATAATAATAATAATAATAATAATAATAATAATAATAATAAATCTATAGGTAGAAACAACAGTAGGTTTCATTTAATTGACCATGCATGTAGTTTATGATCTCGACATTTCATCTGACATTTTCCGTACTTATTTGAAATCCCGTGTTTAACTCCTATGTTATCAATTTATATATATATATATATATATATATATATATATATATATATATATATATATATATATATATTTATAAGTAACTTATTATTACAAGTCTGTATATTTTTCAGATACAAAATAAATGTTGTTTGTTTGTGAAGTCTCCTTCTAATCTTTTTAGCTGAAATCTGAATTGAATTACAATATTCCAATGTAATATTATATGATTTGGCATATAAAGGCACTTGTTCGGCCGCTATCCTCGCGGACACTGGGTGCGTAACTGGCGGCATAGGGAATAGCGCAGCGCCGCGCGAAGTCGGGGACGCCTTGGCGTCCCAGGGGAATCAATACGCAATGCTCTGGACTCAGAGCGCGCGGCGGAGGAAGGGACCGAATATTAGCATATACATATATTCTGTTTGCCTACTCATGTTTATATTGCTACAATTTTTAACCATCATGCAGGGTTAATGCATAAAAACGAGCCTGTAACATTAGTATAATAAGTAATATTTGTTTACTCATTAGCTAGTTTCAACAATAAATAATTGCAAATGGATATTAGCAAACATTAACTACTCATAACAATAAATATAATTACAAATGGTTATTAGCAACATTCTATAAATATGTATTTTTCAACTAGGTACCACTTATAACGTGACATTTTATTTTCATTTATTTAAAGTAATAGTAAAATTACCCCAAACTTTAAAATTAAGTGAAAATAAATTATAAATAGGTATTTATTTCGAGAACAATGTTCTCATCTTCGATAGTCAATTTTACGCGAAACCATATTAGAAATACTTAACAGTCAACCATGTCAAAGATTCTGTAATAGTCTCTATCTCAGAGAATAGTTAAAATTACTCAGAGACCTCTGCCATAATTTACATGGTAATTCCAATTTTTCTTTACCCATTTACCCCCTTAATATGATTTCTTCTTACTAAAGTTAGGGACATCGTTCTCGAAATAATTACGTAATTAAATTTTAAGGTTATGGATTATTTTTCCATTATTGTTAATTATTATATTAGCCTTATAGCCGAGACAGACGACGTATATTAATGACAATTAATCTCTAATTCTTAATTTTACATTTCGTATGTCATAATTACATTTGTCATTAAAAACGTAATTTCAATTGTAATGATCAATAATACCCGAGGCACACTTTAAAAATTAATGATCATTAACTGTTAGTTATAATGTATTGAGACTGATGACAGATTTAATTATTATATATTTTCTAGTTTGTTAATAGGCCCAATTTTGACATATGTCAGCAGTCTCAACTTCACGTGTGCATACTATAACTAACCGTTAATGATATTTTTTTATAGTGTGGCTCGGGTATATGTCACGATGATCTTTTGAGAACATCATCGTAAGTATTCGGCAAAAATCGCCACACTGATACTGTCAAAAACCAAATGTAATTTGGTGATATGACAACATTGAAGCCAAAAATGTGAAGCGTGATAACTTATACAACCAGCTACGGCGCCAATTTAAACTAATCTGCACATGTGCATCAAATTAAATTTATATATCGTATATCGTATGTCAGGTATTTTGTTAATTAAGTAAAATAAATATATCATCACAGCATATTACCCATTTCTGAGTGTGCCACAATCTGCTTTATCGCAGATATCGGTAATGATGATAATATATTTCGTCAATGAATTGGAAGAATCTAGAACATTTAGAAGAGTAGGAGGAAATTTGTTCATAGAATGAATTGGAAAATAAAGAATAAATGTAATAAGAATTTTTTGTGTGTACCAGAAATGTTAAATACAATACTTTATATAGCCTAATATGAAAATGGCGAGAGGTATTGTGGCCACAACAAATTTTTTAAAATTTTAATTAGGAACATATATTTTTTATTTGCTTATTCGCTGGAAAATTTAAGTCTGAATTACGTTACGTACATTGTCGTGACTGTACGTTACGTACGTACGTACGTACCTTGTATAACTCAAAAACGGTAAGACGTAGAAAGTTCAAATCTAGTTGTGCACATCCCGTTTTGGTTATTACATAACTTCCAGATGCGGTACTTTACTTGAAACCTATAATAGATTTTTTGAAAAACTATATTAAAATATAATCCAAAACTTTGTAATTTATGCTATAGGTCTATAATTATTAATAAAGTTTGTGTAATTAAATAAAAAAATATCATTGCTATGATAATATATAGGTCGTAATAAAAACCATTGTATTTAGAAATGTGTATCTTAAAATTCATCAAATATACCGGATATAGAAAATTAAATGCTTAAACTTAATTTTTATAGTAACACAAATTATATATTTTTTATTTATTCATTCATAAGTATTCTGGAATAAAATCTCGCTTCTCTTTATATCGTACATTGAGGGCAGCCATAATAAGTCTAGAAAAAAGCAGTACACCATGAAAACTTCATTTGGCGTAGTCCGAGCGACGCTGGCAGTTGGAAGAACGACGCTCGGTGAAATATGACATGCACGAGCCCTGTGATGGGACGGTGCAACGTACGAGAAAATCCTGTATGTGTCAGACAAAGAGGGAAAGTGAAACTGATCTGATTACTTTCCATTTCACGTGGAGTTTCTAAACTACGGACTACTATGAGAATAGTTTTATTACTGAAATATGTATTTATAAATAAAATAAATGGCTTAAACTATTTAATCATTGTCAAATTCTTCACTTGAATCATAGTCATTTTGTCTTCTTTAAAGTAGATGGGGATTTATCCCCCCCCCCCCATGATATCGGGAAAGAGTAAATGCCAAGATGTTTGAATATTGTTTTATGAATTTTTTTTTGTAATATCATGTCGTTGAACAAATGTTATTATAGAATAGGTCGCATGAAAGACGTTGTCATATTTTTATTTACTAGAAACTTTTTGATTATTATAAAAATTTAATTTGTATATATATACGATTTCGGCTAAATGGAAATTTTTGTGGACCCTTAAGGGGCCATTTCAAATGCACTTTAGTTTTTCCAAAAATTCTTATATGGCACTAGATAATAACGAAAAACTGAATTTTGTTGATTTTATCTCTCGCTAAGAGTGGTATTAGTCATATGCTAAAAATAGCATATCCAGAAAAAAAAGCACGTTTTAGGTCCCTAGAATCCGATTATTCATTTTTACGATGATGTGTGTGTGTGTATGTTTCTGGATGTTGAAGGGACGATTCCTCAAAAACAATAATACCTAGGACCTGTTTAACTACCTATTCCTCAATCTGACATTAATGGGAATAGCTAAAAAGGTTTTGATAACAATTAAACAACCGGCCGGAAATAGTGGTTTCTTAAAAAAATCTTCCAAATATTATTTTTTGAAAAATTTTATTATTACAAATATTGACGAACATAAAATTCTCCAACTAAAACACTAAAAAATTTATTATATCTTTTATAGATTTAGAGATAAAAAAAATATAATATATGGAATAATCTCTTGCAATACATTGCACAGTCCAGACTTCACCAAGGAAACCAGTTATCAAATTCAAATGTTTGTAATTGACAGATAAATGGAAGTGTCAAAAAACAACAGTTTTACTGACATTACTGAAACCTTTTTCTGGGAAATAAGTACATTTAATATTTTTTATTGAATTATTTATTAAATATTTAAAATTGTAAATAGGTATGTACATTAATGGTAATAGTACATAATCGCCAATCCCGGCAATGAATTGGAACCATCGTGAACATTTTAGAAGAGTAGGATAAGATTCCTTATAGAATGAAAGAATAGATATAATAAGAATTATTTGAATATACAAGAAATGTTAAATTCTGTACTTATGTAACAAAATGGAAATGGCGAGAAGTATTGTGCTGACCACAACAGTTTTTTTTTTCAAATAAATAAATATGTTTAAGTTATATCTTTAACATTAATAATATCTAACTCCTTTATTTAAAATATTTTTCTCGGTTACTAATAGTTTAGAAGTTATTTGAAAATGAAAAATCAACAAAATTCAGTTTTTCATTATTAGCCCTGTGACAAATTTTAGATAAACAAAAACAAATCTGAGTTGGCCCCCAGAAGGCGCACAAAAGATGTACAAACGTACACCCTTATATTTTTGTTTTAGTTTTTTCTGTTTTGTTTTTGACGAAACATTGTTGCTCATTATTTGACGCAAATGGAATCGAAAAGTGTAGCACCATAAATCAGAAACCTGAATAAATGGACTTAAAGATAACACCGTGCATATCTTCATACAGTTTTCAATATAATTTATAAGATTTCACCCGTTTATTTTAGGTTATTTATAAATAAACATTTTCTTAATAAAACTGTTCTCATAGTTGTCAGTAGTTTACAAACTTCACTTGAAACGGAAAGTAATCAAATCAGTTTCACTTTCCCTCTTTGACACATACAGGATTTTCGCGTACGTTGCACCGTCCCATCTCACGGCTCGTGCATGTTATATTTCACGAAGCGCCGTCCGTCCAACCGCCAGCGTTGCTCGGACTACGCCAAATGAAGATTTGATATTTCCTCGACTTATTATGGCTGCACTCAATGTACGATATAAAGAGAAGGGAGTTTTTATTCTAGAATACTTATGAATAAATAAATAAATATATGATTTCTGCTACTATAAAAATTAAGGTTTAAATATTTAATTTTCTACACTATATTTTAAGAAATTTCCAAATATACATTTCTAAATATATAATAGTTTTTATTACGACCTATATTTTAAATATCAGTTGAGGTATTGTAATGCCTTTCATTAATAGTTATTAATATCAAAGCAATGATATTTTTTGTTATTTAATTATATATAGAGATTAAATGAAAATAGGGACATACAGCTATTTTCTTTATTGATAATTTTAGACTAAACAACAAAATACTTAATAATAAATAAAAATAAATAATAATGCATAAATTACAAAGTTGGAGACAAGGGCAAAAGCCACTTTTTAGTCTGAACAGACCCTGAATTTTGATTCCGGTGCCATCGGAAGCAAAAGCATAGTTGCTTTTCAAATGGTATGATATATAAGTATAATTTTAAATTTTCGGAAAGTATTTTAAATTAGCTTTACGGAGATACCAAATACTTGCATTTTCATTAAAAAAATAACGTAGCTATTACTTTTTCATATTTGCTAACTATAGTTTATGTATTATCAGTTTGCCATGGATATTTGTGAATCAGGAGTTTATGATTCCGTGAAAATTGGTATCATTGTAAAGCTTATTTTACATACTTTCGGCAAAATATATAAATATACATAATTGTGTATACACCCGTACCATTCCATTTAGGAAATCAACGATATTTCTGCCTACCATGAAACGTAAATAGAATTCAAGATCTGTCCACACCAAAAATTGGCACTTAGCTTCGTTTCCTACTTTGCTGTTTAAACTAGGTTTGAATTAATAATATTGAAAATAGCTATTTTTCCTATTTTTTCAGTTAGCCTAAATAATGGTTAAGTTTACGAGATCAAACCTTTCAAAATTGGTAACTAAATAATTATTTACATTACATGTTTAATTAAGCGATTTTGGTAGATAATGGTTGTTATGTTTCATAACGACTCTAGGACAATGAAACATATTTTATCTTTTCACTTGTAATCATTGTAATAATACAATTTGTTATTGTATTTTATTCAAACTAACAAAATAATATACAGTAAAATTTTTGAAAGAAGTCCGATCAAGGTCATCTCTATCGTTATCGAATAATAAATTGGCATACATTTATCTATCTCATTTGCAATCACTAGAAGTATGTGTGTTAAAGATGGATATAACATGCTTTTCGTTCAAAAATTCTGTAACTTAAGTTTATTTATTAATTTAGATAGATTATCTTGATTCATTGCCGTACAAATAAATAAAAGGCGGGAAGATGCCACATCCCAACTTCGGGCTATTTCTCATTCCCACCCTGAGTGATCAGTAATAGTAGCTCTGTTCGATGAGAAGTGCTTGAAGTGTAGAGCAGAATAGTGCAGTGCAGTGTAGTGTACACTAGTACAGTCTAATTCTTGTGGTTTCATAAAACACACTAGTGTATATTTGGGCAAGTTTGCTCAGCTGTGAGTAATCAAGCCAAGCATAGCCAAAGGTGTAAAAGGTTAGGTTGTTTATAAACAGTCATATCATAAAGCTGCAAAAAAGTGACTGCAGAAATGTCTGTTTTAAAGAGCATAGTGAACTAATAAACTATTCTGACGAAGATCAATCATCACTTGATTCTTCATCAGATTCAGAGACAGATATATTAATTAATTCTTTATATAGCAAAACAAAATTTTAGGTTAAATAAACAGATGTGTAGAAAGGATAGAATTAAAATATCTACCGAACAACATTTAGCTACCCCCACTCCTAGTCTGCATTTTCTACACTACCTCGCGAGTCAGGTCAGAAAAGTGAGCACTAGTTCTTAAAATTTTTGTCATCGAACAGCCTGCCAGAAGCTGCCCGTTTCTCATAAAACATGTTAGTGCAAGAAAGTTAACACTAGGGCGGCCTAGTACATGTCATCGAACAAAGCTAATATTATTACATCCGAGGTGACAGATGTCTCATAACAGCCGAGGGCTTATGTATATTACCGAGAGGCGAAGCCTTGAGGTGAGATAAAGCGCGAGGCTGTGATGAAACTCCCACAGAGGTTATGTATACTATTTTATTCAGAATCATCCTCATTTTAAATCAATAATTTTCAAAATAAATCAATGAGTTATAACCTTTAATTTTATTAATATTTTTGACAGCTTTCTTAAAATTTGTTTAGCCTACTTAATTATAGGGATCTGTGATAATGTTACTAGGCACATAAACATTTCCAACCCAAGAGATGAAAGTTAAATCTGTTATTTCCAACCCAAGAGATTGTCATTAGAGTTAGGAATGACGTATTTCCTAACATCCAAAAGGTATATTACTATAATGATTGTGTATAAAAATTGTTTACATCTTAGTTTCCACGGTGTCCATTTCGTACGTCGCCGGTATTTTTTTATCAGTTTTACCGCCATTCGGTTTGTAGAAAAAAAGACGCCCGGTAATGATACTAACCTTTATTTAATTATATGAGTTTTAGAAATATTTATTTAATAATTTCTAATATAACCACAAAACAAGATTAACATATGCGCAACACTACCTAAGCTGTTCTGTGTGCATTGAAAAAAACAATTTCATGTATTTTACTTGTTAATTTTGTATCAATTATACGTAAAATGATGTACGCACCTCAAACTGAAAAAAATTACTCCCTAAGACTAATTACTTACGTATCTATTATTTGTAATTATCTTTAAATTAAAATATAAATAGATAAATATATCTTCCTCATTTTTTTCACCGCTGATCGCTACACAAAGAACAGCATATAAGGTTGCTACTTGTATGATCGTAGTAATCTACTTTATACGGATATCCGTTACTGATGAAATATCTTTTTAACAGTACATCTTTTTGGACGTTTCAAAAGTCATCTTGTCCGTTTAATAAACTGCATTAAAGTATGTTCACAACGCATGCATTTTTACCTTCCGTCACCTTTAGGTAAGGAAGGTATTGTCTTTGTTCAAAAAATTCGGTGGTGAGTTTTTAATGAATAAGCACGTTTTATGGTCCCTACAATACGAATTTACTATTATTAAGATGATGTCTGTATGTATGTATGTATGTATGTATGTATGTGTGTGTGTGTGTGTGTGTGTCCGTGTGTGTGTGCGTGTGTGTATGTGTGTCCGTGTGTGACAAATTTTTCTCCGACGATAACTCCAATACTACAATTCTAAAAATTATAATTCTTTCGTATTCCTCTTCTGTACATCCATATGAAGAGTTGATTAGATTTTGGTTATAATTGATCCACCGGAAGTACTCTTATTTGAAGTTTTTAACAGTTTTTCTTAAAAAAACGCAGTTAAATATTGTTTTTTGACATTTTGTTATTATACATATTAAAGAAAATATTCTTCTCTATACAGTTTGATTATACATTTTCCTTCACATTAAATAGATGTAGATTTAAAGCATTATAAAGAAATTAATTTTCAAAAATTAGTCAGCTTTGCTATTTATCATGGAAACAGCTGATGCTGATATATTAAAAAAAATTCTAATTGACAGATGTCAGTTGCAAGTGCAAAACCAAATATGGTAAGTGTAGGATCACAAAATTGGTATGTCATCCAAATATGGAAAGTGTAGGATCACAAAATTGGTATGTCATAGTGCTCCTCGCAAGTGACACACAGAGAAAGACCAAAGAGAAAATGGACTGTAGAAGACTGAAAGGAATGCCTGTGTCAAGAAGATGTGTTGGACAGGAATGAGTGGAAGAAAAGAGGAAACATATACCTCTAATAAAACAGGGGAAGCTGAAGAATAAGAAGAAGTGTCAAGTGCATTTTACTTAGTGTATGTTTATGTTATAATTTTATTGGATTTATAGAATAGAAATAGTATGTGTTCGTGTTTGATTTTACATGATATTATATAGAATCTGTTCCAAGGACCTTTTGGTATGGGATTTGTACAGAATACATCGAATTGACGGAAGGTTTTGTGCTGGCCACAACAGATTTTTTATACATTAAAATCATGAAAAAGTATATTTTTTTTTTAACGCAAAACGGGTGAAAATTTGAAACGCGATGGTAAGTTTTTTCGCTTTTATTGTAGACGTAAAATGAAATTTGCATAAACTAGAGTAAAAAGTGACTTAGTTCAGTCATAGGATTAAACGCACTCGCGTCCTATTGAAATAAGATTATACTTATACTCATGTTGCATAAATAACTTTTATTTTACTCTGAATTTTTTTTATGAACTTTAAACTAGATGAAAACTTAAATAAAATAAATAAATATATCATCACGGCATATTACCCATTGCTGTGTGTGTCAATCTGCTTTGTGTGCAGATATCAGCAATGATGAAATATTTGTACCGAGCGGGCACTTACCAAGCGTCACCTGACGGGCACTCATTGCTGACGTGGTAAGTGCACCACAGGGGTCATTTTTGTGCCATTTAAAATTCGAAATATCTGGCGTCGGTTGGGATCGAACCCGAGTCCCCAAATTAGAGACCAGACTCTCAGGCACAATATAAATAATTATTGCCGATGTAATGTTCCATAAAGCAGTTTATGACCGATTGAACTAATATTTTAATTTAGTGTTAAGTAAAAATTAAATTAAAATCAACACATAACATATTTTATAGGTAGGTATTTAAATGTTGATTTCAATTTAATTCTCAATTAAAAATTAATGCAAATGGCCATAAATTGTAAAGAATTTAAGAACCAAAATTATATTTTATAAGATTTTAGGTACATAAAAACGTTCAATAAGCCAAGTACAATGTTTTAGCAGATAGTGAAAATTCATTGGAATGTATTAGTTTATAAGATCTTTTAAAACAAGATAATAAACTTATAATAAGTAAAAACATTGTTTTGAGAAATCTTAATACCTATTGTTGTACTTAAGGGTTATTTATTGTAACTACGTTATTGAAAGATAAATGGCTAACTAGACACGGGTATAACAAAGAATCTTTACTTGGAAAATCTTTGTGAATACATGATACCAATAGTTGTTTGTTTGTAATGACTGAGGTTATAGGTTATCCGATAATACTGTTTACGTTATTATCAATTTTAAAGTTTCGCATTCGTATCAAAAACTGTCAGTAGAACTTCGTCAACCAACAGAATCACACTGAGTGCAATATATTGTATATAATTTTAAATAATTACAGAAATTTCTGCGAAATTTATGAATAGTGACACAGGATTTAATTACACAGGTAAGGGAATGTGTATTGTAAATTTCATACTCATGAGAAAATTATTTAGATTTTTTTTTGTATTAATCATACATTTCTCGTATGTCGAAATTAATATTGTTATGTTTCTTCTATACTTGAAACTATTGATTAAAGTTGAAAAAGGTCATAAACGACAAATTAAATAATATCTTATCGCTATTTGATTCTATAATTATTGATCCATTAATCTAAATAAAGTAAAAATATATGTTTAAAATATACTATACTGTAGTTATAATAATATTCATTAATTTTTGTATCTCCCGTCGTCTAAAGGTTAGGGAGATCGAAATATTCGTTGTTGACGATTATTTAATTTTGAAAACGTCAAGACGAATGAATCGGTTTCATGTTTTTTAAAATGTATTTTAATAGAAAGTTTATTTAATATTTTTCGTAGTACAAAAATATTTTTTTTGCTAGTTTCGTAAATACCTAATTAAATTAAAAAAAATTGGTGCCAGAAATTATTGAAAAACAATTCCCCACTCCTGTGATGTCAAATTAAAAACAGCATGTCATTTATAGTCAATAGCAGCCTCAACGACTCCCTTAAAATATAACTGTCATTATTAACTCCATAGCAACAACTATAAGTAACACTTTTTTCACATGTGAATTAAAAAAAAATTAAATCACTCTCATAAAATTTTAACTCACTCTGCAACAAATAATGCATTTAAAATAACACAGTAGCGTAGAGGGGGGGGGGGCAAAGGCTGAATTAATATTAAGAGGACTACTATCGGGGAAATAATTATAGTCAGTTGAGTTTGAAAATTAAAAATATGAGACGCACTTTCATTTATAGACTATATATTTCTGCGTAACTATACTAATTTTCATATTTTTAAATTAATTGATATAAAAATAATGACAATATACATGAAGAATAACCCCCGTTTTTAGCGCGAATGAAGAAATGCTCAATTTCATTGGTGTCTAATATCAATATGTATAAATGAAAAAAAAATATATTTGTAACCATAGGCTTTGGAATAATTTAAATGTTATATTTTCGATTTGTTTATATTTTGTTTATAATAAATACAATACGCATAAATTTTATTTAAAAATGATTAGTTTCATTTTATTACTTTTTTAATGTTTATGCGCATGAACGCATGGTTTGCTATAACAATAAACATTATTAAAATGTAACTAATCAATTTAAAATAAAAATTTATTAATATTTTATATTAAAATTTCATTTTGAGTCAACATACCAAATTTCAAATGTAAGTTATCAATAGAAGCTGAGACCTAACACTTTTACTTTTTTAATTATAAACAAAATGTAAACAAATCGAAAAAATAATGTTTAAATTATTCACAAAGCTCATGGTTACAAAATATTAAAATTTAACTTTTTTTATTCATATTGCTATTAGACGTTAATGAAGTTTCTTCAAAGGGGCTAAAAATGGGGTCATTTTTCTTACACCTTTACACCCCTTGAAAAAATGTAACTTTCAATTATAAGGGATTTGACCTTGAATGAAAAAAAAATTTAGCCTGCGGCGCTTTTTTTCTAAATGTATTTACTTGATTTGTTTTGTTTTCGTTTATCTAATAATTTTAAATTTTTAGGGAAGGGGGGACGGCAAATTTGACATCTGCCCCGGGCGGCAAAAACCCACGCTACGCCACTGAAATAACATCAGGTACGAAAATAACAGTTACCATAATATTTATCAGACATTATCAGCCATTTTCATTATTTTTCACGGCACAAATGATAGACAATAAAGCATTTTAAATACATGACTTGACGTCTATCACTGACGATTGTCGTGCTCAGCTTACTAACTGATCAGTTTTTTATTTTGTCAAAATTAAGTATTATAATGGTTATTATTAGTATTTCGTCAAAATTGAATAAAATATTGTACAAACTACGTGAGCTAAAAATGTTTATTCACTCGAAGAAATTAACTCAACTTTCTTCTCATGAATAAACATTACCTTCGCTCACTTGGTGTGTAAATATCTATTATTCAATTTTGACGAAATACTAATAAAAGCCATTATAATATTTCATTTTAACAAAATAAAAAACTGATCAGTTAGTAGGCTGAGCATGATAATCGTCGCTGATAGATGTCAAGTCATGTATTTAAAATGCTTTTTCCTACACCCTACTCTATATGATGCTATATTCGCACGCTGAACAGTGTGGATATGATAGTCATATCCATTCTACGGTGGATATGAAAAACAACTGAATTAATTTCAATGCTACTAAATCAGTACATTGTATACTGCACTGAATTTTAAATAAAAAAAATAAATTAATTAAACCTATTCGCTGGTACATACAATTTTGTATACAAGGTTTTTTCATTTATATACTTTAAATATTTTGGTCGTAGAAAAAGTATACTGTACAACTCGAGTGGAATGCCCATATCCCATTCGGATAATTGAGGCCCTCCGCCTGCGGCGTCGTGCCCCAAACTTCATCCTCATGGGATATGAGCAGCATATCCACTCTTGTTGTACAATATACTATATTGTCTGTCATTTGTGCTGTGAAAAATAATGAAAATGGCTGACAATGTCATCTGATACATATTATGGTGTTATTTTCGTACCTGATGTTATTTTAAATACATTATTTGTTGCAGAGTGAGTTAAAATTTTGTTAGAGTGATTTAAAAGTTTTTTTAATTCACATGTGAAAAAAGTGTTACTTATAGTTGTTGCTATGGAGTTAATAATGACAGTTGAAAACGTCAAAATTGAATAAAATATCGTACAAACCACGTGAGCTAAGAATGTTTATTCTCTTCTCATGAATAAACATTACCTTAGCTCACTTGGTGGGTAAATATCTATTATACATTTCCCGACTATTCCATAAATATTGATGATACGGCAAATCAATTTATTCGTTGGGCAAGTGTATCAAAATACTTTCCGAATGTTGTAAAACATATTTAAATTTAATTGTTTCTATTTAACACTTTCGCTGCAATGGCGGACATCGTGATATTTCGTTGTGCTACAAGGCGGACACCGGTGTCCGTCAGCGTTTTTTTCGCTTTACGCCAAGCAGACAAAATGTATTGGAAGAAGCATTGAATAAGTGTCTGCTGTGGCGCCCTAGGATACTTTGACTATCTTGGTTTTTCTTATAGTAACAGTTTTAGAGATGTGTCCGCTATTTGTGTACGCTCTGGCATACGGAAGATAAATTAATATTTTTCTTTTTAGAGGCCAAGCGGACACGGTAAAAAATTAGGTATACACATGTGAGTAAATCAGTATTATGAAAAGCAGTTTGTGAAAAATAAATATAAATTCTTTATTAATAACGTTACAATATTATACAAAATAAGTTATATTAAAAGGAGAGAAGGCATCCATAGCCATATTTACAATTTTTTCGCACGTTCTGATATGATTTAGATATAACTCTAAAAACAGATTATACTACTCTGACGAAAAGAAACTTATAGAATACAACAATTCAACATTATTGCGCATATTGTCCATACAAGTTTATTCGTGTCCGCCGATTCCATTGTGTCCGCTGAAGGTTCTGCTGTGGCACAGGGAAAAAGAAAAAATGTGTCCGCTATGGCGCCTTGAGATCTAAAAGCCAGTATGTAATAATACTGCGCCAACGGCAGACACCGGTGTCTGCTGGTATTTTTATTAATAACTAATTAATGAATAAAGATAAAATAAAAATAAAACTACCAAACTACATAGAATTAACCCTGTTATAAGGTACCAGTTCTGGTCTTTAGGGACAATTTTGAAATGACCGCTTGGCAGCGAAGGTGTTAAGATTATATATGGTTTTGTGTTTCATACATTTTATGTGGAATTATTATTCACGTACATTTTTTTTTTTTTCTACAGGCGTATACACTTTTAATTTTTTTCGTAACAACATTTATAGAAATAAGTGTCTGGTCAAGTACTACGCCAATACGTACAAGGAAAATATTTTAGCTTTAAATACATTTTGCGGACAATATTGCAAAGAAAACTATACAGTGTGAACCATTAAAACCATGATATAAGCGTTTAACATGGCATTATACTTTTGTAAATATTTCAAGAATAAGCCCTTAAATTATGAGTATATATTTAGATAGGTACTCTTCGGTGCCACATTAAATAATCTAACCATATAATAAACTCCCACTACGGGACAGATGATATGTGAAAAACACTTTTCCCATGTTAAACGCTTTTGTCACGGTTTTCATGGTTCACACTGTATATCAAGAAAAGTAGTTTCTTTACTGGATTGGATAGTTAGGAAAGTAAATTATTCTGGGATGCAGTCATGTAAATATTTGATTATCTCTTATACGTTTCGACCCTACCATGTTCATTCTCACGAAGAAATAAATAAATTTTTAACTATTGCAGGTGTTTTATGTTTATTGCCGTAAAATAATAGCTCTTTTGCTTCTGTGAGTGTGCAGAGAATTTTTTATTTTGGACATAATTATTTTAAATTATAAATGCCTTCAACTGTAATTAATGTAAAACACCTGTAATAGTCAAAAATTAATTTATTACTTCCTGAGAATGATCCTGGTAGGGTCGAAACGTTGAAGAGGTAATCAAATATTTAATGACTGCATTCCAGAATAATTTACTTTCAAAAACTTTATATAATTATATTTTCATGTAATTATTTTAAAATGTGTGAAATAAACTTTCTGTTATTTTGCTATTTATAGTTTTGTATTGTCCGCAAAATGTACTTGAAATTAAAATATCTTTCTACATAAATAAGATTATTTTCTTTCTTGTTTAGATGTAGGAACTGACCAGACACATAGAAATAGTGTATAAATTGTTAAAAACTTAATAAATAAATAAATAAATTTTAAATAAATTTGACAAATATGTCAGGGCAGAAAATAAGAGTATGGACACGACGCGGCAAGTTGTGATTAGTTAGGGGATAGGTGTACCATGTTTATTCGCGTCCCACCATTGCTTAAATTTGAATATCTGATAAATTATAATAAATTGCACGAATGAGATCTTACTTCTATTAAAGTATTTCAATCAATCATGAGCTTTATTTACTGAACAAAATAGTTATTTCAATCACTAAACCAAAAATTGAGCGCTTACGAGAGCGACTTTATTTTGACGAGATCTCCCAAAACAATTTCTGGGCGTGTAATACACAAGATTTTTTGTGCCGATAACATTTTTAATTTATTAAAGAAATATTATTTTTATTATTTATTAATAACATTACAGAATGCATCTTATGTAACTGTCTGCTCTTTGCTGACGATTTAAAATTATACTATGAAATCAACTCTGAAAATGATAGTAGTATTATACAAAGCAGTCTAGATGCTATCAGTATATGGTGTGAGTTAAATGCTTTATATTTAAACATATCCAAATGCAAAGCTGTCACTTTTTGTAGAGGGCTAAATAATGTAACTTTCAGATATAACATTAATGGTGTTCCTTTAGATATTCTTGATGTCTACAAAGATCTTGGAGTACTTTTTGACAAAAAATTCACCTTTGAACCTCATATTAGAGATATTACTACCCAGGCTTTCAGAACTTATGGTTTCATTTACAGAAACTGTCGTGAATTTTCAAATATGTCTACTTTATATTTATTATTCTTTACACTTGTTCGATCTAGATTAGAATATGCTAATATTATTTGGTATCCAATTTATAAAAATCAAATTGATATTATTGAATCTGTGCAGCGAAAATTTCTCAAATTCATTTATTATTTATCACAAGGTCATTACCCATGCAGAGGTTTTGAACATGACCTCTTGGTACTACAATTTAATTTTACATCCTTGCAAAAAAGACGTTTCATAGCCTCTGTAAAATTTTTATACCATTTAATTCAAAATAACATTGACTGTCCCTGGCTACTCAAGAAAATAAATTTTTATGTACCACGCTTACATTCCCGAAAAGATAATACGTTTTATTGCACAAGACCACGTACTAATTTGTTAAGAAAATCTCCAATTAATATTATATGCAATAATTACAATGAAATTAGTTCTAAATGTGACATTTTTGTGGATAGCTTATCATTTATTTTAGCCATCATAAATGAAACTATTTAATGAAAACGCTGTATTGCTAAACTCTTGTTATTTGTATAATGGTTAATGTTTATTATTTGTAAAATTTCAAAATATTTTTGTACATTTCTATATTCTCTCTTATTTGTCTTTGTATTTTCCTGTAATTGGGTGTTAAACCTGTTTGGAAATAAATGTATTATTATTATTATTGTTATTATTATTATTATTACTACTTCAAATATTGTACCCTATAGATTTTTTATGTTGAAAAAATTAGTGACATTTAATACCCGTTTGTTCATTTGAAATATATGCAATACATACTCTAGCCTTTTTATATATTGGTGCAATGATTTTAATGACTCGAATTTCGTAGAGTCGAATATCGCTGACTGCATGCAATATTGTGATATGCGCAATGGAAATCTCTATCAAAATTCCAGTAATTTTGTGACATATTGTGAAATGCGCAATGGAAATCTCTATCAAAATTCCAGTAATTTTCAACGAAAAGTAGAAAATAAGTTGTTAACTAAAACAAACTAATCACATATTTGGTCTATTAAAATTAATAAGCTGATCTAACCAATTTTAGCCCAATAACCTGAAAAATAAAACGAATGTGAATTGATATTTTTCAACAATTAATGTAATCGTAATTGTACAATACGAATATAATATGAATAATAATTAAAAATAGTGTTTTAAAATAACGTCTCACATTAAAAAAAATATTTTCAGCTCTATAATACTAGTAATATTAGACGGAGGTACGAAATAGTAATTTATGTAACAAGATCTGAAAGTGATACAGTAAGACTTTTTCAGGTTATCTTGGGTACAATATTTTTCTGCGGTTCTGAAAAAAGTATAAATAAAAATATGTAGGTTATGTATTATTTTATTTTTTGTTGCGAGGAAATAAGAAATAAATTAATAAACAACTGATCACCATGGAAACATTCAGCTTTACCAGTCCTTACTTAAAAAGTGATCAGAAAATAATCGTTATCTGGTCGATCGCGAAAAAAATAAATTTAGTGGTGTAAATACAATAAAAATACGAATATAAAATGCAATGTAATAAAATCAAAAACTTGTTATTTTGCCACATAAGCGGAAGTAGTGTGTTAAAAAAAACCTCGGAGTAGGCTATGAACAAACAAAGGTATGTCTTAATTTGAAAATATTGCATCAAATGTCAATTTAGCACGAGATAATTTCAATGTCAAAAATATTATATAAAGAAATCAAAGCTTTTCTTCGTGAATCTTATTCTAGAAATGGAAATATATTTGAAAACGCCGAATGGCATCATGCTTTTGTGCCTACTACAATCAATTTCAGGAAAATTACATTTCATTATCAATTTTGACACCTTGACTTTTGAATTGTGCAATGATCAGATATACGTATCTCTGTTCATAGCCTGCTCCGAGTTAAGTTTTTATTTGAACACACTGTACTTTAAATCATTGGTACATATACCAGCAACAAAAAATAAGTGGAATTGAAGGTAGTTGAGTCTTTATTTTCAAGATAAACACAAATCCTTAGTTACTCAGTTCAGATTTCAAATGTATATTTTTACCTCCCGCAACCCTTGGTAAGGGAGGTAACGGGATCGTACTAAAAATCGCATATCCAGATTTAGGTACGAGGAACACAATGAGGTATTGCAAAAAATATTAACATGTCTATTTTATTCGTTAATACGAATATGTTAACTTCATAGTTTTATTTAATATAACAGTTTGTATAAAAATTTGTTTATTTGGATTAGAAAAAACAATTTAAAGTATTATACATTCAAAACATTGCCGAAATTGCGACGTATCCAGGTACAAGCCAATGAAAAACAAGATGCGCCATAGATCTTACATGATATATGGATCTACCACTACGTCTTATAAATAAATACACATATTAATTATAAAAATTTATACAAATGTCTGAATATGGCTAAATGTAATTAATATATAATTAGTTTAATGAATACGGTATTCGACATATTTTATATAATAAAATTTAAAAATTACCTCATTCCTTAGTTACACAGTATAGTACTGAGAACGCGCCATATTTCTGTAGAAAAGTGGCGACTCCTTATTGGGGAAAGATATTTGTACAGAAATATATAAAAGAAACAAAAATTAAAATAAGAAATATAAATAAAATTATAAATATCTAAGACTTTATGGTTGGTGTTCGTGAACTCGAAAATAAAACGTAAATTAACATCAACTGTCATTTAATACATTCATACCTTTTAAAGCACTGTACGCAATCATATATGGAAACCTTTTTAAAATTATATTTAAATTGAAATCCTTTTGCCAGAGTGTAAATTGACAGCTCAATTAACAGTTGTTATGTATGTGCTTTCATAAGAATTTGTTGTTTATATCGTTATTTTTATTTTTGTGTATAATTTAATTTTTATTTTCTGAGCTGTGAATGAGACAAACTACAAATCAGCACCGCGTTATGAAAAAGCGATAGTACTTTAAAGTGTTTTTTTATTCAATTCTGAAGAAGTTCTCCAAGTATTCATATTTTTTTTCGCATCTTTACGTCAAAAAACTATAGAAACTAAACGAAAAAAATTAAGTTTTTCATGGCGCGTTACCGACTTGTAGCTTATTGTATACAAATATCGTTATTGCGCAATCCCATGTAAGTGACAGATATATGTCACTGTTAAAATTTCATTTCTAATTAACAATGGTATCGGTTGAATACGATGATCGACTGGTTACAGAATGTGACCTTTTATAACTGACCATTTCTAGACCTGAAGAAGACCGTAGTACATTCGAAACGTAGGCCAAGAAATAAATAATTTTTGCTTGACTGCGTTTCAGATTATTTCCTACTCTTCCAATAATGGTATTGTGATAGTTAAATGCGGATTGCATTGCCGTACATATTTCCACTCATTTCCATCATTCCTCGCAGTACGAAAATATGCTACCAAAATAAACTTGTCATGTTCTTCCATTATAACGAATGATTTGAATAAATAAATTTAATTTTGAAAGAAACTAACTATATGTCCAAAATTCAAAATACGTAACGCTGCTGACTTTTTCAAATGTCGGAAATGTAGTTATCATAATTTGAAATGGGCTACTTGCCTACCTTTTTAGCTCTCGCTAAGAGAGGTATTGGAATCATGCTAAAATTCGCATATCCAGATTTTTGTGAATAAGCACGATTTAAGGTCCCTAGAACCCGATTATAACATTTTTACGATGATGTCTGTGTGTGTGTGTGGATGTGTGTATGTGTGTGTGTGTGTGTGTGTGTGTGTGTGTGTGTATGTATGTATGGATGTTAGAGGGACGATTCCTCAAAAACTATAAGACTTAAAAAATATTTAACTGCAGTTTCTTCAATCTGACATTCCTGGGAAGAGCTGGAAAGGTTTTGGTAACAATTGAACAACCGGAAGTAGTACTTTCTTAAAAAAAAATTTCCAAATATAATTTTTTGGGAGTTTTTTTTATTAAATATTGAAGAACATAAAATTCTCCATCTAATACACTTAAAAATTTTATTATATCTTGTATAGATTTAGAGATAAAGACACTATAATTTATAGAGTACACTAATCGCAGAGGCCAAGGCACTAAGGAAACCAGTTGACAAATTCCAATGTTTATAACATGACACATGTCATTGTCAAATATCAACATTTTTAGTGACATTCTGATAGCTTTTTCTGGGAAGTATATTTAATTTTTCTTATTGTTTTATTAATTAAATATTTGAAATTATAGGTAAAATTGTTGTAAAATGCATATATCCATCAGAAATACCGCCAATCTGGTTAATAAATTGGAACAATATCTGACATGAAAATGATATACAATAGATATAATTAGAATTATATGTGTGCAGAAGACATGGTTGTTAAATAAATGGGTATAAATTAAGGGAGATCTTTGGGAGATAAAATAACTTCACTTCAAATAGAAAAACGTTTATTTTAATATCATATTTCTGAATTCACATCTGACATAAATCTATATAACAACAACACTTTTTTAATGCAATACGTTTGCGGGATCGCCAGTGTTGACATGTAACTATGTAAACGTATTGCATTAAAAAAGTGTTGTTGTTATATAGATTTATGTCAGATGTGAATTCAGAAATATGATATTAAAATAAACGTTTTTCTATTTGAAGTGAAGTTATTTTATCTCCCAAAGATCTCCCTTAATTTATACCCATTTATTTAACATGGTAGCAGAGGTCCGTAGTTGAGTGGAGATAAAGAAGAAAAGAAGTCAAAATGAGTGACGAGATTAAAATTCCTGTTTTTGACGGAAAAGAATATGAGTGTTGGAAGAAAAGAATAACGATGATTTTGAAAATGAAGAAATGCGAAGAAGTAGTAACTAGAAGAAAAACAATAGCTGATAGTGAAAATGATTGGATTGAAAAAGATCTGAAAGCAATAAATTTAATATACAGTGGGATTTCAAACGACCAATTACAGTTTATTAAAGATAAAGAAACTGCCTACGAAATAATAAGAAAGTTTGATGAAATGTATCTAAAAGAATCAACTGCACTACAAATATGTGTACGAAATAAATTAGAAAGACTAAAGTTGAAAGATTTTGAAGATACCGGTACATTTTTCACCGAATTTGAAAAATTAGTAAATGAATTGAAGAGTGCTGGTGCAATGGTGTCTGAAAAGGAAAAGTTAAGTTATATGATAAAGATGCTTCCAAGTTCATTAAGCTATATTGGGGACTTGGTTGATGTATTAAAAGAAGAAGATCAAACTGTCGAGTATGTAAAAAGCAAAATTAAAATGTTTGAACTAAAAGAAAAAGATGAAAGTAGTAAAAGTAGTTCAAGCGTATTCAAAACAGTAAGAAAACAAGATCAAATTTGTTACAAATGTGGCAAATATGGACATTTTCAAGTTCAGTGTACAAGTATGAAGCAGGGCAGCAGTTACTGGAAACCCAGAGGCGGCAGAATGCAGCAGCAAGGAGGCGGACGTCAGCAATATGGGCAGTACCGAGGCAACATAAGCAGTCGAGGCCAAAGTCAACATCGCCGAGGTGGCGGATGGCAGCAAAATCAAAAAGATAGTAAATCAAGTAGTTTTTGTACTGAAATTGCAGTTAAAGTTACACCCGAATCGCATGAATCGTTAGTCGAATCCAATATTTGCACAGGTAAGGTAGAATGGTTGTTAGATAGTGGTTGTTCTGACCATATCGTTAATAATGACGAGTATTTCTATAAACATATAGTTCTTAAAACACCGGTAGATGTCAAAGTCGCAGATGGTCGTATACTAAAAGCAACTAAAATAGGAAATATCTTACATGAATTCAATGTTTATGGTCAAATGGTCAAAAATAAAATGTCAAATGTTTTCTTTGTGAGAGAAATGGACAGAAATCTAATCAGTTACGGAAAAGTTACAAATAAGAATAAAATTATATCAATGGGAAATATTTCTAAAATATATAATACAAACGGTGATATAATTGCGTTAGCATTTAAAGATAATGATGTATATCGTATGAGAAGTAAAATTATTAAAACAGAAGTAAATGTAACAGCTAAAAGTAATATGTCTGAAAAAGAAAAATTACATAGAACATTAGGGCATGTAAATTTTAATTATTTAAAAACCATGTGTAATAAACAAATACTAGAAGGTTTACCTAAAGAGATAGAGCTTGATTACTTTAAGTGCAGCATTTGTTTAAAAAATAAAATGCATAATTTGCCATTTAAGAATGACAGAACAAGAGCAAAAGAAATCCTAGAAATTATTCATACAGACTTAAATGGACCACAATGTACTACTGGTTTAAATGGCGAAAAATATTTTTTGACATTCATTGATGATTATAGTAAAGTGTCTCAAGTTTATGTTATTAAGTCTAAAAGCGAGGTTTATAATTGTTTTGTAAAATACGTTAATCTAATTGAAAATAAAACAGGAAATAAAATAAAGAAACTACGATGTGATAATGGTAAAGAATATTTGAATAATGAAATATATAAGTTTGCCAGTGAAAAAGGAATTTATATTGAACCCTGTCCACCGTATGTTCATGAATTAAATGGGACAGCAGAGAAATATAATAGAGATATCATGAATATGTCAAGGTGTTTATTAGCCGAAGCTCAAGTACATAGGCGATTTTGGCCAGAAATAGTTAAAACAGCTGCTTATTTAAAGAACAGAATTATAACTAATACAATTATTAAAGACAAAAGTCCTTATGAAATAATGTTTAATGTAAAACCAAATGTAAAATATTTAAAAATGTATGGTAGTAAAGTTTTTGTAAGAGTACCTGAACAAAAGAGGCACTCAAAATGGGATAAAAAAGCAGAATTAGGTATTCTGCTAGGTTATGAAAATGTTGGTTATAGAGTTTTAATAAATAACAAAATAGTTGTTGCTAGACACGTTGATATTATTGAAGAAAGTACACCTTGTATTGACCTTAATTTGAAAGATAAATCCGAAAATGTGAATGTAATTCGATTTAATGAATTTGAAAATCAAAGTGATAGTATAATTGATAATGAAAATAATCAGAATTCAGAGTTACGACGATCATCAAGAGAAAAGAAGAAACCTGCTAGATTTAATGACGATAGTTTTGTTTATAATAATATTATAAATGTTAATTATGTAAATGCAAATACACCAATTTCTTATAATGAAGCGATGAACAGTGAAAATTCGGAAAAATGGAAAGAGGCTATGAATAAAGAAATAAGTTGTTTAATGAAAAATAAAACGTGGGAATCGGTTGAAAAACCAAAAGATAAAAAAATTTTAGATTTGAAATGGGTGTATACTATAAAAGCTAATGGCATTTATAAAGCGAGATTAGTGGTTAGAGGATATCAGCAAAATGATTTAATAGATGATATTTATTCACCTGTAGCAAGAATGCAAACTTTAAAAGTTTTATTATCATATTGTTGCTATAATGGTTTAATTATAATGCAAATGGATGTCGAAACAGCCTTTTTAAATGGCAAAGTTAAATCTGAAGTATATGTACAACAACCTCAAGGATATGTGGACAGAACTGATAGAGTGTTAAAACTAGATAAAGCGTTGTATGGTTTAAGAGAAAGCCCAAGAGCATGGTATGAATGTTTTGATAATTATCTGAGAAGCTTACACTTTAAAAGAAGTGAAAATGATAGTTGTTTATACGTCCTAAGTGAGAAAAATAATAATGTTTATTTAATCCTATTTGTTGATGATTTACTTATTTGCTGTAAAGATATAGATAAATTGAAATATATAAAAAACTTGTTAATGAAAAGATTCCGAATGAAAGATTTGGGTAACATAAAGACTTATTTAGGTATTAATATAAGTTATGAACTTGTCAATGGAAAAATGACTTTAGATCAAAAAGATTACATTGTATCACTGGGAAAGAAATATGATCTCGAAGATTCTAGGTTGTATGAGACGCCAATGGAACAAAATTTAAAATTGTTGCCTGCAAAATCAGTTTGTGATAAAATCAAATATCGAAATCTAATTGGTGAATTGTTATACATTAGTTCAGGAACAAGACCAGACATAAGTTACAGTGTAAATTATTTAAGTCGATTTCAAAATTCTTACGATTATACTCATTATAAATATGCATTGAGAGTTTTAAAGTATTTATTGTTAACCAAAGATTTAAAGTTAATATATAATAGAAATTTAGATGCAGATATTATAGATTGTTATGCAGATGCCGATTGGGCAGGAGACGTGACAGATAGAAAATCTACAACTGGTTACGTAATAAAAATGTATGGAAATGTAATTTTCTGGAAATCAAGGAAACAAAATAGTGTAACTAAATCTTCTACATCAGCTGAATATGTAGCATTATCTGAATGTGTGAGCGAATTAAATATTGTCAGAAATATATTATTTGATCTTAATATTAAAATTTCTGACCCTATAAAAATTTATGAAGATAATTCTGGTACAATCAGCATAGCCAAACACGGTAATTTTACAAAAAATTCCAAATACATTGAAACTCATTATCATTTTGTAAATGAAAACTATATTAATAAAATAATTAATGTAGTTAAAGTCGACTCTGAAGAAAATGTAGCGGACATTTTAACGAAGTCGCTAGGTAGAGTTAAATTTGAAAAATTTAGACTTGCATTGGGTGTAACTTAAAATGTTTATAATTAGTTTTAAAATAGTAATACAAATTTAAGGAGGCGTGTGAAATTAGTAATAAATTTGTATTACTTACTTAGGTAGGCTGTGTTGACATGTAACTATGTAAGTAATACAAATTTATTACTAATTTCACAATGGTAAATACAATAAAAAACAATATTTGGGTAAAGTTCTGTAATATTTTGTTATAAAACGACGGTTCGAATGCGAAGTGCAATACAATACATATATAGCCTAATATGGAAATGGCGAGAGGTCTTGTGCTGGCCACAACAGATTTTTTATATCATATTTTTGAAGAGCAGGTAAAAACTTGTTACCCATATTTTTTCTTTTGGCAAAATTTTTATTAGGTAATTAGCCAGAAAAAAATTATGAAATTTGATTATTTGAATTACCGTCTGGTATGACGTAGAATTACGCCGCACCAATGAGTGATTGTAAAGCCATAGCGTTTGTTTGTACGGGTAATGTAGATCTCCTATTTGACGTTTCAACAATAGTTTGGAGGTTAGCATTTTAGTTTGTCTTTTTGCTATCTATATTTTAAATTACAAGTAACTACCTATGTGTTTATTTGTGAAGTAATTAATATATATATATATATATATATATATATATATATATATATATATATATATATATATATATATATACAGTGTGTCCCATTTAGAAGTGCCACCATTGGGATCTCGAGAACTATAAGAGATACGATGTCGGTTAAATGGAACTTTTTGTGCGCCTTTGCGAGGCCATCTCAGATGTGCTTTTGTTTTTCCAAAATTTCTCATAGGACACTAGATAATGACGAAAAACTGAATATTGTTGATTTTTTCTTTTTCAAATAACTTCTAAACTATTAGTAATTGAGAAAAACATTTTAAATACAAAAGATGGATATTTTTATTAGCTAACCAGTGGCGTACGAAATAAATTTTTATATTCGTAAATTTTCGAGATATAACACAAACTTATATTTTTTTAAATGGAACCCATATCTAATTTTAGTCTCAAAAAAATCATTATTTTTTTCTCTTTTCAACGATGTAAGGGTTATTATGTTTTATATTTGTTTTGCCTTCAAAATTATTATTTTTTCCTTATTTTTTATTAAATTTATAATTATTTTGAAAATATTGGTAGATTTCTATTTAGAAATACTACTTGTAATTAAATAATTTATTTCGTTAGAAAAATTTGCTCAAAACTCGTATCAAACTAATTTTATTTATATTTTGTATCTGGTCGCCCTTGGCACATTATAGTATAATTTGTAATTATGAGTATAGAATGAAAATATTAAGTAATAAAGGCATAAATCAAATTATTTCGATCAAATACAATATAATTAATAAAAATAATAATGTTTTTTTGGGAAATAATAAGAAAGTTCAGGAAAATAAAGAGAAAAATTAAATTTTAGGAGCAAAACAAATATATAAAACATAATAACCCTTACATCATTGAAAAGAGAAAAAAATAATATTTTTTTTGAGACTGAAATCAGATATGGGTTCCATTTAAAAAAATATAAGTTTGTGTTATATCTCGAAAATTTACGGATATAAAAATTTATTTCGTACGCCACTGGTTAGTTAATAAAAATATCTATCTTTTGTATTTGCAACGTTTTTCTCAATTACTAATAGTTTAGAAGTTATTTGAAAAAGAAAAAATCAACAATATTCAGTTTTTCGTCATTATCTAGTGTCCTATGAGAAATTTTGGAAAAACAAAAGCACATCTGAGATGGCCTCGCAAAGGCGCACAAAAAGTTCCATTTAACCGACATCGTATCTCTTATAGTTCTCGAGATCCCAATGGTGGCACTTCTAAATGGGACACACTGTATATATATATATATGAGAGCCCAAAGAGAGAAAAATGTCAAATTCAAATTAAAACTTTCTCGCACGCAATGCTATCTATAAGTTACATTTTTAAACATGGTTCCCGTCTCCAGTTCAATATAATGACGTCACAGAAAATTTTCTTTTTTAATTTACTAAAAAACAAATATTTTTTTTAAGATAAAATTTATATTTTTATATATGTTTTCGACATAACATTACGTACATAGTGATAGAAATCGGATTTTCAGTACCACGCAAGTTACCCATTGCTGGTAAATTAATATTATTTTTTTCATAATTAGAACTTTTTCAAGTCACGTGACTCAATAATTCTGGATCACCATGTATTTTTTTCCTTATAGTCAAAGGGCCGAATTCAGCACTAGTCTTTAGGTTAGAGATCGTCTCTAATAACCATGGAAACAGTTTGCATCATTTTCTTATTAATGCATCATTGTATATGTCTATCTTTATTTTGTTATTTTTAGATAAGCTTCTTTAGTTAAAGAAGAGTGCTGAATTCGACCCAAAGTATTTAGAGATAAACAATTACAGTCGAACCTCTATAACTCGAACCTCCATACGAAATTTTCTCTAAGTCAATGTACATATATACTGTTGTTCCTTAAGTTGACTATTGAAGGCCATTTTATAAGCCGTTGGATGCAATATTACTGTCAAATAACTTCACTGCATTTTATAGGCGAACAAACAAGAAATATTCGTGGATATATTTTAACTTATATATATATATACAGTGTGAACATTGAAAACCGTGACATAGCCGTTTAACATGGGAAAACAGTTTTTTTTCAAATATTATCTGTCCCGTAAGACTATAGTGGGAGCTTTTGATATGGTTAGAAAGATTATTTAATTTGGCATCGAAGAGTATCTAAATACTCCTAATTTAATGCCTTATTATTGAAATATTTACGAAAGTATAATCCTACTTGACAGTTATTACTTATAATTTACTAAAAACAGTAATCATGGAAACGTGTTCGGTAGCTGACTTGGTTAAATCGAGGCTTCATGATAATTTTTCACTAGTTCAAATCCCTCCCGGTTCAAGTTAATATTTTTATTATTTTTATATTTATTTTTGTATTATTAAATACATTTTTTCCGAAAACTTTGTAAATCTAGTGGATTTTTCATTAGAAGAAAAAATTAGTATAATTAAATTTTACAATCAAGGGATGAGTTTACGAGAAATTCGAGACTTTTTTGCTAGGATATATTCTGATAGACAAATTGCATCTCAACGAACTAGACGAATCATTTTAAAATTTGAAAAAACCAGTTGCGTTAATGACGACCATAAAACTAAATTTAATTTGGCTTAAATTTACATATTTATTGCACCTCTTCTACATTTAGTCAATAAAATACTTGATGTGCCAAAAAATTATTCGATTTAATTTTGTAATTTATTTAATAATAAATTGTACAAAATAAATATAAAAATAATAAAAATATTAACTTGAACCGGGAGGGATTTGAACTAGTGAAAAATTATCATGGAGCCTTGATTGTTCCCTGGAGCCTTGATTTAACCAAGTCAGCTACCGAATACGTTTCCATGATTACTGTTTTTAGTAAGTTATAAGTAATAACTGTCAAGTAGCATTCTATTTTCGTAAATATTTCAATAATAAAGCATTAAATTAAGAGCATTTAGATACTCTTCGATGCCAAATTAAATAATCTTTCTAACCATATCAAAAGCTCCCACTATAGTCTTACGGGACAGATAATATTTGAAAAAAACTGTTTTCCCATGTTAAACGGCTATGTCACGGTTTTCAGTGTTCACACTGTATATATATATATATATATATATATATATATATATATATATATATATATATATATGTGTGTGATTTATTTACAAGTTGTTTCTTTATAAATAATGCTGTTTTATTTTATTCAGCTATGGTTTTTAATGAACAAAAAATAGACTTGATGCAAATCATGTAATAATAATTTGATGTAAACGTCAGCGTCACTGGAAATATTAGCAAAGAGGGCAGTGCAGTAGATAATTACATATTTGCGAATGTACGGTATATACGTCATTATTACTTTTGGTGTGTTAGAAAGTGAAAGTAATGTCACCACTTACGTATATATGTCATACAGCATTTATTAAATAATCATTCGTCAAATAGTCTCTCTACAGCTACGAAAAGTACGAAAATAGGAAATATAAATAAAATTATAAATAAGAGTTTATGGTTGGTGTTCACAGTTTCAAAATTAAAACATAAATTAACATCAACTGTCATTTAATATATTCATAACTAACAAGGAATAATAACAACTTCATACCTTTTAAAGCACTGTTCGCAATCAAATATTCGAACCTTCGTCTTAAAAAAGCTTTTTAAAATTATATTTCAATTGAAATCTTTTTATAAGAAAGTAAATTGACAATTCAAATGACAGTTGCTATGTATGTATATGCTTATTTTTGTGTAAAATATTTAAATGCTCATTCACAGCTACGAAATTAATAAATATAAATAAAATTATAATTAGGACATTATGGTTGTTGTTCACAGCTTCAAACATAAAACATAACATCAACTGTCATTTAATATACTCAATTAAAAAGCAATAATAACAACTTCATACCTTTTAAAGCACTGTACGCAATCATATATGTGAACCTTTGGCTTAAGACAGCTTTTTAAAATTATATTTAAATTGAAATCCTTTTGCCAAACCGTAAATTGACAGCTAAAATGAAAGTTATTATGTATGTGCTTAATTTGTGTAAAATATTTAACATGTGAACACTTTCATAAGAATCTATAGTTTATATCGTTATTTTTATTTTTATGTATAATTTTATTTTTATTTTCGGAGCTGTGAATGAGGCTTAAAGGCTCATTCACAGCTACGAAATTAAGAAATATAAATAAAATTATAAATAGGACATTATGGTTGGCGTTCACAGCTTCTAACATAAAATATCAACTGTCATGAAATGTATTCATAATTAACAAACAATAATAACAACTTCATACCTTTTAAAGCACTGTACGCAACCATATATGCAAACTTTTGGCTTAAGACAGCTTTTTAAAAGTATATTTAAATTCAAATCCTTTTGCCAAACCGTAAATTGACAGCTAAATTCACAGTTGTTATGTATGTGCTTATTTTTATGTAAAATATTAAACATTTGCAAATCCTTGTGTTTAATTTTATTTTCGAGAGCTGTGAACACGTGAACACTTTCATAAGAATCTAATGTTTATATCGTTATTTTTATTTTTATGTATAATTTTATTTTTATTATCGGAGCTGTGAATGAGGCTTTTGTAATACAATATGTTGCTAAGCGACTGCTGTATGAAGTGCTGTATTATTTCTTCAAACAAGTGACCTTGAATTGTCATCTTTCGTGAAAGAGACTTTATAATTATAATGGCCCGTATTGTCGCCTCTTGAACTAGCGCTACTTTCGAAGTATCGCTATTTCGATTTTTTAAATTTAATTTTATTTTATGAATAGGCAAGAATAGTTTTCATATTTTTGTAAATGAAATCTATAATATTTGGAATAAATGGTATTTGCAATATATTATATATTTTTATATCTCTAATTTTTAACATTAAAGTTGACATTTGACAGTTGAAGTAGTGATTTTTCGATACTAGCGCTACTTATGGTGGTCAGAATATGGGCCAATGTATTTTTATCTCTCTTATGGCCGAACGTAACTTTAATATTAAACTTGGCTAAAATGGAAAATACTGCATCGAAATGAAATGTCCAATGAATTCTAATATATTCTACCAAAATTTCATTTACATTTTTTTTTTTTTGTTTAAGCCTAGCTTAAAATTCAAGCCTTGTTGGTGCAATGAGGTCATGCACGACTTTTTTTTATAACTTTAATCGATGGAGTATTGAAAAATATTAGACCCATATATTTTATTAAATTCATCTGTAATAATGAAAAAATTGTAATTGAAAACGGGGCTGCTAGACCCCCGCTTCGTCCCTTGCCATGTGACGTCACAGGTTCGGAGCAACGACCATTTTGATTTTCACATCAAAGTAACATTTAAAGATACCCTTTTTTTAATTTATGAAAGTAAACATGTCCATGAAACGTTGTTTAGTGCCAAAATAAAGAACAAAATAATATTCTGCAATATATTCAATGTTTCACATGCGTTTATAACCTTCTAGCGTCTACTCTCAAATAAAAATGAAAGAAACATCTGATGCAACGTGTATGTAAGTTCACGCCAAATGAAAATTTATAAAAATGAATAGAATGATGTTATAGCATATTTAGAAATGTAATCATCAATTTATATTCTATACATATATACATATATACAGTGTGTTAATTAAAAATTTGGCCATAGGCGTTTAACATCGGAAAACAGTTTTTCTTTGCTCAAAAGTCCCCAATTAATTTTAGACAAAATGTTTCAAATAAATGTTGTAGATAATTATATTCTACGCCTAAATCAGTAAATAGTTTTATTGTTGCACGTTTGGTAACTTGTAAAATCCAATTTGAAATTGTATAAAAATGTTGCTCATTTCTAGTGATACCCATGAAATTGAAATAAAGTTACAAAGAAATGCGTATCGTTTGAGTTTTCAATTAAAAGTTGCAGATAACTCAATTCTGCACCTAAATCACTACACAGGCATTATTTTTAAAATCTAACACTTAAATAACTTTTATTATTATTTCACATTCTGTAATCTATAAAATTAAATTTCTGACAGTTCAAGCGATATGAATTTCTTTGTAAATTTGTTTCAATTTCATGAGTATCGCTACAAATGAGCAATATTTGTACAATTTCAAATTAGAATTTACAAGTTACTAAACGTGCAAAATTAAATCTGTTTAATGATTTAGGCGTAGAATATTAATACCTACAACATTTATTTGAAACATTTTTGTCTAAAATAAGTCGAATTTTCAGGATCAAAATGCATCCCTTTGGTACAATATTTGCGCGATAGATGCTAGGAGCCACTGGGCTTATCTTCGTGGACTGTCGCCAAGATGCAGACATGTTGCACTTACATAATTGAAATGTTTATAAAATAAGGAAAAAGAATATGACTCTTTTCAACGTTCCCGTTTTAAAAAAGTTTGTGTTTTATCGGAGAATTAATATTTGAAAAAAATATAATTACACCGCGTTATTCTACGTTAAAAATATTATAAAAATGATTCAAACTTTTTAAAAAAAATTTTCGTATAAATTATCATAAACTCGAATTTGTTCTATCTATACATACATATGTTACTTAACCTATGTTATATTCATTTATACACCATACGTTTAAACGGTACCCAAGCAAAAATTTGGTTATGACGTACCCGGCCTTGGTTATTTCTTAATGGACGCTAGATGGTTTTACTTCACGTATGCCTATGTTTACAGTTTAGAAGTAAAAATTACAAGCTTAGACACTGGTAAATAGTGATGCCGCAAGATCTCGCTTTTCTGAGATCTCTACTCAAATTTTCGAGACGAGATTAACCTTATTCTCGTCTCGATATTTCGAGACAAGACGAGACGAGAGTAATGCCCTCGAGACTAGCTCGAGACGAGAGTAGAAATTCGAGATCTCGATTGTACGATTGTTTTTATTATATAAATATTTATAATTAAAATATATAAAATAACAAAATATTTGTCGGTATAAATAAATATATTTTAATTGCCTCTTAATTTAAATGCAATTTAGATTTATTAGGTTTCAGTAAAAAGAAAATGCATAAAAGTGAACCCTTATAGTATACATAGCACCTTCAAGTGCTCGCACCTCGCATTATACGAATATATAAACATATTACTAATATTAGCGTACAAAGCAGATTGATACACCCAGCAACAGGTAATAAAGCCATGCTATTGTAGAGTAACTATTTTTTTACATATTATATATTATAACACCAGACAAAAAATAATGTTTATTATATCCATGTTGCTTATAATGTTAATTTATGTACTATTTCTAATCATAAATTCGAGAAATACGAGACTCGAGTCGAGATCTAGAGAAAGGAAGGAAGAATAGGACGAGACGAGATGCAAAGAAATCTTGTCTCGAAAATTGTTTCTCGCCATTTCTCATCTCGCGGCATCACTACTGGTATATCAAAATGTCAAATACAGTAAAGTGACACTTAAATAACAAATTACAGATGTCAATATGATATTTATGTTAGGCGCTACAATTATATTTTATCTTTAACTACGTCATAAAAAGAAAAACAGGGAATCTTAATCAATAACGCTTGTCTTGCTAGATTCACACACATACTCTAGGACCGCATATTTTCTTCCTGTAGGCGCTGTAGCATATTAATTTAATTATTCTTTTTTCGCAGTATGTGATACTTAAAAAAATACGGATCTCTTATGTTTACGTACATATAGATTAATATATAAAATTTTCAAAAATTGTAATACTCCCCTAATTGTGTGCTGATGTCAGTATAAAGTGCAATTTATATTATATACGTTCTTGAAATAATTTTTTTAAAAATATCTAGTGTTTCAAAAAACTTTATAAATTGATTTTATATAAAATATGCATACGAAATAGATAGTAGGTAATGTACTGGCTACATGTAGGTAATTTTTTTATTCATATGATAGAACACATTTTAAAAATGCATACATACCAACCAAACAGGAGTTCAAAATACTTTAAAACATATAATTTAATCTCTTTTTTTTTTCTTTTTATAACCTTCAACTCCTAGTTTTATCAGACAGTTATTTATAATTTCCATTCCCATGATAATTATTTCTCTGAAAACTGGTAATAAATGATTAAAAGGCGTATTTTTTGTTACTAATATACGAGTATGATATCTATTTATCAATTAATATAATTCATAATTCTTAAATCAAAATTATAACGACTTATTTATTTTAGTAAATTTATTTTGCAATTAATACATTACATATCGTTATCAGAAAATTATGACATTTCAAAACATTTTGAAAAATATTTCAAATAAAAGTTGCATACAATTAATTTTTCTATAAGGCTGGTTACACAATGGGCGGTTTTTACCGCGTCGGTAAATTTGCCGTTACCGCCTACATAATTTGATGTGTTTACACATTAAGCGGTAAAAGCGCCGCCGCTTATTAGAGGTAAAAGTACAGCCGCTCGAGTTGGCAAAAAGGAGGTGACTTGATCGTTAATTTACCTTATTTGAGTTTTGATTTGCCAATTGACAAGTTATTTAATTTCGTCAAAGTCCTATCTAATACCAAGCCACAACTCTTTCCATGCAGTCCTTGTAGCTTCTCGATCTAAAACTTTCTAGTGATTTATCCTATAACACAGGTCTCCAACCAATGAAATGAGAAGATCGTTATCTACTTCACTACTCATGTTTCGATTTTGAACTGTTTTCAATGTGAAAATGTGTACCACCAACAATACTCAATATGTGCAAGCGGCGAGAAATCCGCTGAGTGTGTAAACGCCTATTTGGTCACATGTGCCACTGTCTAGACGGCGGCGGCATACCTGCCGCCAACGGCAAATCTTCCGCGCGGCTTTTCTTCCGCCCAGTGTGTAAACTCCCATTTGCTTCTTCGTGCCACTGAAGCAACGACGGCGAAGGCCAATTTACCACCGCGGTAAAAACCGTCCAGTGTGTAACCAGCCTAACTGTTACTTGAAGTTTTTTTTTTTTTTTTTTCTCTAAAATAATCCATAGTTGATTGACCGAGTTAAAACACTGCTAGTCTATTCCTCGTTAAGTAATTACCTTTCATCACTTGTTCATAGTTATTTATTGATATAATTACAATATTTACATAAATAGATTTATAGAAATATGTAGTTTTTGTTTTAAAAAATATGTATAATTTGCATTAATAATAATTAATGATGACGGCATATTTTCAGATTTTTTAGTGTATATTTTCCGAGCTCTAGTAATGAAATATGTAATTAAAAGCTATTAATATGTAACACATTTAAAAGCAAACAAAACTGTACTCTTCAGAAATAAAAGTAACCTTTGATATTGATTAATCTAATTCTATTAAATAAAAAAGAAATTGCATACAATAGTAATTTACGTAACAAGGCCTGAAAGTCATACTTTACTGGGTGAGCTAGCATATTCCAGAGTGAGCCTTAGACGAGCTTTGAAAACTTTGATTCCAGTAATGACATTTTCAGATCATGTTGGGACAATATTTTTTCGCGATCCTGAAAAAAAGAATAAATAAAAATATATAGGTGATTTATATGGAAATAATAAATAAATAAACAACTGATTGCCATGGAAACATTCAGCTTTACCGGTCCGGGATCGGAGAGTTACTTTCTGATCCCTTGTAGACAATTTTCCGAGCTTGCTCAGTAAAGAAGAAATTTCTGGTATAAAAAGTTATCAGAAACGTCTTATTTTATGGTCGATGGCAAAAATAAACTGCTTTACGTGTATTATTACGTGTTTGGTTCCTACACTATTTTAAAAAGGAATTTAAAAAATCTGCTGTGGCCACCACAATGCCTCCTCTCATTTCTATGTATTTTATATAAATTCCATACAGTCTCTTGTATTTTCAGTATAATTATTTCACGGACTATGTAAACTGTACTTGACACTGACATCAAACTGATATCTGTCAATTAGTAATACAAGTAATACATGCGTTCAATAATCCGTAGCCTACGTTATTAATACAAGGCCGTGACACATCACAATAAGTGTCAAACAGAAACTCTAGTTTTAAACTCGAACCCGCCGTTTTTGCGTCATTTTAGACGTAAATGTTATGTAATAATCATTTCACATTTGATTGGATGATTGCTTCTTATAAAAAAATTATGCTTACAACCATTCCATATCTTAAAAACTATAAACTGTTGCAACAATTATTATCAATCGTTGTTCCTGTAATATCAGAAAAACTGAAATGTGAAAAATGTGACAACGAACAACTTCTACATACATTCAGTTCCAAATTTATCAAATCTCTATTAAGTAATACAGGTCGCAAAGCCAGTGACATTGTACTGTTGAGAAACATGTACAACCCATTGTCTCGAAAAGTTTTGAAATAATAATAATAATAATATAAATAAATAAAATAAATAAATATATCATCACGGCATATTACCCATTTCTGGGTGTGCCAGTTTGTACAACACATGTAGACATCGTAATGATGACGATATATTTTACCGTGTGGGCGCTTACCAAGGGTCACCTCACGGGCACTCATAGCTGGTGTGGAGAGTGCACCACAGGGGTCACTTTTGTGCCATTTAAAATTGGAAATATTTGGTGTGTGTCGGGACGGGGGCTAATATTGTTTATTAATACACGTACACACATTAAATACTTGAACATTTATATATTACTTGGGCAACAATAGAATAAATAATACATTTGTACAAGCACATACAAACAGTGTTTTCTTTTTGTCTGTGAATCGGTAAAGCACATGTTACAACGTCATGTAATCTCTCCTCCGTCTGGCTGACTACACTGGCTGTTGCGTCGCGCGCAAAAAGCACTTACTGTTACAGTGACTCAATTACCTACAATGGCAACATGGGATATACTGACATACGAAGCAAGCTGCCATGTTTTTACTAAATTACCATAGGCGCTATATGAAATATACCGCCTATGTTAATTTAGTAAAAACATGGCGAATAGCTTAATTGAGGCGCGGTACTTACTCTTGGTCACGCGCGCTGACCTTGTGTGTAGGGTGCGTTATTTTATTTGCCTTGTGACTAGTGTAGCACAAAATAATAATTTCGTATAGTGTTGTATATTACTGTATTTTGCATTATTCATTATTGGAATGTTGAATAATTTCTATTTCTTTGACGAAAAATACAAAGAAAAGTTCGTCAATGACGAAAAACCAAATATTATATATAACATAATATAATTATGTATAAATAAAATATTAATTATATTTTTATTTTATATATTTTTTATTCGTTTATAGTTTGAAAAACCGTATAACGTTGGTTATAACCAACGACGAAATATTTGGTTCTAACCGGTAAATTGACATTTTGACAGTCTAAAAATGACAGCGAGAATAAGTCGCGGCCTCAACAACGGTTTATTTATTATGAATCTATTTCACAAGTTTATGTGTATAATATAATTAATACGGTAATATATAAAATTATTTTTAATGATTTATGTACAGAACACATTTGAAAGTTTAATATACAAATAAGGTAAATCATTAATTAATAGAATCCTTAGAATGACAGACTCCTTTATTAGGCGTTAGGTGTTTCTTGAAAGAATCATTTGCGTATTCAAACATATCGGTCCGGTGTACACGTCAGGTATTTTAAGGTGCGGTGACGTAGACGTTGTATGCACACACAGCCGTTAAACTTGCGGCAACACTACAGTACGTTTAAAATAGTAAACTTTTTTGTCTCTGGATAAATTGTGATATCTGTAAGGATTTTAGACAGAAAAAATAAAATGTAAGTGGCTACACCGTATAATTTTCAAAATAAATTGTATCTACCAGTCTATCCAAATGTTAAACAACTAATTTTTGATGACAGTAACAATTGTTTATGGATTATCAAAAATTTCTTACGCAATATTCTAAAACTAGTAACATATCCGTTTGTTCGGCTTAATAGTATTTTACTGCCATTATTATAATTAGACGATTAAATAACGTTAGAGTAGTGTTAAACAACTTGAGAAGATTGACAACCCATAAAAAATTATTACTGTTATTAAAAAAATAGTTATTTGTATTTGGATGGACTGCTAGATAAAATTTATTTTAAAAATTACGCACGGTGGAGTTACTTATATTTTATTTTTTCTGATTAAGTCGTTATAGATATCACAACTTACGCAAAAATAAAAAGTTGACTATTGAATGTATCTTTCTAAGAAACAATAATTTTACGTTTTGAGTTTGCGATTAAAAAGTTGTGGAGTAATCATCGTCGTGACACCCAAATTTTATATACTGGTAGTTCACTAATAATAACAAATATCATCTTGAAAGATAAACTATAACCATATGGATTGTCATACCAAATTTCATTTAAGTTGAACAACATGTTCCGTTCTTATAAACAAAATTAATTTTTTAGAATAACTTTGAAGCAGAATACTGGTTAACGGTGCACTTTCGGGTACGGGTAAGTGGTAAGTTTAGTTAAATCGTCTTATTTTGAATCCAGGAATCTGTAGTTAAGCCATGTCCCCCTATTTCTGAGCCATTCTGAATATTATTTCAATAAATATAATACTTCTTGATAGTATTGACTGTAGTTGATAAGTGAAAAACGATTAATAAATATGTACAATATTACCGACAAAAAAACATAGTTTATTATTTTATAATAAATTTGAATATAATATAAAAATATATTTTGGAACAATTAAAGTAGAGAATTCTGTTTGTTTTAAAATAGAATTAATTAATGTTAATAAATCCACCGTCTAAATTACCTATTTGTTTCAGGAAAATAAATGATAATTACGTGCTTCTTAATAGAAAGTGAATTTTTATTTAATTTAAAAATATTTGATTTCACCTTAATAAACCGAACGTTAATAAATGATTTATTTACTATTAATAGGTTATTTTTCTCAGTGTAATACAACCTTAGAGAAGTACAAACATAAATCCATTATTATTTAATATTTGGAAGTTATGAATAGCATTTTGAGCACGATCCCTGTAATTCCCTTACACATTAAGTAAATACACACTAACAATGTTATTAATAAAGATCCAATATTATTACTTCATGTTGGAGAAATTCCATTTTTAGTTAAGATCATTATAAAATCTTTTTTTTTTTGTTTGTTTCAGCCAACCATGCTTCCTTTTAAACAATGGACATGGTTATTCATTATTATTACGTTAGTCCCTCATTCTAAATCCCTATGTCGCATAACACGACCAACAGGCTACATGAGCTGGGATACCAGAATAGGTGACGACGTTGCTTTTCGCCACCGGACCATCCACTGTTTCGGCGTCGTGCGACAACTTTCCTACTATGACATCATCAGTTCCATACCGACTAATGTCACCATCGTCAACTCTACGATAGACGAGCTAAAGAGAGATTTCTTCCCAACCGTCTACATGTCAAAAAGACCAGACCAGATTGTATCTCTAACCATGAACAACGATCAGTTAAGATCAATTGATGTAAACGTGTTTGAAAAGTTTACAGATCTCAAAGTGTTGGATTTTAGTTTAAACAATATTGAAGAAGTAAAAAGGGGTGTTTTCAATGTTTCAACCCTCGAAATTCTTACTTTGAAAAATAATAAAATAATTAGAATTGAAGATGGTGCCTGGGATACTCCAAATTTAAGATATTTGAATCTTAATTACAATAAATTAAATGTGATTGGGGAAAGGATGTTTTCAAATTTAACTAACTTAACAAATCTGGAAATTGCTTACAATAATATTAATTATATCGAAGAAAGGGCTTTCCTGGAATTAACAAAGTTAGAGGAATTAGTTTTACTCAGTAATAATATAACCTACATACAGTATAATTTATTCAGTAAACTACAAAATTTGAAAATTTTAAATTTGTCAAACAACAGCATTACAAATATGGAAACATTTTATTTTGAAAATATGACTAATTTAGAAATTTTGCATTTACAACGAAATAATTTACAAAAAATTCTCAAAAATAACTTTAAGCCTAATTCAAATATAATAAATTTAGATTTAGGTGAATGTAAAATTAAAGAAATTGGAGAATATCCTTTTGGGACAAAAATGAAATATCTGTCTCTAAATTCTAATAATATTACTAAGTTGCATTCAAAAATGTTTTTAAATAATACGGTGACAGAGATAGTTTATCTTCATGAAAATCAAATATACGAAATAGAACAAGATGCATTTAAACCTCTTTTTAATTTAACGCATATATTTTTAAGTAGTAATGAGCTTCGAGTGCTATCTGGAAACATTTTTGAAGGCAATAAGGCCTTGTTTTATATTGATTTAAGTGGAAACCGTATAGAGTTACTTCCAGATAGAATATTTAATGATTTAAAAAATGTAGAAATTATTAATTTATCCCAAAATAAAATTACTAGTATTCAAGCTAATTTATTTACCGGTTTAAATAAACTAGAAAACCTTGATTTAAAAGATAATTTAATTAGTGGTATTTTAGAAAATACTTTTGATAATTTAGCCAATTTGAGAAACTTGCATCTAGATTTCAATAATTTAAGAAGAATTCATAGCTCCAGCTTCCAAAATGTTACTAGTTTACGCTATTTAAATTTTGAACGAAGTCATATTGAAAGTATTGAATCAGATACTTTTATAGATTTGATAAATTTGGATATGCTATATTTACAAGAAAATAACTTGACCAAGTTAAAGAAAGATACTTTTAAGTCTGCTGTTAAAATGTATATTTTAAATTTAAATGATAACCAAATTAAAGAAATAGAAATCGGAGCATTTAATAACAACAGAGGAATGCACTTTCTTTCAATAGATAGAAACAGTTTAATTGTATTAAAAAAGAAAATGTTTCAAGGGTTGTTTAACGTTTCTACGTTAAGTTTGGCTGAAAATCAAATCTCCAGTATCGAATTGGGAGTTTTCGAGGATACACCAAACCTGCAGGAGCTGCATTTAGACGGTAATCAATTCCAGTCATTATCTGTTGACGATTTTCGTGCTTTGACTAAATTGTACACATTAAACCTAACTGGAAATCGTATTCAGGGCATAGAGCCGCGCGCTTTTGAAGGATTAGAACAACTACGAGAGTTGTGCTTAGGGGAGAACAGTCTGTCATCTTTAACTGCAGCGTCTGTCAAGCCCAGAATGGAGGGAACGTTCTATGGATTAGGAAATTTGTTAACTTTAAGATTAGACAACAATATCATTGACAATATTCCATTGGGTGCTTTCAAAGACCTGAAATCACTTAGAGTGCTAAATTTAGAGTATAATATGCTGAAAAAATTACCTACAGGGGTGTTCAGTGGGTTAAATATGCTTGATATCCTGAATGTATCCTTTAACAAAATAGATGACCTGAAAATGTCATCGCTGTTCGCTTTAAGTAACTTAAAATTTTTAGATATTGAAGGAAATCAGTTAGAAACTTTTGATTATGAGGCTATTAAAAATAGAAACTCCTTTTTACTTAACATTTATATTAACGGAAACCCATGGCATTGTGATTACTTGTCAGATATGTTACATTATTTCAATAAGAGGTCAATCGAATATACAAATAACCTTTTCACTAGTTATGATCAAGAAAATATAATGGGCATTGCTTGTAGAGAATCGCACAGAGCTGATTCACAAAGTGTTGTAGAAGATATTTCGCAGACTAAAACTGTTATGGATTTAACACATAACAATAATATTATTTTATTAACAATTTTAATTATTATGTGTTTGATATTAGTTATTGTTAGTTATATATTTTATGCTATGTACAGTAGAACTAGAAGAGTAGAAAGTAACAATAGAGTATCGTTTAGAAACAATCATATATCTGCTTCAGAAATGGAACTTGTAAATGCTAATGACTAAATCTGTTGACACTGTATATATATATAGGTATATTGTAATTGCTAGGGAATAAATGATTTCTTTTATATATAAGAAAAAATTGATATTATTTATTGTAGAAATTTATAATAAATCCTCCATAAAATTGTTATAATAAATATTACTATTTTCTATAGTAAACCTGGTTCGCAAAAAATACGCTGAGCTGTACGTATATACATGCCGGATGTAACACAAAAAGCGGGCTATAGGCGTTTAACATGCGAAAACAGTTTTTCCTTGCTTAATATTGGCTTATTAATTTTAGATAATAATGCTTCAAATAAATGTTGTAGAGAATTGAGTTCTGTATCTAAATCCATAATCATATTTTATTGCGCACGTTCCTCAACAGAGCAAATTGAATTTAAAATTTTATAAAAGTTATTTCTTCATAGTGTTAAACATGGAACTGAAATAAAATCACAAACAAATGTAATGACATATAACCTGTCAGAAATGGTAGAATTTAGTTTGCATAAAATAATGCTATATTTAATAATTTGTACCTTTTCGCCATATTTAATAATGATGACTCAAACAGAACTTTTCTGTCAGGTAAAATATGTTTTAATCTGACATGCATTTCTGACAAGTAAAACGTCATTTCATTACATTTTTGTTTGCGACTTTATTTAAATACCACGGCTAAGACTAACACTATAAAGAAGTAACTTTCATAAAATTTCAAATTTAATTTACTCGGTTACGAATCCTGCAAATAAGTATGTGATTATTGAATTAGATGTAGAATTTAATTCCCTACAACATTTATTTGAAGCATTAGTGTCTAAAATTAATAGGTTACTTTAGGGCAAGGAAAAATAGTTTTCCCATGTTAAATGCCTATGGCCCTGTTTTCATGTTCAATAGTCACCACATGAATATACGATCTTCTTTTGTTTCTGAGCTACAGGCAAAAACATTCAAGTTTTCAAAAAATCTAATTACGCCATTTTATTTTACCTAAGAATCGGTACAAATTTGTTAAACAATTTTTCTCTAACTACCATAATAAATAAGTTATAAGATATTTTCGAAATGAGCAAAAAACAAGTTTTAGAAACAATAGAAGATCGAAAATTCCTGTGGTGATTATTAAACTTTTTTCAATAAGTTGACTATGGAATGTGCAAACGATTTTGCTCTATCAATAATATTTCCCGAGATATCCTAAAAAAACATCAAAAATGAGACACTTGTACAGTGTGTCTGCTGTAAGCGGGCCACCATTGCTAACTTTCTTATTTGAAGAGATAGAAAGACGATTAAATAGACAGAGTTGGGCGATATTATACGACAAATTTAACGGTGGAAAATACAAAACAAGTGAACATCAAATACGCGACTTATTCAACAAAATAACATTTTTGTAAATGGAATGCTATATTGAAAATGGTACCATTTAAAAGATTTTTATTATCTGAATATAAAAGTTCATTATCACTATGCCTCTAAAATTAAATTAAAAACAAAAGAGTTATTTCAAGTTGAAATTTAAATATTTTAATTCATATTTTAATACACATATATCATTGTTGCTATGGAAACAATAGAAACTAACATTAAACAAAGAACAATTGACATTTTATTGATAGATGCTGTCAACAAAATGGAAAAATATACTAATGATGAATTAGTTAATATGCTTTTTGTTTATGCAAAGTGCAATAAAAATTCTGTAGCCAGTGCGCAAAAGTATTTAGAACTATATCCTAATAGACCTCAACCCAATAGAACATATTTTAGGAAAATTGAAATCCGCTTAAGAGAAACCGCTAAATTACGTGAAGAAAAGAGAAAACGTGATCAAGTGACAGAAAACGAAGAAAATGTAGAAAATGTTTTGGCGTATACTTACCACAAAATGGAAAATACTGAAGAAGTATCATTACGAGAAATTGAAACTAATACTAACGTTAATAAAGATTTGGTAAGAAAAATTTTGAAGAAAAATAAATTCAAACCATATAAATGTCGTAAAATTCATCATTTACAAGATCATGATTTTGAAAGAAGGCTTGAATTTTGCCAGTGGATATTAAACGAGCATCGACGGGATTATAGAATTAGCCATCAAATATTATGGTCTGATGAATCTTATTTTTCGCAAAATGGCTTCTTTAACAGTAATATTCATTATCGGTGGAGTGATCAAAATAATTTTTTGACCCAACAGACAAGTTTTCAAGGTCATTTCGGTGTTAACGTTTGGTTAGGTGTATTAGATACATATTTGATTGGCCCTTATTTTCTTGAAAGAAGTTTGACTCAAGAAGTATATTTACATTTTCTTCAAGATACTTTCGAGAACTATCTTGATAATATTCCATTAAACGTTGCACGAAATATGAAGTTCTTTCAACAGGATGGTGCTCCAGCACACAATGCGCTAGCAGTGAGGCACTATTTGAATGAAAGATTCCCTCAAAAATGGATTGGCACATATGGCCCTGTAAAGTATATCAAAGACCAGTGAATACGGTTGATGAATTTAAAAACAGAATTACTGCTGTCTGTGCTCTAATATCAAAAAGGATGTTGACTAAAACAATGAAGTCTGTGATAAAAAGAGCACACATTTGTCGTGAAAGAAATGGTCAACATTTTGAACATTTTTTTAAAGTTTACTAGTTAATAATTAATTTCGTTATTTGTTTTTGTTCTTTCCGTAGCAACAATATTGTATTTGTATCAAAATATGAAATAAAATATTTAAATTTCAACTTGAAATAACCCTTTTGTTTTTAATTTTAGAGGCATAGTGATAATGAACTTTTATATTCAGATAATTTTAAATGGTACCATTTTCAATATGGCATTCCATTTAAAAAAATGTTATTTTGTTGAATAAGTCGCGTATTTGATGTTCAATTGTTTTATATTTTCCACCGTTAAATTTGTCGTATAGTATCGCCCAACTTTATCCATTTAATCGTCTTTCTATCTCTTCAAATAAGAAAGTTAGCAATGGTCGCCCGCTTACAGCAGAGAGAGTAAGACTATTAGGAAAATCAAAGTACTGTCTAAAGTGGCCTTTATACTTTCAATAATTTTGCCGAATACTTGTTATACAATATTATTGACCGAAATTTGTGCAATATATTTTTTCACAATCGGTTGGTAATTGTATAGCGATTTCAGACTTTTAGTCTGAGAAGTTCGTTATTGTTAATCTCATTTTTCAAGAGATTGGAGAGTTTTGCAGAGGATGGAAAGTGTCAACTTCCCAACCTCAGCAAGAAGCCACATCCCAACGTCAGGGATATTTCCCACCCTGAGAAATCAGTGCATTTATATGTAAACGAATGAAATTGTAATTAATTTAAGTGTAGAAAAATGTGAAGAAATCTAAATTAAGGTTAGAATTCAAACTGATAGTTCATGTGACGAATGAGCAAGCCATTGTGAATAAAATAGTATACAAATCTCAGTGAAAAGTTTCATTAGATCTCGGGCTACAAACTAACCTCGGCGCTTCTCGCCTTGGCTAACTCTGTTCGCCCTAGATCTAGATAGTAATAAAATTCTTTTCACCACGGTTAGTAATATATTATTATTTGCCAATCAAATATATTTTGTGTAATATTGTTCAACCTTCAGGTAGGTATTATTAGATAATCAGCTCGATTTTGTAAAAAGTATCTAACATTGTTACTTGTTAGCAACGTTACTATGAAGTTACTCTGATAGCAACTATCCTAGTAACTGAATACATATTTTGTAATTATATGGTTAGGAACGTTACTACCAGAGTAACTAAACAAACTTAGTTACTAAGATAGCAGTGAAATGAGGAACACGAATTGTGGTGCGCATGCGTATTTCTTCTTCTGCGTGTATTCTAATCTGCCATTTCTTAGTGTTTATAAGTGAATAAGTGTTATATCTGTTTGCATCATGGTATATAACAAGCCTAGGGCTTCAAAAACAACCAACGAACAGTTGGAAATATTAATAGCTTATTTAGAAAACCACAAAATAATGCTCGAAATGAAAACACATCCTCTGAAAACTAATGAGCTTAAATTGTCATGGGAAGAACTTACAAATATTTTGAATAATACAAGGAAAGGCGCCAAGTAAAATGTACAGCTTACTTTTAAATGAATAGGTACGCCTGTTGATCTTTTTGAAGGTTCTGCTAACGGAGTTACTTCTTCAATAAGATCTTGTACAATAATTGGTTTTGGTAATCTGAACATTTTTTTAAATTTTACATCCGAAATTAAGAAATGATTACTCTCGACTCTTACCAATCTATTTTCTAACCTATTTCTTCTTCTGTGAAATAAAAATATAAATTTATCAAATAAATTTTCCAATATCATAAATAAACGTTACCGAAAATTATTTACAGTTACTTATTTATACACACCGATTTTCCAAAGCTGCCAGTGCTCTATTAAATTCAAAATTCATCCAAATTCCAGTCGTTCTGAAAGGTTACTACACCTTAAATACTACGTTTGGCTAGTCTCTAGCGTAATAACTTGTTTAACAACTAAGTATCTAAATCTGCAATGACTCTGTGCTTATAGAATACAAAAAATAACAAGTTACTGTAGTAGTAACTGACCTTCATTTTAAAGACTATTTTGGTAACTTTATTCTAATAACTCTTCTTACAGAATCGGGCCGAATATTATTGAATTGAATTACAAGTTGTTAACGCTGGAAGATGTGTAAAAGTATTCATTTTAAATAAAGACTATGGATAGTAGAAGAATTAATTGAATTAATGCTAGATTTAATTTATTTTTACC